>CM053783.1:273032166-273769666 GCA_028749045.1 Cupressus sempervirens
AAAAACTATTGTTGAGAGAGCTAGTGTGAAAGCTAATGAAAATTTCAGAATTCGAGAAATAATACTCGATAATTATTATTACGTAAATACTAATCTTGAAAGACTAATGATTAGAATGTTAATCAAACATATTTTTATGAAACTAACATTGATTTGCAGAGTGAAATACAAAGAGAAGAACAGAGAAAAGAACTTATATCAAAACCAAGTACATAAATCATAATAGAGTAGGGAACACCTAATAGATATGTTGCAAAGAATCACCCTATGGATTAGATTATTGGAAGTAAAAACAAAGGAGTGATGAAAAGAAACAAGGTGAGTGAAGAACTATGTTTAATATCTCAAGTTTGACCTAAGGCTAGAGATGAAGCTTGTAAAGATGAGTTTTGGATTAAGGCTACAAAAGAGGAATTAGAGCACAAGACTTGGGAATCAGTTCCTAAACCTAAAGATAAGAATATTATTAGAACTAGTTGGGTATTCTAAAACAAGATGAATGAGTTGTTAGGATTAACCACAGATAGAAATATCAATTACATGCAAATATAAACAATGTCAAAAAATAATAGATCACACAAAAGAGAACACAAGACACCAAGATTTAACGTGGTTCACCCAAACCCTGGGCTATGTCTACCAAACAACAAGTTCAATATTATTACGATCTAGTGATTACAACTTGATTACAATCTGTAATCCCTTACAACTCAATACTATCATAAGAAGCAATTTTTGCATCACAGATTATGAAATATACCTAACCCTAAGCTCTTTTATACAAGTATTTTTTCTGCTTTAGGGTTATAATTGTTAATCTCATATTGGTTTTGACATATGAGTGACAATATACTTAAGACATTTACTTAGTTCATACCAAACAAGTAATGTATGCCAAGCAAGAGATATACAATATATGCCAAGTAACTAGTAAGTGTCGAGTCACTCAATTGTTGAGCATATAATAAGTGTCAAATCATTCAAATGTCGAGTGATTAGTGGATGTTGAGTCATTCAGAGGCCGAGTTATAACATTGAAGGGATAGTGGATACTGAGCATTAGACACTTCAATGTCAAGTAATACAATTTTGACATAGTTGTTTGTAATGGCACAAACTACTATGTAAACCATTTTTTAGTTGACTTAAGGATTGTTTTGCGATCATAGATGATAAGTACAAATCTTTATTAAGGATCCCTATGTAGTACATGCAACCAATCAGTTGAAGGGATGTTTTGAGTAGCTAGATGGATGAATTGCAATCGTTGATTCATACTTGACCCTAAGTCACCTAGTCTTCTTAAGGAGGACAAACCCTAAAAATTTTAAGAAGTGCAGAAGGAGAAAAGAGAGAAGTTTTCATGTGCAAAAAGATCATTCATGCTGGCTAAGGAGTTGTGAATTGAGATACATTGTAGAATCAATTAGATGAGAACGTAGGAAAGGAATTCAAGGACAAAAGAGATACATCTAATTAATGAGAACCAAATATACATTAGGAAAGAGGTGATATGTTATCTAGCAGCAGAGTGCTAATCGCAAGATCATTGTTGATACATTCTAGCAGGTGAATCAGTTAAATCTCTTAACAGAGTAGTCTTAATAGGCTATTGTAAATCCTTTAATAGGGTGCTTACTTCATTGTAAGTTAAATTCACTTCTAACAGGGTGTTGAAATCCTTTAACAAGGTAAGATCTAACAATCTTGTAAGCCTTTAATAGGGTAGACCTTTCATAGGGTAGATCATGTTTTATGATCAAATATTGTAGCCTTCATTGGATACACTTTATTACTGCAATAGTGGAGATTTTTTGGTGTCATCCCCACCCCAATTTTACCTTCTCATTGGAGGGTTTCTAGGTAACTAGATATCTTGTGTCATACATGTGTTGAATGTTATTTTCTTTCATATTATGAATGAATGTGTTTAGTTAGCTATTTTAGTTTACATGCAAATTGTGATATGGATGTGTGGTGAATGAATTTATGGTTAAAGTTTTGAAGGAATGATCCACCACACCAACCCCCCCCCCCCCCCTCAAAGTTTACTTTCCCTATTATATTTCCCACAATAATTAATTATTACATGTTAGCCCAAAATTCCAATAAGATAGGACCCTTTTTTTTATGAAGTATGCACAATACATCCTTGATCAGTCACCACAAACTAAAAATCTCCCACTTGGGGACTAATCAAGCTCTACACTAGATAACAATCTCACACTTGGTGATTGATCCTATAGCTATGCCACTACTCCATGCGGCTCCCACTAGATCACACCACCCTAGACTTTGTTATTCTTTTATTTTGTTCATTCTAGAAGACCAATCAAAGCTTAAGAGGAGTTCAAGTTCTCCCTTGTCACTACATTTGCAAACATATCTGCTCGATTGTCATCTATATGTATCTTGTTCAACTTTAATTTTCCATCATCCAAAACTAACCGAATGGAATGGTACCACAACAATATGTGTTTTTTCTTTGAATGCAAAGTTGAATTCTTCACAAGATGAATGACACTCTAACTAACTATAAACAAATAATTATCCCTCTAAGGGTGTCCCAATTCTTCCAGGAACAAGTGAAGCCATATCATCTCCTTGATTGCCTCTGTAGCAGCAACATACTCTACCTTTGTAGTGGATAAAGTGTTTACCTTCTACAATTGAGAAACCCAACTTACAAATGCCCCACCAATAGTAAATACATAACCTATAGTACTCCTCCTAGGATCAATATCCCCTACCAAATCTAAGTCAACATACCCCTGTAAATAAGTAGTAAAGCCCCCAAAATGTAGACACTTATTGGATGTTCCTCTCAAATATCTAAGAATCCATTTAATTTCATTCCAATGCTCAAGCCCTGGATGAATCATATGCCTATTAACAGCTCCCATTGCATGTGCAATATCTAGCCTTGTACACACCATAGCATACATCAAGCTTCCTACAACTAAAGCATAAGGTACCTTGGACATCTTATCCTACTCTTCTTGTGTCTTTGGACACATCTCCTTAGTCAACTTCAAATAACCAAGTAAAGGTGTATTGATAGCTTTAGCATTCTCCATAGAGAAAGGTTGCAACACCTTTGCAATATAATCAGCTTGAGATAATGTCAATTTCCTATTTTTCCTATCTTTGCAAATCTTCATACCAAGGATTTTTTTCTTGCCCCTAAATCCTTCATAGCAAATGCATGTGCCAACTCGCATTTCAACACCTTAATGTGATCGATGTTAGACCCAGCTACAAGCTTATCATCAATATATAAACATAAAATAATGTAGTTGTCATCATCCAACCTCTTAAAATAAACACAATTATCTAAACGACACCTATTGTATCCATGCTCATGCATAAAACTGTCAAATTTTAGATACCATTATCAAGGTGTTTGCTTCAAGCCATATAAACTTTTCTTCAATCTGCACACTAAGTTTTCCTTACTTTTGACCTCAAATCCCTATGGCTATGCCACACACACACACACACACACACACACACATATACATATATACATAGACATATACATATACATATACATATACACGTACACATACACATACACATACACATATATACATATATACATATATACATACATACATACATACATACATATACCCTCATCCAAATCACCATGAAGGAAGGCTATTTTAACATCCAGCTACTCCAAATGCAAATCTTTAGTAGCCACGATACTTAAAACAATACGAATAGAAGTCATTTTTACAACAACAGAGAATATCTCATCAAAATCAATGCCCTCTTCTTGTGCAAATCCTTTTACAACTAACCTAGCTTTAAATCTTTTCTTACCTCCATCCTCTTCTTTAAACTTGTAAACCCATCTATTCTGTAAAGCCCATTTACTTGCAAGCAACTTGCATAGATCCCAAGTTTTTTTTTTCAAGAAGGAGTCTGTTTCATTTACCATTATAGATTCCCACTGAGTATTAGCATCCACCTACATAGCTTCATTAGAACATTCCAATTCACAAGCATCAGTTAGTAAAATAGAGTACAAAAAGGAGAAAATCTTTTTGGAGGTCTACTTAGCCTTGTTGACCATCTAACGTTCACTGGTGTGTGTGGTATTTGTTGTTTTGGTTTTTGCAGGTCATGAGGAATTGTTGGAACATCATCTTTTGGAGTATCATCTAGAACTACATAATCATCTTCTTTATTCTCATGTTGCTACAACAGATCTTTGTACAACACTTTCTCATTGAATATGAAATCCATGCTTCTAACAATTTTATGATTTACAAAATCCCAAAGCCTATAACCAAATTCATCAAGCCATCTCCAAAAAATACACATTTCCTTGACTTAGCTTCTAGCTTGGTTCTATTTTCAGAATCTATATGAGCAAATGCTTTACAACCGAAGGTATTGAGAAAAGAATAACTCACTTTCTGAGCAATCTATACTTTCTCTAGAATACCACAACCCAAAGGAGTAGAGGGACATCTATTAATCAAATATACAATAGTATTGACAACCTCCACCCACATGTTCAAAGGAAACCCTACATGCAACCTCATGCTTCTTGCACACTCCATTATAGTCAAGTTCGTGCGTTCAACCACTCCATTTTCCTATGGAGTCCTTGGAATAGTTTTCTATCTACAAATACCATTAATTGAGCAATAATCTTCAAATTCATGACTTCAATACTTACCACCATTATTAGATCTGAGACATTTTAATTCTTACTAGTCTCATTTTCAACCAAGCATTTTCATTTCTTAAAAGTTTGAAATACATTAGATTTCTACCTAAGGAAATAAACCCATACTTTTCTAGTTGCATCATCAATAAATGTAACATAATAATGAGAGCCACCAAGGGAAAATACCTAAGCTAGTCCCCATACATCTATATGCACAATCTCTAATCTCTCACTTTTCTTTTCCTTCCCAGTCTTCACAAAATACACTCTCTTTTGTTTTCCATACACACAACTTTCACAAAAATCCATATTAATACATTTCAGACCTAGTAAAACTTTCTTTGAATGAAGTACTTTCATAGCTTTCTCACTCATGTGCGCAAGTCTGTTGTGCCATAGTGTTGTATCGAAATCTCAATAATTGTTTACTCTCCCTACTCGACCACAACAATTATTCCTAAACATTCATTTTTCTCTTAAACAATTAAAGTAGAAGGAATGATATGATCTATACAAAGATATAAGGTGCCTACTTTCACACCTTTTTCTACTACAAGGGAACCTTTTGAAACCTTCCAATTTTTATCATTAAAAGTAACTACACAACCCCCATCATTAAGTGTCCCTACTAAAATTAAATTCCTACTTAGCCTTGGAACATGTCTTACCTCATGTAGTAGCCAATGATTCCCATTCTGCAACTTAATCTTAACTTTTCCCTTTCCAACAATTTGACAGGGTTCATTATCCCTCTAAATAAACAAGCCCAAAATCCCCTTAGACATAATCAATAAAATAACCTCTATGAGGTGTAGCATGAAATGAAGCACCAAAATCTAAAACTTATGAATCATCAACACTTTCTAAAGAAAGAAGCACAACATCCTCTTCAAATTTATTACTTACCAAATTTTCCTCCTTGTTCCCTTATGGTTTATCTCTTTCATTTTTCTTTCAAGTCCAACAATCTTTCTTCTTATGCCCTGGCTTACCACAGTACCAGCAATCTCTCGGTCCTCTGGATTGAGACCTCTTTCCCTTCAACTTTTCTCTTAATTTCCCATGATTTCTAGAATTGTTTCCTCTCTTAGTCATTATGTCTCTGCATTGTGCATTTAAAGTGCTTCCTAATGTAAATCCATCAATTTTTTTCCTATGAGTTTTCTGACTCAAAATAACACTAATCACATCATCAAATTTTAGGCTATTAGATCCAAAAACAGAATTACTGACATCCATTACCAAGCCATTCTAGCTTTCAGGCAAAGAACACAAAATCAAGAGAGCCTAATTTCTTCATCAAAATTAATACCCACAAAAGATAACTGACTAGTAACACTCATTTAAATGATCTACAACAGATCCACCTTCTGCCATCTTCATATTAAATAAATGCTTCATGAGAAATATCTTATTTGAAGTGGAGGGCTTTTCATACAATTTTGCTAGGGTTTCCATGAACTCTTCCATCGTCTTCACTTTTGTAATGTTAAATGTCACTGATGGTACCAAGCATAATTGAATACTTCCAAGTGCCTTTCTATCTAAAACCTCCCAATCCTCATCTATCATAGTTCCCTTTTTCTTGGATTTTCCTTCCAATGACTTCCATAAATCTTTTTGATAAAGATAGTCTTCTATTTGCATCTTCCATAACTAAAATTTCTACCCATTAAACTTCTCCACCTTCAGCTTTCCCTCATCTTCTATCACTCCCACTCAACTATGAGACTCCCACTCAACCATGAGACTTTCTTGCAGAGGATAACTGAAAAAGCTACCTTGCTTTGATACCACTTGTTAGGATTAACCACAGACAAAAATATCAATTACATATAAATATAAATAATATCATAAAATAATACATTGCATAGAAGAGAACACAAGACACCAAGATTTAATGTGGTTCACCCAAAACCTAGGCTACGTCCACCAAATGACAAGTTCGATATTATTACAATTCAATTATTACAACTTGATTATAATTCGTAATCCCTTACAGCTCAATACCATCGCAAGAAGCAATTTTTGCATCACACATTATGAAAGATACCTAACCCTAAGAGCTTTTATATAAGTATTTTTGCCACTTTAGTGTTATAATTAATTATTACATTGGCCCAAAATCTTGATAAAATAGGGCCCAATTTTTTTATGAAGTATGTACAATACTTCCCTAATTAGTCACCATAAACTAACTATCTCCCACTTGGGGATTGATCAGGCTCCACACTAGACAACAATCTCCCACTTAGAGATTGATCTTGTAGCTATGCCACTACCCAAAGAATTATGAAATATGTACATTACTTCCCTAATTAGTCACCACAAACTAACATGAGCAAGGAGAATTGGTAAGAAGTAAAGAAATGTAAGCAAGCAAAATTTATTCATAACAAGAAGAATTGACTTTAAGGAAACTTTTGGCCCTATTGCTAGACTTAAAGCAGTAAGAATACTTTGTGCATATACAACTAACAATAATTTTAAGGTTTATTAGATGGATGTTAAGTCAACTTTTTGTAGTGGAGAGCTTGAGGAAGAAGTTTACATTAAACAACCTTACATATTTTCCCTAACAAAAGATATAGATGTCTTTTGTAGTTTGAAGAAAGCATTGTATGGATTGAAGAAAGCACCTAAAGCTTGGTATGTGAGATTGGATAAGCATTTATAAAATTCAGGTTTTAAGAAAGATAATCCAGATATTAACATTTATTTAAGAAAGCGTGAAGATGGCTTATTGATTATTGTTGTATTTGTTGATGACATTCTTTTTGGAGGAAATGATGATGCTAGCAAGAAATTTTTAGAATAAATGAAGAATGAATTTGAGATGAGTATAATGGTGAGATGAAATGTTTCTTGTGATTGTAAATAAATCTAAATGAGGATGGCATTTTCATATCACAAACTAAATATCTTAAGGATATATTGACAAAGTTTGGTTTGGAGAATTGTAAACTAGTCAAAAAATTTATGGTTAAGAATGTAAATTATTAAGAAAGGATAAATCCCCTAGTACAAAAAAAACAAGATATAGATCTATGTTATGAGGATTGTAGTATTTGACTCATACAAGACCTGATATATCTAATGCAATCGGAATTGTGGCAAGATTTCAAGTAGATCCTAAAGAGACGCATTTGGCAGTAGTAAAAATAATTTTTAGATATTTGAAGGGCACACCTGATTATGGCTTATGGTATGACATATCACATGAATTTATTTTATGTGCATATATAGATGCATATTGGGAAGGAGATGTTGATGATAGGAAAAGCAACAGTGGTGGAGCATTCTTGTTGGGAGGAAGATTGGTTTCATGGCCAAATAAGAAACTAAATTGTATATCACAATCTATAGTAGAATCAAACTATGTAGTAGCAACAAACAATTATAATCAAATTATTTGGATGAAGTAGGTGTCACAAGACATTACTATTGAAGTTTTAGAACCTATTATCATTTGCTATGTCAACATAAGAACAATTAATATATCAAAGAATCCAATATTACATTAAAAGACTAAGCACATTGTAATAAAGTATCATTTATTAAGACAAAAGGTAGTAGGAAAGATATCATATTAGAATATGTTAACATAGAAAAAGTAGATAACAAACTGTTAGAGTAATAAAGTATTTCCTTATTAATTAAATCATGTTGATTTAATTATTAAGTCACTTATTATCTTTAGTTTACTTAAGCTAAACTTTGGGCATATAATAATTAATTATTTTATTAATTAATATCATGCAACCTAGGTTAGTTAATTTTTAGGGTTTTGATCTCCTTTTATAAGAATGATCTCTCTTTGTAATATTTATTCATTCAATACAATTTTCAATCCATATTTTGCATATTAAGAATGTTTCCTCTTATGTGGATCTAGGAATTTTGGCCTCCGTAGCCTTGCTCCTCACTTTATGTGATAGGTGTTTGCATACAATAATTCTTGAGAGCTGTGGGGTTGAGCTTTCATCAACTTCAACATGGTATCAAAGTTTTGGATCTTAATGCCCCAGTTCCATTTTTTAGAGGTTTGGCTTGGTTTTCAAATCTATTTTTTCTCTTTCAAAGGGTTTTAGTTTTCAAAAGTGTTTTGTCTTGGATATTGGGGGGTCACTATTTTTCAATGTATTCTCAACCCAAATAGACCTCACCATTGGATTTGTAGCACCCAAAAACTTATATTTATATATAAGGCATGTCCAGTTTGGACATAATTGACTAGCAAGACAAAAACATTTAACCCTAGACTTGGGCACACTTCCTGAGGAACAACAATTTATTTTTCCAAAAAAAGGTAAATAAAAAATTAGCACCTTATCTTTTAAAAAAATACATGCACTTTTTTTCATTTAAAGTGTGCAAGGTACGCCTATACAATGCTGACACCAGTAAAGTACTGATGCATGTAGGTACATCTAACAACAGCGTAGGTCATGACACAAGCCAAAATTTTATGGCCTTTAAATCATCATATTTTTGAGTTTTTTTGTCATAAAAAATTGTTTGTAGTGTTTTGGTCATATCTTCGTCATATGGAGATAGTTTTTGACAAATCTGATATCGTTAGAAAGCTCTTTCTAAACCCGTCATGATGTTGCAGGTTATTTGGATGTTTGATGTTATTTGGTTTCCTATTTATGCAGTCAAAGCTTGAGGTTCTATTTTGCACTTTGGGATACATATCTTGAGCATCTGATCACCGATTTGGGAATTCTTTATATCATTGGAAAGGTCTTTATGTACTCTTTCCAGTGATGCTAGTTGTTATTCAATATTATTCTTGAGGAACGTTCTATTTAGTTTTTTTTTTTTGCTTTTTTTTGCATTTTGGTGGATATCTTGGTTGGTTCATGTTTGAGGATTGATTGTGTTGCTTCAGATGATTCATCATGGGTTGTACTATCTCTTGTATTAGCTTTATATCTCTACTGATCTTTTTTGAAATCCTTTTGTAGCATTTTTTGCAAACACACTAAGATAAAGTGTCACTCTATTACATTTTGGGATCCTACACATCTTTGTATCTTGTTGTACTTGCACTACACTATAAAGTGCCATTGGGGATTTCATTTTGGCCATATTCATCATCTTCCTTTGTCAAGTGAGTGTTCGTTCCACTCCATTAGCCTCATGATGTGTCAATGACACATTTTATTATAGGTGTTTGAAATTCTTTTCCATTGTCGATGTTCCTGCTTCTTCTTTATGTAGGAGATATTGCATTTAGTTTTAGTGTTCACGTCTTACCTCTCAAAATTATAGGGGTATTTTTTGTTCTATTTCTTTCTTGGTTTGATGGAGTGAGTCATGTATATAGTATTTGATCCTATGTACTAGATGATTGTAGTGGTTAGATATCTATGCATTTTGGTGAGATGGATCATTTACGATATGGACACTCTTTCATTTTCATTTTTGGTGGCCAGTGGATATATTTTCCATCTTCAATTGATCAACTCTTCAAACTTAGTCTTATCTACTTGGTCAAGTTCTATACAGTGGAGATTCTTTAGATCAAATATTTAACAATGTTTGTAACTTCATGCTTCAATGGTGTTCTTCATGATCATCCTTTTTTTCCTATCTTTTGGGACATTCTTTCCATCTTTTTTTGGAGTGGGTTTTTTCTCATGTAGCTTTCTCTATTTCTCTTTTTTATAGAGATTTGGTTGTGATTGTATACCTCATCAAGCCTTGTTGTCAAGACTCAAGTCTACTTTCGACAATTTCTAGGTTTTTAGCTACTCCCTAAGTTTATCTTAAGGGAAATAAAGAATTTCCTTATTAATTAAATCATGTTGATTTAATTATTAAGTCAGTTATTATCTCTAGTTTACTTAAGCTAAACTTTGGGCATACAATAATTAGTTCTTTTATTAATTATTATCATGCAACCTAAGTTAGTTACCTTTTAGGGTTTTGATCTCCTTTTATAAGGATTGTTCTTTCTTTGTAAAATGTATTCATTCAATACTATTTGCAATCTATTTTTAACACATTAAGAATGTTTCCTCTTCTATGGAATATTGAATTTCATCCTCTATAACTTTTCTCATTTCTTTCTGTGATAAGTGTTTGCATGCAATGATTCTTGGGAGTTGTGGGGTTGAGCTTTCATCAACTTCAACACAAACACTTTCACAAAACCTCAAAACCTTTGGCTAAGGATATATTTGAGTACTTGTGAGGTATGCTTAGGGTTATGCCCCAACCTTCTTCAAAATGATTGATGGAGGATTACATTAGTCCAGAATATTCAGAGCTTATTCTTACATTTGGAATATGTATTGGCAATGCTTCCTTTGGGGAGTAGTCACTTTTTGGAAGAGTTACTAAGAACGATTTGAATATTATTTTAATAGTGTCTTTTAACACTTGGTGAGCTTTTTTAGATTGTATTGGAGATGATTGAACTCTGAGAATTGACATAATGGTACCTTTTTCATTGATGTTAATGGGGGAGAGATAAACATGAAAAACATTGTTGATTAATGGGGGAGATTAAATATATGAAAATTATTTACAACATGTCTATATCTATGAGGGAGAGATATGTTTATATATTCATGGAGCAACATAAATGGAGGAGTAAATGTAGATGAGGAAGAAATATATTTTGTAATTTTTGTAACTTTGATGTTTTTCATCATATGTTGCCATCAATAATAAAGGGGGAGATTGTTGACATGAATGTGTTATGGAGATTGTAAATATGCTTTGGAAGATGCTTTGGAAGATGATTAAGTGCTTATGTGTTACATTCATGACTTGGTTTGTCATTGATGTCAACAAATCAACTTTTAGTTCTGGTAGAGTAACAGAGACAATTTTGTTCGGCAAAGTTTTTGGTTGTTGAGTTATTTTTAGTAGGGTTAGTTGTATGTTTATGGATGCTTTTTCATACTATATCTATGTTTACAGAAGGAATTATGAAGTTTTACTAGAGTTACAAAAGTTTTTTTGAAGACTAGTCAGAGGACAATTTGCAAGAAAGTGTATGTTGTATAATTTTGGCAAGGTTGAAGCTTGTTCAACGAACTTGGATATTGGTTAGGGACATGTTCATGATGCTATGTTTGAGATGGAAGAATTTGGTTTTCATTCTATGAAGACTTTTAAAGGATAATGTATGGGTTATTCCTTGGATGTTGACTATGTTGTATTATTAATGTAACTTGTATTGTGACGTGTGAAAGCTAAATCTAATATCTTATGATCCTCCTATATTATTTATTGTACATTGGGGAAGCCTCAAGGCCAACTTAATTAGTTATTAGGACTTTGTATAAAGGAAATATGTTTTCTTTGGTTGTAAGTATCATTTTTGGTCAGTGAGATCATATGTGGTCATATGTTATTGTTGTAATGTTATGTGAGCTTTGGATGCACATTTGTGAAGGTTAGAGAAGTTATTGATGTTGAGCATAAGTTTGGACTTCAAAGAAACCCTATTGGTAAAGACAAGTTGATGTTTTAGTCAATTCATTTTACTTGGATAGGTTATCCTAGAGTTTTTAGTGAGAACAATTATGAATGAATTTAGATAATGGGTTCAGTTGTCTTCCTTTCAACTCCTAATGGGGCTGGCACAACTCCTTCTAGAGTTGGAATATTTTGAAAGAGATTCAAAGTCTCCTAATAGGGACTTATATGTACTAATTGTAATTATTTAACTCCTAACAAGGTCACATCCTTTCACAAGGAAATTTTATAGTACTACATTATCTTGTGGGCATCATTCCCACAAGGGTTTCCCTAGTTAAATATCTTGTGTCACATTGCATGGTTGTTATCTTCTAGTTGATATATCTTTTGATTACATATGTCAAATTTATTAAAGTTGATAAAAGTTATGTAAAGTGTATAATTGATTAGACACCCCCCACCCTGCCCCTTAGTTATATTGGTGTACTTTGCTTTCTAACAACTCCATCCAAGAAGAACAAGTCTCCCCTTTCCTCTTCCAAACTAGAGTTGAAGTACTAAAAATGATGAGAGGTTGCACTCCATCCTTTGACCCTTTGATATGTCTCCACAAACCCTCAACTGTGCAAAATCCAACTCTCACTTCTGCCATGTCAAGCTACCTCTGAAACCCCATACCCCAATCAAGTTCCATGTACAATTCAATAATTCTAGCACCCTCTTCCTTATTCTAAGCTAAAATGAATTCACACACACATAGAAGAAAGAATAAATATCTACATTATTCTGTAGGTGAAGTTCTTTCCCCATAAACTCCTTATTCAATCGTCACTCAATGATTCTGATGAATTCCTCCTCATTGATGCGAAACACCTCTACAATATGTTGTGGTAATATCTCACTACAAAACCAAACCTTTTTTTTTCTTTGGTGTCATAAAAAAAATTTGCCTCCATTTCGCCCTTATAGTTTAACCTCTTCTCACTATGGAAAGACAATGACATATGTAATTTTATTATATTTGACATTTATCTTTATTTGGAAAGTTCACCAGGTGCATACATCACTTTGAATGATGCCTACTCATTTGTGAATCTTGCACTCCTCTTCCCGTAGCTTCAACACATGCCTAAGGACATCTCATAGTTGCTAACTAACCACCACTTTTCTCCATCATTATTGGTGTCCTTTCATATAATCAATTGACTAAGGGGAAGATGTATTAATTTTTAGGTAATAAAAAATATATAGATTCTTCCATCACCTCTTGGTGCTCTCTTAAGTTTACACCAACATGAGCCATTTTTTCAGCTAACCCATTCTCTTCTTGTCTAGTGTGGGTAGCTTAAAAGATTTCAAATACATCTAGTAAATTTCATATCCTTCTGATAAACTTATCTAGAAGCCAAGTACCCATTTTTCCTTTGATAATACCATTAATAATAATTTGTGAGTCACCATAGAGACAAATCTTCTTATCACTATGCTTCTTAGAAACTTTGAGAACAAAAATTTATGTTTTGCAATAAACCACATTATTCATCCCCTCCAGTAATTCCTTTGCTCCTAGTACTAAAACATTATTAACTACATCTAAGATGACACACCCCACACCAATAAGTCCCATATTGCCTTTTGATGCCTCATCAAGGTGGGTTATAAACCATCCTTCCTCCACCCTTAAATCTTTCTCCTTGATTTCTTGATTCAAATTTGAAGTATTAACCCTTGGAAGCCTATTAACGGGCTAGATATGGATCAAAGGCCACTTCACGTATATACTCAAATCTATGCTAGAAAAAAGGAATTTTAATAACATTGGTATGAGAAGAAAGATTATGAACCAATTCTGAGATGTCTTTCTCTAGTCTCTATGAGAATCTCCCTCCATCCCTTTCCTTTTCCTAAAAAATCCTTTTGTTCTACTTCTTCCAAATTTCTCAAACCATCATCAAAGGAATAACCATTGAAATAGCTACAAAGGCCACTTTGTATCTAAAACTTGGCCAAGAAACTAGCCAATCTTTAAGTTTGTTTAGAAGTGGGCCTACCTATTCTAGCTTGTTCAAATCAAATTCCCAATATTTCTTTGAGAACCTACAATTGAGGAGAAAATCATCTACGTTCTCCTCTGGCTCATGACATAAGAAACATTTGAAAAGTCCAAAAAAGCCTATTCTTTGAAGCCTCTCTCTCATCAAAATACGACCCTTACTTGCCAACCAAACAAAGGCCCCTAGCTTTGGAAGACACACATGATGCCAACATATCTACAACACTTATTTCTCCTTAGATTCCTTTTTTTCTAGAAAATGGTAGCCCTGTTTAACTGAATATTCCCCACTCTTTGAACAATACTAGATAATCACATCTTTCATCTCTATAAGAGAGATATTCTTCTAGTACATAATTCTCTTAAATGTAAGGGTCATGTTAGCTTCAATTCTCAATGTGCTTGTACATTTCCATCACACTATCTCTTCATCAACTCTATCTTCCAACTCCATCTAGTCTCACACCTTACATCCCCACCTTTCTTTAGCTAGCTGAATCACCCTTTCTTCATTCACCAAAGCTTCCATCAGTTCCTTTCCATCTCATGAGTCACCTTAGAAATTTGCTTCATGTCCATCCCCAACAAGCTAGGAAACATACTCTTTAATAATAGGTCTACAACTAACAATGAAGTTCCAAAGGGAAGAACCCCTTGAAGGGTTTGATACTTTTAGAATTCCTTTAAGACCTACTCCTCCTAAATACTTCTTTTTGAGAATTTGAGCCCATCTTTACAAAGGTTTACTATACATTTCTCAGACTAATTTTTTCCCCAACGCATCATTAATCTCTTTCCATTTACTAATCCTTGCTCCACCATCTAATTTTAGTTTACAAACTTTATCCCAGGCTAAAAGAAAAACCTTATCATGTTCACTATTTCAATTCCAAAGGATTTTTCTCATTCTCCTCTCTATTTATGTTAAAACCTTATGTGGTAGCCGATTATAGGACATGAAGTATATTGGTAATGTAGACACCATCAATTTTAGAAGTGCAATTCCTCCTACTAAAGTCAACCAACTCACCTTCCAACCTTCCATAACCTTATAACATCTATCCACTAACTAACTCCATAGACAGGCCCTCCTGACCCTTGCAAATAGAGGGACACCCAAAAATGTACTCGAAAGAACCCCCTTGTGAATACCAAATACTCCCATAATGTCCCTTTTGAGATTTCCAATCACATTGAAGAAGTGAATATCAGACTTAGCCCAATTTATGCCTTGTCATGATACATCTCTATAGGTATCCAACACACCTTTCATGACTTTGGCTTCCCTTATAGTGGCTTCACCAACTAAGAATGTGTCATTAACAAATTGAGAGTGATTTGAGGGATCCAAACCATCCACAATCCTGATGCCCTTCAATCAACCTTGTTGTCTCTATTTAGCAATAAATCTACCTAAAACGTTTGCCAATTTAGAATGAATAAAAATGGAAAAATTGGATAACCTTGAGGTAAACCCCTAGAAGCAGGGAAGAAACCCTGTAGGCTACCATTCACTAGCACTGAAGCCTTATACTTTACTATGATGGTTTTTAACTAGGCTAGCCATCTTCATTAAAGCCAAACCTCTTTAAGACTTCATACAATAAACTCTTGTCCACCCTATCATACACCTTTCTAATGTCTAGTTTCAACAACATGGTGCTTCATTTGCTAGTATAAATAGTATGAATAACCTCATGAGTGAGTATAGAACCATCCACAATATGTCTCCTAGGTGTGAAGCTGCTTTGTTCTAGGGAGATAAGCTTGTCCAACACCACTTTCAACTAGTTAGTTGCAATCTTTGAAATTGTATATAGTATTACATAGGGATATTGGCTTGAAGTCCTCCAATCTAACCATCTTATCTCTCTTAAGAATTAATACTAGCAATGTTTTATTGAAATCCTGCAACACAAACCCACAAGATCTAGATTCTTCTACTACCCCAAACAATTCTTATCTTAACACATTCCAAAATTTTGATAGAAAAAAGCTTGAAACCCATACAGACCCAAGGATTTATCTCCAACTAGTCCAAAACTATAAACCTTCAATTATTTCAGTTGATAGGATCCATTAAAATATAATTGTCCTCCATTGTGATTATTGGCTAAATGACATCCAAGAGTTGTTCTCTCCTCAGGTCTCTACCTGTATCTCTTGTATTCCAAAGATGAGAGAAAAATTCTACCACTTGGGCATTAATCTTATCTGCATTCAAAACCTCTCTACCATTTGAGAGCCTAAAGTTAAAAATTCTATTGTGTGATCTCTTGGTTTTGATAGAGGAATGAAAGAACTTTGTGCTCTTATCACCCACTCTAAACCACATTTTCTTGGACTTCTTCCAAAAACTCTCTTCCCTAGTAAGGATTTCCCCATATTAATATTAAGGCCCATTTCTATCTCAAATTCAATTTCATCCATCTCTTCATCTATAACTTTACTAATTAAGGTCACCAACTAACCTTATGAAATATGCTTCTTTTTGAATGTGTTCTTGAAATGATATTTATTTTAGATTTTTAGTCACTTTTTAATGTACTACAACTTCTTGAAAACAAGAAAACTTTTGTTACCTTCAACTTCTGGGGCATTAATTCACCACTCATTTACCATGCCATAGAAGCCTTCCTCACTAAACCACATCTTCTCAAATTTAATTTAGGGGAGTGTAATCCTTGGTCATTCTGATGGAGACTAGGAAATGATTTGAGGTTGAGAAAGGAAGAATCTTCGCTTCAAAAAAAAATTAGAGCCTATTTGACTCACTCCCTACAAAGATATGGTCCAATTATTTTGCTATGCCAAAGAACCTTGTGTGCCAATTTGTCCAAGTAAATTCATTACTCTTTGGCTTAATCTCCCATAGACCATTTTCCACCACAAAATCCTATAAATTAGTTTGATCTCTTCTTAGCCTACCCACTCCTCCTCGCTCATTAACTAACTACAACATTGCATTGAAGTCCTCACCAATGAGAATATTATCTTGCCAAATAGGCTCAAACATTTTCTTAAGCTTATTCGACAATGCCTTCTTCTCCTCAGTTTTTGTTGGCCTATATAACTGAAGCTCCAACCAAATCCAAAAAACAACATAAACACCTTATCCTGACACCTATTACTTAGTCGACATCTCCTTAGATACCTTTATTTCTTGCAAACAAACTACATCTAGTTTTGTCTGATCAAAGAAGTACTTAATCAAATGACATTTGTCATGGGCATTGCAACCCCTAATATTCCACATAAGGAGCCTCATTTCTCCCCAAGAGGGAAAAGGTCCCTCCTAGATCTCAATTTTGTCTAGACTTTCATACTGCCAGCTTCTTCTAGGAATTTTAGGACTGATTTTCAACCTCTCATCTACTTCCCACCATTAGTGCTTTTACCACTATTGACTAATTATTTCTTTAGAGTTCTTGGAGAAAGCACAACATCCTCATCTGAAGAGTCAAAATATGATTCCTCATTGAGACCCTCTAATTCCTTGCCCGAAGGTGCCTCTCCCCCTTTTCTTTTGGCACTTTCATTCACCTCTCCTCTAGACGAGGAGACCTAGATATCTTTAAAAACCACTTCTCTATTAAAATTTTCCTTCTGATTGGGCCATATAAATCATCCATGGTTGGATCTATCAAATGCCATAGTAATTTTTTTGGATTGACCATTATCATCTCATCCACACTTGAGCGACTACCCAAAATCAAATTTTGTTGATATGCCTTTGTCCTTTTTGGATGAGGTGTCATCTTTGGGCTATTCATACTCCACCCATCCAATAACCCTTCCATCTCTGAAACCTTAAAGAACTGGAGCTCCTATTTTATTGGTCTATCCTCTCTTGTCTTCTCCTTATCAGAGATGTCATCACCCTTTGGGGGAGAACTACCCTAGTCCTTTTTCTATCAAGCCTACCAACTCCATTGGGGAAACCACCTCCACCACCAACCTTTCTATGACACTTGCTTCATCTTTATGCTGACCCTTATCTTCAAGTGCTACTTTCATACCTAGACACTTCATTCCTTCTTTAGTTATTCTCACTCTGCCTAAAAGCTAACATCCCCTAAAATCTCTAGCTAAAAGAGTTTCCCCTATGTTTTCCTCTTCCTCCTTCCCCTTACTCTTAGAAGAACATTCTTCCTTTCTGTGCTTTGATTTCTTACATATTCACATTTTTTTTCTATCTCCTCTACTTCTATTTCCTACCACCAATATCTTTCTAAGGTTTGGATTTCTATCCCATGCGAACGGGGTAGTTATGGTTTCCATGCAGTGAAAATTATTGCATAAAGACTAAAATCCTTTTGGTCAATCACTTCATCTTTATAGATAAACTTACCCAAATGATTCCCTATTTGCCTTAAAATTTTCTCTTGCTAGTACTCATGGGGTAAGAACTATAAAGCATAATCCATATCAGAACTTCCTCCACTGAGGCATGATTTGGGTTGAAATTTGGCACCCAATCTTTGATATAGAAGTTTATCCCTCCCACCATGAAAATTCCACTGAACATAATCCATATATTTTCTATATTTTCTCTAGCCTCAACAAGAAAAAATATTTTTTAAAGACTTGAGAACAAAATACTCATCCTAATTTTCATCTACCCATTTGCGGGTCTGTGGGTATGCCAACCACTAGCCTCCCCATTTCATTATGAAATTTATCTCCCTTAGGTTTCTGACATTCTCTCTCCATGCTTTTGAATCAACCCACATATTCTCAACCCTCTTCTCCAACATATTTGGCTCTAAGTCAATCATTTCTTTTGGGATCTCTTGTCATTTTGGGATCCATTTTTTACTATTTTCCCCTACAATATTTGTTGTCAACCTCTATAAACCCTAACACATCCCCATTGATCTCCCTTAAACTTCTCTAGAAACTTGTCTAAATGATTATTGCCTCCTTGACTCGTATCCATTTTTAGAGGATCCCAAACCTTTTGCGATGGAGACCATGACAACTTGTTAGGATTAACCCATAGACATAAATAAAAATTACATGCAAATATAAACAATATTAGAAAATATTGAATCACACAGAAGAGAACACAAGACACCAAGATTTAACACAGTTCATCCAATCCCTAGGCTACGTCCACCAAAAAACAAGTCCAATATTATTACAATCTAGTAATTACAACTAGATTACAATTTCTAATACCTTATAGCTCAATACCGCAACAAGAAGAAATTTTCACATCACAAATAATGAAAATCCCTAACCCTAAGCTCTTTTATACAAGTATTTTTACTGTTTTAGGGTTATAATTAATTATTACATGTCAACCCAAAATATCGATAAAATAGGGCATTATGAAGTATGTATAGTACTTCCCTGATCAGTCACCACAAACTAACACAATGAACCTCCCCTACACCTATGCCCTTGTCCTCTACCACCATTATTCTACCTAAGATCCTAAAAATCTTCCACCCTTTCAATTCTTTTGCTCCATCAATTAAATCATGTATCAAAATATTTTTTAAATTTATTTTTGATCAGTAAACGGCCAAGCCTTAGAATATATAATGAAAAAAATTGTACAAAGTGTTACTCCATTCAAACGGACACTGGTAGGAAAGAACGGAGAAGAAAACCTCTAGTCTTGCCCAGGACATATGTCCTGTATTATTACAAATCCATCGGGGCAATACCCCAAATCACATAAAATGCCATAAAATGACATATAATACATTAAATTACATAAAATTACACATGGTCATTCCCATTTAGAGTTAGTCTCAATAAATACTTCTGCCATCTAAAGGCACAAAGGGTCCAAGATCGAATTCCTATTTGAAGAATCCTACTTCATATAACATAGATCATTAGTAGATTTACCCAATCATTCTGAGGAAAACCATAAATAAACCTTATCAAACCTGATTTAATAAAGACAAATAAGAAACATAAACTCATCCACATCTTAGATCATGTTAATTAGTCATTTTGTATTATCAATGTCTAGAAGGAATAAAAGATTCTAATAAAAGATATCTATCAACAACGAAATAAATCTATGGAAATTTAAACTCTAATCCCTGATCGGGTTTTATTACTTGCTATCCATGCTTCACATAAACCAAGTTCAAACCTAATATTCAACTCTGTACGTAAGCAAAACCATTAAAGCCATCCCCTTAGTTTAACCCTGTTATTCCCAAGATCACAGTCCAACCACTAGGAGAGATACTAGACCATGCTTTCGAGCTCTATCAACTTAGCATTAAACACATTATCGAGTGACCAAGAAGGTCCTACTATGAATCCCCTATTTTATAAAATTAGGAATGTCAATGGGGCCCATGAAAAGTCATACAATTCAACAAAAAAGACCAGAGATTTATGTTGATTAAGCCTGTGATTAACAAAACTCCAATCTACAGAATTCCTTTAAAAATTCACCATGATGAACGTCTTTCGAACATTCCTAATAGTTCTTCATTCCTTAATTAGAAACTATGATTACTTCCCATCTACTAGACTATAACCTTTATAAAACATGAGATCTTCTTCACTTATACTACATGTCGGCTATCCTTGGGTTCAAAGGGAGATATATACCAATTCCTTTGTAATTGAGAGAGCGAGCTAGAACACTCGGACAAATTACTAGGACAAAGCATCATCTATTCTATTATAAGTCAAATAACTATTTTTATCAATGAAAGAGATTCGATTGCCTCTATTTATCCGCAACCCATAACTATTTTAGAGCTCCATTTAAACAGGTAGAAACCTAAAATTAAGGTAATACTTTAATCAGATATTACGATTCTTAAAGAGTTGCAATGATCAAGCTGATTAGGTAGGGCAAAATTAACTAGCCCCTTAAATACACCAAATATATTATAATATACTTATATTAATAATCATGAAGTTACATCATATTAGAGTATACTAATTTAACACCATATCCATGTTTACCTCACACTATACTTGAGATTTACATCACACCCTTATACTATACTGTGTTGAGAAATAGAGTTATACCTATAGACTTACTACATTGACCTATTTATTTATATACAGTGCAACAATATCTCATTACTGGATATAAACAGTAATAAGCAAGAAACAGTCATTTCCAAGTGACCATTATCACCTCTGGGATTGAGTACCATTATCACCTCTAGGACTGAGTCTGGGTCGTCAAAGACAACGTTGGGGGGGAGAACATAATCCGTTTTGATTCTGCTCATCTTTTCCACATTGAGAATGCTGAATTCCAGGGCATTTAGGTCGTTGAAGACTACTCTCGGATGCACATAAGAGTTAAACATCTTGATGTACTTGACCACCCACTCTGAATTCTTAGCTTCCCTAATCCTTCACCGGTGCAGGAGGAAGTCAATGCTAGCTTCCATGCGAGGCCATTCCCTGTGAAAAGCCTAGTTATCCCTAACCATGAGGCATTTTCATTGCGGGGTTGTCTTTAATTCCTCCGCACCCAGGGGAAGGCCCATATATTTCTCAGGGAAAGGTATCCTAAATTTGTCGTCGATGCCGAAGACAGCCTTCTCTAACCCTCGCCTCCAAACAGGATTGAAGATATCTGAACAGAGTCTCACAATTTCTTCCCTTTCAATCTTTGCCCTGACCATAACCCCAATGAAGGAGCTGATAATGGAACTATTGGTTCTCCAGGTAGCCCTATAATCAAAAACATCTTCCCCTATCAATCTGCTCACAACAAATCGAGTCATATCATCTACTACTCTTGGGAGATGGTTCCACCTTTCTGGTTTTTCCTTCCCGAGAAAGGCCATTGTCCTGTTCTCTATTGTATGGTATACATACACATTGGATTCCATCTTTACAAAAGGAAATTTCACAGTGGAAGAGATGCCCTATTTACTTTAGAATAGTGAAAACCGCCCATGACTTTAATTTCATTTATCAGTTGAAACCCATCATCATTCGACCTATCTTGTGCGATCCTTAAGCAAAAATGAATGCATTAAATGACAATGATCTCAGTTCCTCATATTTATCAATAAATTTCTAATCACATGCTTCGAAGTTTTAATTAGTTATGGCAGTTAGCATATGCCGAAATCCCTCAAGCCTTATGAAATAATGATAACTACCTAGATCCCCACTTGGAAATAATAACAACTGGAAGACAGCTGGAAGGTGCCAACAAGACCAAATTAAGAGTTGGCGAGAGAATGGAAAAGGATAATCTCCTATGCCTTACGTTACAAGCTACTGCCTTATACAAAACTAACTAAGACGTGACCCTGCTCCAATAATTATCGCAGACCACTAGTGTCTGTGTTTGGTAATTGATTCCTAGATGAAATTTGTTTAGAGGTTGATCAGATTTCTCCTCACCAGTAACAATATCACTCCAGTCTATATATAGGATGATTTAATGAAATCTTCAAACTCTAGGTTTAAAATAGAAAATGAAATATAGCTGCAAATACCAATTTTATTATTACTTATAAACTAATTGAAAGATTATTAATAGGGTTGTTGTTATTAGAGATCAAATCATGATGCTCTATGTAGTAGTGCGTAAATTTAACTAAAAAATTACTACTCATACTACTAATGATAAGATACTGCTAATAAATGATATTAATTAATTTTTTTATGTGGGGGCTTCCTTGACAAAGCTGATTGAAAATTAATATGTATTAGATAATTATTTATTTGAAGTGTGAGTTAATAAACATTGAATTCTTGTGAAATATACAAATTATCTATTATATGGAGCAATTTGCATCATGGCTATCCCTGAGTCAACAACCAAGGCTCATCCTAAATAATTGATGTTTGGATGATAAATTAGTTTGATTTTAGGTTTAGTAATTATTGAAACTCCTTTCTATCTTTTTCTTTCGTTTTAGTTATGAAGTTTTTGATTAAATTATATGTAATTCCATATACGTATCTATATGTATCTTTATGATTATCTGTGTATATAAATATTTAAATATGTATATATCTTTATGAATATTTAAATATATAATACTATCTATGTATATATATGTATGTATATATATATATATATATGAGAGTATATATATGTATATACTCTCATTTATATAAAAATAAAAATAAATATATATATATATATGTATATATATGTATATATATATATATGTATATGTATATACATATACATGTATATGTATATACATATACATGTATATGTATATACATATACATATATATATATATGAATCTATTTATATATGTATATTTATATATATGTATATATATATATGTAAATGTATATTACTATCTATGTATAAATATTTATTACTATCTATGTATATATATATTTATGTCGCTAATTACTACAAAGACGGAAGAAAATCTAAATTAAATAAAAGAATCAATTCTCCATCTGCACCCTTGTTAGCAAGTCCATCAGCTTGCGAGTTACCTTCTCGGTAAATGTGGCTAATCAGAACCTCCTCAAAATTTTCCACTAATAGTAGCACTTCTGGGAGTTTTGAGTTCAAAACCCAATTAGGGGTCTTTTTTTGTCTGATGGTGTTAAGGACGATTTGAGAATCGCCTTCGATGGAGATTTTGGATAGGCCTAATTTATGACACAGTTGTAAACCTTTCTTCAGAGCTTCAATCTACCATGTTATTTGAAGCCAGAGGAAGAGGTGAAGCTAACTTTGCTACCCAATGACCATCCTCATCATTTATGATACAACCTACACCAGCTATACCCGAATTACCTCTTACAGCACCATCAAAGTTCAGTTTGTGCCATCCTGTGGGAGGAGGGACCCATTTGCAATTTGCCCTTGCCTCCTTATTGCTAGCTGCATATACCAAAGGCAGATTAATTCGACTAGTCCACTATTTCTTCAAAAGTCCATTCCAAAAAGAGAAAGAACCTTCTTCATGGGAGGTTTTCCTAAGATAGGCATTCATTATCTCTGTTATAGAGACTTCTAGTTTTAGTAAAAATCTATCTATATTCTGCTCTTTGTCTTGAAAAATATGATGATTCCTTTCTTTCCATAATTCTCATACTACTAGAGATGGGCAAATATTCCAGAGTTTGCTATAGACCCCACAGACCATATGCATGGGCCAAGAACAGAGAAACCCCTTAAGGGAATTCTGAAGGGGGTTTGTCCACTTGAGTCAAGACTTAATCCATTCTCAGCAATTTTGAGTGAAGGGGCAATTGAGGAAAAGATGATCTACATCTTCATTGCTCTATTTACACATGACACACCAGTTGGGACCTAAAATACCAAATCTAATTAATCTATCTGCGATCAAAACTCTATTTTGAAGGGCAAGCCACAAAAAGAAACTAGCTTTAGGAAGACAAGCTGGATCCCAACACAATTTTAGTGGGATTTCCACAGAGTTTCAATGCTGCGAGTGAATGATAGCCTGATACCCTTGTTTCACTCTGTAAATTCTATCCTTTGCTCCAGCCCATATAAGACTATCTGGCCTTTCAGACTATTTAATTTTCCTAATAGAGATAATCTTTTCAAAGGTTGCAACTGAATCTGGATCAAGATCTAAGCCATCCAAAGTGCACCATCTCCATCTCAGTTCCTCATTCGACATTTCTTTAACTTTATAATCTTTTATCTTACTACCCCATAATGATTTCAGCTTAATTATAAGGTTCTCTAAGTTGGAGGAAGCATGAATAGAGGGGTAGCCATCCCAAGAGTCTTCCCAGAACAAGGCTCTATCCCCTACCACTACATCCCAAGTTAGATATTTGCTGATAATTCCTCAACATTTTGATATGAAATTCCAACAATCCGAGCCTTTAGGCAGTTTTCTTGTTCTAAACAGCGATTTCGGATCCCTCGGATCTAGATATTTATGATATAAAATTTTGGCCTATTTTTTATCACGTTCTTGATATAACCTCCACACTAATTTAGCTCCCAAGGCCTCATTTTGCCATTGAGGCTTCTTTATCCCTAAACCCCCACATTCTATGGGTTTGCATAAATTGTCCCATTTAATAAGGGCGAGTTTTTTGTCATCTTCTTTGTCCTTCCAAAGGAAGTTCCTGAGTTTGGATTCAAATCTTTTAGACATCCAATTGGTTAAGGAAGGCATGTCATAGGAAAAATTGGAATGGCTGAAAGGACTGATCTGATCTTAGTGATCTTGCCAGCCTTGGAGAGCCACTTATCTTTCCAACTTCCAATCTGCTTATCCACCTTTTCGATTGTGTCCTGCCAAACTTTGTTGAATCTCAAATTCTTTTCCAAAGATATACCCAAATACTTACATGGGAACTGACCTTTTTTATATCCCATGATCCCACATATCCTGTTTTCCATTTTAGGGGATGTATTCAAGAAGGATATTTGGATTTTTTTTTATTTACCTTCTGACTTGAAGCATCTGTATAATGTTGAAGTATATTTTTAAAACCTATAGCCTCTTGGACTAAGCTCTTGCTAGGTAAAATAGTGCCATCTGCATACTGTTGATGCGTAATGTTAGGGAGATTTCTGGTTATAGAAATATCGATTTTTTTTTTCTTCTGGTAAGCGTCAAAGACTGCTCTCCCAAAAGCTTCAGCCATTAGGATGAAGAGAGAGGGAGATAAGGGGTCTCCCTACCTAATGCCCCTAGAGATTTCAAAAAAGCCTTTAGGCGTCCCATTTATAAGAACTAAGATTTTTGGAGTAGAGATAAACTTAAAGATGAGATTTACCCATTGCTGAGAAAAGTCGAAGGCTTCTAAGACCTTACAAAGAAAACACCAGTCCACCATATCGTAGGCCTTCTGTATATCTAGTTTCATAAACATACATGCTTCTTTATCTATAATAGCCAAGTGGATGGCTTCCTGAATCATGAGTATGCCATCCAAGATAGATCTTTCTGGAACAAAGCATGTTTGTTCTTTAGAGATCAATCTTGGCATGATTACCTTGAGTCGATTAGCAATAACTTTTGAAAATATTTTGTAAATCATGTTACACAAAGCTATAGGGCAGAAGTCTCCAAGATGTTTCGGATCCTCCTTCTTAGGGATTAGTGTGAAGAAGGAGAAATTGATTTTCGTTAATAAGGAACCACCATTCTGTGAGGCTTCAATCGCTCTCCATAAGTCTTCCCCTGATATGTCCCAGCATTTTTGGAAGAAAAAAGCTTGGAACCCATCAGGTCTAGGGGATTTGTTTGGGCTCATACTAAAGACCACAGTCCTAACCTCCTCCAAAGTAATTGGTCTATTTAGATTTTTATTGTCTTTCGTAGTGACCAGCTTTGGGATGAATTCAAGCATTCGGGACTGGGCCTCCCTTTTGGACCCTTCATAATTGTTAAGTAAATTTTTAAAATATGTTATTATCATATCTGCTATCTCTTGTGGGTTTTCTGTGCACGAACCCTGTGGAGTCATAATACTAGTAATCTTTTTTAGGGATCGATTATAAACCGTTGAGTTGTGAAAGAACTTTGAGTTCCTATATCCCTCCTCTAGCCATTTTCCCCTAGATTTCTGTCTCCAGAAGGTTTCTTCTTTTGAAAGGATATCTTCCTGTTTCATGAGGAGTTCTTTTTCTAAAATATATTTCTCATAATTCATACCATGTTTTATAATTTCCTGATTCAGATTTGTCAGTTTTTCTTCAATTTCCAAATTTTCTCTAAAAATATTGTTGAAGTGCTCTCTATTCCATCTTAAAATATTTTCTTTTAGCAGTTTGAGTTTGGAGATGAAAATGAACATTTTGGACCCAGTAAATTTTTCTTGATTCCACCATATCTTGACAAGTTCAAGAAATTTTGGATCTTAAAACCACGTCTTTTCACACTTAAATGAGTTCCTAGGTGGTTTAGAGGGTTCAAAAATCTCCATACAAACTAGAAAATGGTCCGATCTATTGGAATATTCAAATATGGAAAGAGTACTTGTGAGAGGGGGGGTGAATCATAAGTATCATATTTTAGCCAATAAAACTTTTAACTGAAAGTAAATTGCATGCATGTAAATACATCAAGTAAACATGAAATTTAACACATGCATCAACAACTCATAACACTGGAATTTGGTAACCTAGAAACCCTCCAGGAATAAGAAGGTAAAATTGGGGTGGGGATGATACCCACAAAAATTACTGCAGCAATATTGTTTAACCACTTCTGATGGTCTGCCCTGTTAAAGGCTTTACACTGTATTAATAGTGACCTGGTTAGGGAATTTCCAAACACTTAACATGAAGTGTCACCCTGTTAAAGGATTTAATCACCTATTTAAAAGGTTCTACGAAATAGCTATTAAGCTAACCTATTACCATAGGATTTTCATTCTAATACAATTGCCAGAAAGTATTAGGTCTAATGAACCTGATAGATTACAATCCCTGATTGCTAAATGCAGGCACCCTTTCGCTTTCACTGATCTTGATCCTTTGTGATCTAATAATCCTTGCTTTTGAAAATAGATTTCCCTGTGCACCCTTGTATATCCACTCATATATTTACAAAATGAAATTTCATCTTCCTTATAAAGACATTTGAGGATTTAGGGTTAGGTATGGATCTACGATCCATATTCAACCTCCATTTTTCGCTCATTATTTGCATTTATTCTATTGGTTGCATGCCTTCATCATTTTTCTTATTGGCTGCATGAAGATTGCATAGGAAAAATAAAAGATTCGATCTCATCATTAAATCCTTCGAGATTTACCTTATGTCAGCTATAAAAATGGTTTACATCATAATTTGTGCAATTACAAACTCTTATGCTGATATACTGAGTTACTCGGCTCCTGAAGTATTGTTGATACTTGGCTCCTGCTATTTCCTGGATAGCTCGGCACCTAAACAAAACTGTATCACTTGGCACCTTAAGTTACTCAGCACTTGTTAACATTCGACACCTTGTGTTACTCGGCACATACACTTCACTTGGTATCTGATCTTTACCCGGTATCTGATCTTCACTCGATATCTGATCTTCACTCGATATCTGATCTTCACTCGACATCTGAAAACTACTCGACACATGAAGATCACTTGACATTTGTTGTGACTCGGCATGTATGGTGTACTCGGCTCCAATGTGGAATGTGATTAAGTGTGTTGGCACTCAAGTGTCAAAAACCATTATGAGGTTAACAATCTCCCCTTTTGACATGAGTGACAAAAACACTTAACTGACCTTATTTGTACATTTACTAATCTGATTGGTATATACAGAGTTTAAAGAAAAATTGATCAAAATTTGTAACTTACAATATGCCTCAAAAAATTTATAACTCCCCCTGAGTTGATTGTGCCTTATCTATATATCAAGCTCCTCCTTTGTATCTTTTCTCCCTCATTAATTCATCTCATAATATCTATATCTCCCCTTATTATGTCTGTTTTCTCCCCCTTTTTGACACTTATGTCAAAGAATGTTTAAAGGTTAAGACCATATTTAGCCAAAAATGTGTTGTTTACCTCCATAATCATTCTAAGAGCTGCATCCCAATTGTTCAAAGCAATTTCCAGTGACTTATGCTGGATGGCAGTCTCGGCAGCAAGATGAATAAGTTCATCTGATGTAGAAAGATTTGGGTTTTTCTTGAGAACAGTTTTAGCATATACTTGCTCTTTATGGAGTATCTCTAAATGTGGGGTAATGGAGGATTGGAGCTGTATTAATTTGGCCTTGATATTAGCCTCATCTGTTGTTAATACAGCTATTTCTTTGTGAGTGTGAAGCGATTGAGCAAAATGCTTCTCACTTTGAGCTAGATCATTTGGTAATTGCATGCTTGAAATGTTTAAATTTCTTTCCAAGCTCAATATCTTTTGGCTTGTTTCTTGTGTGAAGTATGAAAAATCACACAACTTTTTGTACAATGAGAATATATTTTCAAGTACCTTTTTCACTTTGTCAATAAGCTTTGCCAATTCAACTTGTGAAAATGCAATTTGACTTGATATTTTCTCATTCACTTTCCCCTGAAATTTTCTTTCTGACCATTCCATAAGTTTTGCATTAGTTTCTAGGTCTTCATTTGTCACCTGGTCAACAATATCTGTTAGTTGCTCCGTGATATGCTTTGACTCATCTGGTGATTGCAAACTGAAGGCATCCATAAAGATGTCCTTAATCTCATATAGTGTTTGCTTTTGTTTATACTCCTTCCTGAGTATTTCCTATCTTTTTCTCCTATTCAGTGCTTCTTGCACCTCATTGATTTGATCAATGGTTATTGATTTTGAGTCATAGCTCGGTATGACTATCTCCTCATCTAATTCAGGGTCTCCATAGTGAAGTACCCTTGCAATTCTGGTAGTACTAGATGATGGTATAGATATTTGCAATGGCTAGTGTGAAGGAGTTACCGAGGTAGGCAAATTTATTAATGTTTGTATTGCCTCTTGTTCTTTAGGGGTTTTCACTATTTCCTCCTCCTTCTGTCTACCATAATCAATTATTGTAATCTTGGGAAGTGCACCTTGTGTTTGTGCTGTAGGATCAGATGTAATAGTCTGTCCTGCTTGTTCTGTTCCTTTTTCTACAGCTACACTTGGCTTCTGTCTTGCAGCTTCAACTATGCTTGTTGGTATTTGAAATTGACTACTAGTAGTTGTTGAGATGATAGAAGGTGGTTCCTGTGGATTCACCTTATCTTTGACTATACTTTCTACTAGTTTTTGCAATTCATCTATACTGACCAATACTGGATCTTTACATAATATTGTTTGTTGTGTAGATTGGTCAAGAATTCTTTTCAGATCTTCTGCAGTTAATGGATTGATATTCTGACCAGAAGTATCAGGAACATCAGTAATAGTTACAGTGTCTACAGGTGAGATGGATGCTTGAGGAGGGCTAGGGGGTGGCATTTGTGTGTCTTGCACACTCTGATCTGGTTGCTGCTCTTGCTCAGCTATTGCCATTGTATACTATTTTTGTTTCTGTTCCTCCTCTCCATCTTTCTTTTCTTCTTCCTTCTTCTCTTCTTCTCTTCTCTTTTCTTCATCTTCTTTCCTTTTTCTCCTTTCCTCTATTGGTACAGCAGCTTCTTCCTTGTATTCTTCTTCAAGAAAATCTTCAATCCTTTTGTACAAGTCCTTCCAAGAGTTCATTGTTCTTTGAACAATCTCTTCCATCCTATTTTGGAGTATGAAGAATGCCCTGTATTTAGGTGTAAACCTATTATTATGCCTTTTGACTGCATTCCTTACTTGTTCCTTAGTCAAATCTGGCAATACACTTGCTAGGGTTGATTCCCTCATTTCCTTCTCCATTTTTAAACAAAAATGCCATCTGTCTTCTACAATTTTTGACAGTTCTTTTGCAATTGACCATCTAGTTCAAGTGGAGTGTACTTGAACTGTGCCATCATTCCATAAATTGTTTCTTCTATTCTATTATGTTCTTCTTTATTAAATTTACTGAAATCAACTTTATTTAAATTACTTAAGTCACCATTTTCGATCTTTTTACATAAGGTATCAACTAAAGAATTGCTTACCTTTTCAGATTGGTCTTCTTCATTAGTGTCAGGTTGAGCCACATATCTTCTTCTTTTCCTCGACTCTTCCTGTGTTTCCTTGATTTGTTTCTTCTTTGTAACTTCCTCCTTAGCCTTTTGAGTGGTGGCCCTTGTTGATGCTCGTGTAGTTGGCTTTTGAGGTGATGGTGTGGCAGCTTTCTTTGTTCTAGGCTTAGCTGAAGGCTGTTCTGTTGCCTTTCTCTTCTTTGACTTAGCTTTAGTTGGTGCTTCCTTGGCTCCTTCTTCCTCTGCACCTTCCTCCTTGTCTTCTCCAAGACCTTGTGTTAATTTCATTGGCCCTTGTTCTTGCTCATCTTCATCATCATTTTCATCTTCTTCTTCTTCTGCTTTAGCCTCAATTTCTTTACCAAATTTCTTCTTAATCTTCTTGAATAGTTTGTCTTTCTTCTTCAATGTAGAAGCAGTTTTTAATTCCATGTTTATCTTTGATCTTACCACATCATAAGTGCCAAAATGTGGAGCACTTTTATCTGTTTCTTCTGCTAATAATGTAGTTATTGTTGTAGATGCCTCATCAATATTAATTTCATATCCAAATGGCCTTAGCCATCTTACCCTTGGTATTACTGCTTGAATATAGGTAAAATCAATGTCAACTAAGAAACATTTATCGTTAGTATGTTTTTCTACTAAGGAAGCTGGTATCCTTGATCTTTGCTTCATGGATTTCTTGAAATCCTCAAAATAGCTTGTCATCAAGGTATCACTTTATCTTCAACTGCTCTTTTCTTGTGTTCAGTGATTTCACATATCATTATGGCCTGTGACTCATGTTCCATCTTGAGAGATCTTATCTCATCTGCTTGAACTTTGTTTTTCTCCATCAATTCTGCTATTGCTGCATCAAACTCTTTTGTATCTCCATTGAAAAATATGTTGGTGGTATCAATCTCCTTGTAGTGTATATCATTTTCAGCTATGGCTAGATCCTTCCTTTTTTTTAATGATTTTTTCAACTTGTTTCTAAATTCCTCCAAGCTATGCAGAGCAAGTTGCACATCTATCACCTGATTTTCAATGATCTTTCCAAGTTTGAAAGCTTCCATCTTTAGATCTTTTCCTCCAAGCTGTTAGGCTTTTCCTTGTGAGAACCTGGACTGGCTCTGATACCAATTGTTGGAATATTCAAATATGGAAAGAGTACTTATGAGAGGGGGCGGGGCGGGGGTGAATCATAAGTATCATATTTTAACCAATAAAACTTTTAACTAAAAGTAAATTGCATGCATGTAAATACATCAAGTAAACATGAAATTTAACACATGCATCAACAACTCATAACACTAGAATTTGGTAACCCAGAAACCCTCCAGGAATAAGAAGGTAAAACTGGGGTGGGGATGATACCCAAAAAAATTACTGCAGCAATATTGTTTAACCACTTCTGATGGTCTGCCCTATTAAAGGCCTGCCCTGTTAAAGGCTTTACACTGTATTAATAGTGACTTGGTTAGAGGATTTCCAAACACTTAACATGAAGTGTCACCCTGTTAAAGGATTTGATCACCTATTTAAAAGGTTTTACAAAATAGCTGTTAAGCTAACCTATTACCATAGGATTTTCATTCTAATACAATTGCCAGAAAGTATTAGGTATAATGAACCTGATAGATTACAATCCCTGATTGTTGAATGCAGGCACCTTTTCGCTTTCACTGATCTTGATCCTTTGTGATCTAATAATCCTCGCTTCTGAAAATAGATTTCCCTGTGCACCCTTGTATATCCACTCATATATTTACAAAATGAAATTTCGTCTTCCTTATAAAGACATTTGAGGATTTAGGGTTAGGTATGGATCTATGATCCATATTCAATCTCCATTTTCCGCTCATTATTTGCATTTATTCTATTGGTTGCATGCCTTCATCATTTTTCTTATTGGTTGCATGAAGATTGCATAGGAAAAATAAAAGATTCAATCTCATCATTAAATCCTTCGAGATTTACCTTATGTCAATTGTAAAAATGGCTTACATCATAATTTGTGCAATTACAAACTCTTACGCTGATATACTGAGTTACTTGGCTCCTGAAGTATTGCTGATACTTGGCTCCTGTTGTTTCCTGGATAGCTCGGCACCTAAACAAAACTGTATCACTCGGCACCTTAAGTTACTCGGCACTTGTTAACACTCGACACTTGTTAGCACTCGGCACCTTGTGTTACTCGGCACTTACACTTCACTCGGTATCTGATCTTTACTCGGTATCTGATCTTCACTTAGTATCTGATCTTCACTCAATATCCGATCTTCACTCGACATCTGAAAAATACTCGGCACATGAAGATCACTCGACATTTGTTGTGACTCGGCATGTATGGTGTACTCAGCTCCAATGTGGAATCTGATTAAATGTGTTGGCACTCAAGTGTCAAAAACCATTATGAGGTTAACACGATCCTGCGAGAGGCAAGATGGAGGACTGAAATTCCTTATTAAGTTAGTGAGATTTCCTATAAAAAAGAATCTATCAAGTTTTTCCACAATATAATCAATATCCTTTCTTCTATTATTCCACGTGAATATACCATTGTTTAATGGGATTCCTAATAAACTATGTTTATCAATCCAAAATTTGAAATTTGCAGAAGAAAGAGAAAGGTGTTGAGTACCCCCTACTTTTTTTCCAAACTTAAAATCGTGTTGAAATCACCTCATAATATAATTGGACTATCTTTGAACTCTGTAATAACTGAGCTTAGTTCATCCCAAACAACTTTTTTCCCTATCATATTGTTAGGTCTATACACATTGATAAGAATAAATTTTGTATCTGATTTTAGACTCTGTACACTTGCACACAACCAGTTATTATTATTCACTACATACGTTAAAGCTACTTTCCTTGAGTTCCAGATAATTCCCATGCCACCCGAAGCACCTATTGCTTCTATGAAGATGGAGTCCCACAAACCTATCATCGTACTTAGTTTAGAACCCTCTACCTTATTAAGTTTTGTTTCTTGAATTAAAATTATATCTGAATTAAAGCTTTTTAAATATTCTTTAATTAATCTTTTTTTGTTGGGGGCATTTAGACCCCTAGCGTTCCACGTTGTTATCTTCATGATGCCTTGGGAAGGTCCTTCCCCTTCCTCGTATTTAGAATCTCATCAATTTTCCTCTGTTCCCTAGCTAGACCTTCAGACTCTCTAAGTTCCTTCAATGATTTCCTACCCCTTTTTCCTTTAGGCTTACCATAAATTGGAGAAGTTAGTGCATCTAGATTCATATGAATGCCAAACTCTTGTTGAAGTATGTCTTGTTCTTGTGTTGTTGATGAGGTACATTCCTCTGTTTTATTAAACTCTTCAGTTTCTAATTCCCTACATATTTTATTCCCTAGTCCATCCTTTTCCAATTCATTAATCTTTATTTCTGTCACATCTTCCATGTTTGTCCTATCCCCTGTCTGACTGAGTTTTGTTTTATCCTTGATTTGTTTGTCCTATTCCATTAAACTATCCTCTAGTTGGATCTTTCTAATGTCCCTTTGGAGGTCCTCAGCTGTGTAGCCATCTCCTCCCAATTTGATGATTTTCTGAATCAACATCTCTTTTTGTGGGGTGGTGCTTTCCTCTAAGTTATCATGATCAAAGACCTATATAAGCTCCTCTGATAGTTGTTCAAGACTATTATCTTTATATTCAGTCACTCCAGCCTCTGGTGTGAATTCTAAGTCCTTATTTAGAAAAAACTAAAAGTCTTTGACAATAGATCCTACTAGATTTTTACCTTTAATCTATGTTTGTGACTGGACCTCTACTAGGGCGAGAGGCGAGGTTGGGAACTCACTAGGTGTCTGCCAAAAATTTGAAAATCCTCCAAATCCTTTAGTTATTGGGGTGGATATCTCTGCCTCATTTTCCATCTGCGATGAGTCTTGTTTATCTGTCCTTGAATCTCTTTTTTCCATCCTAACCTTGGGAGAGGAGAAGAGCAAATCGTTTTCTGCCTCCCCTAGATCTTGATAACCCACTGGTTCTATAGTTCTGATATGTATCTTATCTTGTCCTTCAGTTCCCTTGTTCCCAACAAGCTCCTTCTAATTTATTTGTGTGGAGGACCCCTTTATATCATCTATTTCTCCATGATTCCCTTCAAATCCAGTCTCTGAGTTGCACCTTTCCTTGTGTTCTATAGTGTCCTTATGTATCACTATTTCTTGCTCTAGATCTTTATCTGTATTCCTTGTAGAAGTTGAAGCTCTTTTCTTTGAGAAATTTTCCTTATTATGCTTATCTGCAGATTTTTTCTTCTTTCCTTTCTGTCTTTTTGGGCAAATTTCATCCTGTCCCATTTCTATATCCTCTTTAGTATTAGATACTATAATAGATTTAAGCCTTCTTTTATCAGATAAGACCTTGTCTGAGGCTTTGGGTACTGACCATTTTTTTTGAACATCCTAATTCTATGTTTCTAATGGTGAGATCTGCTCCTCCATTATACTAATTTTTTTTTTCCATTGCTCTTAACCAAGGGAAATTGATACTAAAATCCGAGGTCAAAGGGAAGATCTTGGGTATAATTTTATGGACTTCATCAAATCTTAATATGTTCACTATTCTTCTTTTATATATCTAAAAATTAATATCATAGGATGCTTTACTGGTTTTAAATTTTTTTATTGAATTCCATAGGATGATTAAACCTAACATTGATCAGCACCTTAACATCATTACAACAGTAAAAAGATGCATCAATGCCTATGACTTCTCCTACCTCAGACCCTATAGCTTTAATAATATCTTCATGACAGAGCTCTAGAGGTAGGGATGGCAAAACAAACCAGGAGGGCAAATAACATTCTAATTGTTCTATTTTAAAATTGTGAGACCATTCTATGAATTTAACACAATGACCGTTAAAAAAAATTCAGATATTAACAGAAATTCCTTTTTAATGGACTCATTTGAACATTGCAAGAATAGAATATTATCTAAGAAGGTAGTAATACTTACCTGGTCCTTGTAATGCTCCTCCAACCAGTCAAGAACCAGAGGGAAATTGTCCCATGGTCCATTCCATAAATCAAAGATACCTCCCTTTAGACATTTATCCCAAGAGACTTTAACTTCTTTGCTTTCGATTTTGACAGGTTCATCCCTTCTGTTGCGAGATGACCTAGGGTGCGGGCTAGGGTTCAGTGGGGGTGGTGAAAAATGGTTTCTGCGATGTGGGGGGATGTAAGATCCTAGAGAAACTGGCTTAGAAGGTGGCTTTACTACTTGGGGTGATTCTGAATGTGGAAATTTCGGAACCCTTGACTTGGAAATTTTTGGGTGGGCATATTTTGTCAAATTGAAAATACGAATTTGATTGTCTAGCTGATCTACAATAAAGATCTGATGAATTGGATTTATATTTACCTTGATGTGGGAGGCAGATAACTATGGAAGAGGATGTTGGGCAGAATTAATATCCTTATAATCTATATTCCCTCTAGTTCGTCGCTGGCTATGAGGCACATCTGAGACGTGTTTAAAATTTTCAAATCTATTAGATGTGATTACTGTGTATCTATCATCAAGTGAGCTTTGACGATTCTTCTATTGCCAATGTGGAGTAATGTTTGATGAAAATTTTTGCCAATTCGGCCCCTGGCCGTTGGGTGTTAGGAACCTGTGTGTTCCTTCTGTTTATTTTGTTAGAGTAGTGTTGTTGGACGCATATGCTTTGTAAGTCGTCCCGTGAGTATATTTTATTATCCCACATGCATAGGTAGTATTACTTTTCTAGATCGTACCCAGTATATAAGAATAGGTTGAGGCCCTTGATGGGCACGGACGAATTTATTGTATTGAGCTTGCTCAAAGGAGGTTACCCCCTCGAAGTGGCCTGCGATCAGTAGATTCATTCTGAGTTCTGCTATCACTTTGTATTCTGTTATTTCGAGCGTTCTCACGATATTGCTATAAGGAGGTTCATCACATCTGGTATCAGAGCACTCTCTTGGGCTCGCTGGGTGGAAATTACATCAATTTTTTTTTCTGTCGTGGCCTTCAGGTTCCTCTCACTTCTAATATCTCTTGTTATTGCAATAACTCTTTTCAGTTGTTCTGTCTGTGAGTGAATTTTTCTAAGTCGACTGTTCAAAAAAAAAAAAAAAAAAGAGTAAAATTTTTTATGTTTTTTAGTCGTAGCTTCCTTGTTTGCTTTCTGTTTCTGCTCATACTTCCGCAGAACGTCTGCAATATCATTTCGCATACTTCCTTCCTTGGCGACCCAACCCCAAATTTTACATATCAAAGCCCTAAATCCCTCATTTATCTAATTTTAGGGTTTGCCCTATCTTTTTCACCTCTCATCCAATCGCCACCAAACTGAGCCACAAGATTCAATTCCTCATTTTGCTCCCTTATCCCTCTTGGACTGTTCGCCTCATTTCGCCTCCCTACCCTTGAAACCCTCATTTTTCTTTTTCCCTTGTCCCTAGATAGTCTCCCACCACCCGTCGAACACCCATTTCCTATATGAGTTTTACCCAAATCCAAGTTTGCCGTAACTAAAAAAGTTTTTGTTTCTCATCTTCTACCCATTCCAAAAAAAAAAAAAAAAACCTTGTTTTATGGTTGTTACGCGTACAGGAGCAAAAATCATGGAAGAGGAAATTGCATCCCTCAAAACCAAACTTCAAGATCTGGATGACAAAATTCTGGGTCTTAACTTTCAGCAGTCAGCCATGAGCCGAAACCATTCAGGAGATACTGGGTCCTCTTCTGGCAATTTTCGTGGACCAAAGCTTGATTTTCCACGCTTCGATGGTTCTGATCCGACTGGATGGATCTATCGGGCAGAGCAGTATTTCAGCTTGCATAATACTTTGGATAACCACAAAGTCCCCCTTGCATCTTTTCATTTGGAACATGAAGCTCTTCAATGGTTCCGTTGGTACATCAAGGCTAATGTAGGCCCAACGTGGAGCGAATTGTGCACCCTCATTTTGGAGCGCTTTGGCCCTAGTTCCTTTGATGATTTCACAGGAGCACTCACTAAACTGCGTCAAACAGGCACTGTAAGAGAATACCAGACAGAGTTTGAAAAAATAGCTAATCACACAGAGGGCTTGTCTGATGAATTCTTCCGTAGTTGTTTTGTTAGTGGTCTGAAGGATGCACTTCGCTCAGAAGTCAAAATGTTTCGACCTACTACAATGATGGAAGCCCTTGGGTTGGCTAAGTTAGCGGAAGACAAGATTAGTGCTCTACAACGCTCCAGATCTAATTTTGTTCCATTCAGAAATACAGGTTCTCACAACCCTCCAGTCATACCAGCTCCCAGAACTACTCCGATCAAGCACTTGTCTGAAACAGAGATGCGAGTCAGGCGAGACAAAGGGCTTTGTTATAATTGTGATGAGAAATGGTCTCGGGGCCATAGATGTGTTCAGCAAAAGCTCTATCTCTTGGATGTGGATTCTCCACCGGAACTGGAAGAATATGTAGATGCTCAGGAAACAGTGGATGATGAGGTTGAGCCTCACCAGCCTGAACCTCCTTCACCAGAAGCTCCACCAGAGATATCTGTCCATGCTTTGGCAGGAGTCACTACTCCACAAACCATGCGGGTCCAGGGTTTCTTCAAGAAGATCCCTCTTACTATACTCATTGATTCTGGTAGCACTCATAACTTCATTGATCCACGAATAGCCAAACAGGCTGATTGCTTTATCCATCCCTGCTCTAGCTTTGAAGTCATGATTGCCAATGGGGGCACTTTACCTTGTAAAGGGAAATGTCGCAATGTGCGTCTCTCTATTGGAGATTATAACATGTGCTCTGACATGTTTGCCTTACCCTTAGGTGGCTGTGATGTGGTTTTGGGTGCCCAATGGTTACGCACTCTTGGCCCCATTCTCTGGGATTTTGCTGAACTTTGGATGCAGTTTTCAGCCGAGGGGCACCAACACACTTTGAAAGGCTTACAACCAGGGTCTCTCAGCATCATCAGTTCACACCGTATGGAAAAACTTCTTAAGAAGAATTCACATGGTGTCATCGCTCAGCTCCATTCCATTCAGATGCAGCCATCAGCAGTCTCTAGCACTCCTGCCGATCTCCAACACATTTTGGACAAGTATTCTGGTATATTTGCTGAACCTGTGGGATTACCTCCTTCTCGTCCAGAGGACCACCGTATTCAGCTCCTTCCTGGCAGTGTTCCGCCCAACATCAGGCCCTACCGCTACCCATTTCATCAGAAGACCGAAATCGAGATACTTGTCCGTGACTTACTGAAGCAAGGTATTATTCGCCCTAGTACCAGTTCCTTTTCTTCTCCAGTTCTGCTTGTTCGCAAAAAAGATGGGTCATGGTGACTCTGCATTGATTTCCGAGCACTTAATCATCTCACTATAAAGGACAAGTTTCCCATTCCAGTTGTTGATGAACTTCTTGATGAACTTCATGGGGCTCATTTTTTCTCCAAGTTAGATCTTCGTTCTGGGTATCATCAAATTCGGGTTAATGAGGAGGATATACCTAAAACTGCCTTCCGCACACATGATGGTCACTATGAATTTTTAGTCATGCCCTTTGGCCTCATGAATGCTCCTTCAACATTTCAGGCAGTGATGAATAACATATTTCGACCATACCTCCGGAAATTCATTCTGGTCTTCTTTGATGATATCCTCATATATAGCAAAACTTGGGCTGAGCATCTCCATCATTTGGAGCTTGTCTTGCAACTTCTCTCTGATCATCAACTCTGTGCAAAACTATCTAAATGTGTGTTTGGCCAGGAGGAAGTGGAGTATCTCGGGCATATTGTTGCACACCATGGAGTGCGGGTGGATCCTACAAAAATAGATGCCATGAAAACTTGGCCGCATCCTAAAACTCTCAAGAGCCTTCGGGGTTTTTTGGGGTTGACTGGCTACTACCGCAAGTTTGTCAAAGCTTACGGGAAAATTGCAGCACCATTGACAGCTCTGTTAAAAAAGGATGCCTTCTCCTGGACCCCTGTTGCTGAGACTACATTTGAACAACTGAAACAGGCTATGTGCAGTACACCTGTTCTCGCGATGCCAAATTTTTCCAAACCCTTCACTATTGAGAGTGATGCTTGCGGCAATGGATTGGGTGCTGTTCTCCTGCAAGATGACCATCCTATTGCGTTCACTAGCAAAGCCCTCTCTGGTAAGAATCTAGCCCTCTCTACTTATGAAAAAGAAATGATGGCTATTTTGCATGCTGTACAGAAGTGGCGGCCATACCTCTTAGGGAGTCATTTTTGCATCAGAACCGATCACCAAAGTCTGAAATACTTCCTGGAACAACGGGTATCCTCTCCTACACAACAGAAATGGGTCAGCAAACTCATGGGGTATGATTATGAGATCACCTACAAGAAGGGTAAGGAGAATATTGTGGCAGATGCTCTTTCTCGCACATTTGATAATCAAGCTTCCCTTTCCGCTATTTCTATGCCCATTCCCAATTGGTTAGCGTCTGTTCAGCAGGGCTATGACAGTGACTCTTCTTTATCTCAAATCATTCACCAGCTAGCCAATAATCCGTCTGCTATACCACATTACTCTTGGGATGGTGCTTCTCTTCGATACAAGGGTCGGCTAGTGCTTCCTCAGAACCTAGCTCTACATCAGGCTATTTTTTATGAACTCCATGCTTCTCCTTTAGCAGGGCACTCAGGCTTCCTCAAAACTTATGAGCGAGCAAGGAGAAACTTCTTTTGGAAAGGGCTGAAACAGACGATTCAACAGATGGTGGCTGAATGTGATACTTGCCAACGCCACAAGGGTGAAACGACCCTCCTTCCTGGCTTGCTCGAACCATTGCCCATCCCTACACGGATTTGGACTGATATTTCTATGGATTTCATTGAAGGGCTTCCTAAATCCGGTGGCAAGACAGTGATCTTGGTTGTGGTTGATCGTCTCTCGAAATATAGTCATTTTTGTGCCCTCAGCACCCCTATACTGCCTCCTCTGTTGCACAAATCTTCATGGACCAGATATTTCGTCTTCATGGACTCCCTTCTTCCATTGTCTCTGATCGTGATGCAACTTTTACCAGTCATTTTTGGACTGAACTGTTTCAGAAAACTGGCACCAAACTGAAGATGAGTTCGGGCTATCACCCACAAACTGATGGTCAAACTGAAATTGTCAATAAATGCTTGGAAACTTATCTTCATTGCTTCACTTCTGAACAGCAACATCAGTGGGCCAAGTGGCTCCCTTTAGCTGAATGGTGGTACAATACCTCTTACCACACTGCCTCTAAAATGACTCCATATGAAGCAGTCTATGGTCAGGCACCTCCAGTGCTCCTTCCCTACACTCCCAACAGCTCACCAGTCCAGGCAGTTGACATAGTTCTCCGCAGCAGGGATCAGATTCTTCGTACCTTACAGGATAATCTTCACATGGCCCGTAATTGGATGAAATAGCAAGCAGATCAACACCGTTCTGAGCGCTCATTTCAAGTTGGGGATATGGTTTTTCTTCGTCTACAGCCATACAAACAATCCTCCCTAAAGCTGAAAGGGCGTCATAAGCTGGCCCCAAAATTTTATGGGCCTTATAAGGTTCTGCAGAAGATTGGTTCAGTTGCTTATAAACTGGACCTTCCTCCTTCTTCCCGCATTCATCCAGTCTTTCATGTTTCTTGTCTAAAGAAAGTTCTGGGTACCACTGTCAGAGCACAAACTACTCTCCCTGAAATGGATACGGAAGGATCCATTATCCTGGAGCCGGTGGCAATCATTGACCAGCGCACTCGCCAGCTTCGCTCTCGCTCCATCTCTGAGGTCTTGATTCAGTGGCATGGCCTGCAACCAGAGGATGCTACCTGGGAACCCCTTCTTCAGATTCAACAACAATTTCCACACCTTAAGCTTTGAGGACAAAGCTTTTTTCTAAGGGAGAGGGGATGTTAGGAACTTGTGTGTTCCTTCTGTTTATTTTGTTAGAGTAGTGTTGTTGGACGCATATGCTTTGTAAGTCGTCCCGTGAGTATATTTTATTATCCCACATGCATAGGTAGTATTACTTTTCTAGATCGTACCCAGTATATAAGAATAGGTTGAGGCCCTTGATGGGCACGGACGAATTTATTGTATTGAGCTTGCTCAAAGGAGGTTACCCCCTCGAAGTGGCCTGCGATCAGTAGATTCATTCTGAGTTCTGCTATCACTTTGTATTTTGTTATTTCGAGCGTTCTCACGATATTGCTATAAGGAGGTTCATCACATTGGGGTTTCCATGTCTATGTTTTTTCAAAAATCTCCTTCGAGGGTTTTTCGCGGGTAGGGAAGAAATCAACATTTTCACATAAATTATTATTATTATTATCATGTATCAAAATATATTATTCAATGTAAAATTAATTTTATTATTTTTTACTACTTTCACATATAAAATATTATTTTACTTGTTAAGCTCAAGTAAATTTGAACCCAAGAACTTCTAGATAAGAGACTCACAATTTAGCATTGTGTTGTACATTTTTGCCTATTATGTATGATAATATTACTATTAGTTATATAAATATAAATTATTATTATTAAATGTAGATTTCATAAGAAACTTTCACTCTTTCTACTTATAAATGAAGTTTATCACATAGTATTAATCTCAAAATATATTTAAGAAATACTTTTTCTTTATATTTGAAACACAACAATACAATAAAATGTTACTATTTTTCACTTTATGTGTCTAGTCTAGGTACAACCATAGATGAGTGTTGATTGCATACATTTCAAATTAATAAAAAGAGAGAGAAGGTTCTAATCATGCATGAATTTGACATTTTCTATTCACATTCAATCTAATTTCTCAAAGAATAAATTAATTTTTCATATTAGTTTCATATCAATTTGAGTATACCAATAACATTTTGTCTACAAATGTTATGTGTGTTTTTGAAGGTATCTCCTACAAAATAAAATATATATAAAATATTTTTTTACACTTTTATCTAGCTTAGAAAATGTAGGATTATTCTTGCTTTAGAATTGCAATATGATGGATCAAATTATTACAAATATTTAAGTTCTATTTTTTCTAGAGAAACATACACATTTGAGAAAATGCATTAAAATGTGATGGTTGACAATATTATTATTTGCATATAAATTTATTGTTGCAAAACATTGTAATATTTAATTTATGTATTCTATGAAAAATGAAAAAGAAAAACAATGGAAAATAATTTTACTACCCAAGGTATAATAAGTAGGTGCTCTTATTTATAATATCCACAAACTTTTGGTAAATGCATAAATAAATGGTCAATGTAAGTTGATGATGTTAGTTCTATAATGATCTTTGGAGATGTCAACATTGTGAAACTAATTCAACTCTAATTCATCCAAAATATACATAACTATGTAAAAGACTTTATTCTACAATACAACATTTTTCAGATCATCACTTTTATACACTTCCTCTTATCATATAAATATTAATTTATAGTCTTTCAAATAGAAAATCTATCAACTTATTCATTGCACCTCATTAGGGTGCAAGTGCTAGCTATAGACAACTTATATTATGAAATCTATTAGGGCCTATTTGGTTGTCAAAATCAAGTAACACTAGTTGTCCAAATCCAAAATTTGAAAATTTTTAGATTTTCAAATCTAAAAAATGATTTTGGTAATACAATTGGGATCATTTCCAATTCACTTAGGGTCAGTTTGGTTGCTAGAATATAAATTAAGCATTGGCATTTGGAATGTTGGCTTTGGGATTCTAGAATTTGGAATTCAGATTATGATTAGGGAATTCAATTTGGGACTTGTTGAGTTGTCGTTTTGCATGATGCTTAATGGCAGGAATCCTTTCGAAGTCCTCATTTGAAAACTAATCTGGGATCAACTCCAAGGTTTTGGGAAATCTTGCAACCTTCTGGAATTTGTTCAGTTGAAGATAAATGTATTTGTTCACAAGGAGGCCTTTGTTGGTTTCTGATTGATTTTGGATAATATTTTGAATCTGCTTCCTATTTCAAAAGAATAAACACACAAAAAGAAATATATATATACATATATGTATATATGTATATATGTATATATATGTATATATGTATGTATATATATATATATATATATATATATATATGTATATATGTATGTATATATGTATATATATATATATGTATATGTATGTATATATATATGTATATATATATATATATATATATATATATATATATATATATGTATCTATATACATATACATATACATACACACACACACACACACACACACACACACACACAGATATATATATATATATATATAATTATTGTAATTTAACAATACAACTATATGAATTCCTAAATTAATCAAGTGTTTGTAAAAGAAAATAATGAAGATAGGGTAACAAGAAGTTTAAACAAATAACTTGAAAAGTAAATTCCTAACGAATATAAGCCACGAAAACAACATGTTTGCAATTTAAGCCTTTGAAAAGATTGGTAGGTAACCAATGAAAATAGGAGTAGTGCTTCCTTAATTCCACTGATGCAATCGTCAATGGAAATTTAGTAATCGTATGATGTTTTACGTTTCATCAGATCGCAAGGCCACAAAAAGTGCGCTCATGCGAGACAAAAAGCTATGTAGGAATAAAAAGGACGATCTCTTCTCAAACTAAGTAAGTAGAATTTGTAAACCCATAGAAAACACCAGAATTAAAAGATCACTCAAAAATAATAATGCAATAAAACTATTGGCTCCATTACACTTTATGAGCATTCATTCACAAAATATAACACATTCAGGCAAGAATCACTACACTCCAAATGCAAGCACCAACAATATATATTGTTACATCAAAATAATAGTGTGGAATACATATTACATTCTTGAATTTATAAGAAATCATCTCCTCAATTTGTGTTGAGAGTGAGAGATCTCTTTATGCAAACATATGCTTCTAAACTAATAAAACAAATCTATTTATGTACAAACTGACTCTCTAATCGGTGCTAAGTAGGACTCCATCCTTATTTATATCATTTAATGGATGCATGAGCCTTTACATGTCTTAAAACAAAGAAAGCATGAGAAAATAAGAAGAAGAAAGCCATTAGATGTGTAGGAGTCTCTGGAGATGCCAAAACTAGAAGCTCAATCTTCATTGGATGTTTGTAGGTGTTAAACTGTTATTAGAATGCATTTCTAGTGCATGGAAAGCTCTAAATTTGGAACTAGTAGTTAACTGTTGGTGCAGCTTTGAAGAAGCACACCTTGGGAGAAGTGCACCTTGCGCACCTGCACACCTTGGGTAAAATTTGTGCAAGGTGCTTAATTCACCAAAAAAATTAAAGTTCTCAGTTTTGAAAACAATTTCTGGGTTTTGCTCAAATGTGGTTTTAGATCACTTTTGTGTACTTACTTTGATCCTTTTTATGATTTATACCATCTTTATAGCCAAGAAATTTCATAGACCTGAACTCCTTCTGCTTCTAAAATCCCAAGGCACTTGTGTTGAATTTTGTCATTAACAATTGCATAAGATGAAGAACCTATTCTGGTTCATGTATCCAACCTCTGTATCTTTGATCTTTAGTGTAAATTCCTTGATTCTTTCTTCTCTCTAACTACCCGATCCTTCCCAGTCAAAGACCAAGTGATCTAAATTATCCAAAACGATCAAATGTTTAAAACTTTTTCATACTTTTTTACAAGTTTTTCTAGGTCTTTTAAACTGGCTTTTTCAGAGGTCTTCTACTCAAAATTTTAAGTTGAAACCTTCATCAATCCCTAAAATTGGGCAGCCAAAGGCTTGCTATTTTAGGGACTAAAATTAGATTTTTAGTTCTTCTTTCCAATGGTGTAAACAATTTTGAATTATGAGCTCTAGGTTAAAAGTTATGACCCCAACAAGTTAAGGATGCCTTTTCTTTTACAGAAAGAAACAAACATTAATTATCTTGTGTTGAAAAACTTAAAAGATGACTCCTCTAGGACTCAAACTGAAAAAATTGTGTCAACATTACTCAAAATAATGAATTTTTTTCCCAAAAAAACTAGTTTTTCACACTAGCACACCTTGGAAGAAGCACAACTGCACAAATTTACCTTAGTAAACTGGCAAAGTGCGCAATTGTGCACTAGCACACATGCGCACCTTGATAAGGTGTGCACGGTGCGCATGTGCACAACTGTGCACATGTGCATCTATGCACTTTGTGCAAGTGAGAGAAGGGGCGGGGGTCTTAAGTGCTCACCTTTGTAGGTGCATACATTTGAAGGTGTGCACCTCCAAGGGTGCGTATGTGCGCAACCCCAAAACAAGGTGAAGTGCACACTTGTGCAATTGGTGCACCTACACACTTGGTGCATGTGTACACTTTAAAAGCACATGAAAGTCTTTAAAATTGACACTTTTTCTCCTATCTGATTGCCCAACCCTTCCCAATTAGAGGTCGAGGTTTGACCTAGACCCAGGAGAAGGTCCAAAATGACTGAGGCTTCGGACTAGATGCCTCATAAGGAAACTCCAAACTAGGGGGTCCCCATTTTGTGACTCAAAATGGGGCGTGTGTTGTGAAACCACAATAAGACTATTTGGTTGACCAAGAATTCATTGTGAGAATACAAATTTCCTCTGTTTGGTTGCACATTGTGGAATTGGAATACTAGCCAAAATAATATGCAAAATAATACAATTAAATGATTCTTGCATCATGGAATTACAATATAATTTGTATCCTCTAATGATTTGGAAATCTAAAAAATTATCAGCTCTGATTGTAATCGAAAAAAAATCTTTTTCATTTACATTGTAGATCAAAAGACAAATCATCCCCATTTTAAACTGTAAAAATGAAATAAATCTCGTTTCATTTCTATTGTGACTAACTATGGTTCTCAACAGCACCACCATTGCCACAACTAAAGCTTTAATTGTGTTTCAACTGGTCTCTCGCCGAATCATTAATGCACACCCAAATGATTTCCAAAATACACATCAAAATGACCTTTCTTCTCGTTCACAATGAACGTAGGTGGGCAGAAACAAGATCCTCTACCATGAAAATAGAGAGCAAAAGGGAAAATTGAAGGTAGATTCTCAACTAGATGCCAAGTTCCTCATTTTCACAACATCCCTACTTCGCCTTTTTAAATAGAGAAACATTAATTACCAAATTGTGGATCTAGTGGAGAATGACACTAATAAATGGTTAGATCTGAAAAATACCTTGAGTTTCCTATATATTGATGAAATGAATCAACAACCATATGCAACAAACATATAAGCAAGTAATACCAGAAAATTCCCCCCACCCATTATAAAAATTTAAGTTTCAAAAATTTGTGCAAAAATAGGTGCCCCCAAATGGGCATCTAGATGTCAAACCTAATTAAATTTTACTTTAGTTGAAACCCTCATTTTCAAAAAATGGGAATTAAAACGAGAATTCCAAATAACAAGTATTTCGAAGGAATTTGGAATTCTTGTTTTGGGGGTCAAATGGGGATATTGGATTCTACTTTTTCCCAATTCCAATTCCAATTGTGCGGACCCAAACAATGGATTAGAATTTTTTTAAGAATTTCGAATGCCAATTCCATTCTAATTCTAGCTACCAAATGGGCCCTTAGAATTTATATTGAGAAGATACATTTTTTTGTGTATGGTTCCATATTTTTGGAATTGGAATACCACTTGAATAAGCATATTTTAAATGAGAAGCACTGAAAAGAACCCCAACAATTGAAGTATATCATAATACTTTTAAGAAACATATTATGAATGAGTCCTTGAGGAGCAATTAACACTTTGGCTATTTAAACCATGTAATGGGCTCGTAATACTCGATTCAGTTGTCCATCCCTATCCCTATCCCTATCCCTATCCCTATCCCAAGCTCTTTAGTCACATTCATTCTACCCCTGTTCCTATCATAAGGGCTAAGAGGATGATTTACTTCATGTTGGGAGTTGTTTTGTTGATATGCTGCTTCACTAATGATGTCATGGTAGTAGACTTCAACCCCTTGCAAAAAAATTTCATTGTAGACATGGAAAGCAAAGGTGACTACAATATAACATTGTACAGAAGAAATGATATTAATATGCTTATTAGAAATCTAGTTACTCATGACAAATGTTTTGATAATTGTTTACACAATTTTGGTGAATGGATTTGTACACAAAGACCCATGACAATATCAACAGATAACTTCTTCTCCCATGAGCCTGGGCAGGCGTGGAATATCGACAATGTAGTGGGATCCAATGTAATCACAATGAACATAATGTATATAATGGGTTTGAACATATTGGGAATATTGCTACTCTATACCAACTACGTAATTGGTGGAATAAATCCTCCTCACACCCACCTTAGAGCCACCGAAGTTCTCATTCTACTGGATGACCAACTTCTTGTAGGTTTCATTGACACCAACAACAAGTTCTTCTCCAAAATGTTGGAGACAATAGATGCATTCATGTTTCCCAAGGCACTTCTGTATTTTCAGCAGATTGTTGGGCACCAAACCGCAGTGGCCATCACTCTGTTCCATCACAAATGCTCTTACACACTCAACAAAAAACCTTGTCACAACCTCCTAAATTGAATCAATGACTTATGTCCCAACATAAATGTCTAGCCAAAAATGCGATTTTTGATGAAATAGGTGGACTTTGAATTGTCCCGATTCTCATTTTAGCCAGATCCAAAATTGATTTTCCATTTCTACTTTTTGAGATGGAAGATTAAAATGCAAGATCCAGAGGTAAATGAGAATTCACAAATTCTTATTTACTTTTCATATTTTAGGACCCAAACTTTAAAAGATGTGAAATCCAAAATTAGGTAACACCAATTTGCTTCCAATTTGAACAAGAAAACTTGTCATTCAATATGTTTGCATTGTATTTGTTTAAGAATTGACTCTCAACTCAACACCTCCCATGACCCTCTCCCGTGCCTTGTTAACGTCGTAGGCGTTTCCTTATTTGAAGAGTGAGGAGTTAAATTGTCATAATGACTTCCATTAAGGTCATCTCCAATGTCCATTGCGTCCCACCTCTCTCTCCCTCACATTTCTGAACACGTATTTTTCACCACTTTACAGGTCATCGTGCTTCAACCTTGTACCTTTTCTTGTTGGCTTTGTCCCTAGGATTTGGTTTTGAGGATGGGGGATTTGTGTGCCTCAGATTTTTGCTCTAGCTACAATGTGTAGTTTGTGGAAGCCAATGGAGGAGAGTGATGATGGAGATCTGGAGGCAGTCGTGAGAGGATATAGTAGCACGAAACCCTATAAATGGTAGCTCACGTTGGCGAGATTCAGTTTTCTTCCTCGACCGTTGTATAGGTGGATTGTAGTGTTGAATCATTTAGTTACCTTACCCAAGTAGCCAATGGTAACGAAAGAGAAACGACACCTCTGTTAAGTTGTAGAGAGTCAAAAAGCTTTATCATATTCATGGGTTAAAATCCATAGGTAGTTGAAATGAAAGCAAAGTAGGTCAGTCATGATAGTCGTCATGTCGGGAATATGCAGGTCAAACAATCACCAAATACGAATGACGAGTATTTTTTCAAATTATATTGTTTAAAGATTTATTACATTTATTAAGTCGACAGGTTTATATGTGGGAGCAAATATTTGACAATTTTTCGTCCAAAAATTGTGAGCCCCTCTCGAATTTTATATTTTGTGATAGTAAATCTTATCCTTTTTTCCACTTTCTAAATATTTCTATATATCTTCTATATTTCTAATTCAAATTATTCTTATTATCTAAATTTCTATTTCAAACTATAGTTTCTATTTTCTACCTCCACATTTGAAGGATTTTGTTTACCCTTTGTTTATAAGAACAAGCTCTTCTTCAAAGTAGAAAGCTCAAATTTTAGCCAGTTGATTTGAATTTGGTCATTAATGTTTTCATTTTTTTAATAATGTTATTTGTTATTTTCAATTTGATATCAATTTTCTAATATTATTCTCTCCAAATTTATCTTTGAAATGTGGTCATTTTTCTCCTATTTGTATATGTTGACATTGTCGAGGTATAATGATTTCCAGATTGGAAAGAAGAAATCAGAAGTATTCATATCTTTTTAAATTCTATGTTGATTTCTTTTAAAATCTTAGAGGTATTTATATCCTGTCAAATAATTATTTTCAATGATAAAGAAGGTTTTTCAAAGAAAATATAGGAAAATCGTACTAAACTAATTGACAATAGCTATATTTTGAAAGCTAAAACTTCTAATACATATTTTGAAAATGAAAATGATTTTAGTAAGCTACTTATCAAAAGTTTTGCTAAGGTTGGGGTCCCATGGAAGCCAGCGTCCTTAAAAATAGAGTTGCACCCGCTGAGATTTTTTAGGAAATTTGTAAGCTTAGCGGTCTTATGGATTTTGTAATTTGAGTTTGAGCTCCCAAATTTAAGGAAAAACTTTCTAAAATTTATTTTATGATAAAAGACTTTTTTAGTTTTAAAGTTTCAGTCTTTAACAAATGGCTAGATTTTTCCCTAAGCTGGTGGGGCTATTTGCAGCCCCACCCTATTTTCATTCGCTTCCTAAAAAAGCGAGGCTCCTATTATGAAGGAAAAGATTCTAATTAAACTTGGAGCCCCTCAAAAAAATTCTTATGGGACCTCCTCTACCTGAAAAATAGCCCTGTAGCCCCCCCTCATGGGACCCCTGCCTAATAGATTGTAAAGAAAAATGAAAGTAAATGAAGAACAAAATAAAGTAATGCTTAAAATGGAAAATCTACTTTATAATAAAAGTCATTTTGTTAATTGAAAAAATTATACTACTTGCAAATTATTGACAAGTTGTCAATGTTGAATCGAGGAAGATGGCGTTATTTTTAATCAATCTATATTTAAAAAAAAAAAATTCTTTAATTTATTATTTTCATATTAGTCAATTATAAATTCAAAAATGATTTATTTGAAAACTAATTTATGTTTCATTTTAAAATTAAAAGATTACAACTTAACTTAATATAGAATTTGAAAAAAAAAATGAATAATAGACAATGTTTTGATAAGTAATGCTTCTTAAATATTATTTGATAATATGGATAGATTTTATTGAAATCTAGATTTTAGGTTTAAAAGTTATTTCAAAATCATTGATAACTTCTTTAAAAAAATTAATATACATTACAAAAAATATTTTATAGTTAAAATATAAAAATCTTCGATTATGATCAAGATTTTAATTTTGAAATAATAAGAAAAATATCTTTAAAAAATCTACATAGATTTTAGTTAAAATTTAGAAAATTTTTGCTGAAATAAAAAATTATGTTTTCAAAATTAATTTTAGAAAGGTGATGACCCATTTTAATTCCTTTTTAAAATATAATTAAGTTTGGTTTATAGAATATTTTTTATTTCATCCAAAAAACAGAATAGTAATTTTTTTGAAATCTATATTAATTTTTTTTTACAACTAAAATGATGTCATATCTTACAAAGTAAAAATTTAACTTTAATTAGTAAATAATATTTTATTTAAATATGTATAATAGAAAACATAAATTTAAAATTATGATTAAAGGGTACTCAAATTAAGAATAAAATTATGGTTATTGTTATTCTTAATCTTAAATGATAAAGTATGGTTTTAAAAATCATAATCCTAACACTATACCCTTATCCTACGTGCTAACCCTAATCAAACTCTAACCTTAAACATAATTCTAAAAATGAAGTAAACCCATATCATAACCCTATTCCTATCCATATTACTAAAACTAGATGTTAAATCCTAACCCCAACTCTTAATGGTAACCCCTAATCCTAATGCTAAACCTTCCATCCTTAACCATCATACCAAGAATTGTGTAAACCCATAGTCTAACCCTAATTCTATACATAAACATAAACTTGTGATGAGCCATTTGTGGAAAGTACATCCGAGACATGCTAGTACCTATTGAATTTATACTTTATTTGATATCAAATTTTCAAGTCTAAGTTTAGGTTTTCAATTTGTTCTTATATCTATATTTGAACCTACTCAATATAGAGTTTCTCTTTATTATTTTCCTAACTTATATTCACTTTCTTAGCTCTTTTTTAATATTTAAAGGATAAAAGTATTTATAATTGTATTGAAATATTAATAGCAATTGAAGTGATTTGATGTAAAATTATGTAAATAAAACATAGAGGATAAGATCTTTGGATAATAAAAGTGAGCTAAATGTCATAAATACTAACACATATCATGACATCTTTAAAATTGTGTACTTAATCAACTCAATGAAGAAACATAATAGAGTTGAGTTGACTGATTTTTAAATTTAAATATTTCTAAGATGGTGGTCAAGTCTACATCTATATGGTTGAGTTTATGGCCACAAAGATAATCCTAGGAGGACAAACTACTCAACTTAGGTGGATATGAACTATACTAGGATTGATGCATGTATATTTATGTAATTAATTGAATAATATCCAACTATTTACAATACTTATGTTGATAAGTTGGGGCTAAATATGTCAAATTCATGTGTGTATAGGGAGAACAAAGGCAATACAAATGAGCCAAACTCAACATCATTTGCATATATATACATATATAGATCATCTTCCAAAATGAGAACAAGAGTACCTAAGAATTTGCATGGATATGCAAATTTTAGCTTATCAATAATATGTTATTTTTCAGTAATAAGTTTCTCTCAAATTTTCATAGTATCTTTTTTACAAAAAATCTAAAATAAAATTGTTACAAATGTTTTTAGAAATAATAACCACATTAGATCTAAACATGTCAGTTGGCTAATGTTACTTTCTCTTCCATACTATTAATTTAAGATTTCACTTTCAGTCATGTATTCTCAAAGTTATATTCTTGTTCATTTTGATTTTATGTCATGTTGAAGTCCTTTCCTTTGATCAAAACCTCATTATTACTTATGTCATCTTTTCATTCCCATCAAATATATCACTCTATCGGCTTATCGTTGTGCGTACAAAAATGTACAACTACTAGTTATTATTTAGTATTGATCTTTAGCATATATTTTTTAATTAATATTAAGATTCCACACTTAATTTTTTTTATGTAGCTTTAACTTTAAAACTTAATTAAATTTATTTTCTTTAATAAATTAGAACATTTTGATATATATATATATATATATATATATATATATATATATATATATATATATATATATATATATATATATATATATATATATATATATATATATATATATATATATATATATAATTGTGATATTTTCTATCAGGATTCAACTTTGTGATTTTTTAGTCAAACATATTGGCCACATATTTTATGAGTAGTGGTTCCCAGATCCTATCTCTCATGAGAATGAATGAAACACTTAACACACACTGGATGTAGGTGATGCTCACATAGGTGAAGCACTCAGACTTCCTAGGAGGTCACCATTCTAGTACCCCTTTGCTTGCAACCCCATATGCAAAACCTTCAGCATGTGTTGTGCCTTATGAACCATTCATTAGAAGGGCACTTAAGCTCATAAATTGATAAGTAGGAGATATTTTTCCACTATATTTGTTTTAGTTTTTAACTTTAAAAAAAAAAAAATCAAAATAAAATTATATCTATAATTAATTATAAATTATTTAATAATTAAAAGATATTTTCTATAGAAATTCAAATCCTAAAATTGTCATCAAGAATCATGTATGTGGCTTTCAAGTCAAACTCATTTGACTTATGTTTCATGTTCACAAAGGGAAGTGGACCAATTAGTCAAGTCCCCTATCAATGTTAAGTAACATCTTTCGTCATTTTCAAAATTTTAATTTATACATCATTTGTACATAAAAAATTGTAATATATTTGGTTTTAAAATTAAGTCTTGTTGAAAATATGTTGAACATTTTTTAATTTTTTTTATTTAGATCGGTAAGACGCTGAAGTCAAGATTAATTGTGGTGTTGTGATTAATTATTATTATTTATTAAACGTAAGAAGATTCAAACCCAAGACCTCTTCGATAAGAGGCTCACAATTTACCGTTGTGTTGTAGGCTCTTGCCTTATGTTGAACATTTTATTATTATGTAGCATTCTAATTTAAAACGATATACATTTCTTGGTTGCTTGACATGTTGTATTAGGTCAATTAATATTGTTTCATTATATATATGATATGATATTAAAAAAATTAGACCATTTATTAAGGGATGGGATAGAAATATAAATTTAGATGAGGAAATAATGAGTGATAGATGAATGAATGTAGAGAGGGATATGTATTTAGAGATAGAGGGAAAGAGAAAGAGGGAGAAGATAGAGAGAGATAAAGAGTGATACTCAAAGAAATTACGAGAGCTACCTAGATGGAGAGGGAGAAAGGGAGAGAGAAAATGAGAGATATAATAGAATTTTAAAGCTAAGAAGGAAGAGAGATAAATAGAGATATACATATGGTGAGATGGATTAATAGAGAGATAAAAAGATAAGGAGATGTATAAGGATGGGAGGGAGGGAGGTAGAGATAAATAAATATGTATATATACATATATAAATAGATACGCACACACACACACACACACACACACACACACACACACACACACACACACACAATATATATATATACATATATACATATATATATATATATATATATATATATATATATATATATACATATATATATACATATATATATATATACATATATATATATATACATATATATATACATATATATATACATATACATATATATATACATATATATATATATACATATATATATATATATACATATATATATATATACATATACATATATATATATATATACATATATATATGTATATATGTATACATATATATATATATGTATATATGTATATATATGTATATATGTATATACATATATATATATGTATATACATATATATATATGTATATACATATATATATATATATATATGTATATATATATATATATATATATATATATATATATATATATATATATATATATATATATATATATATATGTATATATCACGAGATGGATTAATAGAGAGATAAAAAGATAAGGAGATGTATAAGGATGGGAGGGAGGTAGAGATAAATAGATAAATAGAGACATATCGGACATGGATAAGTACACATATACAAATAGATATAAAGATGAGGAGAAATAAAGAGTGGGAGAAAAAAATAAAGATAGATAAAGGGAGTGGGAAAGGGAGAGATTTATGTGAAAGAGAAAATAAAGATATGTGACCATCTAGATTGGGGAGATATATTAGGGATAGAGAGGGATGTGGAGATTAAAAAATAGAGATGCTGATAAAGGGAGATATGGTAGAAAACTTACTAAGATGTAGAGCTTAAAATGTATATGAAAGGGGTCAAGGTGGAGAAAAATGGATGAATAGATAGAGAGAGTTAGATTTTTGAGATGTGGAGAGGGAGGTGGAATATATAGATAGAGATGAATAAAGAATTAGAGGATGGGAGAAAAATTGATAGATAAATAGGGAGATATTGAAAGGAAAAGATAAAAATAAATCTAGGGATCATACATAAGAAGAGATAAAGAGGAAGAGATAGAAAGAGATATAAATGGCGAGATATATTGATAACATATAGAAAAAATGTGAGGAAGAGATTAAAAATGGGAGATATACTTAAGTTGACCATCCATAATTCAAATGTTTTAAGCTAGGCACCTAGGCGCCACGAAATAATGGTAGGGGAGAGGACCCAGAAGTCGTGCACCCTAACTTCGGAGAGTTCAAAATATATTGAAACGATAAAAAAAATGACTAATTTTTTTACATCATCTTCTTCAAGTAGTTAAGTGTTTAAAACTAAGGTTTCGAGTCACGACTATCAAAATTGATGTTCATTTAACTCGATATTGTATAAAGTGTTCAATTAGCCATTTTCTGGACCCCCTACTGTTCATAGTTAATTACCACCCCATATCTTTGATTATCGATGTCCCATAAGTTGAACATTCCAACATGTTAATTGACCATATATATGACCTTATATAAACATTCCGACTTTATTAGTTGCATAATTTAGTATTTATAGATAAATGGTTTTGATCTACATTTAATTATAATGTATCTAATTAAATAACAAATATGAGCATATAAAAGTTTATTTAAGAAATAATAATTATTATTAAAAAATTTGTTATTAAAGCACGTATAACCTAACCCTAATTGTATTTTATATCATTTAACCTACATCTTTCTACATCTTTCGAACATTTAAAGTAGATATTTCTACATCTTTATCGGATGCAGTCTCTGGTGAACGTGTCTGTTTTGAGGCGCCTGCAGGTACTTTGGTGGACACGTTTCAAGCGATTTAATTGCTATGAAAAACCTTGCATTTTCTTTTGTTCTTTGTCTCTCTGGTAAGAGGGTTTTTACAGTTTGCTTGCATTTTGTTTGCGAGTTTGTATGGATTGTCTGTGGTTGCTAGTGTTGTTAACATCTCATGCTGTGTGGCAAGGATTAACAAAGATGGATGTCGAGGGAAGAAGACACGATATTCTCTCTGCAACTCCATGTGAGAAGACACGAAAATGGGTCTGCAAATCCATTGTAGATGACACAGAGGTGTTTATGGGTCTATATAGTAAATGCTTGAGCTTTCAACAAATTGGGTATATTGTTCATAAAATCTACTCCAACAGGGTTTGGCGGCTACTATGGCACATTAAGGGTAAGTGCATCAATGTACAGTGGCAATTCATTGTTATAACTTACTGCTTTCTACAGATTTCCTATCTTTTTTCATGGTTTTTGCCTTAATCTGTATTTGGGCAGGGAAGCTTCATAATCAAATGCAAAATAGAGGAGACCAATGGAGATTTCTACAAATGTGTCTATGGACACACAAAACTTTCAAGGATTTGGCATATTTCGAGCAGGTAAGGTCTTTATCGGACCTTACTGGGCAAATGACCCAGCTGTTCGTTTCTGCAATTATGGGTGGTCATAGATTTTTATTTTCGCATCATTTCATGGATTTGTTAGTTTAAATTTCAAGTTTAACCCTGGTCATAACCCTTAGTTTTATTTTTCGATTCCAGATCTAAAGGGGTTTTGTCTTTTTGTTAATCAAATTGCTGTTCCATGCTTTGATGCGTGAGATTTGGTGTATTCCTATAAATTTTGTAAATAATATTTGTTTTACATAGAGATTCTGGTGTAGTATTTTTTCAGAAGTACATTAATAGTAAAATCCCAAAGAAGGGTCGTAACAAATAACATCCAATTTTTCCTGTAATGCTATTTCACGATTTTAGTAAACCTTCCTTGAGTTTTTATGCTCTCCTGTACAAGGATGAGCCCCTTCAAAATAGAGAAAACCAGAAATTGCAAATGGGTTGAATTGGTATTAAGAAACAAGTGTCCATGAGATAGAAACCCCTTTAATCTCATGGCTGAATATGCATTTTCTTCTTCTCTTTTTGCTAACTTTAGAATTTCTAAACCATTCTATCACCACAATCTCCTCTTTAAAAACTTTAGAATTTCTAACACCAGGAAAGGAAATCAGAAATGGGAAATGCTAAGTACACTCGAGTAAAAACTCCCAAGGCAAAAATGGCTTGCCATCATAGTACAGGTGTTGGTTCCTTGTAATATTTGGACGCTCATGGGTGTTGGGGTTAGTTGTGAGGGGTGAATTTTGTGACATTTGTAGCAAATTCAATTGAAACCAGAATTGAGGAGCATGGTTTTCCTCTGAGTTTCAATGGGAATATATAATAGGGATATCCATTGGTTCTTTCCACCATTGTATTGTGTATGTTACCTTCAGATTCTTAATAGTCAGGCATATGTAGTTTGGTTGGGAGAATTTCATTTAAACTTATTGTTTGCAATTTACAACCAGCTCCACTCGCCCCTATTTTTATTGAAAGTTTGATCCCTGTCGTCAAATGTCCCTTACTACTTTGATTACAATTTCATGATATCAGATTAGAGGAAAACCACATTTTTTCATTGATTAAGGAAATTAAATAGTACGACATTCTAACATCACAGCCAGCACTAAGTAAAAATATAAATTAGGTTGCAACACTAATTTTAGAGGGCTTCATTCCCAACTGTCAACACCCAGCAGTCACTCATATTATCTATTGTAGTCCTTGATTAATTTCCAAGGGAACATTGCATATTTTGTCAGTTTTGCATTACCCTTTGATTAATTGCCTTGGCCCAGTAAGGTTGACCTAGCATACAATAGTTACATGTATGAACTCATAAATGATTTAGTTGAGGATCTTATTAGCCACAGTTCAGCCATGCATATCCTAATACAATCAATGGGTTAAATTTAGAGCATGTCCACTACTTCAAAGGAGCATTTTTCTAAACAAAAATCCATTTTGGGTGCTTTTTCCTGAAATCTTCATTTTCTTATGTAGCATATTTGATAAGAGAATTATTTCACTTGATCAAATACTCTTAGTGAATGTTTGAAGGATTCCCTTAAGTTCCAAAATATTTCCACTGTTGTCAGCAAGTTTATTATAGGGGGATCATCAAATGACGGCTTTGATTTGTGATGTCCCCAGCTAGGACTTTACTTGATTTACCCAAAAATGTCCAACTGGATGGCAATTTAATTAGATTATATAATACATTCAAGTTCAATTAAGAAACATCAGATGATTTATAATACATTGAACAAATAACATAGTATCATTAGGTAGGGATAGTATATTGCATAAAATTGTAGAACAGCATATAACAAATGGTCTTCAGTATCATTAGGCAGGGATAGCATATTGCATATCATGCATCTGATTAGAATCTGGAAATCAAATATGGCTCCTTTATCACTGCAGCTCAAACAACATGCATTTTGTGATTAAGCTGTTTGCTATTAAGTTGTGTAAGTTGTAACACATTTTTGTTGTTGTGCTGTAGTACAACATTTTTCAGCTTCTAGTAGTTGGAACATAAGCATGACAAAAGAAATTACATAGTTGGAAATAGTAGAGGAGGTAGGAGATAAGGACTAGTCAATAGAACATTACAAAATTCCAAACTTGTCACTGGAAAATAAGATTGGACTGCTATTGTAAAATAGGACCAGTCTGTAGTATATAACAAAATGACTAGCTTATGAAAATAGAAGCTCTTCTGCTATAACAAAATGACGAGCTTGTGAATATAGAGGTACTCCATATAAAAATTTCTATAGGATCATTAGTTCACCATAAAGCCAGGGAAGGGTTCAGGTTCCCCCTCAGTACTATCTACTATAGGATTTTCTGGACAAGCTGATTCAACTTGTGGGGTGATGGGAGTCATATGCTCAAACATATTTTCATCTAACAATCTACCAATTGGGAATTGCTTGATTGGAGAATGAGGGGGGCTTTGGCTAACAACAGATTGGATGTTATGGAGGGCAGCATAGGTAGGGGATAGAATGTTGTACATGTCCCTCAAAATTTGATGATGCTCAGGTAAGGGGGTTGTTGGAGTACTATTGTGGCCTGCTCTGTTTGGATTTGGTTCTGAAATACTGATGTTATAATCAAGTTGCATAGGGGATATATTTTCAATTCCTCTGTTGTCTTTCTCTTTTTCCAGCCTACCTTTTCTACAATTTACTTTTTCTTTCTTCTTCAACTCCCTCTCTTTTTGTTGCTGCAACTTTTCCTCTATCTTCTGTTGCTTTATTGTTTGTCTTTCAAGTTTCTGATCATCTTTCCTTTTTCTCAGCTCAGATTGTAGTTTTTTCTTTTCCTCCAGCTGTTGTTTCTTCCTTTCTTTTAGCTCTTGAAGTTCAACTTTCCTTGCTTGTTGTTGCTCCTGTAGCATTATGTACTCATTAGATGTAAGTATTTGAGATTTTCTTCCCAATCTAAGAGTAGCATTGTCAGATGTCACAGATCTCTTTGTGACCCTTTCAATTGGTAGCTTCAAAAAACTTCTTAATGACCCCTGACTGCATAACATTTGTTCATCTTCTGTCTCCAAAGCTAGAGATCTATTCAATGCATCTAGAGTATGTTCAGTTAGTCCACCTTCATCTTCAATGCATCCAACTTCATTCTCATTATGATCTGTAGTTTCCCAAATTTTTGCTTCAGCATAGTAATGAACCACCTCTTCTATTGGCATTGAAGGTGGAGAAGGAATGGATAATGAAATGTCTTCATTTTGAAATTCAATCTGCACTCCCAATTCTTTTGCTCCTTCTTAACCCAATCAGGTGGATCAAATTGTGTTGGCAAACTCATATCATCATGCATGCTAGTTTCAAATTGAGTTGAGGGTACAACATCTACTGGTGGATTTTGGCTTTCAAATGAAGCATCTTCTTGCTGTTTTTCCATCTATGCCACACAATCTTCAATGGGCACAACATCTACTAGTGGATATTGGCTTTCAAATGAAGCATCTTGTTGCTGTTTTGCCATTTGTGCCACACAATCTTCAATGACAACATCATCATCATAACCAGCTAGCCTTAAAATGCTTGCAATTCCTTCAGCAACACTTTCATCTTCCACATTGAATGCATCACTTGGCTTCATGTCATTACGAAGAGCATCACTATTCAATGGCCAAATCCCAGTCCTTCGAAAGCCAGTTGTAATATTATCAGGTACAAGGGCAAGTTTGAAAGCTTTGCTTGCTAGTTCTGCTAATTCCATTCTCCTTATTTCGATGTGTGGATGTTTAGACATCCATTTTGACCTCTCACATTTGAAATATGACTTGAATGGAGAAAATACACTTACATCCAAAGGTTGTAGTCGATGACTAGTGTGAGCAGGCAATGTAAGAAGATCTATGCCTAATGATCTTGCCTCCTGGATTGTAGCAAAGGCAACATGGCTTCCATGTCCATCAAAAATAAGGAGATGCCTATTCTTGGGTGAAGCACCACCTGGAACAGATCTAGCAAAATGATGGAGCCAATTTAAGAATAATTCTTTTGTCATCCAAGCATGTTCTTGTGCTGCCATACAAGCTCCAGCTTCACAATTAGCAATGTAATTTTTAAGTCTTCTTTTTGCTTTAAAAAGATAAAATCCTGGTATGCTGTTACCTGCAGCATTGATACAACATAGTACTGTAATCCATTCTCTACTTTTAGATAAGATTTGAGGCACACTTCGACTTCCCAACTTTGCAATCACTTTCATCCCACAGTTTCTACCTGGTTGCACTCCTGTTTCATCACAGTTCCAAATGTGTGTTGGTTCATAATGGTTAGTATCATACAATGTTGACAAATTATTATAAAAATCTACCACAATACTTGGTCGTAGCATCACTGCTCTATCCCTATCTAGACCCTCTGCAGTCCTTATAGTCAAATCTGGATGGCGTTTATGAAATCCAACCCACCAGGACCTACCAGGCAATCCATTTTTGAATGGATTTGGCCTTGTTTGGCAAATGTGAGCCACATGTGACTTCAGCTGAATCACCTCCAATCCACGACCAAGTTGAGCTAAATCCTTACACCACTCAACAACTTCTAGCTCTTCTTCCAAGGAGAGAATCGTCGGGGATCCCTTGATTTTTGTTGTTGTGAGTCCTGCTAACCAATAAGATAAGCTACTAACAGGGATTCCCCACTTCTTAGCTGCTCCTCTTATTGAAAAATAATTATCTTCAACATCTTCAATTGCATGTTCCATATCCTCTTCTGTCCATTGCTTTCCTTGCAACCTTTTCTTATTCTTTTGGCTTTCAGAGTTGGGAATTGTGTTATCAGGAGTTGGCTTCGCTGAACTATCTCCATCATCAGATTCAATAACATGTAATTTAACACCTCGTGGATAATGAGTTCTAACTTTTTGAGTAGTTCTTTTGCTTCTTCTCTTCCCTGCTACCATAATGCCTAAATAGAACAACATACATTAGAATAGTACTGTGACAGATTATGCTCAGCTACTACAACATTTGAAAAGAATAACAACATACTTAAAAATGACTTTGATATTTCTGTTATACTTCATTGTTATTTTTACATTTGAACTTACTACAACATTTTAAAAGAATAACAACATACTATGATACAAACATTAACAACATACTATGATGCAAACATTTTAATCTGGATTGTACAGATTTCTATAGTATGCTGTTATAATACTATGATGCAAACATCTTATGATGGACTGTACAGATTTCTATAGTATGCTGTTATAATACTATGATGCAAACATCTTACCATAGACTATACAGATTTCTATAGTATGCTGTTATAATACTATGATGCAAACATCTTACCATAGACTATATAGATTTCTATAGTATGCTGTTATTTTTTCAAATGTTGTATGTACATTTTTTGTAGAATCAAATCTATAAATAACAGCATACTATTATATAGTAGAACTATAATAGAAATAGTGAAGTATGCTGTTATTTTTTTCAAATGTTGTAAGCTATTATTTAATAGTTGACTGTAATAGCATACACTATATGAAAAGAAGAATAACATACACTATATGAAAAGAAGAACATCATACACTATATGAAAAGAAGATCAACATAGACTATATGATGGATTGTAATAGCATACCTTAAAATAATAGCAAATTTTGATTGTAATAGCATACACTATATGAGAAGAAGAACATCATACACTATATGAAAAGAAGATTAGCATAGACTATATGATGGATTATAATAGCATACCTTAAAATAATAGCAGATTTAAAATACCTTGATGGTTGGATGCTACTGGGCCCTCTGATAGTGAGAAACTGATGCTACTGGGCCCTTTGATATTGTGAGAAACAGATGCTATTGGGCCCTCTGATATCCTAAGAAACTAAGTTCAATGTAGTCACAAACATGCAAACACATTTGTAAAATAAAGTTCAATGCAGTCATAGAGAATGCAAACACATTTGTAAAAGAACTATTTCACCGCATGTCATATTAATACCTAGAAATTTTTCTCTCCCAGTAAATAGAATTTGAAATTTGAAAATGGTTGATCGTTGCTTACATTTAACTCTCTGGTTTTCAAGAACAGATTTTGAATTATGTTGCATTAATTGTTTGATTTGAATGTATTGGATTTTGAATTATGTTGCATTAATTGTTTGATTTGAATGGATTGGGGAGCTCAAACAAATCCACCATTACGGTTGCAGGTACTCCAAGTTATTGCATCTACTCCAGCTTTGCTTGTAAAATACTCCAGCTTTGCTTCCAAACTTCTCCAGCTTTGTTGATCGAAGACTTCAATTCCAGCATGATGGTTTTAGAATTTGTCAGAGATGGTTTCAGTTTTTGTCAGAGATGGGATGGGATATCGTCAGAGATGGGATGACCTGTTAAAGAAAGTTGATTTATGTACATTTGTATATGTTGCGGTAGTTGAACAACAATAGTCTAGTCATCAATTAGACATCAAGTAATGAGTTGACATCTTGTCCATGAGTTTGGACAACTATTTTGTAGATTTTGTGTCATTTTAAATATAACATCTATTGAATGTATCTTGATATTGTGTACACAGTAGTTTGACTTATGCAAAATAACATTTAAATGGGTTTTATATAAAATATGGAATGAATGTTTTTGTCCACAAGTGGTATTAGATATAGTAAATCAATGATCTAGTCATGAACATTCTGAAGTTATCTATGTTGAAGTAAACATTGGTAAATTTCAAACAGCAAAATTAGTGTCTTATTGTACAATTAATAGGCTATATTGATACAGTAGTTGGCCTAGATTATCTTAATGGAATTCACAATTATTGATACCCGTTCAACCACGGGGTCCTCTCCCCTAGTGAAGCCCCCTTAAAACCGAGAGTCGATATGCAAGCGTTAACCCTAACTAGGGTTTTGGTCGATTGCGATAATCAAGTCGAGGGAAGCGAGGGTATTTTAGATATGCTCGAAGCATCCATGTTTTATCGTGAGAGCGTTCTGTGACTCTTCGCATAGGTCTACAGGTTTTTACTCAGGTCGCTAACCGATTTACGGCGATCTTTGATTCGTATTGTTGTTTTTCTGAGTTTCTGTTGAACTGTAGTTGTTTTATTTGTACAGTGCTTCTCAAGATTAATTGACGATTCTCGATTTTTCTACTGTTGGATTTTTCTGTTATTGTCTGGTTAATTTGTGAATCATTTAATTTAAATTCGCCTCTTGTTTTTCTTCTTAATATGGTTTGCCAATGATGGTCTTAAATATACTTCGAGGTGTACAATGAGAACACTTTTCACTGAGGCAACCGTATGGGTTACAGAATTTCTTATCCTTCAGTGTTTTTCTATTAACAGGATGCTGTATAGGATATTTAGTATGGAAGGGGTTTGTTTCTGAAAATCATCGTATTCATGTTAGGGTTTACTTTCTCTTGTACACCCATTAGAAGATGAAAGAAGTCTAAACATTAGCAACACGCTCTAGGAAAGGTTGTAAGAGAAGCTCCATCGCACTAGACAAGTCACCCGTCTGTTCACTTCTTATCCCCATACCTCCAACGTATGATACGTCCTCTGCCTCTAGGCAACTGAAAATCCTAAATCTGGATTCGCTCAAATGCCATAACCTGCCGGTCTCCGATTGTATATTGAAGCGCACAGTTTTGTATATCGAGACCCGTTGACCTATTTAGAGCAGTTGTATTTTATATTTGTTCCCCATGTATTTCCCGCATTTCTATTTTACTGTACCAGTTGTATCTGTAAAGTTCTTTCCAACTATTAATGGCGATTTTTGATGTTTCTACATTCTTGAATTTCCTATTGTTTTCTGGCTTAACCGTTGATCAGTTTATTTAAGTTTGTCTATCTTGTTATAAAAATTGTTTGCCAATGATGGCTTTAAATATACTTCGAGGTGTACACTGAGAACACTTTTTACTGAGGTGACTTATAGTATCCTGTTTTTTGGGTTTACCGATGTTTCTCTTTCCTGGGTGCTATTTGTGGGATATTTCGCATGTAAGGGATTTTTGAAAATCAATTGTTATATGTTAAGTTTTGCTTTTTTCTTGAGATTTTTTTTGGTGACAAAAAAACTCATCACTGGATTGATCATATTTTGTGAAAATTCTTACCTTTCATTAGACAACTATACTAATGTTTGCATTGACCATCTGATGCAATACAGAAATCTCTGCTGCGATTCAATCTCGATACTTCTAATGTAAAACATACATGTGCTCACTGAATTCCGCAACTACAATGGTTTGCAACATAACAAATTAAAATTATTTATTCAAAATTTAAAACAAAATCTTGCATCGCACGGCCTTCAATGACCACTATAACTTTCAAAGTTTTTTGTAGTTCTAGATCTAGATTCTTCATTCCTTCTATCTTTGTGCATTTGTTCCTTCACCTGTGTTACTTCAATTCCTTATCTACAGATGGACCGACATCTATTTTAGCTGCTTCCTATCTATTTGAGCATCCACCTCCTCCTCTGTCCTGGGCAATAGCCTTGATACCTCATTGGGCTGCCTCTACCTACGCCCTCTGCCCTCGTTATATTTTCTGAAATGCCTTTTAGTTTATAAAATGGCTCCATCTGCCATTCCAATGCAGACCACTAATTTACCCGTTTCTTCCCCTGCTTCTACTATTTCAATTTCCAGCTCACTATCTGTTTTCAACTGCACTCTTACATTCTTTCCTTGGTCGGTTAGGTGCAATACTCTTCTTCTCTGCTATCATTGCCCGGTGTCTTGTCTTATGCATCAAGTTTCCATTTGTTGTAACTTGTAACTACTACCTTTCTGATTCGTCAAATCCAGCAGTCAGAGATCGAACCTTCACATTCACATTTAATGGTTGTTGATACCCTGTTTTTTTAATGACTATTTTGCCATGGGCAGGCAGTACGCTTCTGCATCACCATCAACCATGTGGCCTTAGTTATGTTCTCGGTTCATTATTTATACAATGAATGATTTGGTTTTTTGTGTGTGCAACCAGCGACTTGGTTGTGGATTGCTGCTGATTTGTTTCATTATTGTAAGGTTTAAAGTTTTTGCTTGTGTAAATTTATACCTTTTCTTAGCGTTCTTTTTTGAAATTACTTGACTGTAGCTCTGTAACACGCTAATTTGAACTCAAGCCGAGAATCACATTATATATGTAATTATCAACTTTAAAGTATCTTTCGGAATATTTCTGGTTTAGTATCTGTGCACATCACCAATCACTACAAATTTATACTATAGTACAATAGATATTAATAATCCACAATAGAATTTAATGCCATAAATCTATTGTTAATATCTAGTTGCACATCAATATCATTATGAACAAGTATATTCCTATACTACTTTTATAGGCTAATCTTCAGACAAAATGTACTAAAGACAACACAGTTTTTTTTTCCAGATTCATGCAGATCATGAAGATCAAATGCTGAAAGTTTTGGAAAAATGCAAGATGTTTTTGATTTTTTGAAAATTGGTCAACTGTACAGTTTGTAGCCCTTTTGGTGTTTGTGGGGAGAATTAGCACTCTTCCTTTTTTAAACCATATGTTTCACATTGATTTTAAACATTGTTGTTGATTTTTTTTTGTCGTTATTTCATTCAAAAATTTGATGAGTGGATGCTTAATTGATATTTGAATGAAGTGATGTTTGAATGATTAGATTTCATTGATTTGATGATGAATTTCCCTGTTTATATCCAATATGAGGTAGAGATATGTCTTTTCTTAATGTCTGCCCTTCGTTTATATCTTGAAATATGAGGGAGAGACACCATTTAATAATGTTTGTCCTTTGCAATTGTCATGAAATCATATCACAATTCCCTTTGAAGGAGTTCAATCCTTGATAATTTCTGCCTTTTGAAACAGTTCTTTCATAAGTAGTACCTAAACCTTTATAATTTTTACCATTCTAAAAGAGTCAACTATTCATAATTATCACTCTTTGGAGGAATCATAATCCTTAAACACCTTTTGAAAGTCATTTGTACCCTTTTATATCTCATTTTGAAAGAGTTACAACTCTTCATTATATGACTCTTGATCATTCATTAAACTTAATTATTTTATTAATTATTATTATTTAGTGCATTACAATCACCGCAGCAGCCTGAATTCTGTGTGAATATGAAAAAAATCTTAAAATCACCATTTGAACTCTAATATAAATTAAGGTAGGTGGACTTTTTCCTTGTGTGGAACTTATGTAATTCTTTCCCTAAAAGGAAATTTGAATGGCCCCTTCTGTATCTGCACCCTAAGCTTTGGGGTTGTCGGGCTTGTCTTTGGGTTCAGTGGTTGTAGGGTGTGCATTGACTTTAGATGCGGATGGTGCAAAGGCTGCGGCTTTGGTACCTAGCTCTGAGAAGGTTGGGGTTGGGGCTGCTGTGGTGGGGGTGAAAGGTGGGCTTTCTTATGCCCAGTTGGAGGTGGGCATGGTTATGCCACAAATCGGGTGGTGTCTCTTACCTTTCCTGTTTGTAGTTCCATTGCTATAGATCTTGATGAAAAAACTATTTCTGACATTGAGCAGAGCATTGAGGCTCTTATAGATGATGTCTTCGTCTGCCTTTCCAAGGGTTTCTGGCCTGCTTCCCCAGGGCTTCATGCTTGGTTTTCCAATTAGTGAGAACCTCTTATATTGGATGTTCAGAAATTTCCTTTGGCAATTTTTTTAAATTATTGAATGGTTTTTCTGTCTGAACACTTATTTACTTTAGAAAATTGGTACCCTTTGATGGTTGAACCTTGACATCATGATTTTAACCCTTTTACCCAATCTTTTTACAAAATGCCTATTTGGGTTCACCTTCCCAATCTCCTTTTCACTCAACTTATGCCTCTATTCTTGTGGCTATAGATGCTTCCCAAGTCCAAAGGGGACCTTGGTTCAATCTTTGGATTACGAATATATTCTTTTTAGTTTTAGATGTAGAAAATGTTTCAAAACTGGTCATGTCACGGCTATATGAAAGAATTAAAGTTAAGAAATTCTCCTCCTGGTGGAAGGGGGTCTTTTTGCAACAACCGGGTGCAAGAGGTTGGTAAGGATGATGGTTCTGTTTTGGCTTCTGCTGGCTCTGATCAAACATCTGCTACTGAAGGTTCATCCCAGAAAGGTGCTGGTTCTGATCAACATAGTATTATTGCTGGTGGTAGCGCTGGTGTCCCAGATAAGGGGGTGCTTTTATGTTGGAACTGCTGGCCTCTCCTCAGCGGTTGTGATTCCAACCCAATGGGTTTCTGCTGGCTATGCTGTCCTGGTTAGAGATCCTGGCTCTATGATGTCTGATGGTCCTGCTTTGGAGCAGGCATCTGTTTCGATTGCCAGTGCTGATTGGGCTGCCCTGTCCTTGTTGGGCGTTCTTCCTCATTGGGACTCTTTGTCTTTGCAGAAAGCTGCTACCATGGTGGAGGATGGGTGGTTCAAGGTTTGAAAGAAAAAATCTAAAGTCCCACTGGCCAGGTTTGACATGACCCTTTGTTCCCATAAGGGTAAATCTATAATAAGATGTAAGCTTCTATCTGTTGTTAGGACTGCATGTTGTTCTTAGTTTTTATGCTTCGTTAAATATCTCTAGTTTTGAGTTGCATAATCTTTTTAAAATCTGTTTTGTAAATGGTTTCAGGGCCCTTTTAAAACCTGCTTCACTTGATTGTAAACTTAAAGAGTATTTTGTAGTGCTGGTGGCCCTATGAATATCATTAAATTTGCTTATTTTTTAAAGCTACTTCAAAATTATTTTCTTTTTTATTTCTTATAATTTTGAGACTTCCTAATTCCAATTTTTTTGAAATAGCCCAACTGTATGGCCAACTAACATTATGCTTCAGAGCATTATTCTACATTATTTCGAAAAAGAACTTATGCTGCATTCTTCTCAGCAATCATGGCTGTAATTACAGAAAAAAATTCAATTAAACACAATTTATTGAGGCACTTTCAAGGAGCAAAACAATTACTTTCTGAAATCTAGCTTATGAAATAGACAAAATTGAAAATTATAAGAAAGCATCTGATTATGGCTTGTTAGGAATTGATTAATAGATTTATTATCTTTTGTCTTTATTGTATGGCCTTGTGAATATTATTAAATTGGCTAATTCTTTAAAACTATTATCTTTATATTGTTTCTAATAATTTTGAGACTTGCTAATTTCGATAGTTTTGAAATAGCCCAATTTACGGAAGCACCTTCAAGTGGCAAAACAATTATTTTTCAAAATTTACTGCGGCAGTGCCCCCGTAACTCGAGTTTCAAAGGAGTGGATCGTTCTACAGCTGGCAATGCTGGTGGTTTGGCAGATACTACAGGGAAAGGACAATCTCAAATGGTTAATACTATCAAGGGGATGAATCCACAAGATGCTTCAGGTAAGGGTAAGGCTCAAATGCAGGATAAGGATGGATTTACCCCTGTTCGCCCTCGAGCTAAGGCACGTGGTCAAAAGAGGCCTTTGAAAGAAAGATTATCTGATTCAGGTTTTAACCGCTTTGAGGTGCTGGATAGTATGGTTCTAGAGGAGGGTATTCCTCCTCCTATCTCTTTTGATCCAGTTTGCCCAGATGAGAGATCTGTTCCTAATGATGCTTGTGGGGCATCTCAAGTTGTAGTATATCAGAACTGTGAGGTTCCTGTAGCTCTTGTGACAGAGGCTCTGGTGACTCCTGCAGTGTTGGAAGATAATGATGTTGTTTTGGCTGACTTGGTTAAGGATGTGCTACCATCAGGTAAGGGCAAGGGATCTCCTCTCCCCTTGGGGTTGCTGCCTCGACCCTTTAAGCGAGCTTCTTCTACTCCCCCTCTAAGGAGTGGGCGCAAAACAGACCAAGAGAAGATTAAACTCACAGGAGATATATTGATTGAGTCTGGTGCAGTGAAACCTTTGGATTCTCATTTTTCCAATTCTACCCAATGATAATTATTCTCTCATGGAATGTAAGGGGGTTGAATAGCATCTCTAGACAAAAGGCTATTCATAACTTGGTGGTTGATCATAGTCCTGATGTTTTTTGTATCCAAGAGACTAAGCTCTCTGTGGAGTCTATGGTCCAACATGCCTCTAGTATTTGGTCTCGTGGCCAATGCCAGTGTGTTGGGGCAACGGGCAGTGCTGGTGTTTTAGCTATATTTTGGGATCCTCAAAAAATTTCTCCTTTTGGCTAGATGTCTTCTTGCTCAGCTCTCTCTATGGTAGCTTCTGCTCTAGACTCAGGAGAGGTAATCATGGTTACTAATGTGTATGCACCTGTTGATCTTGTGGGAAAGGAGGAACTTTGGGAACATATTCAATATGTTAGAAATTGTCATCCTTATCATCCTTGGGTGTTAGCAGGGGACTTCAATTCAGTTTTAAGTCTGGAAGAGAAGCATGGTGGTTTGGCTAGATTGGGGCCTTCTTCTGCTCTTCTTCGGCAACACATATCTCTTTTGCATCTCTCTGATGTTAAGCTTTCTAATGGCCTCTATACCTGGAATAATCGCAGGACTGGTGTTGCTGCTATCTCAGAACGTCTGGATAGATTTCTTGTTTCTTGCTTCTGGCTTAGTGGCACCCTTACTATCTCTTCAGAAATTCTTGATTGGAGGGGTTCAGATCATTGGTCAATCAAATTTTTCGCTATAGGGGCTTATGTTCCGAAGCATCCTCTTTTTAAGTTCCAGTTGATGTGGCTTCGTGACTCCTCTCTTCATGATTTTGTTTTTTGTTGGTGGAAAGATGGTGCTCCTGCATATGGTACTGCAATGTTCTCGTTTTCTAAAAGGCTTCAATATGTTAAAAGGCAGCTCAAGATATGGAATAGGGAATGCTTTGGGAACCTTCACTTTATGAAGAGGCTTGTTCAAGAAAATCTTGATGTCATCCAAGGGAGATTAGAGATCGAGGTTTCTCAGAGGATCTTGGCTAGGCTGAATCCCTTGCTTCTAGAGCTCTAGAAGAATGGGAACTTCGAGAGGAAATTTTTTGGAAGCAAAAGGCTCGAGTTGATTGGCTCCAGGAAGGTGATCGAAATACTGCCTTTTTCCATAAAACAGTGCAATCTCGCCGGAATCAGAGCACTATCTCTTCTTTGGTTAATTCTCAAGGTATCCAACTGAATTCCTTGCCAGCTTTGTTCCAGGAGGCTATTTCGTACTTCTCTACCCTCTTCTCTGAGGACTCTCCTCCTGCTGATAATGAAGAAAATATTATTTTGTCTTGTATTCCTTCCCTTATCACTCAAGAAATGAATGATTATCTCATGCGTCCTATCTCTTTGGAAGAGCTGGAGGAGGTGGTCTTTGGCATGCCTAAGGGGAAGGCTCCTGGTCCTGATGGCTTTCCAATTGAATTCTTTCAGGAATTTTGGGACATCATTAATCATGATTTGTTGGAGGTGGTTAAAGAATCCTATGCTAGCAAGCAGATGCTTCGAGCTTTGAACTCTACATTCTTGACTCTTATTCCTAAGAGAGGGTGCTAATCAATTGGAGTTTTTTAGACCAATTGCCTTATGTAATGTGGTTTACAAAATTATTACTAAGCTGATTGCTGAGAGATTGAAAAGGTGGCTTCCCATTATTATCTCAGAAGAACAAGGTGGTTTTGTTGCTGGCAGACAAATTTTGGATGGGGTGGTTATTGCTACTGAGGCTATTCACTCTATGACTACTTCAAGGGAGAGAGCCATGTTTGTTAAGCTAGATATGGCTAAGGCCTACTATAGAGTTAAATGGAGCTTCCTAAGGAGTATTCTTCTTTCTTTTGGATTTAGCTCTGACTGGGTGAGTTGGATTATGAGTTGTGTTACTTCTGCCTCTTTTTCTGTTCTTATTAATGGTCAACCTTCACAACTATTTGGTGCTTCTAGAGGCCTCCGCCAGGGTGACCCTCTCTCCCCATATCTATTCATCATCATGGCTGAAGGCTTGGACAGATTCATTAAGCATCAGGTGTCCCAGAATTCTATTCAAGTTTGGCGGTGGGGTAATGGCTTACTTTCTCTTTCCCATCTTCAATTTGTTGATGATTCTGCTCTTGCCGGTCTTGCTAGGATCAAGGAAGCTGAAGCCTTTCGACATGCTTTGGACGTTTATTTGGCAGCTTCAGGCCAGAAAGTTAATGAGCACAAATCTTTCATTTACTTTTTTAACACTCCTGATTCTATTCAGCACAGGATTGTTGGTATCCTACGGTTTCAGATAGGTTCACTTCCTTTGACTTATCTTGGCATTCCTATTGCTGTTTCCAGGCAGCCACGTCTCTTCTGGCAAAGTTTGATTACCAAGCTTCAGGATAAGGTAAATCATTGGACTCATAGATGGCTTTCTACTGCTGCCCGGGTTACTCTTCTTCAAGCTGTTATCCAAACTCTTCCTACTTATAGAAGCATGGTTTATGTTGCACCTATTTACTTTCTCAAGGAGTTTGATGCTCTTTCTCGACAATTCCTTTGGAGTGGTAATTTGCGTAGTACTAAATGGAGCTTGGTTAATTGGGCAATTGTTTGTAGGCCTAAAAAGGAGGGTGGTCTTGGTCTTCGATCTGCTCTATTGAGTAGTCAAGCTTTGGCTGCTAAACTTTATTGGCGATGGTGCTCTGGACAACATCAACTTTGGGCTCGTATTATCACTCATAAATATTTTCATGGTGCTGATCCTTGCTCTGTTTCTGCACTTCCTCTTGAAGGTCGTGGCTCAATGGTTTGGCATACTTTGAAGACAGGTGCGAAGTTGGTGAAGAGGGGTCTGTTCTGGATATGTAAAGGAGGTTCTCAAGCTTTGTTTTGGTCTGATGCTTGGGATGGATTCCCTTCCATTTTATCCATATACCCTCATCTTCAGCCTCTTTGTGACTCTTTTCTTGCCGCTGGATGGGATAAAGTGGCTCATTACAAGACTCCTTATCAATTGGGACCTGTTGTTGGTTACAAATGAAAGCATTCCTTTGATTGGCCTCCTGGAGGTACAGACATGGATCGTCAGGAGCTTTCTCAAATTCTGGCCTCTAAAGAGTGTTCTTCTTTGCTTGGTCCAGATGTTTTGGCTTGGGGTGGTACCTTGTTTGGTAAATATCATGTCTCTGCTGGGTATCAGGAGATAACTAGACAATTATTTGGGGATGCTGAGGTCCCTTGGTGGAAGCAAGTTTGGAATAAAGTTTCTTGGTCCAAGTGCAATTTTTTCATGTGGCTATTGGCTCACAATCGTTGTCTTACCTGGGATAATCTTTGTAAACGTGGATTTCAGGGCCCCTCTTATTGTGTTTTGTGTGGTAATGGCGAGGAGTTTGTCTCCCATTTGTTCTTCCATTGCTCCTATTCTACTCAGATATGGCACCTTTGGTGGAGCGCTTGGGGTTGCTCTTGTCGGCATGCTTCCTCTTTGCCTGAGTTCTGGGCCCGCTTGGGTAGTGCTCCCTCCAAGTCTTCTTCTCTCCATGCTGCTTGGATTCCTGGCCCATCTTTCATGCTTTGGCATATCTGGTTGGAGAGGAATCGTCGCATATTCCAAAATGTTCGGCTTGGTGTTTTGCATCTTTGGTGGAAAATATCACATTCTCTTAAGGAAACTATTCTTGTGAAGTGTGAGCTTGATGGCGGTATGGATTCGGTTGATCTTGCTATCTATAATCGCCTCAATTTTCATCTGTAGGATGGGGTTGCAGCTCATAGGTTTCCTTCTATGTCCAGGCAGCTTCACCATCAGAGGAAGGGTCGGGTTAACCGGGATGGGCACTGGACTCCTCCTCCCTGTGGAGTTCTGAAAATTAACACTGATGGTTCTTCCCGTGGGAATCCTGGTCCGGCTGGTATTGGCGGAGTGGCTCGTTGTAGTTCTGGGGATGTTAAATTTTTCTTCTCAGTTCATAAGGGTGATTATACTAACAATCTCATGGAAGCTCAGGCTATTTTATATGCTGTGGAACAGTGTTGCTTGCGGGGATGGCGTAAGATTATTTGTGAGTCTGATTCCCAGGTGGTGGTGAACATGCTTTCTTCGCAAGAGCTTGAGGATGTTAGTTGGCAGCTGGCCACTGTTGTTAAGCAGATTCTTTTCTTCTCTTCCTCTTTTCAGTTCATTAGATTCATGTATATTCCTCGTGAATGGAATAGAACTGCTGATTGTTTAGCCAAATGGGCTTCTAGTCATGATCCGGGTTGGAATATTAGGGATAGGGTGCAACTGTCCTTTGAGATGGTGCAAGAATTTGATGATCTTGTTGCTCAGGATTGAGCTCCTTGTTGAGCTCTCCTTGTTGTATTCCTTTCTGTCTTAATAATTTTTTACCCCTCTTTTTGCATAGACAATTGAAAGTTATAAGAAAACATCTGATCATGGCTTGTTAGGAATTGATTAATAGATTTATTCTCTAGATTGATTTATGGGTGTTATACATCAGTTGGAATTTTGACTTTTGACTTGGTAAATGTGTATAAGCCATGGTACAATGCATGTTGCTACGTGGTGCTGTGCAAAGTTATTTTCAATTTCTTTGCAGTGACAGTACCTTGCAACTTTATTCCCTTGTCAAACAGGTGATTTATATTTTGCTTGGCTCAGTCAATAACAACCCGTAATTTACATTCTGCCTGGCTTGGTCAATAACAATCCTAAAAACATTTGATGGTATATGCAATACCTTGAACTACACATCAGGTCTTCTGTAGCCTTAACCAGTGCCCTTCATTGCCATCATATGAACATTAACTACAAGATAAGTAATTCAAACACTGTAGTACAGAGATAATTAATTGTAATTTCGCTAGAGAGAGCATAGGAAAAAAAGATGATCCAAGCTAAATATTTATTTGAGAATTTCAATATAGAGTTAAGTAATTTAAAGTAAAGACATGTAACTTGATTAAAATCAGATAGTTACAATTATTGAAAATGCATAGATAATAAAAAGTTAAGAACAAACTTAAGAGACCCTGCATGGATATTGTACCTGCATTGGGATAGTACATTTAATCTTTGTAGAACTTTTCAATGCTACAGTTTTCACTTGGTAAGGCTTTTTAAAAGGTATATCTAGTAGTATGTTGTAGAGTTTTGTTTATTATAGATTTTAAATACTCGGGGATGGTGGTTGTGGGTTTGAATTTTTTTTAGGAGGGTTTTGGGGAAATATTGTATTGTTCTGGCAATTCTTTTGACAAATGACTATATAAATTTTCATGTTATCAAAATATTTAAAATATTGGATGGTTAAAGAGATAATACTAAAGAAGAAAGAGGTCAGCAGGTAATCATTGTTATATTTAATATAACATCAAGATGGTACATGGTGCTTGTGACTAGTGTATAGAGAGGATTTATAAATTTGATGATATAGTGAAGTTGTTCTCCAAATGAATTCTAAGATAACAAATAGAGGTCAATAATGAAAAATAGATAGTGAAATCACATAAAATATTTTGAGAAATGGCAAAGGAAATGAGATTTTTTTGAATAGATATGATTACTCAAATTATATTAGATGTTTAGTGGTCTAAATGGAGACATGATATGAGATAATAGAATGAGACATGATTAAATAAATTCTCTATCCAATGTTCATCTTTAAAGATGTATGATACGATGACTTATCAATGGGTTTTAATGGGTCTTATTTTTTTGTATTGGATTTTAATTTTTTGTAATGGGTCTTAATGAGTCCTAGGATCATTTAGGACCCATTATGACTCATTAGCAGCACTATTATGCATTAGGTTCCACTTGAACCCATTAGCTATCATAACTGTTTGACTAGGTTCTAAGGGGTCCTCATGGGTAGTAGGACCACTTAAGACATTATGACCCCATATGGTACATTGGACTAGTTATACACCATAAAGGTGTTGTACAATGGGTGATGTGTTCTACAAGGTCTTAAGGTGTTCTAGTGAGACCTAATGGGTCCTAGACTTCACCTTTGAAAAATGATGGTGGTCTTCAAATGTGAAACTAGAAACTACAATTGGATTTTAAAAAAAATTGTACTACTAATTAAAAAAACTAAATATGGTATGCATAGTGTGGCAGCTGATTCAATGATGTATTGAGACATACCAAGGATTTGGTGGAAAGTAAATAACGGTATGTCTTTATATCAATGATTCAATTGCCACACTACGCTATGCATAGTTTTTGGTCACACAATAGCTCCTCTTCTTAGTTTGCTTGAAATAATTTATTTATGCTTTTGTAAAACTATAGGAGGAAGCAAGGTATGTCTCTACTATGCCTGATCAGATGGGTGTATAGGATTATTCACAATGAATACTTGAGGAGGGAATTGAACATATCAAGGAGGTTCCAAGGCTCACACTTGTTTAGGTCCACTTCAACAATGACCCAACAACCCTTCTTGTGAATCTGTTGTCTAAAACCTTCCTCATGAGATAATGTATTCCTATTTACACATACATCTTGATGGTGAAATGTATCTTTTCAAAATAAGCATTCATGTGTATGTATATATAGAATTTTCCAAACAAAGAAATCAATCTTTATACAATTTCTAGCTATGCACTTTTTTTCATACGGTACCAACGATTAAGTGCAATTATAATACAAATAAGACATCATAAAAAGAAAAATTCAGCCTCCTAAGCCTTACACTTGCACTTCGTTCCTTCATCATGCACTATAGTTGTTGATTGTGCATTAGTTACTCAACTAAAGTATCTATTGGCAGTGGGCCTATTGGTTATCGAGCATTAACAGGGCGATCTTTTGGTGCAACAACCTTGTCCTTTCTAACAATTGGTATTAGAGCTTGGTCATAGGTTCAAATCCTGCTAGCCACGACGAGTGATGTTGGGAGGGGGATTGTTGGCGGTGGGCTAGTGTCCCTCGTAGGATTTGCAACATGGCTTAACCACCTTCTGTGGTTCTATAAGACTATTGGTTGTATTAGGCATTAACAGGTGGATCTTTTGGTGTAACAACAACCCTGTCTTTTCTAATAGTATCCACAACCATTATATCCCTACAATATCAAATCTTTGTTAGTTCTTACTATAATAATTAGTTATTATGATAATTTTCAACAAGATTAATAAATGTATTAACAACCCTTTTCCTATAAGGGAAACACCAAAATTGATGTTTGGGATTAGTTTGTGTTTTCAAGGTCTTCAACAAACATTGGCCACCATCACATCGACATTGTGGCACATTCATGAAAGCCTTTGACCCTACAACATAAAAACTACATTTGTTACAAGTCATTGATCATAGGAAAAGTGGCTTACAAGTTTTATGGTGCTCTGTAATTATAAGTCATTGAACCTATGTAAGGCAAAATAACCAAATGAAACACTAATGCACGATTGAGAGCCATTTCTATGCAGAAGGAAATGCATAGAAATTTAGAACACTAGAAGGAAATGCATGGAAAATTCATTAATCATGGCCAACACATTTCTATTGTATATTCATTCTCAGATGTTTACAATTGATTTCTAAAGGTTGAAAAGTAAAACAAGAAGAACTCAAGGACCCATGATGGCGTTTTTGCATAGTTTTCTTAGGTTTCAAGCAATTTCATTTTCAAATAAATTCAAGTTTCAAGCTAGACAATTTCATTTTGAAATCACATAAACTTGAAGTAATACACATCCTTACCTAGGTAGTGTCGATGTTATGTTGGTTAAGTCACTCATACATGTAAATATGCATTTGCATATTACAGACGAACCCAAAACAAAATTGTGAAATTGTTGTCTAAAACTTTTCTAATGAGATAATGTGTTATGAGCTCTTCATCAGTGGGCTGGAACATGAATCCAAGATGCAGGTGTGCATCACCCTTATAATGGTTGTAACCAAAGTTAAGAGCCTCCATTATTGAATTCTATTCCTGATTTGCTAACATAAACACAAGAAAATAAATGAATCGTTTCAACTATTCTCCACTATATAGGCTATAAGATAGCCTTGTGCAATTTACCAAATGCCCACTTAGCCTTTTGCAAAATCTGATATGTGGGTTGTCAGGAGATGTTGCATTGACTTCTTATATGGGTGTTCGAGGTGAGACATGGGATGTGTGGAGAGGCATAAATCAAAGAAGAATACAAATGAATCCCATTGCCAGTCTGAAATAGATTCTCCCAACTTGGTGTATACAAGTGTAAGAAAAGCATTGCCATAGACATGCTTGCTTGGTGTTGGAAGAGTATGTGTATATATCATCTTTATAGGAGGGGGAGAGGAGGTTTTAGTTTTATGGAGGGCGAGGCCTATTAAAAGCCCCTCCTATGATACATCTCAAAAGCCCAAGACAAAGAATGCATGTGTGCGTGAATATGTGTGTTGTAAGTAATGTTAGAAAGTAATTGAATGCAAAATTAGGTCACATGGGAACAAAAAGGAGTTTGTGGGGTTGTAGCTAAGCTCGATAAAGAATTACTTAGATTGCATGTTGTATGTAAAGAGGAGATAATGAAGAGCCTATGATCAGAGCACCACATCAAATTTGTGTACCAGAAAGCAATTGCACTATTCAATGCCTGGTCATTTATGACTATATTCTTACCCATTCTAGAAAAACCCCAACTATTTATCATCAAATCCCATCTACCTTTATAAAAAAAAACCCCACAAACTAGAATTAAAAAAAAAACATAATCAAGGTCGGTGCATCTATATACTAAATTCAAATATAAGAATGCCATTGAAATGGGCATTTTGTATAGTTGGGCTAGGGGGTTGCATTTGTGTTGCAACTTAGTGCTGAAGGAAGTCATCCCAAAAAGATCGGTGCCACAAATTGTATTGCTCACATGCGATAAGGGTTGAAGTGTTCTTAGGGCATAATTGATGATATTTTTGACATTTTCTTGTCATTACAAGCAATTTAATTTTCAAATAAAACTAGGTTTCAAGCTAAGCAGTTTCATTTTTAAATCACATAAATCACGTTTCAAGCAATTTCATGTTCAAATCACATAAACTTGAAGCAATACACGTCCTTACCTAGGTAGTGTCATTGGTGGGTTTGCAACATTGAGTGGTAGTCGCATTTTTGCGCTTGAACACGAATTTTGTCTTTCGTGCATGGTCTTAGGTGAAATAATTCAATGTTTGTCTTTTTTTTTTACAATAGTGTGTTATTGTTGTAATTTTGATGGAACTAGTCGCATGTTCGATGACATCTGGGGGAATTTTTTTTTAAATATCAATTTCAGAAAATCTACCCCTTCGCTGGAAATTAATGTGAGAAATTATTCTCATTGGACATATATATAATCAACATGGTCACTAAGAGCAACACCGAAACAAACCATCATGCAAATCATTTGGAACCTTTATTGAAGTGCAAAATATACAAGAGGAAAACTGAAATTTGATATGGTTTTATCATTTTGTAGGAATCTATTGAGTTGTGTATGCTATTTAGAGTATATCAATGCCAATAGTCTATTAATATTATATTTTTAAATAATTGATGTTCCTAATACAAAAAATAATATGGTATTATCTTTTAACTCTTAAAAGCTATTTCTTATGGGCTTAATTTATGTTTCGAAATTTTATGTGGTATGCATTGCATGGTTTTAGAATTGATCCTTTTTACCCTCTATCAATTTTGTATTTTATATTTAAAATGCTTTTGTTAGGTCGAGAGAATAAGATATACAATCGCTTTTAAAGTACTAATTGTTAAATTACTCTCTTTTCTAAATTCATGATAATTATTGTCACTTGTGAATTATAACATTTCACCTTCTAAGGAAATAGAGAAGATTTATAATTAGGAATAATATAATTTTTTGTCTTTCCATCATTTTAGTGTTATAATTTGATGCTACCATGTCATATGATAGACTACTTCTATAATGATACATGTTTGTAGTCCTACAACTTTGTAAACTTAATTTTTATTTGTAAACTTACTTTTTATGATTTACTTTCAAATCAAATATCTATTAGAATACCCTTGCAACTTTTTTGGATAAGTGCTAGTAATATTTTGCATTCATGCCTACGAAGAAGAAGTTCAACTCCAATGTCCACCATTCCTCTTTCCTTTATGCTTAGATGAATACACATACACATATCCACGAGCAAGCACTGACAATTGTGATGTTTATGACAACTTAAATGTTCTCTAATTTAGCATAGAATTCAACTTGCAAGATAAATTTTTTCCTATCCACCATGAGATTATTCTCTGCACTTGCTGCCACTGGAACGCGATACAAGTCCAAATATGAATAGAGTCTGTTTGAAATTTAATGTCTTGGAGTTTTAGGGTTTATCTTTGGTTCACATTTTTATGGTAAATTTAAAAAAAAACAATCAGATATTTTGTTAAAAATCATTCTACTAAAGGGACTTGTAATTCTTGAGAATTTATTAGCCAAAAGCTCACTTCTATTGTAAGGTTTTAGCCAAAACCACTTTCATAGTCACGATATTCCTATGGTAGTTGAGAAAATATATAAAAGCATCTATAAAGTTGTTCAAATCTTACATGTTGAACACCTAGAACTGAATATCTCCTCACCAACGTCTGTTCATGAAACATACCTACATCTTTGGCTTGATACAGTGATGAGTAAACAAATAGATGGGTTGGCTTTATCCAAGGGAGCATAATCACCTGAAACCAACACTTCCAGACCAGTAGTGGATACTCCTCACAACACATGAGAATCAGGTTGTATGAGCGTGTCATCTGCAAGGAAATAAATGTAGTAGTTTCATATGGAAATAATTTATATTTGTTCTTGCATCAAAAAAAATAAAAAGAGCTAAAAAAAAGATTGGCCTCATTGAAATCCCTAGTTAGAAGAGGGATTGAAGCTCAAAGCTTTTATTTGGTGTGGCGCCAAGCTCAACAAATCACCACTCTAAGACACAAGGGAAGACAAACTTCCATTTGATAAGCTCCCACTTCAAACCGCTCCAATGAAAGCACCCTCCTCTTGTTTTCCTATAAGACTAGTTGCCTCCATTTTGCTGACGTACAAAGAGAAAAAATGACACAATGTAAAAGAAAATGATTATGTTTTAATGTCTAACCCTAACATCGATCTGGACGTGTGATGGACGATCCTGAAGCCTCACAAAGTTCAATGTTGTATCCAAAGGACAAGTGGCTCTGAAGCGTCCAGCTCTACAAACAATAGAAAAACACGGAAAACTTTCAAGCATCCGACATATGGCTTTATCTGCAACCAAGAAAAATCAACATATCTGACAATTGGCTAACGAGATTTTTCACACGATCAATTTCAAGAAACAAATAATAACACTAATGGATTGTGGAAATCTGATAGCTCTAAAAGATTTCTAAAGATTTCTCCATTGTGAGAGCAGACAAGAGAAGCTAGAAGTTAATAGCTAGTATTTATGGGTCTTATGTGCACTTTGATTCTTTATGAGTCTTATGTGCACTTTGATTCTAACTGTCATGCCTTTTACGATTGTAGGGATACCATGATTGCGAAACCAATTATTTACAGCCTGAAACCATTTTCTTGTAACTTGTTGATGTGAGACAATTTCCAATTGGAGGCAACTCTAGAAGGAAAACTTATTGACTAATTAACTACCACTTCACCCAAAAGAGGTACAAGGGGTACATTGATAGGTTTTCAATTTGAAAATATAATTGAAGATACATATAAATGGAAGGAAACATATAAGATATAGTAACAATTCAATAAAAAATCTTAAGAATGAATTCTTATATTGTATTACTTAATACTATTTAATCTTAAATCATTAAATCTTAATCCATTATGTTATATATTTATAAAATTAAGATGAACTACTTAAATTTTTATAATAAAATTATGCTAAATTAAAAGCGCGAACTATTTATTAATATAGTAATATTTAAACACCTTAATATTTCACACAAGAAATTAGACCAACTATATTAAAAGAGGGAAAATTGAACTAGCACAAATCAAACAATGCAAGAAAATTGAAAATTCATAAGTGGAAAATGTAACCAAACTTGCTACTTCTTTATTTAGATAGGATTAACATAACTAGATAAATCTAGATTCATTTTTTCTATGTGGACTCAATTACATATAATGAAAATACAATGTAAGAAAATAATAATCATACATGAGATGTACACATTGATGCATGAAAAGGGCCACATTTTGTGAGTGAGAGGGTGTACCCTTTCATTGTTGTTGCAAAAGACAACCCTATCCATATATTTCCAAAAGTTGACTCTACAAACACCCACATGGGAAAATATGTTCATAGGTTAAATGAGAAAAAGAAAATTCACAAAAGTAAAATTTAATTTACAATCCAGTGTGTTGGATTTTGGGAAAAATTTAGAAGATATGTTCATGACAACAAGGAAATAGATATTGTTTACTTATTTACAAGAGGATGGGATCAATTACTCCCATAATTACGTCAGCTTAACAAAACCTTTTAAAAAGTAAAGATTCTTTATATGTTGGTTATGTAGATGTGGTGAATGAATCTCTCATCCTCAATTTCCTAAGAAAACATCCTCTATGTGAAATATTCATGGAGTGAACTAAGTAAACCTAGCATAACTTGGCTATTTTTGAAATTTTTTGTTTTCTCATTTGATTTCTGTATTCAAAAGATTACAACATTATTGAACAAAATAGGCCCTAATTATTTAAGTAGTCATGCCATTTCTTTGTGGGCCGCTTCTTGTATCTTATCCTAGATTCACTGCAAGTAAATCTCTAGGCACTAAGATGATCAATCTCAAAACATGCATCAAAGACAAGGTTCTTTAGATATTGATTTTATTTGGTGCAGTTATGGTAACCTCATGGGTCTGGTTCAATCATGGTAAGTTCATAGGTCTTAAGAAGGGATGCTATCATATTCTTCAAACTCTTGTTGATGCCTCAAATCTTGCGATCTCTCCTCCAATTCATTTCCCATTAAAAAATGACTTGCAGTATTATTCTTTTATCCAAAAGAGGAGGACAAGTAAATCTCAAAGGTGCTTAGATGATCAATTTGAAAACATAGATCAAATTATTTTTTTTGGTGCAAAATTGATAAGCTCATGGGTCTTAAGAATGGATGTTATCATATTCTTCAAACTCTCATGGATGCCTTGAATTTTTCCATCTCTCCTCCAATTCATTGTCCATTAAAAAATGACTCATAGTAAATTATTCTTTCATAGAAAGGGGGAGGATGAAATCTCTAATAAAAGGAGCACTTTTCTTTTCATGGGTGAATTAGATGAAACTTTTTATTTTGTTGACTATGATGGTGTGGTTATTCATATTAAGATATGTCCTATTCCTCAATCTATGCTAGTCGCATCTCAAACTACTTTGTGCTAGTCGTATCTCAATCCAAATATTGGAATTCCTAGAAAAGGGAAAGGATACAAATTATAGGTATAATTCATGAGTACATAAACTTTAACCTAGAAGAAAGCATGTGTAGAGGAAGGTTCTTAGTTGACTATGAATGCCTTTTTAGCTAGGAGTCGAAGAAAGGATTTGGCAAAAAAATCTAGCGATCTACTCATGCTCATAGAAGGCCTTAATCATGCCCAAATTTTGACTAATCATACTACTTCCTTGAATTTTCTTTATGGATTTTTTTGTTAATGTAGGAAAATTTCCTTATCACCTTAGTGACATATATTTTTGATATTTATTATCTAACTTAAACTGTTTAACTTTATTTTTTCAAAACATATAAAAATTCTTTTGCTATTACTTTTTGTTATTATTTATTTATTATTAACCTTTAAATATATTACCCAAGTATATCTTTTCATCGGTGTAACCATTGTTGAAAATAATTGATCCATTGTATATTGTCTTTGATGTTACACAAAATGTCATATCTTTACTAGTTAGTGTTTGTCGAGCTCACTCGGGCGATGAAGATAGTTTCCAGTGTCTACCGAGCGTTCTAGAGTTAACCAAGTTCAGAAGACAGTGTCTATCGAGTTCACTCAGGCACCAAAGAGAAGTTCATAGATGTTTAGTGTTAACCAAGCTCACTCGGTTAACAAAAGAAAGTTGGCATGGAGCCAATGTTAACCGAGCTCACTCAGTTATCAAAGGAAGTTTACAAAATTGCAGTGTTAACCGAGTTCACTTGGTTAACATAGGAAAATTTAGTGTCTACCGAGCTAGGTCGACTAAGAAGGATTTTCTTGAAATTAGAATATTTAGTTTAATGAATTTATTTGTGAAGTCTAGCTGACTAAAGGGATGAATATTGAATATTTGTAAGTGTATTCAAGCCGACTTGACAAGGGAAAAGATATAAGTATAAGGTCAAGTTGTGGGATTGAATGAGAGAAGCATGGGATTGAAAAGATAAATCAAGGAAGCAAATTGGAAGGATAACAAAGTATCCTGAGTTGACTGAGCTGCCAAGTTTTATCTGATCAAGGAGGATCAAGTATTTAAGCCAGAACATAGATTTGAAATTAGCAATATAGTTGCATCAACAATAAGGTTGTATCATTGTTTGTTACTCTCTAATAATTGTAGCAGTGTATCAAATCTCTTAACAGAGTTAGTTTAACAACTATTTGCCAAATCCTCCATCAAGGTGGCATTTCTAGATTGAAGTGTCTAAAGACCTCTAATAACGCCACTCCTAATACGGTGATTAAATCCTTTAACAGGGCCACACCTAACAATGTGTTTTGTAACCTTTAATAGGGTTGGCTTCTAACATGGCTCACTTCATAAGAGTGAAAAACAGTAACTAGTTGCAATTGGTGGTTTTTCCCAAATTTGGTTTCCACGTTAAATCCTAGTGTCACTTATGTTCATGCTATTTCTTTTATGTGTATGCAACTAAGTTAATTAAGGTTAATCACACTTAATATCTTAAGATCTGCATGTTCAATATTCATTGAGTTATAGTTAATATTTCAGTACTTGCCAAGTGATAGTAAATTGTTAGTGTTAACCGAGTGCCTCTGTGTCAATTGAGTTTCAACAGAAGTTATATTTTGATTTTTATTGACATCTAAGAGATATGAGATTAATTTTTGTGGTAACTGATTCACCCCTCCCCTCTCAGTTACTCCTCTCATATTTCTAACAACAATTGCACCTCATTGGGGTACAAGTTCCAACCCTAATTTTCTGAACTTTCAATTTTGATACTCTAGAGATTTGGTGCATAATCTTAGATTTGTAAACTATTAAAAATGATTCATTCTCTTGAATAGTCCTAATTTTGCAAACTTACCATTTTGATATCCTAGAGATATAGAGCATAATCTTAAATTTGTAAACTACTAAAACTAATTTATTCTCTTGATTTGACAAATTATATTTACAAGTCTTGAAATTATATTTACTTCAATAAATTTAGTATAGTTATTTAATTATATATTTAGTTCGTTAACCTAATTTAACTTTAAAAAAAATCTTATTCTTATCATTTAGTGGGGAAATGGAGAAAGAAAAAAATAAATTTAATATATTTCAGACCCCAACAAATAATCTATATTAATATAAAAAAACTTTCTATTAATATAAATAAAAGTATCCAAAGAATTTCCTAATGCAAACTATTAAAAGATATGCATGAAAAATGTATTCCTACCAACTAAAAAAAATGTTAAAAAAAATCCATTCTTAATCTAGTTTTGAAAAACTTCCCGTACCTATTATAATCATATTCTCCAAATTGCATGTAAGAAGACCAATGATAATACACATTTTAAATTTGAATATAATTGTCATCCTAATTTTGACCATTGGCATTCATTTCACTAGTAGGCTTGTGAGAATTTTAATTTGTGCTGAAAGTAGATGGTCCATGTTACAATTTCTAAAATAATTTCTAGAATGATAGCTATTGCGCCAAAGGTAATAAAGGTAGCAATATATGCATCCTTCCACTTTTTCTCCTGAACTAAATTGTCAAAGCCTTTGAAGATGTTTATAATGCTCAATACGATCACCAAATAAGAAAGAGTGGTGATATGTACATTCCAATATATACGAAACTTGTGATCCTTCTTATAGGTTGCAAGAGTAGTGTAAACACCTGCAAGTTAATAAGAGTCTTACTTTAAACTTAGTAAAAAACATATCATTTCAAAAAACCATTGATTAAAAGTATTCATATTTTATTGTAGAAAGTTTTAAATGAATAGTATGTTATAGTTAATACATAGGTTGTCTCTTAGTTTCTTTTGGATTTGATTGCGTATCTTTTTAGCATCAATATCTTAGATCACCCTTTGTGATTTACATCTCCTTGCACTCTTGAACATCTTAATGATGCTGTAGAGTGTGGATCTTAATGATGACTAATAAGAGTGTGTTAAGATTGTAGATCTTAATGATAATCCTAGAGTGTGGTCTAACACATTGATGCCTAAAATACATGCACATTCAAATTTAGAAGTAACTAAGAATTAATTTAAAAGATTGTGACAATTGGATAAAACTGAATAGTCATACATTATTTATGTGGACCAAGTTCTTACTATAATATACATCCTTGATGCATTGATTAGAATGTTTGAACTATTATTGTTTACATTACCTGTAAAGTTGTGAGGTAGAAAAGTGCAATCCCAATCGTTCTTTGTGAAGTTTTTTCTACACCTTTACTATGACTTCCCAACTCCAAACACAAATCCAATGATCTAACCACTTACTCTAATAATATACCCAGAGGATTGACATACAACATGAAGGAAAAACCATGCAAGATTTGCAACTTCACATGTTTTAACATACAACCTGAAACAATTTTCTTGTAACTTGTTTACTAACATGAGACAATTTCCAATTGGAGACAACTCCAGAAGGAAAACCTATTGGCTAATTAATTACAAAGATTTTCATAATTAGACATTATTAAAGAGATGACGAGACCTACTTGGCAAGGAACAAGAAGAAAGTTTATGAAACCAAGGCAACCCACAAAGTGGGACAATTAACCATCCAAAGATTGCTCCTCTTAAATGGATATAAAAAATCATTATTTGAGTCCATAAGTGATACTAATGACTGTGAAGGACCTAGTAAGCGTTAAGGAGTCCAATAACCATAACCTTCTTGTCCCCTTGACCCTGCAATTATAATTATTAAAAGAGCCTAACAAATAACAACACATGTACCAATAGTCAATGACATGTGGTAGTAGTTGATCAGTTTTAGCTTTTTTGGTTGGTAATTGGGTCATTTAAGAACTACTACTAAGACTTTTTGAAACAACTTCTTGAACATTTGGCCACTATTACTAGCATTTTCTAGTGAAATGATCACTTTTTGACCACTCTGTGTTAGATAGTTTGTACAAAAAGATTTGTGAATATCCAGAAGCTTTAAGCAATTGGAAAATTATTCAAAAACTGACATAGGATATTAGATTTGTAAGTGCATGAAGTTAGAATGTACACATACTGAATACTAGGTCCTTTCTCCTAATGAAAATGAATAGATAATAGTCATAATTATAAACTACCAAGGTTGATGATGACTACTTAGCAATAAATAAGAAGACAAATATATGAAACTTGAGGAAGCCACTAAATGAAATAATTGTTAAATAATAAAAGAATGATAGATGATATTATTTTAACTTGCTAAAGAATAAATAAGGAAATGCTTGCAATAGTGAAGAAGAATTGAAGGTTGTCACACAAGGAATGACTTGAAAGACAGGGTTCGTGAATATGCTGCTAATGACTAGACTGTTCCTAGTCCACTTGCTAATTCCAGGGATCACTAGGGATTTAATGATTGAGATGAACTACCCCCCTCGGCTGACACTACTTTGGAAACCTAAAAGGTTGCTTAATTTTTTTTTTTTGATGAATAGTTGTTGATTCCGACTACGACTGTGTAAACTCTCACAGGTTGATCTTGTATCCCCCAACCCTTTTTCTGAATTTGTAACAACTATTTTAATTTATTAATAGAAAATCTTATCCACCTTGGAATGATCACCAATTGAAGGTTTATCACAGTAATAAATTCTGCAATTTATGCGTGGAGCAATTCTATTCGCTACGTGTTTATTCACATGTGGCAAATTAAAAATTCTTATGAACAACCTGTCATTTTCTTGAGAAGCTTGAAATGATAGTCAAGATAATGGTGTAATACTAGTAGGTTATCAATTTGGCTTTCAGTCTGAACAATCACATGGCCGCATAGCGCAGTGGATTAGCGCGTTTGACTTCGGATCAAAAGGTCGTGGGTTCGACTCCCACTGTGGTCGACTTGATGTTGTCAATTGATTATTATTGGGGAAAATGCTTTTAAGAGTTCATTTCAAAATGTTTTTTATCAGTTCATTTTGAACATGTTTCCCAAAGTTCGCTGCAAAATGCGAGCACTGCTCTTGGTTTCTGTGAATTTTAAGCCCTTCTTGTGGTATGGTTTTGGGTGAGACTATCAATGTGACCTTTAACTTATCTGCAAACCTATTACATTTTGTTCTTTGTATGTTCAGAACATTGCCAAGGAGAGATGTAAGTTGCGAGAATGAATGACAATTAATTTGCCTCATGCTAATTTGATTATTGGAGAAGACTTCAGTATAGCTGAACATCACACTGATCATAGCTTATCATAGCTGATCTGTTTGTGTTAAGATGTGCAATGGAGAATTTGACAAATGGTTGCTCTGTGGGAGTTCCCTCCGAGTTAAGCCTACTAAAGCATGTAGATACTGATTAATTTGAATCCCATTCTCTTTTCAACCGTCTACTTTCAATTGTTAAGCGACAGCAAAAATTATATAGGATTTCTTTCAAGTTTCAATATCTTGATTATATTCCACTTTCTGAGGGTACAGGTTAACGTGCTAATGAACAATAAAGTTAATTTCTTTTTCCCTACATTTACAAAAAGTAGTGATTCGTTTTCAATTTTTAGTTCTGTCGACAGGCAGGATAGTATAGCATCCATGAGATGCTTATTCTCAAATTTTATTCAACCAATAAGATGTTTGAATTATTACATATTCCTATTTAGATATAATGTTTCATTATATAAATATTTGTATGTACAGTGTTTAAGTAATTTTTAAAACTGTTTGCTTATCAAACAATAAAGTTTTTGTATTGAATTGTATTGTGCAAACGTATAGCACAGTGACTGGTATTAATTTTGTCGAATCTCAGTTAGAAAAGATCTATAGATCTATATTGCAACCCAAGATATTTGCTACATTGAGCAGTGACGTGTTAAACATTTAATGTAGTTTTCAGAAAAAAGGAGGTCCGCATTAAATGTGTGTAAGCCATTAGGTTGTGAATTGAATTTCAGAAACTAGAACATTCATAGAGTGTATAGGGCATTCTCTCTTTTGAACGTCTGCAAGCATGTGAAGCAAAGAGTATTTTGTTACCTCCATTTTTGCAACAAATATTAAGGTAAGAAGTTAGTCTCCCTTTTAAGTTACGCTTCGTTTTTCTTCTTATTTTGTTTTTTAATTTGTGTACGCATTTTTCATTCTTTGTACATTTACAATTTCAGAGAGATTGTGATTATAGTTACCAAGTGCTGTGAAAAATATTGTTCTTTTGGTACTGCTGGTACCAATAGGGAGACTCCAAAGCCCTTGGGCAACTCATTGCAAATCAGAAGAACATTCCAATTAGATTGATTTCAGACTTGAATGGATTTCTTACGGATTGGGATTTCCTTGTAAATGTTAAAAAGTTGTAAACTAGCTACTGAGCAATCCGATATCTTTTTTGGTCCCACTTGCTCACATTTTCCCCTTAAATACCCCCACCCTTCTTCTTCACTCCTCATAGAAAAATACTCGAGTTCTTCTTCTTCTTTCCAATGGAGAAATTTCATGCCCCGTCTCTCTTTTTCACGCTCTCTGTTTCCTTGTTTCTATGAGAGAAATAAAATAAAATCACAAACCTTTAAAAAAATTTGCTCGGCACATGAAGGTGCCTAGTGACAGTTTTGCTCGGCACCTTAAGGAGCCGAGTGGCAGGAGGGTGCCAAGTGAGCTCGGCACTCAAAGAGAAACTTGGCACCAATGGATATCGAGTGAGCTCGGCTTCAAAGAATGACAAGTAGAAACACGTGCAACTGTAGGCACGACAATGATTCCTTCTGTCTCTGCAACGATTGATCTGCTGATCACTTCATTTCTTCTTTCTCTACTCTTCTACTCTCTTCAACTTCTCTCTATGTCTAGTTAAATGAATCTAATCATTCCTTTTTGTCTTTTGACCTAAAACGTTTTTCCCTCTCATTTTTCAAACTCACCTACCGGTAATAAATTTTTTTGAATGTTTTGCAATCTGTCAGGTGGTAGGTGGGCATTTGGCTCTAGGGGCAAGACAACCACCACATTAAATTCCAACACTCCCCCTTTGTCTCAAGCCAAATAAAACAAGGATCACTACTGATCAACATCAACTACACCAAGACACTCTCTTAGGTGTACAAAAGTTTCAATGCCTAATGGCTTTGTGAAAATGTCTACTAGCTGCTACTCAGACTTACAAAATTTTATTTTGATATCCTCATTCTCCACAAACTCTCTGATGAAGTGATATCTGATCTGAATATGCTTGCTTCTACCATGGAAGACTGGATTCTTGGACAATGCAATTGATGAGATGTTGTCACAATAAATTGTGGTTCCATCCTCTTGCCTTTCATTCAAATTTGTCAAGATCCTTCTTAACCAAATAGCCTGACATGCTGCTGCATTTGCTGCTATATATTCAGCCTCTGTTGTAGATTGAGCAACAATGGGTTGCTTCTTGGATGCCCATGAAATTGCACCCGATCCCATATGAAATACATATCCGAAAGTGCTCTTCCTATCATCTATACTTCCAGCCCAATCACTATCAGTATAACCTATCAACTTAAATTCATTTGCTGCAGTATACAAAATCCCAAATCCCTTGGTACCTTTCACATACCTTAGGATCCTTTTTCTCACTTGCCAATGGGAATCCTTTGGTGTTTCCATAAATTTGAAAATTAGACTTACTGCATATATCAAGTCTGGCTGAGTTGCAGTCAAATACATTAAACTTCCAACCGTACTCTTGTATAGTGTCAGATCCACTCTCTTGCTAGAGTCTTCCTTGCTCAACTTTAGGTCTATAGCTGTTGGTGTGGGGGCTGGCTTACTATTTTGCATTTTGAATCTCTCCAAGATCTACCTTGCATATTTTTCTTGAGAGATGAAGATACCATCATGTGTTTATTTTACTTCTATACCTAGAAAGTACTTTAGGAGACCAAGGTCTTTCATTTCAAATTCATTTTTCATGGCCTCTTTGAACTCACCAATTAGAGCCTTTTCATTACTAGTAAAAATCAAATCATCTACATACAAGACAACAATCAACACATTTCCATTTGATGCCTTGATGTAGAGAGTAGGCTCACCATTGCTTTTGCTAAAGCCATTGCTCATCAAATATGAGTCAATCCTACTGAACCATGCCCTTGGAGCTTGCTTGAGCCCATAAAGAGCTTTCTTCAATCCATATACTTTGTGTTCTTTACCTACAATTTCATAGCCAGGTGGCTGCTCCACATATACTTCTTCCTTCAATACACCATTTAGGAAGGCAAACTTCACATCCATTTGGTATACCTTCCATTTGTGCTGAGCTGCAATTGTTATGACAACACACACGGTTTTCATTCTTGCAACTAGGGCATATGTCTCATCATAATCTCTACCATACTGCTGTTTGTAGCCCTTGACTACCAGCGTTGCCTTATGCCTATCAATCTTGCCTTCAACATTGCATTTGGTCTTGTAGACCCATTTCACTCCAATCACTTGCTTGTTGGGAGGCAATTCAGTTAGCTCCCATGTCTCATTCCTTTCTATAGCATCTATCTCCTCATCCATGGCTTTACACCATTTCTTCTCCTTAACAACTTCTTCAAAATATATTGGATCACTATGAGAAAATAATGCAAAATTAACACTATCATCATAATCTTCATATCTTTCATCTTGGTATATCTCTCTAAGACTCTTGGTCTTTCTTGGTAACAGGGAGGAGAGTGTGGGATCAAAATCTTCACTGCTGCTACTTTGCCGACCAGCTCAGTCTTCACTGTTACTCAACACTGACACTCGATCATGCTTAGAGGAGCTCGGCAATGACTGAGGCTTCTTGCCTTTTCTTCTATCTTCTCCTTCTTCTTGCTATTCATCGGCATCCTCTTCACTCATAATTGGTACTTTACTTGAGGTGCTCGGTGATTCATCAGTTGGTCCATACCATGACTGATTTTCAAAAAATTCTACATCTCTTGAGAGAATCATCTTGTTGTTCAATGGGCAATACAATCTGTATGCCTTTGATTTTGAGCTGTACCCTGTGAAGATGCACTTCACACCTTTGTCATCCAATTTCTGTCTTTTCTCTTTAGGCACATGTGTATATGCAACACATCCAAACACCCTTAGGTGTTCAACTGTCCATCTTCCTTGTGACCATGCTTCCATTGAAATTCTATCACAGACAACCTTTGTAGGGCACCTATTAATTAGGTAAACAGCTGTTGCCACAACCTCTCCCCAAAATTCAGTTGGGAGACCTTTCTCTTTCATCATGCTCCTTGCCATTTCAACAATGGTCATGTTCTTACTTTCAGCCACTCCATTCTGCTGTGGTGTATAGCTGGTTGTGAGCTCTTTCTTTATACCATGTTTCCTGCAAAAATTTACAAAAGAATTGGAGGTATACTCCCCTCCTCTATCTGATCTTAAGATTTTGATATAGTGTCCACATTCTCTTTTAGCTTGGGCTTTGAACTCAAGAAACTTATCAAATGTTTCAGATTTATATTTCAAAAAATAAACCCATGTCCTATGACTGAAATCATCAATAAATGTCATGAAATAAGTACTCTCCCCAATGGAAGTAACTTGCATAGGATTGACTAGGTCAGTATGCACTAACTCTAATGGATATCTAGCCCTCCTAGAATTTTTAGAATTAAAGGGAAGCCTATGTTGCTTACCCAAAATACAAGCCTCACACTTGTCACATGAATTTCCTATACGTGGCAAACCTTCTACCATTCTTTTATTTGACAACAAATTTAAACCAGCATAGCCAAGATGACCATACGTGAGGTGCCATAGCCGTGAAGGATCTTCAATCACACTCCTTAGAGATGATTGTGTGTGAGGTGCAACACCAACTTGAAATGAGAAACATGTTTCTATCCTCAAGGGAGACATTATGTTCTTTTTCATTTGAACTGCTGCAAGTAAGTTCTTGCTCCCACCCTTTTCATGAATGACACACCTGTCATTCTCCATCAACACTTTGTATTCATTTTGAATGAGTTGACCAATGCTCATCAGATTATGCTTCATACTAGGGGCAAAATACACATTTTGTATTTCCTTCTTCTCACCTTGCTTGGTGTGAACCATAATAGATCCTTTGCCCACTACTGGTAGGGTTCCATTGTTATCCATTTTAATCTCGGATTTGAAACTCTTGTCAATAAATGAAAACAAGGTTTCATTACCACTCATGTGGTTGCTACATCCACTATCAAGGTACCAAATTTCAGGGCTTCCTTCTTCACCAACATTACACATGATGAAGGCAGTGGCATTGTTTCCATTTCCCATGTTCACATCAGCCACATTTGCTTGTCATGACTGATCATTTTGCTTCTTCCAACATTCACTTGCATAATGCCTATACTTATGACAATAGTAGCATTCTACATTACTTCTATTTGAGTTGTAGTTTTTCTTACCTCCTCTTGAATTATTTTGTGAGCTACTTGCTCCATCTGCTCTTCCTGAGCTTTCTGCTATAGCATTTCTTTGTCCTCCATTACCTCGGCCTCTGCCTCTGGAGTTTCTACCTGAGCCATTTCTTCCTCTCCCCCTTCCTCTTGGATTTGACTGAGCCTTTAATGCTTGCTCTTGAGAAGAAGAAGATGTAGATCTGTTGATCCTATGCTCATGGGTTTGAAGAATACCCATCAACTCATCCATTGTCAAAATAGTGAGGTCTTTTGCCTCTTCTATAGTCATGACCAAATTATCATATTTATGAGGTAAAATCCTCAATATCTTTTCCACTATCCTCTGCTGTTGATAGTCTTTTCCATTTGATTTCAATTGATTAATCACATTGGAGGTCCTTGAACTGAAATCTACAATTGATTCATTTTCCTTCATCTGAAGGTTCTCAAACTCCCTCTTATGTTTTGTAGCTTTACTATACAGACTTTATCAGTCCCATTGAAGTTTGTCTCAAGGATGTCCCATGCTTTCTTTGCATAATTTGTTGCTGCAATCTTGGGAAATACAATCTTTGTCATCGCTTCTTTAATAAGACTTAATGCCTTAGAATCCTTTCTCCTTGACTCTTTTAAATGAGTCTTTTGATTATTGGTAAGAGCAACATACTGAGTTGGATTTGTCACATCATTGAATCGATTAACCACAAACTCCCATAAATCATTTGCAACCATTATGGTCTTCATCTTCTTTGCCCATGTATCATAATTTTGTCCTTTGAATGGTGGTGGCTGCTGCCATATCTTTCCTGCATCTCTTGCCATGATAAATATCCTAGAAATTTTTTTCCTAACTCACTGTGGATGTGGGGCCTCAAAGCTTTGATACCATGTGAGAGAAATAAAATTAAATCACAAACCTTTAAAAAAATTTGCTCAGCACGTGAAGGTGCCGAGTGACGGTTTTGCTCCGCACCTTAAGGAGTTGAGTAGCAGGAGGGTGTCGAGTGAGCCCAACACTCAAAGGGAAACTTGGCACCAATGGATGCCAAGTGAGCTCGGCTTCAAAGAATGACAAGTAGAAACACGTGCAATTGCAGGCACAACAATGATTCCTTCTGTCTCTACAACGACTGATCTGCTGATCACTTCCTTTCTTCTTTCTCTGCTCTTCTACTCTCTTCAACTTCTCTCTGTGTCTAGTAGAATGAATCTAATCATTCCTTTTTATCTTTTGACCTAAAATGTTTTTCCCTCTCATTTTTCAAACTCACCTACCAACAATTTTTTTTTGAACATTTTGCAATCTGTTAGGTGGTAGGTGGGCATTTGGCTCCATGGGCAAGACAACCACCGCATTAAATTCCAACAGTTTCTGTTGAAACGAAGAATGTTTTGTCTTTAAATGCAAATCCTCCTCTGGCAAATGGGCTCTCATGGACTTTTTATGAGAGTACTTGCCCCACACTAAAATCCATTGTTGAGAAAAGAATCAAGTTTTATTTAGAGGAAGATATTACTCAGACCATCTGATTGTTGCATCTTCACTTTCACGACTATTTTGTTGAGGTTGGATTTTTAACTAATTTAGTTTTTTTGGTTTGTTAATTTGTTGGGTTTGTGGTTTTAATGGCGAAAATATTGTTTTTGTAAGGATGTGATGCATCTGCTATTGGATGGATTAGCAAGTGGGCTGAGTGAGCAAGATGCTCCCCCAAATTTAATGTTAAGGCAAAAGACATTTGAAATAATGAATGACATTAAAATGTGTGTGGATGAGGCACCTTTGAATTGGGAAGAGACCTACAATAAATCAGCTCGGTGATTTGATGTCATCTAAACAAGGTAATTTGGGTTTGTTTGATTCAAATGGAACATCTCTGTTTGGACATTCAATCTATCCAATAAGTTCTTGCGGTTTGTATAATTGGATTATGATAATTTTATAATATACACTTTCATTACCGTCCAACTTATATTATTAGAGCATTTGGATGAAATATTTAAATAATATCCTATTTCAGAAATTTCTCTAGCTGTGCAATAGAATTTGATAAATTGAAAATTTAACTTTATTGATTATGTCTTCCACTATGGGATGATTGGGGTGTGCTCTAAAACTTGCAAAAGTGGCATGAAAAAACCATCGTCATTGCCATGTTTTCTATTGTGCAGTACTTAAAAGAAAAATGAAGAGTGAGTAGGCATATTGGAAAACACACTCATAATATATCTTTTAACATGTTTTACTTTTGCCATTTGTTGAATTGAATATTAGCAAGATTCATAAGTAGAGTAGTACACTTATTAACACTCATTTATTAATTTCCTCCACAAACTAGTTAGAGATTTTTTCAAATGGCTAATGACAATATTGAAGGTTTTGATGAACATAAACTATTTATAAGAGAAAAAGGGAAAATGTAGAAATAAAAAATACTAGTTTAATCCTTTCAAATAATTAAGGCTTAAAAAATAATTTGCATTGATAGACACTTTCTATATAAATATATTGACCACATATGTACACTTTTTAAAAAAAAAATAGAATTAAATAATTCAAAAATTGAAGTCATGGATTATTGGGTCAACTCAATTTTCTAAATTATTTCCTATTAAAACTAGAATTGGAAGTAAAAATCATTTAGTTTCAATTTTACTTAAAAAATTTATATCTAATAAATATAAAAAATTATGTTTTCAATTTTAGATATTAATATAATAACGATCAATTTTTATAATTGAAATTTTCAACTATTATTAATATTTAAATTGTTAAAATCAAATATCAATATAATAATGTTTAAGAGAGATTTTCAATTACTATTAAACAATTACCAAACAAAAGTAACACCATCAAATATTATATGTCCTCAAATCATAAAACATATTTATCTAATAATTATTTTTCAAACAATATGATATACTCATCAAATACCATATGTCCTTGTTAAAAAGAAGTTTTCTATCTCAACATTCTTTTAAAATACATCATTCCACAAATACATTAGAACTTTTAAGTACACAACTCTCCATTCAAATTCTAAATCAATAGGAACTCAACACTATGCATCCTTGTTTTTGACTACAAACTATGCATATCATGAAGATCAAATGCTTAATTTTTTAGAAAAATCCATCATTTTTTTGATTTTTTGAAAATTGATCAATGTATAGTTTGTAGGGAGGATAGCCGCGTCCCTCTTTGACTACCAATTGACTTCTTTGAAGATTTGTTGAAGTATTTGTCACATGGTCAATGTAGTCTTAAATCATAAGTTAGACACAATCCTCCAAAGTGGTGTTCAATGTTTTTAGACCACTTCGCATTGTGCCTTAGCTTGTAGGGTCTTGTTTTTTCTATAGCTAATAATCTACCTTGCAACAATTTCATCACTACAACAACATGAAAATTCTACTCTTGCCACAATCAATGCCATTGTATGATGCTTTAACAACCATAAGCTAATATTTATCATTGCTGAATTGAAGGGCTTCTTGATACCCTAAAAGTTTAGATGCAAAAACAAACCTTTTTATACTGAGACTCTTTACACACAAAAATCAAGTCATTCTTCAAAATAGAGTAAGAAGGGGGTTTCTGTTCAACTGTTGTGATGTTTATGTAACCTCTATTTATTGGGTGCTAGCTAATCTCCAGACCAAATGCACCAAAGATTAAAAAAAAAAAGTCAAACACGATTCTTTTTCAGATTCACGAAAATACAACAAAATTTTCTCAAAATTTTTATTGTTTTCAATCACAAAATATATAGCTCATGAAGATCAAATGCTGAAAATTTTGAAATATCTCATTGTGTTTTTGTTACTTTTAAATTTAGTCAATGCTGCAATTTGTAGGGAGGATAAACATGTTCTTTTTATTAAACACTTGATTTCTCAATGTTTCTTATAACTGTCCGAGTCTTTTGTTTTTATGATTTTTTTATGATTATTAAGACTAGTTTTTGCTATAAAGAAATTAACAATATTAATGAATGTTAAATGTTTGTCCAAATTATTATAAAAATACTTTAAAATTTTTTTTAATGCTATATTTTGATTGGTTGTGGCAATTTTTGTTAATGGTGTTTTTATATTTTTTTTGAAAAAATCAAATAATATTCTTTTATCCTTGTTTGGGCATTTATTGGACATTTATTGAAAGTAAGATGGCTTAATGAAAGAGGACAAACATTTAGTTTAATGCCTTGGTAGTTGCATCATGCTACCGCCAAATTGGGCATTCCTTGAAATTCACCATTCGTCCTTAATCTATCGCATTCTGTTAGCGAACAAGTTTATAAAAGATCAATGATCAATTAATTTCTTCAAAATTTCAACTCTATTGATTGAGGAGGGTGTAGAACTATAGAACTGTATTTGTTGGGTATGTTTAGGATTTCATTTTGTAGTTGTTGATCTTTCCACTTTGATTTTTGTGTTCCAACTCACAATATTGTGATTAAAATCTTTTTCTTGGTTTCCCAGGTTATAGGTTCCTATTACTAAAATATGAGATCTGTATACCACATTCTCTATAATCAAGGAGTTAAATGTTATTATGTTTAGTTGACATTTTCCATATGTTTATTTCATTTCAATTTTTTCCCACAGATTAACATTTCTACAAATTTGACAATAACTCGTCCTTATTATGTTAGAAACTAGAACTCTATCTTACACCAACATGCAAAAGGTTTTACTGTTTAAGTGATATATAAGCCAATAGCCTATTATTGGCAACAATTTTGTTAGCTCTAGACAAATTTGCATTCTATTTTGTAGCTTCCAAGGGCGGCATGGTTTCTAGTTTTTATGAAAGTTGGATTTTTGAATTTTCAAACAATGACTAAACTTATGTTTTTTACTTTTTATTTTCATTTGGATTCTCTATGGCATTTTCAAAAAACCTAGCATAAAGAGGGTTTATTTTCAAAATTTCTAGATTTTTATTGAAATTCAACAGATAGGGTTCTTATTTCTCTCATTTTATTTACATTGAACCATTTCAATCAAGCTGCTTCAATTTTTCATGTGTGTAATGCTCTAAATAACCTTTACCCACCTACTTTTCCTTCTAAAGACACTACTTCCACAATTTCTTTTAGACAATTTGGTCTAAACCATGAATAGAAAATCGTACAGGTACTCACACATCTTTCAACTAGGCAACTATTGTGAACTTTAACTAGTGAGTATTGCAAACAAGTCACAGAGGAAGAATCAACAGATTTAAGACAAAAACTCGTCAAGTTTAACACATTTCAAACATAAAAAATCATGCCCAAATTAAGTTAACTCAAGATTTAACACAAAAAATCTATCATGGGCATTCCAATTCAAAAAATTGTACTCTTGCTGAGGATGTGTGATGCACTATGATGTCTAAATCCCTTTATGAACTCACCCCATTTGTTAAAAAATTGAAGGTCATGTGACTGAAGTGATCAATGTAGTCTTGTAATGGAAATGCCCCCAGTTTACTAGCTTAATTAGTTTTTATTTCTTCATTTCCCTAAGATACTTTGAGATTTAGTTCACTTGATAGATGTGTTCAATCAGACAACTTAAAATGACTATTCAAAGTCGACCTCCATGTAGCTATTAGAAAGTAAACATGTTCTAGAAAGATCCTCCGTCATACACAAACCATCAATTTTACTATGTTGTATTTCACTTAATTTGGTTCCAAATTCCTTGTTACCATTTCCGGCCATGTTTATGTATTTTTCTCTCCAAGATGAAGATACAAAAGTATTATATGTATGCCATTAGAGAGATGTCCCCATTTTCCATCTTAGAAAGAAGTGCAAACATTTCCTTTTCGTTGGTAATCTGATATAAACCATCAATTAGAATGTTGTATGTAACAACATTTGGGAGCACCCTTCTCTTAGCAAATTTTTATGCAACTTTTAAGCATTTTCCACCTCATGCAATTCACATAGGCCATATATCAAAGAATTGTAAGTAGCTTTAGATGGTCTATCAATAACTACTTAATTTCACTTCAACAAGCACTTTGGTAGTACACGAATACCACTTTTAATGTTGATGGCTTTCACTCACTAGCCATACAATTTGGTGTTATAATTGCCTTGCTAGGTAGCACACACCACTTTTAACATGTTTATGGCTTTCACTCATCAACCATATAGTTTATTGTTATAGTCACCTTGATAGGTAGCACAATGTAGGAATGTCTCTCAAAGTTTAGCCAACAATTGGGTTTTAGTCCAGTGAGGATATTACATGGCCACCATGAGACAAGAGCCACCTTCAAGACCTTGGCTTTGATAGTTATAGAATTATCATTTTTTTGCTTAATTGTCAATACAATAGAAAACAGGGCTAGCTATAATATTCTATCTAGTTGCTTTGTTATTAATACAATTAGAAGGGAGTGTCATAAGTTAAAAATTCTAAAGTACAAGTCAAATATACCATATCTTACACTAATTCCTAAACTTCATTTTTATCAAAAGAATTTAAAAATAATATTATTATTTCTTTACACAGTTGCATATAAGCTTACATCTTGCAACTATGAATTCTTTTGCATAAAATATTTAGGTGGATTGATATGTATTTGTTGGAAGGGATCTCAGTGCATGTTTCATTTTATCCGCTAATTTTCATAACAATACATGCTACTACTGCAATCTTTAGAATTTGTTGTTCTAAATGCTTTTCATAAAAATAAACTTTGATGTATCATATTGCTTTCTTCATAAATTAGCAGTGTTCTTAAACATTTCTCCTTCATAGTCATTATAACATTATTCATTTGTTTGCTACAACAATCATATTTGCTATGTTTTCACATTTTCACATTTTTTTATCTTACATTTTAATATTCATGTTCATAGTACTATGTCTTACATCTTAGTGTTCATGTTAATAGTACTCTATCTTAGAATCAACTATAGTTTCATGGTCTTGACATTTTATTAGCATTGTTATTTCTCTTCAAATATCTCTATTACTTACATCCATAGTAGGTATCATTTCATGACCACTATCACCATCATATATTTCATTTCAAATTAGGATTAGGTGAGTTTGTACAATTGATATGTTTAGGATAACAAATTAAAATCAAAGTTTCTATGCTATTTACCTCCATCTATTGAATCTCTTTTGCATGAAACTATGTTATTTTTGTACTTCAGGCTTTGAACTTTGTCACTGCTGCAAATCATTGTGCAAATTGCTAGTTTCCTGGAAATTGATTTACTTCATATTTATACCTATTGATATAGATCAGTCCTTAGGTGTATATATTAGTCTAAATAAAACAAATTATAGATTAGGTTTAATATTTTTCAATTTAGCTTAATATTTTGATTAATTTAAAAAAAAAAAATTCATAAAGGTTTTTAAGGTAAAAAACAATAACTCCTTCTCATGTTTTGTACATTAATTTTGCTATAACCTAAAATAGGTTTTTTCTGTCAAACAAAGGAAACTGTGTAATCCTCTGCCCAAAAACCATTATTTTTCTCTAGTCTCTTACATTTTGCTTCTGAAATATTAATTTAGTGAATTCAAAGATTTTTATCTGTGATAGTATTTCTATGCAAAAGATTCCCTACTTTTGAAACAGAGGTTTAGCTTACAAAAAATAATATTATATGTCATCTTAGATTAAAATACAAGTTGGGTGGTTGTCAATTTGAGAAGAATTTTATTATTTAATGTTTAGTTAATTCTTATTTACTTTTCTAAGTTTTTTTTTTCATCTTTATTCAAAAAAGGATTTTTTATATGACAGATTACTAATAACTATTGACCTCAGATTGGTTTTAACAAGTGAGTGTCAGCACACTTAAGCTATTTACTTAGTTCATGCCGAGCACAACATGTATATATTAGACCATGTCGAGTCATAGCGAGTGCCAAGCCACTCATGTTTCGAGTCACTCAAGTGCTGAGTAAATAGTGGATGCCAAAAAATGTAGGTGCCAAGTAACAACATAGAGATTAGTGTATGTCAAGTATCAGAGACTTTAGATGCTAAGTAAGACAATTTTGACATATTTGTTTGTATAGGCATAAACAACTATGTAAACCATTTTTGAGCTGACTTAAGATTGAATTTTGATATTTTGGAGATAAGAACAAATCAAAAGTTGGATTTCCTATGTAGTTACATGTAGCCAATTAGAAAATGGGAAGGATTAAGCGATAAAATGGATGAATCTTAGCCGTAGATTCATACCTAACCCTAAGTCACTAAGTCTTCTTAAGGAGGACAAACACTAAACTCTTGAGAGAGAGAGAGAGAGAAAAAGCGAGTGTGTAAGGAATTGAAGGAGTGAAGAGAGAAGTTTGCATGCACAAATAGGGTATTCATGGTGGTTTAGAAGTTATGAAGTGAAACAACATTGTAGAATTAGTTAGAACAGAATAGAGGAAAGGAAAAAAATACAACAAAGAGACATCTGATCAAGAAGGATCGAGAAGACATTGTTTAGAGGTAATTTTTTATCAAGCAATCAAGTGCTAACCACATGATCAAAGTTGAGACATTCTAATAGGTGATTTTAGTCAAAATATCTTGATAGAGTAGTCCTAACAGGTTGTATGAAATCCTTTAACAAGGTGCTTACTTAGTTGTGATTTAAAGTCCTTTAGCAAGGCACACTTCTAACTGGGTGTTGAAATCCTCTAACAAGGTGAGACCTAACAATCTTTGTAAGCCTTTAATAGGGTAGACCTTTCATAGGGTAGATCATGTTTCATGGTCAAAATATTGTAACCTTCATTGGATACACTTTATTACTGCAGTAGTGAAATTTTTTGGGTGTCATGCCCACCCTAGTTTTACCTTCTCATTGCAGGGTTTTTGGGTAATCATATTTGGTGTCATATGTGTATGATTTCTTATGTGTTTACATGATTTGTATGTATATACTTTACACATGTTATTTCAGTTTACTCATTAAAATGTATGAGATTGGTGTGTGGTGAAAGTTTTTATGGGTCCAAGTTTAAACTACTGATTCACCCCCCCACCTCTCAGAAGTTTACCTTTCCTATTGTAATTCCAAAAATTGGTATCAGAGCCTTGTTCTTTGAAAGGAAAGCTTTACAACTTTGAGGAAAGATCTTGGAATGGAAGTCTACAAGTTGGGAAAGACTATTGAGAATCAGGGAATTAAAATAACACTCATTCTACAGCAACTGAATGAAGCAAGAGAAGAACTAAAAAAATCTTTGAAGAGAAGGAAGGAAATTTCTATTGTGGAGAATGACACACAATACAAAGAGATATGCACTACTAAGTTATTTACAGATGGAGACTCCAATGAATTTGATGCAGTAGTTGCAGATCTAATGGAAAAGGATAGAGCCCAAGCTAAGGAAATCAAAAATCTCAAGTTAGAGCAAGAATCACAAGCTATACTGCTATGTGAAGTGGTTGAACAAAAGAAGAAAGGCATAGAAGAAAATGCCATGATTGAAGAAGACAAAAGAATTTTGGCCAACAAGCTGGAAGAGAAGTCAACAGAGCTAACCAAGGTTTCCAACATGCAATTGGATACTCTAAGTCAAATGATGAATGCCAACTATGAATTAAATGTCAAGGACATTGAGATAACTAAATTGAAACTACATAATGGACAATTGTAGAGTGACCTAAATAGAGAAAAGGAATTTGATGAAAGTTTCAACAAGCCAAATGAAGCCATCAAATACTTTGAGCAACTATTAAGATCCACTAGATCCAACAATGATACATCTGGACTAGGGTACACAAGCATTGAAGAAGGAAAATTATCCAAAAGTGCAGAAGAAAGGAACAATAAAGGTAAGAAATCCAAATCCACTTGTCATAATTGTGGTAAGAGAGGACATACTACTAATGTTTGCAGGAGCAAGTCTACAAATCAAAATGTCAAGCCTAAGAACATGGTTCATTGCTATAAGTACAACAAACAAGATTATCAGGTACATGAATGCAGAACCAAGACCATACATACACAAAGATTTGAAGGATATTATTAAACTATCAGAAGTATGGACATAGAGCTTTTGAATGTACCAATGTGGTCATCAAACAAGAAAGCAAAGGTAAGGAACAATGACAACTCTTATAACTGGAATTATAATACAAGATATAGTTGTCATTATTGTCAAGAATATGGACATATTCCTGAGAATTGTATTACGACACACTTTAGTGGTAACTACAAAAGGTGGTTAAGTTAAACCACATGTTTTAGCTATTTGAAGATTGGTCACATTAGTAGGTATTGTCCAACTAGGTCAAAGGCACCAAGTTGTGAATTTGATAAAGGCAAAGGCAAGGCAAATGCTGAACACATCAGAAATGAAATGAACAAGACATGGAAGAGAAAGGATGATTATAGCACATCAAATGGAGAAGGGATCACTTCACCCAATGGGTTAGGTGATCACACCTCATCAAACTAAGCAATCAAGAGGTATGTGGAATTGATATCTAAAGGCTATATCATACATCAAGTCCAAAGGAATCTAGTACTAAAAAATTCCATTAGCATGAATAAAGATGCAAGATGTTATTAGGAATTCAAGATAAATCTTTATGTTTTTCATGTTGTTGTCGAGCATGAAATATTTCTTATGTGTGCCATGTGAAATGCTAGAAGATGCCAAGCTTATAAACTAGCTAGTTGATGCCAAGCTCATAGTGGTTTTCGAGTGATTGAAATGTCAATGGATGCCGAGTGAGCCTGAAATTGGTTGATGCTAAGCTTACAATTGTGTAAGAACTCAACATTTTTTGCAAGATTTTCAAAGGGTATTTGATTGATTTTAACTCATTTTTCATCATTTCAAATTCGAGAAAGAGTGAGCAGAGTAGAAGGCAATTTGGAAGTCCATTCCAAGAAGTTGCAAAATATTTTAGTAGTGATTCTACACTAGTTTATCAAATTTCATAAGGTATTTATCAAGAGCTGAGCTACATAGTTTAAATTTTGTAAACCCTAGTTTCACATTATGGCATCTAGTTCAAAGAATGTAGAGGGGAAGGAAGTTTTGAATGTTTTGTTAGTAAGTAATAAAGTTAGACAACCCATTTTCAAAGCTATTCCTGATATTTCATATAAGCAAGACCCTTCTAGTGCATTATCGATGATTTCACCGAATGCGACAATGGTACAAGATGTAAGAAATTGCTATAAATGTAAGTTAGGAAGCATTGGTGATATGGAGATTAGGGAGGCATACAATAGATTATGTGATAATGGTGCACTAAAGTAAGAGTTCAAAATTATTGAGAGGAAAGGATTGACATGAGCCCTAGATTTTTTGAATGTATTCTAGATAGAATGGATCAGGATAGTGCTTAGCCAAATTCATGATGGTTCATTATGGCTGGACAATGGACCTATCAAAATTACTAAGAGAATAATCCATAGGTTACTAGTTACCCAACCCTAGATCAGCCTAAGACACTGAGAAGTGATTCAAAAGAGGTGATTGAGAAGAACACTGGAGCTGTCTAGAAAAAAAGAGGCATGACAATTGATGCAATCATTGATCCATTAATTAAATTTGTTGTAAGAGTGATTTCACATAAGTTTTACAAATCTAGTAGATTGAACAATGTGCCTTGTATAGTTGTGGATGTGGGATAGAAAATTGTAAAGAAAGATCATGCATATGATCTAGTAGAGCTATAATTGCAATAATTGATGAAGAACCTTGGAGTAATCAGAAAGACAAAGAGTGCACAATGTAAATTTCGTTCTATATTGATTTTTATATTATTTTATGTGCAAAACACATTCCCTTCATTTGGTACTGTGGGATGGAAAACCAACAGATCAATAGCAGTGCAGATTAGTGAGTACATTGAGCAATTAGGAAATAATTTTTAATCTTTGATGACAAGTTATTTTGAATACTTCAAGAAGTCAATGAAGGAAATATTGAGAAGACTAGTATCCTTAGTTGAGAAACAATATGATGATGTATGTTTTCTTGTGGATGCTGATTATACTTATGTACAAGCTACTACACCAAGGGTGAGATGGTTGAAACCCTTAGGTTATGAAATAAATTTGGATGAGGCCTCTGTAGCTAGAACAACCTTACTAGCAGAAGAGGTAGATAAAAATGCAAAGGTATTTGGAAATTATGAGATGGTAAAGTCCAAAATTACCATGGAATTGAAGATTGCCTCTTCCATGAAGAAAAAGGAGAGGATAGTGAAGAAATTAAAAGCCAAGTTTGGAGAGGGTGCCAAGGAGGAGGAAGGGGAAGAAGAAACCCAAGCCCAAGCACCACTTGCATTAACTCATGGTATGAGAGAAGACCAAGAAGAAGAGGAGACTAAAGGTGACAAGGGAGAAGAAGCCAAGGAAGCACCTACTCTTGCTGAGCCAAAGAAGAGGAAGGCTAAGGCTCAACCAATGACTAAAGCTAAGAAGATAGTTAAGCCAAGTCAGCCCAAGCCTACTGCACCTACTACAAGAGCTACTAAACGTGCAACAACCCAAAAGGCCAAGGAAAAGACAAAACCAATAGAGCAAGGAGGTCAAGAGTAGAAGAGACCAAGAAGGAAGTATGTGGTACAAGTTAAGTCTGATGAAGAGAAAATAGAGTCAGATGACAATATCCAATTTAAGGTGGTGAGTCATAATCCTCTTTTAGATCTTGAAAATTTATGTAAAAATGTTAAGAATAGTGTAGGCCTATTAGGATTTACACCTGTATATTTTGATAATTTGGGTAAAGTAGAGAAAAATCAAGTGGAGGAGGCCATATATTCCATAATGGAAAAATTCAAGATAACTCCACTAGAGATTGCCAACTCAATGCGTAAAATTTTATATGATAGAGTTGAGTAGAAATGACACTGTTGTATAGACTTGGAGAAACAAATTAGAGAAACATCTCTAGCCCAAGTGATGCTTGAACTAACCAAGACACATATTGCTAAGGTTGTAAAGAAATATGTAGTTAGGTTCACACCTAAATATAAAGCCTTTAGCATCTTGCAAAACAATATTGAGGATGTTATTGAAAAGTCCACATAGATGTGGAAGCTCACTTATGGGTTGAATATAGTTAAGGAAGGAGAACAAACACTCATTCGAGTGAAAGATGAAGAAGAAGATGATGACATAGATACCACTATTGAGGGAGGAACAAAAATACAAATAGATGACAAGGCAACAACTGAGCTAGAGCGGCCAGAAGAACAAAGTGTGCAAGACACACAATTGCTGAGTGTTAGTTCTCCACATGTCACAAATGAGACTACTGAAACAATAATTGTCAAGGATGTTTCTAATATATTAGCTCAAAACATCAATCCTATTATTGAAGATGATTTGAAGAAGATATTAGATCAATCTACATTGTAGGCCAAACTTTGTGATAATTCTATTTTGGTCAGCGTGGATGAGTTACAAAAGTTAGTGACTGATGTTGCAAAGGAAAAGGTGAATCCACAAGAACCACCTTCTATCATCCCTCTAACCACTAATGTACAACCTTTGGTTCAAATGCTAGAAGATGCATATAACAAGGTTGATATAATTGCCAAGATTGATATTGTAGAGAAGAGTGTAGTGGAAATGCAATTTGCTATTGTAGAAATAGGTTAGATAGACTTATCTGCACCTACAACATAAGGACAAGGTTCAAGTCAAGTCATTGTGGAAAAATAAGGCAAGCCTAAAGAGAGTGAGATGACAACATAACTGAAGGAGAAAATTTCCATCCAAGCCCTGGTAACCTTACCAATATCTAGCACTCCATTAAGTCATACTCTTCAGAAGCCAAGCACAGATGCTACACCACTACAGATCTCAATGCCGAGCTTGAGTTCATGAAAGGTAGAAGAAGTGATCTAATATGGAGATATGAACCTTGATGAAGAGATCATTTTTCCCAAGTATGATTATGATACCATGACTATAGAACAAATGGGCATATTACAATAGACCCTAGCAAGGAAAAAGCATCAGGAAATGCTTAGAAGGGAGCATAGGCAAAAGTAGGCATTACGGGATATTAAAGACATCTTTTTAGATGCATTTAGTTTGCCAACTCTGAATGAGACCAAGCCACTAATGGAACAACTAATAGACATAGTGGAAAAGGTTAGTAATGAAGACCTAAATACTAATGCAAAATTACTTGAATGGTCAAAAAATAAGTTCTAAGACAAAGTGAATGAGAAAATATTAGGTGATATAGCACTAACCCAAGTTGCATTGGCAAGAACATATTCTCATTGTACACTAAATTGTGCAATCCATCACTCTTCACCCAAGAGACCAGAAGTCACATTCTAAGTCTAGAGAGCCAAATTACTACATCTGGTGCACAAATACCAATGAATTTAGCTCAGAGTGAGAAGTATTTCAGGACATTGCTTCAAACACAGTGTCAGTTAGTTGTATTTACAACAGATGAAGCCAACATAAGGGCCAAATTGACTAGCATCTAGGAAACTCTTACCCCCCATATCAAAATTTTGTACAAGGACCTAGGCTATGCTGAAACCTTAATAGAAAGACCCAGATCTTTCTACCTTAGATGGTATCTAAGTGATTACAAAATTTTGAAAATTTGAAGCTTTGTATACAAGTCGAGTTAAGATATGTTATGCTCATGAGATATTCAAGTGTTTTTGACACTCATGTCAAATGGGAAGATTGTTGATCTTAGATTGGTTTTGACAAGTGAGTGTCAACACACTTAAGCTATTTACTTAGTTCATGCCAAACAATTAGTACATGCCAAGCGCAACATGTATATATTAGACCATGTTGAGTCATAGCAAGTGCCAAGCCACTCATGTGCAATGTGACTCAAGTGTTGAGTAAATAGTGGATACTGGGCAATACAGGTTTCGAGTAACAATAGAGAGATTAGTGTATGCTGAGTATCAGAGACTCAAGATGCCAAGTAAGATAGTTTTGACATTTTTTTTGTAAAGACACAAACAACTATGTAAACCATTTTTGAGCTAACTTAACAAATCTCAAGTTGGATTCCCTATGCAGTTACATGCAACCAATCAAAAAATAGTAAGGATTAAGCAGCAAAATGGATGAATCTTAGCTATAGATTCATACCTAACCCTAAGTCACTAAGTCTTCTTAAGGAGGAAAAACCCTAAACTCTTTATAGAGAGAGAGAGAGAGAGAGAGAGAGAGAGAGAGAGAGAGAGAGAGAGAGAGAGTGTAAGGAATTGAAGGAGTGAAGAGAAAAGTTTGCATGCACAAATAGAGCATTCATGGTGGCTTAGAAGTTATGAAGTGAAACAACATTGCAAAATCTATTAGAGCAAAAAAAAGGAAAGGATAAGGATACATCAAAGAGACATCTAATCAAGAAGGATCAATAAGAAATTGTTTAGAGGTGATTTATTATCAAGCTATCAAGTGCTAACTGCATGATCAAAGCTGAGTCATTCTAACAGGTGATTTCAATCAAAATATCTTAACAGAGTAGTCCTAATAGGCTATATGAAATCTTGTAATAAGGTAGTTACTTAGTTGTGAGTTAAAGTCCTTTAGCAAGGCACATTTCTAACTGAGTGTTGACATCCTCTAACAAGGTGAGACCTAACAGTCTTTGTAAGCCTTTAACATGGCAGACCTTTCACAGGGTAGATCATGTTTCATGGTCAAAACATTGTAACCTTCATTGGATACACTTTATTATTGCAGTAGTGAAGATTTGTGTGTGTCATCCCCACCCCAATTTTACCTTATCATTGGAGGGTTTCTGGGTAATAATTTCTGGTGTCATATGTGTATGATTGCTTATGTGTTTACATGATTTAGATGTATATGCTTTACATGTTATTTCAATTTACTTATTAAATGTATGAGATGGATATGTACTGAAAGTTTGTATGGGTCTAAGTTTTTCAGTTTACTCATTAAATGTATGAGATGGATGTATAGTGAAAGTTTTTATGGGTGTAAGTTTAAATTTCGATATGTTAATATTTTTGTTTTTAATTTAAATTTATAGCTTTTCTAATGTTTATATGCACAGAATAGTTGAGTATGTAGCCTTGCAAGAATAAGAACTATTTCTTAAATATTTCTTAAAACATCTCATTCTTTAGTATACTCTTTTGATATATGCTGAAGAGAACATTTATAAAGTATTAATTCTTCAATTTTGGTATCTGTTGGAAAGTAGCACAATTTGTACTTGTTTGTCATTCTTTTAACTATTGAGGCAAGCAAAATAGTCAGGTTCTGAAAAAGGAAAATTTCAGCATTTGTAATTCGTTTTGTTAAATCTAGATGTTGTGAGTGTTGAGATTTATTTGTTTAAGTAGCACAATTCATACCTGTTTGTGTCGTTCTTTTAACTATTGAGGCAAGTAAAATAGTTAGCTACTGAAAAATGAAATTTTGAGCATTTGTAATTCGTTTTGTTAAATCTAGATGTTGTAAGTGTTGAGATCTATTTGTTTATACTTTTTCATGTAAACACATATTGATTGTATGTGTAAAATAAATGACATATTCATGGAAATTGATTTCCATATACCTTAGGTAGATTCCTTTATTAGAGAAAACTTATGTACAATATAGTTATCTTTTAGTTATCTTTTCTCCAATGGAAAAAGATATAAGTAAACATATAACTTATATCATCACATAGAGCTTAAATATTAAAGAAGAAGGACATTTTTAAAACAGAAAATTCCTTTGCAAAAGTTGATTATGAAATCAAGATGTGATTCAACATTATGTCTAAATACCTTTATAAGCTCTCTACATTTTCTAAAAAATTGATTATAGAAACATTTTGTTATTTACTAGGTGTTACTTTGTCAATTATTTCATTTGATATTGCATTCTCCCTTTTCCTTTGTGTTGCAAGAACTTGAGAATATGCACTACATCCAAAGAATCCTTCTTGTCAACCATTCAAGGTCAACTACATTTGGTACTATTTGTTGTTACAAAAATCAAAGTATTGCACCAAATTTATGTGTTAAAAAAATCAAAGTATTGTTGCATATTTATGTGACATATCCATATCATAATTGTCTAAAAATACTTAATAATTACTTCTATTGCTGGTACATTTTTGCTTCATACTTGAAATGACTAATACATTTCCAACTGATTCAATTAAATTAGGAGAGGAATCATAAAATCCAATTACAGTAGAAGCATATAAATCTAATGACGAATTACAAAACATATCAATCAACAATGCTCTTGACAATGTTCATTTCTTTTGAATTAACTCATTTAACTTCAATGTTGGTGATGACCTATTTGATACATTACAAGTCTTGCTCCATTGTCACTATACATGTGTTGAGCTCTATAATGGTCTTGTCATCCATTTCTTGGATTGCCTTTACGATGGTTGTGATATAACTTTAAAATCATCTCAACATGAGTTGCACCCTTCAATCCTTTAGGATTTGCATAGAGTGAGTGACAAGGCAACATACTTTCAAACAATGAGGCTATCAACAATTGAAGTCAACATGCTTGGTGAATCTGACCTTTGGGGAGACATCTTTTATATTCATTGTCTATCTCTCTAGTTAAACATACCCATATGCATTTGGTCATTGACACAAAGAAATCATACTTGCACTTCAATAAAGATGCACCTCATTCTACAATATCAATTCTTTTCCATGATGCTAATCCATTGGCTAGGCATTATGAACCTATACTGTCAAAGGTGACCACATATAATAGAATGCAAACTATGCAACAAAAAATTCTAATTTTACCTTGTAATATAACAAATCTGTGGAATATAAGTTCAGAAAAATTTGGTAAATTTGGTCTAGAACGATTCCCTTCATTTTCTTTTACTTGTGGTGAAAGCATGTTTGTTGTTGTAGCATTCTTAGTTGATAATAAATTTGATGCAATTTCCATCAGACTATTCATATCACAGTCATTAGCCAATGCACTGATAGTGAAAAACACATTTACACTACATTGCTTCAATATGCATCGGCAATTTGCAATGTTAGAAAATGAATTTGTCATAAATACGAATGTTATTTTCCAAAATTGGAATGCCATACGCTGAGAGTAATGTAGAAGGGTCTGAATTCTACTTGCTTTTTCTTTTATATATATTTCATATTCATATACATGTATGGCAGCCAACTCCTCTACCTAACTTTGAACTCATTGCAATTGCATAGAACCAACAAAAAATATTAACTTAATATATTGCAAAAATAGTTCAAGCCTTTTCCATTATGAACCACTCTAAGAAAATCAACAATTTATTTTCCAAATGGAAAGAAACAAGCAAAATTCAATAAAAAATAAACTTAATTTGCAATGAACATGAGAATACCTTGCTTTGAACATAGTTCAACATCTAAAAAATAAGAAGGTATGACTCCCAAAAGTTTGAGTCTTCATCATTCATTACAAAATCTAAAAGCAACAATACAAAATAAAGAAAAGTCTTCAACAAACATGGCCAGTGATCAACACATTCATACTAACAATATGAAAAAGCAATTGAGAACATGCTCAAAATTGAGGACATGATTTTTATTTTGTAAAACAAGAACACATCAGTCAACAATGCATGAACATGCAACTATACTAAACAATTTAAATAAGAAGTTTGTTAGGCAATATCTACGAGAAATCACTAATACACCTACTCAACCATGCACCATATGTGAAATGTTATGCTTCCAAAAATACATCTACAAAATCAATAATGCATTTGCTTATGCCTTCACTTTTCTCTCTATTGAAACCAATAGAAAAAAATATGATGGGCCAATTCATTTGCAAGAAATCTATGGATGCCATTATGCTTGGAAAAGTCCCTGTCTTTGCTGCACCATGGAACATAAGGCACAATAAAAGAATAAATATTGTCCATGGATTGACTAGACTTGAAGAAAGGATCACATCATTGCATATTACTTTTGCACAAATTAGGAAATTGGGATACAAAAGTGCACAATATGGATTGAATCGTACAATAATCAATGTCCTTAATGACTTTGATAGACTGCAACAAGCATTGCCTAGACCCATAGATGAGACACAAACAACTGCAGTCAAAATAAAATGTAAGCTACAGTATGAAAATGTATATGCACAAGAAAATATAAGGCCTACCCATGTAATGAATGCATTAACAATATTGTCAAAAACACCATTGCATATGAAAGAAAAAATTTCAATAAATAAGGATTGGGAAGCTCTTTTTACAATCAAACAACAATAAATTTGCACAAGTAGTGACACAAATAATAACACAGATATGTAAAAATGTTATATCTAAGCATGAGCAAGAGCTTATAACTGAATCACTCATACATTGGTTCAATGAATCACATTCAATCAAAGATCTTGATACAACGATAATTGAAATTGCACCTTCTAAAGGTTTTAAACTCTAGGTATTTTCATGTCACTTATTTAGAAGAAATAAATTTTCCAACACTTTTTTATGGATTTGCATGACCAAAAAATAACAAAATGTTTTACCTATCAAAAAATAGTGAAGTGGGAGCTCATGCATAGAGACAATGACTTTTCAACACATATAAAAAATATTTTTTTCAAAGCTATAAAAATAATTATCCATCAATTATCCTCACTAGCATGGGTTTGTATAAGGAAAGCTAAATTGAAAGGTGAAAAATTATGTGCAAAGGACATTTGCACCACTACCAACCCAGAAATAACACTTAAATCCCCAATAGGATACAAAGGATACAGATCACTAAAGAGTATACAAACATCTCCATATTACTTAGAAAACACAAGAAAACATATTTTTGCAATGATACGACAACTAGGGCCTCCAACATTTTTTGTAACACTAACAAGTGCTGAGCATTTGTGGGAGCCACTATATAAAGCATTACAACATATATCAAACACACAACAACATAGAGAAAATGAGTCTTTAGAAGATAAAGAACTAGACTTTGAAATTAGAAAAAATCCAATACTTTGTAGCCATTATTTCAATCATAGGATCAATGCATTTAGAAACATGATGCTAAAAAACAAAGAAGTCTTTGGAAAAGTTCGTGACTATCTTTTTGTCACAGAATTTCAAAACTGAGGAAATGAACACATACACTTCATGCTATGGATAAAAGATGCACCTATATTTGGACAATGCAAAAACATTCACATTGAAGACTTTATTGACAAATACATTTCATGTGACTCTACGCTATTAGATGAAAAACTTGTGAACATGTAAACACACCACCATACAAAGACATGCAAAAAATAAAAAAACATCTAGTTGTTGATTTAGGTTTCCATTGCCTCCCATGAGAAAAACAATAATATTAGAGCCTTTATTGAATGTTGATCCTACGATGAAGGATAAAGCTAATTTTTTTTGCAAACAATTAGAAAATAAACACTACACAAAGGATGTTACATTTGACAATTTCCTACATGAATTCCATCTTCAAGAGGCAAACTACATTGATATGTTGCAAGAAACATTGACACAAAGAGTTGTTAAAGGGAAACCAACTGATATATTGATAAATGCATTTGCTACAAAAGTTCCAGCATTATGGTATGCAAATACAAATACACAATTTATATTAGGCACGTATGTTGTTGCATCATACTATAGTTCATACATGATTAAACAAGATCAAACATTGACACTTGCATTCTGCCAAATACAAAAAATGTACTTATGCTTACAATGAGAAGATTCACTTCATATGAAAACTAGGAAATGCATTGCTAAACTATTAATGAATGTCTAGTTGACAAGAAAGTCATATTGTACTCTCATTGCCATTATGCAAGAGCTCAATAAAAATAATTTTCATCAACACTTCACCACCTGAAAGTAGAATTATTATGTTGAAAAGTCCAAAGCTTTTGGAAAAACAAAAAGATGATTATGAGAACATCATATATGCCTCTGTAGTAGATAAGGACATAAAATGATCAAAAGATTTAGATAAACTATCACTAGCTAAATATACAACTTTCTACTCAAGCAACCCATTGAAGACTAAAAAGAGAAAAGTCATATATCATATGTTATGTAAGATATAATCAACACATTGATCATGAGAATTATTGTATAGAAAAACTTATGCTTTATGTCCCTTTTAGAAACAAAAAAAAATCATTGTTACTAGGCCATGAAACATGGAGTGTGACATTTACTAAAAAAAAAAAAAAACATAGAAAATAGAGAAAAAATGTTTACCTCACAAGTACATAATAAATGGGGTGACATTGACCTTGCCACAACAAAAACCATCAATGATAACAACCCAACCATAGGCCTTAAAAATGAACATGCACAAACCACAAAACAAAATGAAACATAGAAATATGACATCATAGCTGACATTAAACATGCAAAAAAAAACATAAAAAAAACATGCATATTTCTAGGTGCTCACTATTCAATTAAAAAACCCATCCATTCTTGCTTAGCAATGATAAATATTCTAGTTTACAAAGACATTTGAACAAAGAGAGACAATCAATAGTAAAAGATGTTTTGATGGCAAAGAGACTTGCATTAGACAAACTACTATATTTGTTCTTGACAGGAGGTTTGAGCACATGCATAACCTTTCCAACAAAGGTTCTCTTTCAAGCAATGATTCAAATCTATGATAAACTAGTAGATAGTGACCCATTCAAGCCTAAAGGTATTATTGTTACCTCCATTGGGAAAGCTAATTATAATGCAGGTGGCATCACTGTACATTCTATTTTCCACCTCCCATGTACCTCTTCAAAGATGCTACCTTTTGACTCGAACACACTTTACAATTTAAGAAAGAAATTAGATCAACTCCAAGTATTGCTCATTGATGAAGTCTCCCTAGTTGGTTTTGGAATGCTATACAATATTGACAGAAGGCTTCGCCAAATCAAACATACACCAACATGACCATTTGGAAATGTTAACATCATATTTTGTTGTGACTTCTACCAAGCACATCTTGTGTGTGATAACTGGATATTTGAAGAGTCAACAATTATTAGTGACAAAATACCATTCACATTTTGGCTTGAAAATGTACTATGCTTTGAATTGCACACTATCATCAGACAAACAAATCAACATTTCATATCTATTCTAAACCGTACAAGAATTAGAAAACAAATGATCAAGACCTTTTATATTTTAACATGACATGCTACAAGACTCCTCCTAATAGTCCAAAATTTCTATACTTGTTCCACAAAAATTTAGTTGTTGATGAACACAACAAAATAATGTTAAAATTCTTACCTACTCAACTTTATGTGTTTGAAGCTGCTGATCAACAAGACCTTCAAATTGATAACTATCCACTACCAAGTCGATAAATCATCACTACCTGCTATACTTTATTTAAAGCTAGGAATTTTAATTGAGCAAATTATTGGTAACCTAGATACATGTGATGGACTAGTCAACGGTGCTGATGGTATCTTTCAAATGCATATAACTGAACATGAAGATATTATTTGGATTCAATTTAATGACTTTGCAATTGGTACCTTACGACATAGAAGAATGAAAAGATTTTACACAAGTTCAATTCTACCTTCTTGGACACTGATAATGAAAATAGCTAGAAAAGTAAAAACATCTTCAAAAATTGTTACTTGAAAATGATTCCCTATTCAACTAGCATTTGCATAGACTATACATAGAGCACACGACTTAACAATGGATACATTTTCTTTTGATCTTGTAAAGTCCACCAGCATGGTCTAACCTATAATGAATATTGAAATATTGTATTTGATACACAAACTACAACATCAAAACTTTAAAGTATCACACAAATTGGATAATGAAATGTATCATTTACAAAATATCACACAATGGAAACTTCAATACAGTCTTTCCACTATACCAATTGATCATATCATTGTATGCTCTTTGAATACTTGAAGTTTTACATTGTACATGCAAAAAATTGTCTAGGACTATGACTTGCTAAAAGGAACTATTCTTTGCTTTCAAGAAACAAGAGACAAGACACATGACTACCTCCACTTGCTTGATGGAATGTATAGTTGCTATTCTTCACTATCGATTTATGGCCTATTGATTTGTTCTGCTAAAACCACCACTCTCTTAAATACCAACACTTTTTGAACAAAATTTATAGAATCCCTAACAATTGATATTTTGCATATGGCCAATAATATATGAATCACAAAATTTTACATTACACTAGGTACACCCATCAATGACATATTCAATCTTATAGGAAACATTTTTACCAACTTACCACTAAATTAAAATGTCATAGTTACTGGAGACTTCAATATTGACATGTTGCAATTCATCGAAAAAAAAGAAATGTTTGCTGCACTTATGCAACAATACAACTTGTCTTTGCTTACTGACAAGCCTACAACATATGCAGGTAGTTTAATTGATCAATTCTAGATCTACAATATCAATCAACAATTTGTAAAATTCACTATGCTAGATACATATTGGTCATACCATTTTGCAATATCTCTATGCCTCCACTTCTAACTTACAAAACTTTCATCTATTTCAGGCACAACAACCCAAGAGGATCAATCATTTGATAATGTTGTACAAAATTATTGTGTGTAGACAATTTTTTGGGAACCTACTCAATGCATAAACATTTTTATCTATATTCCTTAGGTACTTTCACATGCATAATTAATTTAAGTTTACTTTAGGCTTAGAAAGTGCTATTTGCTAATTTTGTCGTGATGCCCTAGGTGAGTACAGAGTTAGCCCAACTAGAAACAATCAATCATAGTGGGAAGATAATGGAAAGAATGGATTAAACAAGCCAATGTAATGACTTGGATCAATCAAAAAAGTCTTGAAGAAGATCTAGATAAGAGGGTAGAAAAAGTTAAAGTATTTAACAATGTCTATCCACTGAAAACTCAAAATAGTATTCTTTCCTTTGAGAATTGGCCAAACTAGGGTTAACCTATGTATAAATTGTTAGAAATAGGGAATATTGAGAGAGGGAAGGGGTGGTGAATTGATGTTCAAAAAATATTTTCCAAACCTTGGATATTATCAACAATATTTAAACTTGCATATATGAACAAACTAAAAAGTAAACATAATCATAACATAATGCAATTCATAACACCATTATTTGTTAACTAGGGAGACCCTAGCCAAGTGAAAACCCTGATGAGGATGCTATCTACAAAATAATCCACTAATCTAAAGTATTTTGTGAAAGATATGGGCCATGTTAGGAGTCTATTACATCTATATAGTGTATCTATCCTTGTTAGAGGACTAGGCCTTGTTAGTAGGTTGCAAATGAGAAATTTGTGAGATCAGTAAGAGAACTTAGCCTAGTTCTTGCAAAATGACACCAAGGGTGAGTGGAATATTGAGGATGGAAGCCAAAGACCCTTGCAAAGTATCAATGAGTGGTTATGGTGATTGGTAAGGTGAGTTACCATAGTAAAGGTCAAGGAAGAGGTGTGATTTTCCATTGGTAGAGAAGTCCTAGAGTGGCTTTGCAGAGAAGAACCTTAGGAGGTCTAGAAAGTGACCTTAAGAAGAGTCAAATGAGTCTCTATGGTGAACTCTCCCTATCAAATCGATATTAGAGATCTTAAATACTTGGGCAAGCACATAGTATATGTTAGAGTTGGTTGGGGAAAAAACCATGGTAACCAATGTGGAGTTGGCCAAGATGGTCCAAGAATAGGAGTTGGATAATAGAATCCTTAAGAAGAAGTTAGAAACCATGTTGGTAACATGGTTAGTTAGATATCTAGAGAGTTTTCATTTATGGTAACATGTATTCAACATTTCATTTATGCATTTAGAGTTAGAAAATTGTCTAAGTGTTAGACAATTTGCAACAGTATAGAGAAAAATGTGATGTGTATGGACAATAAACTTCAAGTTAGCTCATACATATTTTTGGATAGATTTATGATAGTGTTATGATGATGTAGTCCAATTCACAGACTTGTACGGACTGTATAGCACAAGTTACAATTAAAATACCAATTCAGGTGTTGAACAGAGCAAGAAAGAACATGACAAAGAATTCAATTGTATGACTTAAGGAATTATTTTGGTGACAAAATAATTAATTAATCATGATGGGTTGAAATTTTGGATACTAATCCCTAAGTTATTTTATAATAAGTCAAGACTGTGAAGACACGAAGGCCAACTGAGTAGAGATTTATTAATGTGTGAGGTATAAGTAAAGATCTTATCTTGCATAGATAATGTGTAAAATGTATGACATGCAAAATATTGTACAAATAGCCTGAAAGATATGCTAGCCTTATCTAATATGAAATTTGATGCATGATCAAATCAAGTGTAAGTTACAATAGTGAGAAAGTATTGTATGTATACCTATACTTGTGAAGAACTTTATTGTATAATTGCATGTTAAGGTAGTGGATTTTTCTTGCATACATCGTATTTGATCTACCAACTCCTAATAGGGTTGAGGCTTCTAATAGGGCCTAGTCCTCTAACAAGGACTTGAGAGACTATATGTATTTCATAGACTCCTAACACGATCAATATCCTTAACATGATTCTTTTGTTTAGTGAATCATCTTGTGGGTATCATCCATACTAAGGTTTTCCCTTGGCCAGGGTTTCCCTAGTTAACAAATAATATTTTTATGAGTAGTCTTTGTGCATGGTTACATTTACTATTCAACATTGTTAGTTTACTTTCATATGCAAGCTATAAAGTAAGTAACAATATTCACTTGTGGGAAAAAGTTTGTAGAATATTGATTCACCCTCCCTCTTAGTATTATCTATTTCTAACAATTGGTATCAAACCATAGTTACTTTGAAGAGGCTTAACATATTGAGTAAGATCCCTATGGAAATGGAGAAGTTAAAGAGAAATCTTGAAGAAGCTCTCGAACAGATTGATATTCTTACAGAAGAAAGAGATAAACTAAAAGATAGGTATGAAGATGCAAAACTTTACATTGAAAAATTGAAAGAAAAGATTGATGATCTAAAATTTGGAAAGGAATCAAATGTGTAAGCTAGTAACAATGATGAAGTAGGAAATCTCAAGAAAGAAAATAAGATCTTGAAACATGAGTTGAAAATTGTTAAACTTAAGTTGAGCCTTATGAAAAATGATAGTAAGAATGAACTTGATCTAAAATCTGAGAATCTAGACCTTAGGTCCTAGTTGAATCAAGTTACATCTAAATTAGATTCTATCAAGATAGAACATGAGGTGTTAGAAAAATACAACATTATTGTGAAAGGAGACTTCACACAAGCCAAACAACAGTTATAGAAACTTTATACAAGTTCTAAGAAAATTGATGAGCAAATGTTTTTTCAGAGATCCTCTTATGAGAAAACAGATCTTGGATACCTTATTGGAGAAAACTCAGCTAAGAAAGTTGATATTAGGAAAGAACCAGATACAATTGTAAAAATCCCTAAGGAAATTGATTAGAATAAGATCGATTCATCTAAAGGATGTGATAATTGATTTTTCTGAGAAATCTAATGAACCTAAGATAACAGAGCAAGTTGATCAACCTAAGAAAGTTGAATCATCCAAGGAAGTAAGACAAAAATTTAGAGGTAGATGTTTCATATGCAATGAAGTTGGACATATGAAGAGAGATTGCACGGGTAAGTCTTTTAAATCTATTACTAATTTATATTGTTATAATTGTCATGGTTATGGACATAAAGAGGTAGAATGTAAGAAACCTAAATTTGATGGTAATAATGGGAATAGTAGAATGTTTAGGAATACTAATCCAATAGTTAATGAAAGAGGAAGAACCTAGAGATGATCCAATGATGGTGATAGACCTAATGGTGAAAGGAAATAAATTGTATGTTACAAGTGTAACAATCTTGGACACATTGCAAGAAATTGCAGAGCACCTAATAATTAGAATGTAACCAATCAAAGGAAGAATGCACCTATATGTCAATTATAAAATAACTTTGGACACACAAGAAGATTTTATAGAATAGATAGAAAGAACTTCAACAGGAATCCTAATCATAGAAGAAACAATACTAGAAATGACAAAAGGAATGAAAATGGTAGTGACAACAATCAGAAGGAAGTAATCAAGGAACATATTGATGAATTGAAAGAAGCCTTTGTGAAATCTTGTCATCTAGAGAGTTGTCATACAATTTTGGAAGAACATTATTTTGATGCACCTGAAGGAAAATTAAAGGTAAATTTTTTTTGTGAATCATCCTATCTGAATTAAGTAGTTTCAGAATAAACAAAGCGTCAGTTAATCAGAATTGATGTTATAGAGTGAGTTAGAAGCTGCACAGTTAACAACAACTAGGAGACAGAGAGGAATCTATGGTCAACTTTGCAAGATCAGATATGATCATAGTAAGCTCAAAGATAGAAAACAAGCTTACTGGTGATAAATGACAATATTTGAATATGTTGTAGATGCACATTTAATGCAGAGCCCAATTTGAAGTGATTTAAAGATCGTGAGCAAGATTGTGAGTACCATTTGATCATGCAAAGTGTCTAGAATGAATTGAGAGTGATTTGACAATGAATTAAAGTGTGTAAAGAAGACCTTGAAGCACAATGTTGCAAAAGCTCTAAAACATGATATTTTAAGGTATTTTATAGAGCTTGAATTAAGTTTCACTATATACAGTTTAAGAATCAATGGCTAGTCAGACGACATATGATGTTAGTGAAAGACCAAGGTATAAGTTCAAGAAACATCCATATTTTTCTCTTGTGGATGACCCGTTAGACACATTTTCATAAATCTCACAGAATGTGCTTCATATAGAGGATGCTAGGAGTTATATCCATTATAAAATTGAAAGTATTAGAGATGATGATATACACAAGGACTTAGGAGTCAATTGTAACAATAACCTAACCTTGAAATTTGAGTACGTGCATCTAAATGACTTAAACCTAATAAAGTATATGTTTTACACAGATTTTAACAATCATGACTAGATTAGAATCATTCTGAGTAGAGTTCATGATGAGATGTTTTGGATAGGTAATGCGCATGTTGTGATTGAAAATGACCTAATTCACAAGGTTAAAGGTCTAAGCAATGAGGGATGCAACCTAGTAAATGACAAAAATGTGAGGAAGTTGGTTGAGACAAAACTGTTTACTAGATTTGATGGAAGAAATATAAAGATGGACATGATTCAAGATAGAGGAGTCAAGTTATTAAGTAAAATTTTAGGGTACAAGTTTAACCATGGTTCAAGGGTTAGTTCAGTACCAATTGGATTCTTACATACAACCTATGTAATGGGAGTTGAGAGAAGAAAAGTGAATATATGTGAGATAGTCAGAACTCAATTACTGGACAATATTGTAAAGGTGAAGAAGACTAAGAATGCAATCTTTATATTTAAGTCTCTATCGATACAATGTCTTCTTCTATGAAACCAAGAAGTTCCCAGGAATGAAAAATTGGGAAAGAAATGAGTGTGCAATGAAATTGGTGACTTAGTGCTACATGGAAAAGTTGGAAAATGTTAGAGGTAGTGACATAGATAGGATGATGAAGAGTTTTTAGAGTGAGATGAAATAGAGGTACACAATACCTCCTTTCATGGTGGAAAAGTAAAAAGATGAATTATGCTTCATGATGGAAACTCACAATGCATGCATGGAAGTAGTAGATCCTAAGGTGAAATTCATTGAGCCCATAGGATATGAGATGAGTGCAAAAATCATTGAACAATATGCATAGATCATACTCCAGTCAAAAAAGGACATTGAATGTGCTAGATGGGGTAGCTATGAAGAAAAGGTGGGGAAGTTCATTTTGAACTTCACAAAAAGGAAAGAAATAAGAAAGTAGAGAAAGAGATAGATTCCATTCTTAAGGAATCTGGTATAACTCAAAAATAGTTCAATGAAATAAAAGGCATTGCACTAGAAATGAAAGCTAGTGGATAGACCAAGGCGATAACAATAACACCAATTGCTATTGCATCACCTTGTAAGGGTGTAAAAATTGCTAAACCTAGTGCATAGGTACCCTATGCAGAAATTTCACAAGTGAAACCAATTACAATTTAGCTACCTAAAAGGTAACTAGAGGTTGAAACATCCATTATATAGAGGATGTTTGAAAAATTGGTGAAGGAAAAATAGGAATCTACACCATCCACCAAGAAAAGGGCCAAGTAGACTACAAGTGGACTCGAGAAAAGAAGAAAGGCATTGAAAGTCAATGATTTAGAGGAATCAAAAGATGAAACTGAAGACAAACCAGTTGAGCAAGCAACACAAGAAGGAAGAACCCCAACATGAAAGAAGCCATAGAAAAAAAAGGTAGAAAAGATACATATGCAGATTATAAATGATGATAATTTTGTATAGTTGTACAATAATATGGATAGGAGCTAGTTAGATAATGCCATAGTAAGAAACATGATTTTAAGGAACAAAACAATTGATAGTATTCAAGGAAAGATCTTAGAAGATATTGGAAAAAGGTTATTGAATAGGAAGAAAGGCGTGATACAAGAAGACACAAAGTTGAGATAAAACATGATCAAAAAACTGTGTGAAGTTAACTCTAAGGAAGATATGGACATAATTTTGAAGGGTATTAAGCCCTTGCTAAGGAACAAAAGAAGAGTAATTCTTCTAATGGGAGGCAATTATGAGGAAGTTAAGAAAGAGAAAGAAGAAGCCATAGTAAAACATATGACTTCTATGCCAGAAGTAAGTGTGCAATCAAAACCAGTGAGCCCAATATATGTACAAGCACGTACACCATCTAGTGATGAAGAAAATGTTGAGGAGACACAACAAACACCATCATCGCCTCACATAGTTATGGGTATTGAATCCATGCAATTTGACATTACTAGATCTATGCAACTGGACATTACACACATAACAATAGATGCAAAAGAGAATCCATTTGTTGTTTATGGAACATCTATTGTTGGCAATATTACTGTCTACACTAGCTCTTATGAGGAAGAAGAAGAAGAGAAAAAGAAGAGATAGGCAAAGGAGAAGATGAAAGAAGAATTAAAGAGGAGAGAAGAAGAAAAGAGAAAAGAAGAGAAAAAGCAAGAAGAAGAAAGGAAGAAAGAAACAAAGAGGAAAAGAGAAAAGAAAAGAAAGGATACATAAAAGAAACAAAGAGAAGAGGAAAAGAGGAAAGAAGAGGAAAATAAAAAGAAGCAAGAGGAAGATAAAAGGAAGAAAATAGAAGAAGATTATGAGGTAAAGTAGAGGTAGAGACTGTGATGCAAGAATCAACATTCTTTCCCAATCTAAAACATGTGGAGTCAAAACTTGGGAAGGTAGCATTTCAACATGAGGCTAACATACCTTATGTAGCCCCAAAAATTATACCTATTGCAGTACCTACAGCCAGGCTATTGACAACACTATTTGAAGATGATGACCAGAAAGGGTTAATGAGCTCATTGAGCAATTTATTTGAAAAGAATAAATCTATGAAGTCTTTGGAGAAGAAATTAACTAAAGTCTTGGAGAGAATGCATAAGATAGTTAATACAACTATAACTAATCTAGACTTGCAATCAAAGGCTAAATAATTGGTGAAGTCTTTTGATGAAGAATTCACAACCTTGTCTGAAGTTTTTTCAGCACAAGCGCAGGCCAAACATGACACATCACTATTTGATACAATATGCATGAATGTGAGAAATGACTTGAAGGCACTTGATGTACACAACAAGGAGTTAAGGAAACATATTGATGAAGGTAAGAAGTTGTATGGATAGTGCACCTTGTCATACAAATACCTGAGAGATTTTGAAAATTAGTTAAAGGGTAAGATGAGTGAGCTTCACACACTCACTACAAGGTTACAATTACCTGAGGCCAGTATTGAAGATTTTGCATCTGAAGTTGAGAAAATTCGTAATGCAATTAGAGGCATAGATGATGATAAGGAAAAAAGTAATAAAAAAGGTTCTCTACTCTTAGAGAAACTTTTCCACCTAAGATCAACATTTTGAAAAGGAAATTGGAGAAGTGTCTTTCAGCTAAGGCCTTCTATGATAAGTTTTCCTATATTGACTTGTGCTCAGTTGAAGTGGCATCTTATGCACTTTGCACACTCATACAATTAAGGAGAAATCAAAGACGGAAGTTGAAAGACTGAAAATTGTATATGTAGACTATTTTTCTAGGATATCAAGTTGATTAGCAACAAGCCACCTAGATTTTGTATATAGATTTTGACACCTTTTCCATTGATATCAAAGGGGGAGTGATATATGTAAAGAAAATTGTATGTACTAAGGAGGAGTATATGTAAATAAAAAAGGGGAGAAATATTATATGTGAAGGAAATTGGATATGTATATATAAGGGGGAGTAAACTTATGTATCAATGTAAGGAGTGATAAGAAATGTAATGATCCATCAAAACATGAATAAAATTGTTATGTTTTGAAGGCAATTTTTTATAGTTACTTTTATTTGTTTTGTTTTGTATGACACCATTTTGGGATTTAACCAATTTTTCAAAATGTTTCCATTAATGCCAAAGGGGGAGATTGTTGGTAATATAGCCAGTTAGATGTCTAGAGTCTTATCATTTATGGCAACATGTATTCAACATTTCATTTATGCATTTAGAGTTAGAAAATTGTCTAATTGTTAGATAGTTTGTAGAAGCACAGAGACATATGAGATGTGTATGGATGACACACTTTGAATCAACTCATTCGTAGTTGAGGATAGCTTTATGAAAATGCTATGATGACATAGTCCAGTGTGTAGACATTTATAGATTTTATGACATGAGTTACAATTAAAAGACAAGTTTGGGTGTTGAACAAAGTAGAACAAAGCATGATACAGAATTGGATTATATGACTTAAGGAATTATTTTGGTGAAAAAATAATTTCTTAATCATGATGGGATGAAATTGTGGATACTAATCCCTATGTTATTTTATAATAAGTCAAGCATGTGAAGACATGAAGGTTGACTGAGAAAATATTTATTCATGTGCAAGGTATAAGTAAAGATCTTATCTTGCATAGATAATGTGTAAGATGTATGAATGTGAATTATTATACAGATACCCTGAAAGATATGCAAGCCTTATGTGATATGAAATTTGATGTATGATTAGATCAAGTGTGAGTTAAAACAATGAGAAAGTATTCTATGCATATGTATACTTGTGAAAAACTTAATTGTATAATTACATGTTAGGGTAGTGGGCTCTTCTCGAATATATTGTATTTGATCTACCTACTCCTAACAAGGTTGAAGTAACTCCTAACATGGTTGAGGCTTCTAATAGGGCCTAGTCCTCTAACAAGGACTAGAGACACTATATGTATTTCATAGACTCCTAACATGGTCATTATCCTTAGCATGATTCTTTTGTTTAATAAATCATCTTGTGGGTATCATCCCCACCGGTGTTTTCTCTTAGCCAGGGTTTCCCTAGTTAAAAAATAATGGTGTTATGAGTTCTCTCTGCACATGGTTATATTTAATATTCACCATTATTAGTTTACTTTCATATGCAAGCTATAAAGTAATTAACAATATTCAGTTTTGGGCAAAAGTTTGTAGAATATTGATTCATCCCCCCTCTTAGTATTATCTATTTCTAACTAGCCATTGAAAAAAAGCTTCGTGAAGTTGATGTCAAGACTAAAGAAATCAGTGAGAAAATGAAATAAACAAGAGAGAAAGGGAAGGTAGTGGTAGTATAAGATGAAGTCCCTATACTTTACCTTGTGTTGCTGGAAGAACCCTTTCTAAAAGAAATCAAAGCCTTAAGTGGGAAGGCTCTTGAAGGAATACCCCTTTATAGTGGCAATTGGTCTAGAGGTAGTGGTGGAATAGATTGAAGGCATTGGGTATGACTTTTAATGTGAAGTCATAAGTAAGGCTCAAAGGTGAAGGTGGAAAAGTCTAGAATGAGGGAATTGACCTTGACATGGTGGAAATTTGTGCAAGTAGAGAGGGAAAAAGAAGGTAAGCACCCCATAGCTATATGGAAGGACATGGTAACTAAGGTCAAAGGAACCTATTTTCTAGAAAACTATGAGATACGACTACACAAGAAAATGAAAAATATAAGTCAGAGAGAGTTGGATATGAATGCATATATGAAGGAGTTCCAAAGGTTGCGCCTAAGATCTAAGGTGCAAGAAGATGAAAAAATTAAAGTTTCTAGGTATACAAATGGATTAAGATGGAACATAAAAGAGGAGATTAGTCTCTTGATCCCCACTATAGTCCATAGATGTTATCAGTTAGCCCTTACAGTGGAAGAGAAGAGTGAGAAGAAGCAAGGCTCAAGTAGTAAGGGTGGAGGTAAAGGTAAAGATGATAGAGGTCATAGGAAAAACCATGGTGGTAGGGGAAATGAATTGAGACCCCAAGGTGAGTCAAGGCTAACATGAAAAAGTGAAGATTCCAATGGTAGAAGAACTCAAAGAAGAGCAAGAGGCTCTAGGGGAAGAAATAGAGGAAAGTTTGAAGGCTTTAGTAGAGGGTCTTATTTTGAAAACATGAAATGCTACAACTAAATAATTTGGGTCATCCTACATATATAGGTTCCCTAAGAAGACATATTCTTCTCAATCAAAGAAGAGAGTGAACTTTGTGCAGGAAGATACTAGTGTAATCACCATAAAATGGTCCTCTAGACTATGAGCCTCATTTCTAGCAATTTTGCATTATTTATCCATCATTCATCTTGGATCAAATCATCATTGTACTATTTATTCGATTATAACCTATAATTTAACCAATTTATTCTAAGTCTCTTAAATAATTGAAAGAACACGACCTCTTTTAATTAAATAAAATCACAAAAGTCCCTCTTATCCAAAATGTGCAAATGAAAAACATTATTCCTATTATAAAAATAAAAGAAAGACATTTTTGTTTGACATGAGCTTCACACTTTCCAAGGTGTGTGGAATATTTAGTCTCCTCTACATATCTTTTTCCTTATTAACATATCCATTGATCTTGCTTAGGTAAGACTCTTGTGCACATGGACCAATTCAAGACTCATTCTCCACCCCTGATTTTTCCTCTTATCTCTACCATCCATTTCTCTTTAAAAGGGAGGCTCTCTTCTTATTCTCTAGGTCATTCTAGTTTATGCTAATGTTATGTTGTAGGTTTTCTTAGAGATATTAGAGTAATTGTAGCATTCACTTTGCACTCATCTTGCATTTGCATTCTCTCACCTATATTAGCTCTTAGTTTCCTCTTATGCATTAGTATAGCTCACATAGCTTAAATATTGGATTTTGTAACTCTTCATACTTGTTAGCTTAATCTTGTATCTTGCATCTCATTCTAGTTTACTTGCATTTGCATCACACTCATCTTGATTATAGGATATTGACATTTTTGTCTCTACCATTTGAATCTTCCATTCTGTGGTGCACTTTGCAAGAGTTTCTTAATCTAGGTTCATTTGAAAGCCATACTTTCATAGCTCTTACACATCATATACAAGAAGCTATAAGATACCTCTTTAGATGCTCTTGATCATGAGTATTCTCAAGTATAATGGTCTATAGAAGTGTGTATACATTTTTGACGTACATTTTTTTTGTGCTATACATTTTTTATAGACATTTATTGACACATTTGGAATACTCCACTTAACTACCACTTATGTACCCCAATCTCATTTATTGGTCCTTGCAAATCAATGACCTGAGCTACCTTATTTTCGAAAATGACTATGAGATCACTCACTTCCTTAATGCCATTGAAACTGTAGTCTCTTCCACTAGTGAACTAGACACCAACATGACATAAACATATATCAAGTACCTTAGTCAAAATAAAAATAAAAATGAAAAAGAATAGGCACTCTAATAGTAAAAACCACTTTGTGGTAGTGTTAGAGCCTAAAAATAGTACTAATAATGACGTATCCAAGTGTGAAAACCTCTTTAAGGCACCTGAGGATGAGGTCTTTGGTAGTCTTTCCATCTATTTTTCAGGAAAGATCATTAGTGCTAATTGAGCCTACACATTCTATTAGTCTTGGAACAAAAGAGGCTCCCAAAATCATACACTTAGCTCAATTTTCGTTAGCTGAAGATAAGGAACAATTTACTTAGTTCTTATGTGAGAAAAAGATAAAAATTTTCTTGGACTTATGTAGATATGCCTAATCTTAACACTAAACTTATCATGCATCATTTATCTATAACTCTTGGTGTCAAGACCATCAAACAAAAACTAGGAAAGATGCATCCATATGTTACGCTCTTGGTGAAGGCTGAACTAGAAAATCTACTAAGTGCTAAACTCATAAGAGCTATAGACTTCACATAATAGATCTCTAATATTGTACCTATCTCCAAACAAGATAAATAAATTTGAGTATGTACTAACTTTTGAGACCTAAAATAAGCTTTCCCTAGGGATGATTTTCCACTCCCTAACATTGACATGATAGTGGACATGATTGTAGGCTATGTGATGCATTCTTTAATGGATGGGTTCTCAAGGTATAACCAAATCAAGATAGCTCTGAAAGATCAAGAAAAAATTTCTTTCACGTGTGTATGGGGTACATTTTGCTAGAATTTCATGCCATTTGGCTTAAAAAATGTTAGTGCTACATATTAGAGGGCTATGACAACTATTTTATATGACATGATGCATAAGAACATGGAGGACTATGTATGACACTTTAGCTAAATCTGAAAAAATGAATTTGATTTTGAGTCATATGAAACAATTTCAGTGCCAATTAAATCCTATGAAATGTGCCTTTGTTGTCACTTCTAGTAGATTCTTAGGCTACATTATATCTACTAAGGGGATTGAGGTTGATCTCAAGAAAGTCCAAGAAATCATGGAAATGCCACCTTCTCAAACCATTAGCCAATTAAGGATCCTTTAAGGGTAGCTTCAATTAATAAGGAGATTTATTTCTTAGCTAGCTAATAGATCACAACCTTCCAACAAAAAATTTGGATAAGGGCTCTACAAGTCATAAACTATTTGAAGCTAGCTTATATATAGATAAAAAAAAACAAATTTTTCTTTAACTATATATGAACTAGCTTATATATATTCTTTAATATATATATAAGGAAGCAAATAGTTATCAAGGCTTTAATTTTTTTAAAATATAATTTATTTACCATTTATTAAATTGAAACTTTGAGAATGCTCACCTTCCCTATATATATTATAGAATATATGATGAAGGGTGCTCCCCTTAATACCATAAACACATAACAGAAACAAAGAAAAAACAAAAAATGCGAGAACAAAATATGGACTTCTTATTTGCACCACAAATGTGGAATATAGAATTCACAAGTACAATATGCTAACCCACATGGGTGCCTTCATTACAGTAATATGTAAGACTAAGCTACAAACTACTGCCTAGAGCCATCCTAAACAATGTTTTGGCCTTTCTTAAATAGGTAATTTTATGTCGCCCAAGAAGGTTCTAGACATTGAAACTTAATACCTAGAGCCAACAAACCCTAACAATACATATAGAGTTAGCCAAATACATCTTTGACAATTATTTTAGATATGTTAGGTAGCCCAACTTTGGAAGGCCATAACTCTCAAACTATTGCTCCAATTGGCTACTATAACCACTTTTCAAAAATGCCAACTCCTGATCTACAAGCTCGAAATGATGCTTGTGCCCTTCCAATGAGATTTTGGACCTCATTTAGGAACTCCAAAGCCTTCAATGGTGAGCTTGAAGAATTTTCTACAAATTTTTCCACCAAAAATTTGCAATAATTTCTCTAATACTTAAGCTTGAGCAATGTGATTTTTATGGTAGGATTATAGCTCTAAAATGAACCTTCTTGTAGAAAATGAGAGCATTTCAAGTTCATATAAAAAACTTACTAAAATAGCAAGTTCCCATAAATAGTAACCACCCTATCTACTAGATCTTATTAAAATAGAAAAGCCTGAAAATACATATTTTTTTTGGGTGATGCAAGATTGCTCTTACACCCAGGGTGCTCCTCAATTAGGCACTGAGGGTAATTTGAGAAGTGACTTTGTCACATCTCAAGAGTTTAGAGGAAAACCAAGATGGTTAACCTCCTCCCTTGCTAGCTATGATGAATCTTCTATTGGCCTCACTTTCCATTTGACCAAATATCCCTCATAAGTTATGTTCCTTGTACTTTTTCCAACATGACTATCCAGTATCTCCTTAATATCCTTTGTAACTAAACTAGCTACTAGAATACTTTACTGTGCTTTTGCAACTTCATCTCCATCACCTCCTTCATAATACTCTGTCAAATTTGAAATATTAAATACTAGTGAAATATTCAATTCAACAAGAAACTCCACTTCATACTCATTTCCAAAATCATACCTTTTCACTATTTTGCATGGTCTAAACTTCTTTATCTTTAGCTTATTATATTTACCTACTGAAAAACACTCTTTCCTTAAATGAACCATGACTTCATCTCCAATCTAAAATTCCTTATACCTTCTTCTCACATCTACCTTAGCCTTGTACTTTGTATTCATTTTTATAATGTGCTTCCTCACCTCCTCATGGATGTTCTTTAAATGTTCATCAAATTCTTCTGCTTCATCACTACTTATGTTTCCTTTATCCAACTACCTCAATTCAGAAGCATTTCTGAGACTACTCCCATATACAATCTAGAATGGTGATTTACTAGTATTCCTATTGACGTAATTATTATTTGCAAATTCTGCCTATAGTAAAATCATATCCCATCCTTTTGGCTTATCTCCAACCAAACATCTTAGCAAGTTTCCCAAACTATGATTCACAACTTCTGTCTATCCATCAGTCTATGGATGATGTGATGAACTAAACTTCAAATTTGTATTCAACTTCTTCCATAATGTACACTAGAAATATCCAACAAATTTGGTATCTCAATCTAAAACTATACTCTTTGGCAGACCATTTAGTCTCACCACTTCTCTAAAAAATAATTCTGCTACATGAACAACATCACTAGTCTTCTTGCCAAGAATAAAATGTGCCTTCTTAGAAAACTTGTCAACCACTATAAAAATAGTATCATGCCCATGATATGTCCTCAATAACCCAAGAAAAAAATCCACACTAACATCCTCCCATGACTTCTTTGGTACAGGCAATGGCTAATACAACCTCATATTCTATTTCACTCCTTTCATCATTTGACATACTCTGCAACTTTGTATGAACTTCTTCATTGAAATGTCCCTTTTCTGATTTTACATGATATTTCAAGCCTCAAATAAGATTTTTAAAACCAAACAACCAATATTACAAAGATCCACCAATTTCCCAAATAAACCCAAATCGGGTATGTCCAAAATAGTGCCAAAAAACTTCACAAATTCACAAATTATTAATAAATCTGAAAATGGACATTTTTACAAAAATTTCAGCAGAATAAAAGCCTACAAAATGAAATTTCTAGATCTGTATAGCCTTTACACAACAGCTCACAAATGTAGGACAAAAACTATGCTCATCAGGCTCCCGAAATTAACACAAAAATGCCCAGAAACACCACAAAACACTAATAATCTATCTCAGAAGTTTAATCACGTCCCAATACATATATTCAGCTCTATTTTAACATCTTAAAGTTTGAAATACAATAGCAACCCAAACTGATATGAAATACTCAACTGAAAACACCAAACTCATACCAAAAAAAACCCAAAAATTCACAAATCTGCACTATTCAGCACAAAGGCAAACTCTGTATGAGCATGCACATGGAATGGCTTCAAACTCCTATCTTTATCCTTCTTGGAAACCTACAAACTCCTGTTCTTGGGTCTCCTTCTCCACAGGTTTGGCAGCCTCTAAAGAACAACAAAGAAATGAGCAAAAATCAAGTTCTGGAATGAGCCCAAAATGCCTCCAAACCCCTTAAAAGAGGGCATAACCCTAAATCACGTCCAAGAGGGGTTAATAAAATATAATTTAATAATAATTTTTATTTATTAGTCCATTGGTTTCCAAAGATTAGCCCCTTTTGCCGAAACTTTACCTTTTTGGAGCCTGCCTACCTTAGCAAAGTTTATTATTTTTAATTATTTTGAAAATGGGACATGACAAGTCCTCCCCTCCCAAATATTGCTTGTCCTCAAGAAATGAAGGTTGGAATTCTCAAGAATATGTGCTCCTTCCCAAGTTGCATCCTCTAGTGGTAATCCTTTCCATTTGACCAAATGCTCTATGACGCTCCTGTTTCTCAATCTTTTCTCTCTTGTATCCAAAATCTCTTATGGTATCAAAACTAATTTTCCTTCATCATCAAGAGGTGGTAATTCTGTAGATACCATGGTTTTCATGCCTAGAACCTTCTTTAGGCAAGATACATGGAAAATATTATGTATTTTTCTATTTGATGGGAGCTCCAATTCATAAGCTACCTCTCCTACCTTCTTGATGATCTTATAAGGCCCATAGAACCTTGGCTTGAGTTTCTCTGCCCCATTCCTCTTCAAGGTGCTTTTCTTATATGACTGCAACCTAAAAAATACCAAATATCCCACCTCAAAAGATCTTTCAATCCTTTTCCTATCAGCATATAACTTTTTTTGGTTCTGTGCATGTTGTAGATTATCCTTGAGGGACCTTATTATGTCTTGGCTTTGCTTGACGAAATCAGTTGCTGCAGGTACTCTACTATCAGAAAGTATTAGATCAACAAAGGAAAGGGCATCATAACCATAAAGAGAATGAAAAGTAGGCATACCAATAGACATGTGATGAGATGTATTATAACAATACTCCCCTAGGTGTAACCATTTCACCCAAGCATGTTGTTGATTTGAAACATAGTTCCTCAAATATCCCTCTATCCATTTATTAACTATCTTTGTTTGTCCATATGTTTGAGGGTGATAGCTAGTACTAGGAGTGAGTTCAGTTCCTACCAAATGAAAGAGCTCCTTCCAAAAAGAGCTGAGGAATCTACTATCTCAGTCACTAACAATGTTTCTAGGCAAGCCATGTAATGTAAAAATTTCCTTGAAGAACAATTCGGCCACTTGTGATGCCTTGAAATCAGATGTGATAGGAAAGAAATGTGCATACTTAGTTAGTCTATCTACCACCACATATATGCAATCCTTACCTTGAACCTTGGGAAACCCAGTGATGAAGTCCATGGAAATACTTTCCCATTTTTGTTCAGGAATAGGAAGTGGCTGCAACAACCTTGCAGGAAAATTTTGCTCACTCTTGCTTTGTTAGCATACCATACATTTTTTAATGTGTTTAAGGACATCCTCTTTCATACCCTTCCATGAAAACTGCTCTCGAATTTGCCTGTATGTCTTGAAGTATCCCTGATGACCAGCCAAAGGTTTGTCATGAAAGACCCTCAATATCCTCTCCTTAGTTTTTGATCCTGGCACTAAGAAGATCCTGTTCTTGTAATAAATCAATTCATCAACAACCTTGTACATGTTATCATCCACTAACTTATCCAAAATCTTGGTGGCAAAGGAATCTTTAGCATACTCTAAAATTATGGAGACTTTCCAATTAGCAGAGATAGATGATAAGGAACACAAAGTGGGCTTTCTTGAGAGAGCATCAGCAACCACATTATTCTTTCCTTTCATGTATTCAATATCAAAATCATAAGCTTGCAATTTGCTTACCCATTTTTGTTGACGATCATTCAAATCCCTTTGGTTCAAGAAGAACTTGAGGCTATTATGGTCTGTCTTTACAATGAATCTCCCACATACCAAATATTGTCTAAACTTATGAAGTGCATGCATGATTGCCAACATTTCCTTATCATAGATGGAGTAACCTTTCTCTGATTGATTTAATTTTCTACTCTCAAATGCTATTGGATGTCCCCTTTGAGTTAGGACATCCCCTATACCTTCTGCAGAAGCATCACATTCAACAACAAAAGGTAAAGAAAAATCTAGAATTGCAAGCACAGGGCATGAACTCATTACCTCCTTAAGCTTATCAAATATTTTTTGTGCCTCTTCTGTCCAAACAAAAGCTCCTTTCTTTGTCAAATTAGTCAAGGGGGCAGCAAGCTGAGAAAATCCCTTGGAAAATCTTCTATAGTAGCTACACAACCCAAAGACACCTCTCAATTGTGTAAGATTAGTGGGTGGAGGCCAATCCAAAATTGCCTATATTTTTTGTTGATCAACCTGTACTCCTTTAGAACTTATAATATGTCCTAAATATAGGATCTCTGTCAAACCAAACTCACATTTAGATAGCTTAGCATAGAAGGATTGCTGCTCCAAGATTCCGAAAATAGTGTTTATGTGCTTTACATGCTCTTCCCATGTTTTACTGTAAATCAAGATATCATCAAAAAATACCAAAACAAATTTTCGAAGATGCTGGCTAAATACCTTATTCATACAAGATTGGAATGTTGCAAGTGCATTAGTGAGGCCAAATGGCATAACAAGAAATTCAAAGTGCCCAAAGTGACATCGGAAAGCCATCTTTTCCACATCTTCACTCCTCATTCGGATTTGATGGTACCCTGATCTTAAGTCAATTTTTGAGAAGTATACAACACCATGTAACTCATCAATGAGTTCATCTATGCGTGGTATGGGATACCTATTTTTTATGGTCTTCTTGTTTAAAGCCCTATAGTCTATACACATTCTCATTGTACCATCCTTTTTCTTGACAAGTACCACAGATGATGCAAATGGACTAGAGCTAGGCCTTATGAATCCCATGTCCAGGAGTTCTTGAATAGTTTTTTCAATTTCTTCCTTATAACCTCTTGGATGGCGGTGTGGGGTTGTTATAACTGGTTTGGCACCCTGTTCTAACTCTATACCATGCTCAAAACCTCTATCTGGTGGTAATCCTAGAGGCAAGTCATTGAAAACTATACTATGCTTATCAAGAATATTTTGAATTTCAAAATGGAAATTACTTTGATTCTTTGGAGAGCTTGTTGGATGGATTATGACTCCTGCTGCCCTTGCTACTTGTTCTCTTCGAAAAGTCCTCTCCAACCTCTTTGCAGAGACCGCCTTAGGTGCTCCATTCGATAAACCTCTCAATATGACTTCTTTCCCATTGGAATGAAATTTAAACTCCATAGTTTGATGGTTCATGTAATAGCCTCCAATAGAGTGCAACCATTGAACACCCAATACAAGATTTGTCTCCCCAATACCAACCACATAGAAGTCATCACATAACTCATAATCTCCTAAGGTCATCTTGAGTTGTTTCACCACCCATGTGCAAGGCATAGTGAATCCATCAGCTACAGTAACATTGAATCCCTCAAAATCTTCTGCTTTAAGCCCTCCTTTCATGACAAATCCCTCATCAATAAAATTGTGAGTTGCCCCACTATCAAGAAGAACTATCAACCTTTTCCCTGCTATTACCCCTCGAATTTGGAAGAGATGGTATCTTGGGACTCCTGATAATGCTGCTAAAGTGCCATCCTTGCTGATTTCTTTTTCTTTCTCTTCTTCTACCTCCTCCTTAGTATCATGAAATTCCTCATGCTCATTTGAATCAGATTCTGAAGCAACTTCAATATACTGCACTTGACCTTTCCCCAAACATCTGTGTCCTAGAACCCATGGTTCTCTACAAGTAAAACAAAGCTTTTTCCTTCGTAATTCACTCCTAGTCTCTTCATCTACCTTCTTTTTTGCCACATTTATCACATCTTTTGGTGGTAGTGTTAGAAAAGTATTTTTCTAAAAATTTCCCTTATGTTGCCAAAGATTTGGGGGTTTTTGATTAGTGACTGATTTTATAAGCACGCAAGTTTCAAGTTGCAAGCTTCTTTTGATAGCTTCCTGTAAGGTTGAGGGTGAGAAAGCCTTAACCAAACCCTTAACAGAATCTTCTAAACCATCAAGAAAAAGATAAACAATCCTCTTTTCACTCATATTAGGTACCATAATAGCCACTTTTTGAAATTCTTCTATATACTCATTAACTGATTTGGTTTGCTTCAACCTTGACAATTCTTTAAAGTACTCTTCATCATCCTTGAGGTCAAATCTATCTATCACTCTTTGACTAAAATCATCAAAGTTAGTTACCTGATCGTGACCTTGAGTAGTCATTCCATGATACCACCAATCATAGGCTGCACCTTCCAAGTGTAGACTTGCAAATTGAACAACATCACTCTCCTTCATGGGGTTAAGTGTGAAGAAAGTCTGTAATTTTTGTAGCCATGCTTTAGCTGAAATTTTATTTGTTCCATCAAAAGTAGGTGCTGTAAACTTGCTTATTTTATTTTTGAGCTCTCTTCCACTTATGTCATGCTCCCTCCTATTCTCTTTCTTGGGCATCAAAGTGTTCATCATATCCACATATTCTCTAAAAGGAACCGAACTACGAAAGTCATCATCTAAGCCATTGTAAGTAGCTCTTAATGTAATCAAGTTACCTGTAACCTCTTCCAAAGGATTAATGGCTGGATTTGGTACTGGTGGCTCATCTGCAGGCAAGAAAATAGTTTTGGTTGATTTAGATGGTGTGGATCTCAGATTTCTTGGCTCCTTTGAAGTGCTCCCTTTCTCATTAATAGATGCAACTCCTTGTAGTTTTTCTATCAATATTCGCAAAGCCTCTCTAGTTTGTGCCAAACTATCCACTATTTTCTTCTGAGTATTTTGGATGTCTTGGAAGAATTTCTTTGCCATCTCATCTAGATCAGCCATACTTTTTCCTTCTTTGGATTTTGTACTTTTACTTTCAACTGAAGGTTTGATCAAAATTTCTTTATTCTTTTCTCGCTGAAAATATCTTTTTTCTCTTTCACTTAGTTGCATGTGACGATAAATTTTGACATGTAACTAATTAGAAGCAACATGCAACCATAAATTATGACATGCAAGATCTGGGTAGTTGTCAAAACTGACATGCATGCTTCTAAAAACCCTCAGGCTGGCAAGATCATGGCTCTGATACCACTGAAATGTACCTTTTCTGATTTTACATGATATTTCAAGCCTCAAATCAGATTTTTAAAACCAAACAACCAATATTACAAAGATCCACCAATTTCTCAAATAAACCCAAATCGGGTATGTCCAAAATAGTGCCAATAAACTTCACAACTTCACAAATTATTAATAAATCTGAAAATGAAAATTTTTACAGAAATTTCAGCAGCATAATGGCCTACAAAATGACATTTCTAGATTTTTATAACCTTTACACAACAGCTCACAAATGTAGGACAAAAACTATGCTCATCGGGCCCCATAAATTAACACAAAAATGCCTAGAAACACCACAAAACACTAATAATCTATCTCAGAAGTTTAATCACGTTCCAATACATATATTCAGATATATTTTAACATTTTAAAGTCTAAAATAAAGCAGCAACCCAAACTGATATGAAATACTCAATTGAAAACACCAAACTCATACCAATAAACAACCCGAAAACCCATAAATCTGCACTATTCAGCACAAAGGCAAACTCTGTATGAGCATGCACATGGAATGGCTTCAAAATCCCATCCTTAGCCTTCCTAGAAACCTGCAAACTCCCGTTCTTGGGTCTCCTTCTCCACAGGTTTGGCAGCCTATGAAGAACAACAAAGAAATGAGCAAAAATCAAGTTCTGGAATGAGCCCAAAATGCCTCCAAACACCTTAAAAGAGGGCATAACCCTAACTCACATCCAAGAGGGGTTAATAAAATATAATTTAATAATAATTTTTATTTATTAGTCCATTTGTTTCCAAATATTAGCCCCTTTTTCCGAAACTTCACCTTTTTGGAGCCTGCCTGCCTTAGCAAAGTTTATTATTTTTAATTATTTTGAAAAAGGGACATGACATTCATATCTTGTTGTAACTATGGATAGTAATAATTCTCAGCAACCAAAGCAATAGTCTTATCTTTGCCAAAATGTATAGCCAATCATCCACTCTGCTTCTTCTTGATGAGATTCTCTCTCATTGAACTTCTTGGAATGCATAATTGGCTTCCTTTAAACAACATACTTTATCTTGGATCATGAAACCCAACCACTTTGTCTTGTCAAGTGTAATAGGTTCTGTACAAGCCTTCCATGATTCACTAAAATTAGGATCATCTGGATACAAAGCACTGAGTTCCTTGAACCCAACCACCTCTATCTACATTTCTGTCACCAAAAGTTGTCTTCTACTAAGAGCATTTGTAACTTTGTTAGACTTTAGAGCATCTACAACTCGGTTAGACTTCCCACTCCTATGTTTCAAAACAAATGTATAGCTTTGCAAAAACTCAACCCACTTCAAATGCCTTTTGTTCAATTTTCCTTGACTATTCAAATATTACAAAGCTTGATGATCAATATACAAAACAAACTCCTTAGGAAGAAGATAGTGTCTCCAATTCTTCAATGCTTGAACTATAGGATAAAATTCTTGATCATAAACAAAATATTTTCTTTTGACATCATTCAATTTCTCACTAAAGTAAGCAAAAGGTCTACTATCTTAGCTCATAAGAACTCCTATTGCAGTACCACTAGCACCACAGTCTACTTGAAAGACCTTGTTAAAATTAGGAAGCACTAAAATAGACTACTCAATAACTTTCTATTTCAACAAATTAAAACTCTTATCTGCTCCTACAGTCCACTTAAAATCGTTCCTATCTCCTCTCATTGTTTCAATCAAGGGTCCACAAATACTTCTAAATCCTCTTATGAACTTTTCTGTAAAAACTAGCCAGTCCATGAAAAGATCATACCTCTATCGCACTCCTTAGAGTAGGCCATTCAAGGATAGCCTTCACTTTCTTTTGGTCTATTTTTAGACCTTCTACCAAGACTAAATCCCAGGTACACCAACTTCTTCTTTACAAAACTGCACTTCTTCAGGTTTATCAGCAACTTTTCTTCCCTCAACTTATCAAACACCTTGCGAATGTGGACCAAATGCTCCTCTAATGTCTTACTAAGGATCAAAATATCATCTAGGTAAACAATGAAAAACTTACCTAGAAAATCCTTCAGTACCTCATTCATGAGCCTCATGAAAGTGCTCGATGCATTAGTTAGCCCAAAAGGCATGAAAAACCACTCATACAGTCCTTCCCTTGACCTAAAAGTAGTCTTCCACTCATCACCTTCTCTGATACAAATCTGATGGTACCCACTCTTCAAATCTATCTTTGTGAAATACTCAATTCCACTTAAACATTCCATAATATCATCCATCCTTGGCAATGGAAATTTATATTTGATTGTGATCTTGTTGGTAGTGTGAGAATCTGTGCACATCCTCCATTCCACATTCTTCTTTGGTGCTAATATTGTTGGTACAACACATGGACTCAGACTCTCTCAAATCAACCCCTTCTACAACAACTCATGAACTTGTCTGCTCAACTCTTCACTTTCTATTGGTGTCATTCTGTGTGCTTCCTTGTTTGACAAATTGGCTCTTAAAACCAAATCCATTTGGTGACTGATGTTCCTCATTGGGGAAAATCTATTAGGTACATTATCTGATACAATATTAGAAAAATTTGCCAACATATCTGTAACTTCTGCAGGTACCTCCTCTATTTCTTCTTTACTATATTTTGAAATTATAGAAAAACACATATGCTCATGCTTCATGCCTTTGAGAAACTCTTTTGCATCAAAAAAACATATTCTAGCAATGTTACATATCTTTTCTTCTTTATCCTTCAACAGTTTCAACTTATGTTTCACTCCATCCTTGGTTAGAGTGTAGGTATTTGCTTGTTCATCATGTACAACATGCCTGTCAAACTACCATAGCCTACCCAACAACATATGACATATGTCCATAGGTATGATATCATATAGTACCTCATCTTGGTAGCTTCCAATCTTGAACTTCACTGAGCACTACTCATTGACATGACCTTGTGGTCATCTTGCAACGAAGCAATATAATATGGATGCAAGTGTTTATGTCTCTTCAACTTCAATTTGGTGATCATCATTTTTCACACCAAATTTTTAGTACTTCCACCATCAATGATCACATCGCAATACTTATCTTCACATTTTTACCTTGTGCGAAACAAGCTCCTTCTTTATTCAGGTTCATTCTCACCACTTAGTAGGACTCTTCTGTTAACTAGGACTTCTCCTCTTTTAACATCTTCAAAATGTGATGATCTGACATCTTCATCAATATGTGTAACTCTAGCCTGGACTTTTATTCTTCAATGTTTCCTTCCTTGGCACTAGGTACATTCAAATGCTCTATGCCCTTCTTCTTCACAGTGAAAACATTTCCCACGGAAGCCTCCTCTTCCATATCCTTGTCCTCTACGTCTTCCTCTCTAATATCTATTGTTTTGATCATGGAAATAATTAGAATGGTTTCCCCTTTGGTTCTAACTACTACTTCCAGTCTCATCCTTATTCTTCTAATCATCATTATGACTACCATATGATCATCCACCAGATCTTCCATCGTGACCTCTTCCACTATTCTTGTTGTCAAACTTCTTGCTTAGTTTCTACTCAACTTTTAGGGTAAACTAGTATGCCTCCTTAATACTATTCATTCAAATAAAACTTAGCTCATCTTGAATGCTTGGCCTTAACCCTTTAATAGGCCATTTTCTCCTTATCATCTTTTGCATGGCCAATTCTATTGAGAACTCAGTTGAACTCTTCAGTATACTCTTAAATAGATTTTACCGCTTGCTTCAACCCTTGCATTTTATTCGATAGATCAAGCTGATAATCCATGGGAATGAATTGTCACTTTAGTTTAGCTACAATTCATTCTCATCTGGTGATTTTGTCCTTTCCCTTTCTATTTCATTCCAACTAAACCTCCTGCCACCAAATCTTTGCATGTCCCTTCAGTTTTTCCTTTGCAAACTTGACCCTATCAGGATCCTCAATATCTTCATACTCAAAGTCCTCCTCCAATTCATTGATCCAATCAATCAACTCCTCTGGGTTAAGATTTTCTAAAAATGTGGGAACCTCAAACTTAGGTCTTTTTCTAATCTTGGAGATGGCCCTACAAAGCCTCTCTTCTTCTTGGTTAGAATTGCCTCTATTTAGCATTTTCTTCTACATTGTCCTCATCCTTACTTTCATCTCTTACAGGAAGATTTATTCCTCTCTACATTTGTTCTTCCAATGCTTGCATTTTTATTTGGAGGGCTAAGAAACCCTTAGGTGTAACACCTACAACTCTTCCACCACGCTCTCTATGTGGAGGCATTTTCACACTTCCGCTAAAACCCTAGTGCAAACTACCTCATAATTGGCGATCTATCTACACACTCAGCCCAAACCATGGTCCTAGTGTGAATTGCCTCATAGTCAGTGATCTATCCACACACTCAAGAACTCTAGCTCTAATACCACTTGATGAAGGGTGCTCCCCTTAATACCATAAACACACAACATAAACAAACAAATAACAAAAAATGCAAGAAAAAAATATGGACTTCTTATTTGTGCCACAAATGCAGAATTAGAAAATTCATAAGTACAATATGTTAACCCACATGGGTGCCTTCATTATAGTAATCTGCAAGACTAAGCTGCGAACTACCACCCAAAGCTGTCCTAGACAATGTTTGGGCCTTTCTTAAATAGGCAATTTTATGCCGCCCGAGAAGGTTCTAGACATTGAAACTTAATGCCCAGGGATGAAAAACCCTAACAATACATAAAGAGTTGGCCAAAAACACTTTTGACAATTATTTTAGATATTTCAAGTAGCCCAACTTCAGAAGGCCATAACTCTCAAACTGTTGCTCCGATTGGCTATTATAACCACTTTTTGGAAATTCCAGCTCCTGATATATGGGCTTGGAAGGGTGCTAGTGCCCTTCCAATGAGTTTTTGGACCTCATTCGAGAACTCTAAGGCCTTTAATGGTGAGCCTAAAGATTTTTCTAAAAAAATTTCCACTAAAAATTAGCAATAACTTCTCCGATACTTAAGCTTGAGCAATGTGATTTTATGGTAGGCTTATAACTCTAAAATGAACCTTCCTGTAGAGAACATTTCGAGCTCATATGAAAAACTTACTAAAAATAGAAAGTTCCCATAAATAGTAACCACCTTGTCTACTAGTCCTTATTAAAATAAAAAAGACTAAAAATATTTTTTTTTTGGGTGATGCAAGATTGCTCTTACACCTCTTACACCTAGGGTGCTCCTGCGTCAATATATACAAGCTAGCTAAGAGGTTCTTCAATCACATAAAGACCCTTAAATAGTGCAGGACCAAAAATTCATGAAAGCATCAAAAATTCGTGAAACTCTAGGAATCCTAAGAATTTTTATACATAGTTTAAAATTTCATTAACTTTTATTTGAAATCTGATGTTGATGTGTTAAATAAAAAACTTTGAATTAATATATCTAATAAAAAAATCTAATTAATTTGATGAAAATGATATATTGTTTAGAAAAAATAAAATTATATTTGTAAAAATAAATTAGATGCATCATTTTTTTTTTCCAAGATCTACATATTAGATAAAGTTTTGTTTGATCAACACCATAGTTTAAAATCTATAACCTACAAACAAAACTTACATCTAAAACCTACAAACAAAACATAGATATGGTGTGTCCAATTTATAGTTATATTGGATAATCATTTTCTGCATTTTAATGGTGATCTACCAGCAATCATCATTTCTTGGCTTGATACATCGTCATAGAACATAGCAAGATGTGCAAGTGATCCAAGGCTGATAAATCAACTTAGCTCCCACTTCCCTCTAGGTCATATGTGTAGACACCTAAATCTGATTACATCACTTAAGTAATCCTATTTAGTCATCTTCTAAGGCATCATTAATTAAGTATCTAATATTTAATTAATCTATTGTCATCCCCTAGTTAATTAGTTAATTTAATTAACTATAGTCCAATTGATAAAATTAAAAGATCACCCAAAATCAATTTATCAATTAATTCCCTCTTCCCTGTTAAATTGAATAAATCCTCAAATCTATTCAATTTAATTCTATATCCCCATTTTATTAAATAAATTATTTAATAAAATATCTAAAATCCTAAGGGCCTCCCTAAACCCTATCCTAACCCCTAATCCAACCCATTCACACATACTAACCTCACTTAGCCCCTAATCCTAACCCCTAATCCAACCCATCCCATCAAATCTAAGCCACTTAACTCCTAATCCCCTTTTAATCCAAGACTAACCCTCTTCTAATCATGTGCACAATCATAAACATGGGTTAAAACTTGCTAACCCAAGCTAAAGTCAACAATCTCATTCTCCCCCCAACCATCTCTATTTATGACCCAACCATCCCCATTTATGGCTCAACCTCCCTCATTACTCCTTTGACCAACCCATATCCTACCCTCTCACATCCAATCACCGTATGACATGTGTTACCTCCTAATTGGCTTCAAACAAGCACAATCCATGTGCTCCCCTTTGAGTGCATCCTAGCCCTCCCTCACCATCTTGCCATCCTTGCATCTTGACCATCCATCCCTCTACCCCTTGGCCTATAAATAGAAGCCTCTTCCTTCACTAAAATCATCCACTTTTCAAGCAAACTTATAATGCTATTTTGAGAGCCTAAAAACTACCAAAATACTATTATAATGCTAAAATACCTCCATGAATCCATTGTTGAAACCTTGCCTCATCCACTCCATCCATCCATCTAGAACTTGAGCATACATGTGAGCATACATATATTAATTAGGGACAAATCCTTTTTATCATGTGTTATACCATTAGGAGCCTACCATTCTTGGTTTGCTTCCTTTTGTGGTGATAACCCTCGGTCCTATCTTAAGTGTTAGCTTGCTTAGTATTGTTAATGCTTTCATTTAATAGTTAGTATTCATATTACAACACTAAATTAGGTGATACAATAAGTACGAGAGATTTGGAATAGATATTCACTTCTATAGTGGGTGCAAAATAAAAGCTTGTTGCCAAATCCTATCAAAAATCATGTTGTATATGTATATTATGTAATGCACTTTGTTTATATTAATGTGGTGCGGAGTAATATTTAAATATGGTGAATACATCTCTAGTTTATAATGAATAGTTGTTTGAGTCTTCAAAGAGTCTATTTTTTGTTGTTTACTTATGATGATGTCAAGGTAGATTATTTGTGCAAAAGAAAAGACATTAGTTGCATTATAGGTTTGATTCTCTTTTCATTTTAAATGTTAACAAAAAAGGAAACAACTATTTTCAAAAGATAGTTTTTCCTTTGACAGGACTTCATTAAATATGCTTATCCGTGTTGTTTTTAGATGTAATCCATTTGATTCTTTTAGGAAAGAACCTTACTTTTTTTTTTTAATTTATTAGTGGAGAGTACAGATGGCCCAGTCACATGATAATAATTTACATTTTTTTTTTTCATTCTTTTGCTTTGTACAATGACAAACTGAGTTCTTTATTTCACCAAGGAGTTTTTGGTTATTCTTCTTTTCTTTAGTTTGAAATTATAATAAAGAATTTACGTCCCCTTTTCAATAGTGGGAGAATAAATTATTTTTTAAAGAAGACTTTGCACATTCTTACCATTTTTTATGGTTACAAGTCAAGTATCTTTCTCTTTGATCTATTATTTTAGTTTGTAAATATTTTTTAATAATATTTCATGTAGAGTATTTTTAATTAAAAATAGTGTTTATTACATAATGTTTTATGGTAAAATAGAAAAACTCCACCTAATATATATTAGCCATATTACAAGGACTAGTAACACGTTGTCCAAAGAAAAGTGATATACAATCTATTGTATGCAAACTATTTGATAGTGTTACTATTGTCTTTTTTCTATCTATATATTGGATAGTATTATATTTATTCAAAAATATTTGGGAATGTGTTGTGAAAACATAGTTGATAAATGGTTTTACATATATTCAATCAAGAGTCATTGACTAAGCATCTGTATTTGAAAATTCTATTAAATTAAGAAATAAATGCTTTTAAAGATTTCTTATCATCATTTTTCTCCTTATTATCATCCATCTTTTTATCACTCTTAGATTTCACTTGCTCTCCTTCCCAAGTCCCACCCATACAAATTTCTAATTAAATGAAGAGGAATATTTTTTAGTTTGTTCTTGTAGTTTATCCTTGTGGTACTAAGTTAAGTATGTAGACAACTAGTTTATATAGCTTCTATATTTTAAGATTTTGTCCCATAATTTTTTTGATTGATTCTTTATATGTTTTGGTTTTAGACAATATTACATCTTAGAAAAGGTACATTTATTGATTTGTTGAGTTTTGAACACACACACACACACACACACACACAGCTTCACTCAGATTGATTCAATCTGATATACATTATTGTTATTGATAATCATAATTTCCTATATATACTTATCCATGTTAATAATATATATTATTGTATATAATACATACATACATACATACATACATACATACATACATACATATATATTATATTATATTATACATATTATTATATATATGGTTATTTATATTACTAATATATTAATATTATCTAATGATGATTGACCATAGAGACATGTCTCCTCCTCTTTTATTTGTAAGCTTTCAATTACATTTGGAACACAATCAATACAATGACATTGTTAGTACATTTGCAGCGATTCTAGAAATCAACATGGTATCAGAGCCGACTGTGAATGTACAAAAAAAATATTTAAGTTTTATTTTGACCTCTCCCCTCATTTTTGGAATTATGTCTCCTGCAAAGCAACTCCTTGTCATCATATCAAAAAATTCCCTACTAGCTGAGAAAGAAACAATGATTGTTTGCATAAGTTTGCGCAGAAGTAACTTCTCCCACTCATACTTATGTGAACCTCTCCACGTAGTTTGCAGACAAGATTGGGGTTTCTGTGTCTAGGGGGATCATTTCCCTTACATCTCATTAGCATTTTTTCCCTAAACTCAAAACTTGTTCAAATTTTGTCCTAACTTCTGCATTGGTTTTCGACTAGTAGAACATTCACAAGTGTTACTAAAGTGATGTGTGGGCCCAGTCTACTTCTCTCCTATGTCACCCATCCAATCACCATCCTTTGTGTAGCTAGTGGTGTGGCTTGTTCTCCACATGAGATGTAGTAAAAATAGAATAGGTGTAACAATATATTTCAACACATTAAAATAGGTAGGGAGATGGCGCTCAAAGAGGGAGCAAGAGTTGGAGTGGGAATTGGCAAGATTAGAAATTTGAATTCTGCATTAGGAAATTCTCTCAAGGATGGATCAAAGAAGGGTTTTGGGGCCTTATAGGAGGAGGATGACTAGGGGAATAGACTTTCCTCCAAGAATGAGGGCCCACGTGAACTAAGGAAGGAGCTTGGGAAGGATGCATTGAGATCTGGTCAAACTATGTTGGGCCTGCATTTTGTGTGGAAAGTCCTTGATATAGTTCGAACTAGTCGGTGGTCTTCTCTTTTTAGTATCAAACCCGTAGGTAAGTCTTCCTTCCTAGAGTTAAATGATGTTTCAAAAAAGGAAAAGGGGCAATATGCTATACAGATTCCTGATGAACTAGTAGACCATAATATTGCTACTATGGCCTCTTCTCTGGTTGGGAAGTTCATTGGTCCAAGGCTAAATATAGATATTGTACGAGCCTATGCTAGAAACAAATGGTATCTCAAAGGTCATGTTGAGATTACAACTATGAAAAAGGGATTCCTATCCTTCGAGCTCTCTTGCCTGGAAGATCTCATAATGATCCTTTGTTTAGGGTCTTGGTCATTGAACTGATTCACCCTTGCTTTGTAAAAATGGACCTCAAAGTTGGATCTTAATGATTCTTTCTTTGTTCAAGCCCCTATTTGGGTTCACCTTCCTGAACTACCAATGGAGTTTTGGTATGATGATTCTTTTGATGGCATAGATAAATCTTTTGGGGAGCTTCTATCCATTGACCCCATTATGGTGTCAAGAAGCTGGTTAACATATGCAAGGATTTGTATTGGGGTCAGTGAGGGTAGAGACATGCCAGAGGTAGTGTATTTTCACTCCAAATTAGGAACACACATTTAGAAATTGGACTTTGAAAGTGTCCCTTTTGCATGTTTTCATTGTAAGAAAGTAGGCTATTTGGCTAAGTAATGCCCTAGATTTCAGGAGGAAAAAGCCAATAAACAATTGCAGAATAGGAATAAGGCCAAGGACATTTCCAAAGATAAAATTAAGAACTCCAGTGAGGGAGAAAAGGTATGGAGACATAAGGAAATTGTGAATCAGGAAGGAGGGCTTGGGAAACAATAGGAGACCTAGGTGGGAGACTTGCCCTTGGCTGTTATTGTGGTCCATGGGAAAGATTTTGGAGGAATCTCCATTATAGAAGTTGAAACACTTAAGCCTTTGGTAGCTAAGCGACGAGCTATAGATGAGGTAAGTACTAAGGATGTTTCCTTGGGGATAGATTCTGAGGATCTTTCTATCCCTCTGAATTCTAAGGAGGTAAATTGCAAGGGGGATCTTTTATCTAGGGAGCTACGGATTATAAGCACTGACTTTGTAACAAAAGTAGATATATCTCAAGTCCCAGATTCCTAAGCTCTTGTAGGGTGCAAGGAAGCTGATCAATAGTGTGGTCCCTCTCCTAGGGAATCTAGTATCAACCTCTGATTGGAGGTAGCTTCTCCTTGGAAGGTCTCAAGAGTGTTGGAAATGGTTAGAGCTTCATCACTAGATCAATTAACTAGAATGGAGGCTCTTTTTGTGAGTTATATAGATGAGCAATAGGGGGAACGAGCAATGGTTAGAAAGAAAAAGAAGAGTAGAGACCCTTCTCCAATTTCCTCAGCTACTACTAGAAGTAGAGCGAAAGCTAATGTTGGAGCAAAACCTAAAACCCCTTGAAGGAACAAACTTAGCTAGAATAGGAAAGAGGAAACTAGAAGGAATCTAGCAGATGGGAATCAAAAGACCATCCAAGAGGGCTACCTTGCAAAGAAGAGATGAAGGTCATATCCTAGAATATATGTGGGCTAAATGGAGCCCAAAAAAAAGTGGAACTCAAAAATATGATAAGGGATCATATACCATATTTTATGCTTATTTAAGAAACCAAAATGAAAAAAGAGAGTGTGGAGAGAATCTCTTTTAGTGGTAGTATGGAGAGGTTTTCTATGAACTCATAGGGGGCTTCGGGGGTCTTCTTACCCTCTATAACTCAACATTTCCAAGTCCCAAGTCCTATATGGTGAAGATAATATTCTACTCATTCAAGTTATTAATAGAAAAAATAATGAATGCTGGTATTTTTTGAATGTCTATGCTCCTAATTCTAAGTATGGTAGGAGGAACTATTGGGTAAATATTAGAAATATCTTAACTAGATTCCATGTGGAAAATTGTATCATTATGGGGGAATTTAACACCCCCTTAAGGGACGATGAGAAACAGGGGGGTCTGGCTCTGAATTTTGAAAGTAGGCAGGACCTTCCAAACTTCATTAATGATTTGGTGTTGCTTGATGTTGAGCTTCATGGAGGCTTCTACACCTAGTCTAATAGAAGAATAGGAAGTGATTGCATCCAAGTTCAGCTAGACAGGGATCTCATATCTTTAGATTGGATGAGTTCTAGCTATTGTAATGTATCTTTAATGCCTCAAACCAGTTTGGACCACTCTCCTATTTCTCTCACTTTGGATTCCATTACTATTAAATGTAACTTTCCCTTTAGATTCAAAAGAATGTGGACTTCCCACCCAGATATCTCACTTCATATCTCAAAGTGGTGGAACATTCACATAGAGGGCATGACCATGTTCAAGGTGGCCAAGAAGTTGAAAAATGTCAAACTCAATATCAAGAAGTGAAGTCAAATTTTGGTAACATATTCCAAACCAAAGCTAAGTTCTCAAAGGACCTCAAAATTATTCAGGGTCTTATTCAAAAGGAAAATTATAATGAGGAGAGGCTAGAGGAGGAAAAAATCAATCTTATTGATTTTCACAATATTATTGGTCAAGAGCAGGCTATCTAGAGTCAAAGATCGAGAGCTATCTAGTTAAGAGAGGGGGACCAAAACACTATATTCTTCCATATCTCCACTCTAAAACATAGAGTAAATAACATAATTAGTAGAATCAAGAAGGGGGATGTTGTTTTAGAGGAAGAAAAATATATTGCGACAGAGGCCATCTCTTTCTTCTCCAATCTTCCGACTAGAGACCTTAATCTAGTGGATGGGGACCAACGTGATATTATCTCTAACATTTCAGTTTTGATTCAGCCAGAACATAACTCCATGATTGAGGCTATTCCTCCTCCTCTGGAAATTGAGCAAGCTATTTTCTCCCTCCCTATAGACAAGTCTCCGAGTCTGGATGATTTGCCTAATTTCTTCATTCATATGTTCTAGGAAGTGGTCCATCAGGATATTTTCAAAGCGGTTGAAGAGTTTTTTGGAGCCAAAAGTCTACTAAAGGAGGTGAAAGTTACCTTTTTAGTGCTTATCGCTAAAATTCCCAGGGTGTATTCTATGGATCATTTTAGACCTATCAGCCTCTACAACTCTTTCTATAAGATTATTTGAAAAGTCTTGGCTAATAGGATTATCATGATCATCCCTTTGATTATTTCTCCTCAACAATCTATTTTTTTTTTTAGGAGACAAATCCTAGATTCTATTATGTTTGTTCATGAAGTCATCCACTCTTTACAAGAAGGAAATAGAGAAGGCTTTCTCCTAAAGCTTGACCTATCCAAGGCTTATGATCGGGTGGACTAGTCTTTTCTCTTTAAGGTCCTCAGAGCTTTGGGTTTGATTCCAAGGTTTGCAAGCTTATGACCCTATTTATTTCTACTTCCTCTTTTGTTGTTTTGATCAATGGTTCTCCTTCTGTGTTCTTCAAACCCTCAAGGGGTTTAAGGCAAGGTGACTCCCTTTCTCACATTCTCTTCATCATTTTTGCTAAGTGGCTAGGAAGGATAATTTCTGCCAAAATAACATCTAGGGCTTTGAAAGGTATTAGACCTTCTTCTAGCTCCCCGGTATTCTCTCACCAACAATTTGTGGATGATACTATCTTGGGGGGGGGGAACCTCAGTTGGGGAAGCCAGGGTGGTAAAAAAGATTTTGATCTCTTACACCAGGGTATCGAGGCAACTTATGAATTGGAACAAGAGCTCTATCTTTTTCATCAATATTTTGGCTGTGAGACACAAGAAGATATATGATATTCTGGGATGTGACTTAAGTAGCCTTCACTTGACCTATTTGGGTATCCCTTTGGGTCTCAAACTCCCTGATTCTTTTTAAACCAATCTTATTGATAGCTTTACTAAGAAATTGGCTGGTTGGAAGGGTATAACCCTTAGCCAAGCTAACAAAATTCAGTCAGTAAAATCCTTCCTTCAAAATTTTCCTACCTACGTTGAGTCTATTTGGGATTCCCTACAAATATGCTCACATAATGGAGAAGATCCAGAGGAATTTTCTATGGTTTGGTTAGGAGGAACACAATATATTTCCTCTCATTACTTGGAACAATGTGTGCCTCCCCAAACACTTTGAGGGCTTGGGCATCAGAAGACTGAGAACTTTCAATAAATCTCTTGAAGCCAAACAAATTTGGAGAATCTTTTCAAGCAAGGGGGATTGGCGCAATATCATGGAAGATAAATACCTCTGGAGACCTTCCATAAGACACCTACTCAATGATGACACCAATCCCAAGGGCTCAAGCATCTAGAACGATATGCTCAAGGCTAGAGATACAACTTCATGCAAGGTGAAATAAAGAGTAGGAAATGGTAAAGAGATTCTTTTCTAGCAGGATAATTGGCTATTCTAGGGGCCTTTCCTCAATTTTCCTTCTTTTGACAGATGGGCTAATACTTACATATAGAGGTTTGGTAGAAAATCCAATGACTACAGATTAGACAAAGATTGGAGAGACCTTTATTTAATCTCTAAGGAGCTAAAACCTTTGATAACTATCCTTAACTCTGTGATTTTGAATGAGGATTAAGACCAGTGGGAGAACAGTTCTTCTGGAAATTACTCAGTGGCATCAGGGTACCAAGCTCAGATGAAGTAGGATTCCAAACCTATATGGGCAAAGGCCCTATACCCTAGCCTTATTCCTAAAATTAACATCTTCTTTTGGCTTTTCCTCTAAAATAGGGTTCTAACTATTGAAAATTTCAACAAAAGGGGTCTTTACATTCCTAATAGATGCATTCTATGCAAAAACTAGGCCAAGAATATGGACCACTTGTTTATTCATTGATCTTTCACAAGAGAGGTATGGTCTATTTTCAGTCAAGTTTTTGGTTTGGATTCATCCGCCCTTGCCTTGATTACTAAATTCTTCAAGCAATGGGATGACTCTTGGAAGGGTTCTGGTCTTCAAGCCATTAGTAAATGGGCTCTAACTCACTTTGGTTGGGGAATATGAAAAGAACACAATAATCATATTTTTAGGGAAGCAAGCCTCACTACCAAGATATTGTTGGGTAAAATTCTTAATGCCCTTTTGGATATTCATGCATGTCACCTGAATAGAGATGGTGAGCTTTGGAAAGGGAGGGAAGAATGTCTTTAAAAATTCAAATTCTGAATAGGGTGAGATTTCTTTGGAATGTTAGAATTGGGCCCCTGGCTTGGGGCATGGGTCATAGAAGGAGGACGGTTAGGGAGCTTTTGGCATAGGAGACCAAATAGAGAAAGATGATGGGGACCCAGATGCTCCACCCAAGGTGTTGTACAAGATTGTTCCCAATGTGGGTCTACCAAGCTTCGCTAAATGGTCATCACTTTTTGAGGTCAAGCCTATAGGTAAGTCCTCTTTCCCACCTATTAAGATTCTCCCTAAGGTGGAGAAAGGATCTTGTGCCATTGCCATTCCAAACGAGCTCATGGATCACAGTATTGCATTAATGGCTTAAAATTTGGTTGGTAAATTCCTAGGGCCAAGGCCAAATATAGATATTGTGAGATCTTTATTCAGAAGAAATGGGCCCTTAAAGGTCAAGTCTTTGTCACAGCCATGGCCAAGGGGTTTTTGTCCTTTGATTTTTCTTGTATGGAAGACCTCTTGAACATTTTGTGTGAGGGGTCATGGGCTGTAGGTAGTTCCACTCTGGTTCTTTAGAAGTGGTCTTCTAAGTTGAACCTTAATGACTCTTTCTTTGTGCAATCCCCTATCTGGGTAAGGCTTCCAGAGCTCCCCTTAGAATTTTGGAATGAAGATTTTTTTATGGGGGTAGCCAGCTCCTTCGGGGAGCTCCTCTCAATAGATCTGACCACAACCTCAAAAAGACACCTTACCTATGCTTGTATCTATATAAAGGTAATGGAAGGTGTAGACATGCCAGAAATAGTAACATTCCACTCAAAACTAGGAGTGCATGTTCAAAAACAAATTTATGAGATAGTGCCATTTGCATGCTTCCTCTATTTAAAATCTAGGCACAAGGATAACCAATGTCCTAAAGCTAAGGCAGGAAGGAAAAAGAGTAAGCCTACTGGTACTTCAATAAAGGGTAAGAAAATGGTTTAGAAATAGAAAATGACCATTCTCTCAGAGAACCAGGATGGGACTGTGGGAAAGAAAAATGTCCTCGAGCAGGAAGGAGATCAGAGCAATGAAGCAGATAAAGGATCAAAGGTGTTAGAAAATAAGGACCATGATGTCGAGCCCCAAGCCAAAGTCTAGGAAGGGGATTAGAACAATGAAGAAGGTAAAGGATCAAAGGTGTAAGAAAATAAGGACCACGATGTCGAACCCCAAGCCATAGAAGTGGCAAGTAAGATTTTTCTGTTTGAGAAAGAGCAGGAAGTTGGTATGCCGGAGGACCCTTGGATGGTGAACAAGCCAAAAATAGAATTTTTGGCCCCAACCAAAGGACCAGGAGGACTTTCAAAGGTCTCTGAACACAACCTAAGTGAAGGAAACAAAGGACACGAGGTAAGCCATGTAGGGCAGGAGATGGAAGTTGAGGATCAGGATCAAAGACTCTCCTTAGACCTCCCTTTGGCTCCTTGTGAATATGCCAATATCCAATGACCTGGGGAAGAATTTTTTAGAGCTAATCAATAAATCTTCCCTAGAACAAATCTCTAAATGGGAGGAATGGATAAACATTTGCTCTCAAGACAATAAAGTTAAGGGGAGTATGGTTAAGAAGAAGAAAAATCAAAATCAAGATCATCTCCCATTGTCTCTATTAATGAACAGAAGTAGGGTCAAAGTAGATATTGGGGTAAAGCCTAAGTCTCTAAGTAGGAAAAGTCTGAGTCAGACATTGAAAGAGGAGGCCAAAAAGAACTTGGCAGATGGGAGCTAGAGAACCATCAAGGAATACTCCATAAAAAGAAATGAAAATCATATCTTGGAACATAAGGGGCCTAAATGGATCCCACAAATAGGAGATAGTCCAAAATATGATTAGAGATCGGGGTATGTGCAGGATCATGGTGTACCAAACTATGGCCTTAAGTGGCAGTGAAAAATCAGCAAATCAGGTTTATGTCAACTTGACACATAATTTTGAAGTGGTCATGGACTTTATATCAAAAAGTTGTAAGAAAATAATCTATAGGAAATTTAATTTCATTTCTAAACTACTAGGCCTTATTAGGAGAAAAAAATAATTAATTGATCAAAAGTTTGAATTTTAATGCAGTACTAAGAAAATTTCAGGGCGAAAATAAAAAGTAGGTGTATGTCTGACCACCTTAATCAAAATCAAATCATAATACTTTTTAAATATAATTATAGATATGAAAAGTAGACTCATGCTTGGATGTGACCCATATTTTTCGATATTTTTATTCCAAATAAATAATTAAATAGGAATTTTCTACCAAAACTTTTTTGGGAAAAAAAAAGTCCCGTGTCTGACCACCCTAACTAATAGAAAATTTTATCAAATTTAAATTTTTTATTTTTTTCCTTATACTAGGAAAAGTATAGAATGTGACCCAACTTTTAGATTTAAAAATGTTATACCGTTTGAAAGTTATAGCTATTTTTCAATCAGTATGTCAATTAGCACTTTACAATAATCTTCATTGATAATTAACTAATAAATACTTATCGAACTCATAATTTGACAAAAATTATATTGATGGAATCTAGAGAGCGATATTAAAAAACCCTTTTTGTTTCATTCAATTTCGATCAAAATAAAATTGTCAGATAGCTACCTGAAGTCTGAGTATCACTAAAACCCTCTTCAAACACGTCTTTTGGGTTGACCGGGTAGGCTTGGTAAATACCAAGCCTAATCGAATATCCGATATGCTGCGGTTGGGAAATTTCAAATCCCAATCCATTTTGGAAGGAAAATTGGATTTAAACATTATAACTTATGATTTATTAATTATTTCACTTATATTACTATGTAAAGACATATTTTAATATATTATATATATATAATAATGTAATGTAAAGATATAAGATATAATCTAGTAATATATAATAATATAATATGTTAATCTTATTAAAATCTATAAATAAAATTTATATTATTATTATTTTTACTAAATATAATAATGTAATTTATATATACATATAAAATACTTATTATATATTATTATATTAATATATATAATAACGTAATATTTTCATTAAATATAATATGTATTATATTAATATATATATATAACAACGTAATATATTAAATATAAATATATAATATGTGTTATATGTATTATTATATTAATATGTATGTTATTAATATATATATATATATATATATAATAACGTAATACATATATATATGTTATTAATATATATAGTAACGTAACATTTTTATTAAATATAATAATGTAATATATATATATATATATATATATATATAAAATATTAATATGTATGTTATTAATATATATGTATATTATTAATATATATGAGTCAAAGGGGGTCATAGGTCAACCATTGACCCCCTTTGACGCATTAAACGATGACATATGTTCCTAGGGGTCTTAGGACCCCTAGGGACATATTACAATGGTTAATATAGGTCAAACGGGGGGTCATAGTGTGTCCTATGACCCCTTTTGACCCATTAAATGAGAACATATGTCCCTATGGGTCCTAGGACCCCAAGGGACATATTTGAATCGTTCATATAGGTCAAAGGGGGTCATAGGGTGACCTATGACCCTCTTTGACCTATTAAACGATGACATATGTCTTTAAGGGTCCTAGGACTCTTAAGGATATATTCGAATGGGTAATATGGGTCAAAGGGGGTCATAGGTTCCTTTGACCCATTAAATGACGACATATGTCCCTAAGGGTCCTAGGACCCCTAGGGACATATTCGAATGGGTAATATGGGTCAAAGGGGGTCATTGCATGACCTATCACCCTTTTTGACCCATTAAAAGACGACATATGTCTCTAGGGGTCCTAGAACCCCTAGGGACATATTCGAATGAGTAATATGGGTCAAAGGGGGTCATAGGGTGACCTATGACCCCCTTTGACACATTAAATGATGACATATGCCCCTAGGAGTCCTAAGACCCCTAAGGACATATTCTAATTGTTCATATGGGTCAAAGGGGGCCATAGGGTGACCTATGACCCCCTTTGACCCATTAAAAGATGACATATGTCCCTAGGGGTCTTAGGACCCCTAGAGACATATTCGAATCATTCATATGGGTCAAAGGGGGTCATAGGTCACCCTATGACTCCCTTTGACCCATTAAATGACGACATATGTCCCTAGGGGTCCTATGACCCCTAGGGACATATTCAAATGGGGGTCATAGGACCCCTAAGGACATATTCAAATGGGTAATATGGGTCAAAGGGGGTCATAGGTCTTTGACTCATTAAATGAAAACATATGTCCTTAGGGGTCCTAGGACCCCTAAGGACATATTTGAATGGGTCATATGGGTCAAAAGGGGTCATAGGATGACCTATGATCTCCTTTGACCCATTAAACGACGACATATGTCTCTAGGTGTCCTAGGACCTCTAGGGACATATTAAAATTGTTCATATGGGTGAAAGGGGGTCATAGGTGACCTATGACCCCCTTTGATCCATTAAACGACAACATATGTCTGTAGGGGTCCTAGAACCCCTAGGGACATATTGGAATTGTTCATATGGGTCAAAAGGGATCATAGGTGAATTATGACCCCCTTTGACCCATTAAACGATGACATATGTCTTTAGGGGTCCTAAGACCCCTAAGGACATATTCGAATCGTTCATATGGGTCAAAGGGGGTCATAGGGTGACCTATGACCCCCTTTGACCCAGTAAACAATGACATATGTCTCTAGGAGTCCTAGGACCCCTAGGGACATATTCAAATCTTTCATATGGGTCAAAGGGGTGACCTATGACCCTCTTTGACCAATTAAACAATGACATATGTCTCTAGGGGTCCTCAGACCCTTAGGGACATATTCAAATGAGTAATATGGGTCAAAAAGGGTCATAGGGTGACCTATGAACCCCTTTGACCCATTAAACAATGCCATATGTCCTTAGGGGTCCTAAGACCCCTACATACATATTTGAATGAGTAATATGGGTCAAAGAGGGTCATAGGGTGACCTATGACCCCCTTTGACCCATTAAATGATGACATATGTCTCTAGAAGTCCTAGAACCCCTAGGGACATATTCGAATTGTTCATATGAGTCAAAGGGGATCATAGGGTGACCTATGACCCCCTTTAACTCATTAAATGATGACATATGTCTCTAGGGGTCCTAAGACTCCTAGGGACATATTCAAATCGTTCATATGGGTCAAAGGGCGTCATAGGGTGACCTATGACCCTTTTTGACCCAATAAACGATGACATATGTCTCTAGGGGTCCTTGGACCCCTAGGGACATATTTGAATGGGTAATACGGGTCAAAGTGGGTCATAGGTCACCCTATGACCCCCTTTGATCCATTAAACAATGACATATGTCCTAGGGGTCCTAAGACCCCTAAGGACATATTGGAATGAGTAATATGGGTCAAAGTGGGTCACAAGGTGACCTATAACCCCCTTTGACCCATTAAATGATGACATATGTCCGTAGAGGTCTTAGGATCCCTAAGGACATATTCGAATCGTTCATATGGGTCAAAGGGGGTCATAGGGTGAGCTATGACCCCCTTTGATCTATTAAAGTATGACATATGTCTCTAGAGATCCTAAGACTCCTAGGGACGTATTCGAATCGTTCATATGGGTCAAAGAGTAACATAGGTCATGCTATGAACCCCTTTTACCCATTAAATGATGACATATGTCCCTTGGGGTCTTAGGACCCCTAGGGACATATTTGAATCGTTCATATGAGTAAAAGGGGGTCATAGGGTGACTTATGACCCCCTTTGACCCATTAAACGATGACATATGTCCCTTGGAGTCCTAGGACCCCTAGGGACATATTCGAATCATTGATATGGTCAAAGGGGGTCACAGGGTGACCTATGACCCCCTTTCACCCATTAAACGACGACATATGTCGCTAAGGGTCTTAGGACTCATAAGGACATATTTGAATGGGTAATATGGGTCAAAGGCGGTCATAGGTCACCCTATGACCCCCTTTGACCCATTAAACGATGACATATGTCCTTAGGGGTCCTAGGACCCCTAAGGACATATTCGAATCGTTCATATGGCTCAAAAGGGGTCATAGGGTGACCTATGACACTTGTTGACCCATTAAACGATGACATATGTCTGTAGAGGTCCTAGGACCCATAGGGACATATTTGAATAGGCAATATGGGTCAAAGGGGGTCATAGGGTGACCTATGACCCCCTTTGACCCATTAAACGATGACATACGTCTCTAGGGGTCCTAGGACCCCTAGAGACATATTCGAATGGGTCATATGGGTCAAAGACCCATTAAACGACAACATATGTCTCAAGGGTTCCTAAGACCCCTAAGGACATATTCAAATCGTTCATATGGGTCAGAGGGGGTCATAGGTCTCTCTAGGGGTCCTCGAACCCCTAAGGACATATTCAAATGGGTAATATGGGTCAAAGAGGGTCATAGGGTGACCTATGACCCCCTTTGATTTATTAAAAGATGACCTATGTCTTTAAGGATCCTAAGACCCCTAGGGACATATTTGAATGGGTAATATGAGTCAAGGGGGTTCATAGGGTGACCTATGACCCCCTTTGACCCACTAAACGATGACATATGTCTCTAAGGGTCTTAGGACCCTTAGGAAAATATTCAAATCGTTCATATGGGTCAAAGGGGGTCATAGGGTGACCTATGACCCTCTTTGACCTATTAAATGATGACATATATCTCTAGGGGTCCTCGGACCCCTAGGGACATATTCAAATGGGTAATATGGGTCAAAGGGGGTCATAAGGTGACCTATGACCCCCTTTGACCCATGAAACGATGACATATGTCCCTAGGGTCCTAAGACCCTTAAGGACATATTCGAATGGGTAATATGGGTCAAAGGGGGTCACAAAGCGACCTATGACCCCCTTTGACCCATTCAACGACGACATATGTCTCTAAGAGTCTTAAAACCCCTAGGGACATATTTGAATCATTCATATGAGTCAAAGAGGGTCATAAGGTGACCTATGACCCCTTTTGGCCCATTAAATGGTGACATATGTTGCTAGGGGTCCTAGGAGCCCTAGGGACATATTCAAATCATTCATATGAGTCAAAGGAGGTCATAGGATGACCTATGACCCTCTTTGACCCATTAAATGATGACATATGTCTCTAGGGGTCCTCGGACCTATAGAGACATATTCGAATGAGTAATATGGGTCAAAGGGGGTCATAGGGTGACGTATGACCCTTTTTGACTCATTAAATGATGACATATGTCTCTAGGGGTCTTAGGACTCCTAGGAACATTTGAATAGGTAATATGGGTCAAAGGCGGTCATAGGTCACCCTATGACCCCCTTTGACCCATTAAATGATGACATATGTCCCTAAGGGTCCTAGGACCCCTATGGACATATTCAAATCATTCATATGGCTAAAAAAGGGTCATAAGGTGACCTATCACACCCTTTGACCTATTAAACAACGACATATGTCTGTAGGGGTCCTAGGACCCCTAGGGACATATTTGAATGGGTAATATAAGTCAAAGGGGGTTATAGGTCACCCTATGACCCCCTTTGACCCATTAAACGATGACATATGTCCTTAAGGGTCTTAGGACCCCTTGGAACATATTTGAATCGTTCATATGGGTGAAAGGGGGTCATAGGTGACTCATTAAATGACGACATATGTCCCTAGGGGTCTGAGGAACCCTAGGGACATATTCGAATGGGTAATATGGGTCAAAAGGGGTCATAGGTCACCCTATGACCCCCTTTGACCCATTAAATGACGACATATGTCTCTAGGGGTCCTAGGACCCCTAGGGACATATTCAAATAGGTAATATGGGTCAAAGGGGATCATGGGGTGGCCTATGACCCCCGTTGTTCCATTAAATGATGACATATGTCCTTAGGGTTCCTAGAGACCCCAGGGACATATTCGAATAGGTAATATGAGTCAAAGGGGGTCACAGGGTGACCTATGACCTCTTTTGACTCATTAAATGATAACATATGTCTCTAGGGGTCCTAGAACCCCTAGGGACATATTCAAATCGTTCATATGGGTCAAAGGGGGTCATAGGGTGACCTATGACCCCCTTTGATCCATTAAATGATGACATATGTCGCTAGGGGTCCTAGGACCCCTAGGGACATATTCAAATCGTTCATATGGGTCAAAGGGGGTCATAGGGTGACCTATGACCCTCTTTGACCCATTAAACGATTTCATATGTCTCTAGGGGTCCTCGGACCCCTAAGGACATATTCGAATGGGTAATATGGGTTAAAGGGGGTCATAGGTATGGGTAATATGGGTTAAAGGGGGTCATAGGGTGACCTATGACCCACTTTGACCTATTAAAAGACCACATATGTCCCTAGGGGTCCTAGGACCCCTAGGGACATATTCGAATGGGTAATATGGGTCAAAGGGGGTCATAGGGTGACCTATGACCCCCTTTGATCCATTAAACGATGACATATGTCTCTAGGGGTCCTAGAACCCCTAGGGACATATTCAAATCGTTCATATGGGTCAAAAGGGATCATGGGGTGACCTATGACCCCCTTTGACTCATTAAATAAGGACATATGTCGCTAGGGGTCCTAGGACCCCTAGGTACATATTCTAATTGTTTATATGGGTCAAAGGGGGTGATAGGGTGACCTATGACCCTCTTTGACCCATTAAACGATGACATATGTCTCTAGGGGTCCTCAGACCCCTAGAGACATATTCGAGTGGGTAATATGGTTGAAAGGGGGTCAAAGGGTGACCTATGACCCCCTTTGACCCATTAAACGACGACATATGTCTCTAGGGGTTCTACGACCCCTACGGACATATTTAAATCGTTCATATGGGTTAAAGTCACCCTATGACCCCCTTTGACCCATTAAACGATGACATATGTCTGACATATTCAAATCATTCATATGGGTCAAAGGGGGTCATAGAGTGACCTATGACCCCCTTTGACCTATTAAACGATGACATATGTCTTTAGGAGTCCTAGGACCCCTATGAACATATTCAAATAGTTCATATGGGTCAAAGGGGGTCATAGGGTGACCTATGACCCTCTTTTACCCATGAAATGATGACATATGTCTCTAGGGGTCCTCGGACCCCTAAGGACATATTCAAATCATTCATATGGGTCAAAGGGGGTCATATGGTGACCTATGACCCCCTTTGACCCATTAAATGATGAAATATGTCCCTAGGGGTCCTAAGACCCCTAGGGACATATTCGCATGGGTAATATGGGTCAAAAGGGGTCACAGGGTGACCTCTGACCCCCTTTGACCCATTAAATGATGACATATGTCCCTAGAGGTCCTAGGACCCCTAGGGACATATTCGAATCGTTCATATGGGTCAAAGGGGGAAGATCCCTAGGAACATATGCCCTTTTGACCCATATGAACAATTCAAATATGTCCCTAGGGGTCCTAGGACCTCTAGGGACATATGTCATCGTTTAATGGGTCAAAGGGGGTCATAGGTCACCCTGTGACCCCATTTGAATGATTCAAATATGTCCCTAGAGGTTCTAGGACCCCTAGAGACATATGTCATCATTTAATGGGTCAAAGAGGGTCATAGGTCACCCTATGACCCCCTTTGACCCATATGAACGATTTGAATATGTTCCTAGGGGTCTTAGGACCCCTAGCGACATATGTCGTCATTTAACCCCCTTTGACCCATATGAATGATTCGATTATGTCCCTAGGGGTCCTAGGACCCCTAGAGACATATGTCATCGTTTAATAGGTCAAAGGGGGTCATAGGTCACTCTGTGATCCCCTTTGACCCATATTACCCATTCGAATATATCCCTAGGGGTCCGAGGACTCTTAGGGACATATGTCATCGTTTAATGGGTCAAAGGGTGTGTGTTTGTGTGTGTATTACGTTATTATATTTAAGATTATATATTCTTAACATATATTAATAATAGAGCTCATAATAATAATAATATATATTATGTTATTACATTTAATAAAAATATAGGAAAAATAATAATAATAATATAAATTATATTTATAGATTATAATAAGAATAACATAATTTATTATTATATATTAATAGATAATAAGTTATATCTTTACCTTTAAACATCATTATGTGTGTGTGTGTGTGTGTGTGTTATATCCTATTATATATAGCTTTATACTAAGGAATATACTATTAACATAATATATATATATAATATATTATGTATATATATAATATATACTATGTATATAAATATAAGAACAAATATATTACCCACTTATATATATATATATATATATATATATATATATATATATATATGACGCACAAAAACATCCTATAATATATTACTATATACTAAAGCAAAACGAGCATATAAAAATTATAAACAATGTCAAAAGTGTGCATATATATATATATACACACATATATATATATATATATATACATATATATATATACATATATATACATATATACATATATATATATACATATATATATATATATATACATATATATATATATATATACTCACAAATATATAAATATAAAAAATAAATATATAAATATATATTCATATATTTCTTAATATAAATATAAATTTAACAATAAATACATATATGTATTTATATAAAGAAAATATAAAAACATAAACATATGTATTTATATTAATAAATACATATATAAAAATATTTAATCACTATCACAAACTGTTTTTCCCTCCAAAATTTTGTGGGGGACATATCGGATATCCGATTTGAAATCAGATATCCGATTTTACTGCCATCAAATTCCAACTTATTCGCTGTCTCTGCAGACCCGACAACATCACTTTTTGACTTTTTTTCACGGGTTTTATAAAAAGTCGCATTTTGGGGCCCAACCAATCGAAAAAAATTCAAAAATACAACCTTAGGTGTCCGATATTGTCATCTGAATGGGGAGCAGCAGTCGTCGAAAGGCTAAACGCAAAAAAAAGTTATCCAATAAAGACATTGAGGCATATAGGGAAAGGGACAAAATGGGACACCAAAGAAAAAGACAAGGTATGATAAATATCAGTCAAGTTGACAATGAATTAGTCGAAGTTGAAATCATAGAGTCAGATAATGAATATGTACAGTTGGAGAATGAAAATGTATATATTGAAAACAATAATGGCAAAATTGACAATTTAGAGAATGAAAATTTCGAGGACGAAATGCTACCAAGTCATAATCCAAATTGCATAATTGACCATGTCGAACATGACAATGCACAGGAATCTAATGCACAAGAACCTTACATATCTCCTAATTATAATCAAAATGAAGGTTCTAGAACACCAAAACGGATAATTGAAATTGATGAAACGATTATTACCAGTTTGGAAGGGAAAAAATCAGAAAGAACCATTCAGTTATGGGTTACAAGACTATAGAACATGTTTTTCGGCAACAAGACAGTGGTGGAGCAATGTCAGCTTTTCATGCACTTATTAAAGATGCAAAAGATGAGACCTATGCTTTCCAAATTGAAGATTCGTGTCAATAAAAAGTTGGAAAGAAATGCCATTATTGAGAAGAATCTTTTCAGTGCTCTCAATGGCATTGGGAAAAATAGCAGGGAGAAGGATAACAGAGCTGCTTGAAGGGTTATTACAACCTCTTTGGTAAGTCATCATTTGAGAAAGGGTAGATATATGAGACAAACTTGTATTGATTTGAATCTAAATTGTTCTACTTTGAGAAGAGCACTTAGTCAATGAGAGAAAATTGATGATCCTCTTCAAAATGAAACATGGGCATTTGGTGGGAGACTTCCACGTATTGATAAGAAGCTATCCGATGATGTGAAGGAAGAAATTACACAGTTTTGGCACTCTAACTCACGGGTATCACCCAATGCTAAAGACGTGTTAAAGTTGAAAATTGGCATAAGAGACCACATGCCACATCCTAAACAGTATTTGGAGGTAAGTCAAACTATGTTGTTCAAACAATTTAGAGAGAGTCATCCAAGTCTTCATATATCACAAAGGGCTTTTGAATCTTTGAAGCCATTTTATTGTGTGCCACTCAAAATTCGAAATACATGTTGCTGCAAATATGATGTTGAGTTTTCTATGCACCATGAACTATTACACTCCATCCATTCTACTTTGCATACTAAAGAAATGTTGGAGGATTGTGGGGCTAGTGGGCTTCCAAAATCATCAAGAGACTTGCTAGATCAACTTTTATGTCATAGAGTTGATGGTTGTTTCTTTTATAGAAATACTTGCTTAAATGAGAAGTGTTCAGAATGTGGTGGCTTATCCAAGTTTGACACATGTTTTCATGAGGGGTGCAAACAAGATCTTGGAAAGACAATAGTGAAAAAGAAGGTATATGAAACAGTGAAATACACATTGAAGAGTGGGGGTGAGAGCTCTAGATGTGAATTGGTTGGAAAAGGTATCAGTGTGGCTAGTTTTATTTTAGATTTTAAGGAAAATCTTTTCTACAAGTATGCAAGACATAGTCACAGGTCTTAGTGGTTGGATTAACAATTTAGAATGTGTAAGGATACTTTTTCCATTGGCACTATTGTATCAGTTGTTGATTTTGCTGAGAACTACACATTGCAACCTCAAAATGAGACACAATCTTAGTATTACAACTTCATTCAGATTGCTATTTTCATTCACATAACATATAGACATGCCCTTGATAGTGTAGAAGATAATCGAAAGATTATTAGAGAGTATCATTTTTATATGAGTGATGATAGATCTCACTCTCACGAGTTTGTGCAACATTGTTTCGAGAATTATTTTGATTTCTTACATGAGCATGCAATTGCTATGGATAGACATACCATTTGGTCAGATAACTGTACAGGTCAATTCAAAAATGCTCGCATGTTTTATTGGTTGTGTAGGATGCACGTAGAGAGAGGGGTGCCTCATATTTGGATTTTTTTTGAGTCCGACCATGGAAAAGGGGAACATGATGGAGCAGGGGCATGTGTGAAGAGAGCTCTAGTTAAGGAGCAACTAAAGGTTTTAGCAGCAGAGCTTCTTGATGCTCGTAGCATTGTTGATTGGTGTAGTTTAGCATTATTATAGGGGGGACTCTTGATTTAGTGGTAGGCAGGTTCTTTTGGTTGGTTGAGGAAGGGTCCAAAGCTAATAGATTAGATTGTGCTACAGTGAGAGACTCATAAAAAATGCATTCATTTCGGAGCTCTGATTCTAGTACATGGACCATTTGGACATGACAACTAACTTTCTTTTTTCCTAGTTGTTTTCAGTGTGATTGGGATCACTGTGAGTCAAGTGAGTGGGTGGACACATGGGCTCCACATTATCTTACTCCATTGTCTATCATACCCTCTATCAGAAATGATGACATGAAAAGTTCACTTGAGCATAACCATCTATCAGATCTACTTCAGCCAAGACATGTCTTTGCATTGGTTGCACCATAGGGGAATGATGAGAAATTCAATTATTGGTTAGCACGTTGTGTAAGAGGTAAACAAAAACTTGCACAACTGATCATAGATGATGATGGATTCACATATCCTACTAGTTCAGTGGTTGTCGTTGGAACATGGCTACGGACATACATGCTTAGAAAGAATGGAATTCCTGCATTCAAAGACTATCAGAAGCACAAAATAATTCTCATATATATAGCATCTTATTATAGCAACAAATGTAAAGTTGTTGAAGCATCAAGGAAGACCAAAAGTAAAATATCTTTTTACTATTAAAAATGTTGATCATGAAGCCCTGTTGGAGACCCTAAAACAGAGAGAGGACCCTACTGGAACACTCGACTAGGTATATTTACTTCTTATGTTATTTTTTTCATAATGATTCAATGAACTGATGATTATCTTGTTTAATACAATAAGTTACTAATTTTTTTTATGATATTGGAATGTAGGTACATCATGAAGAGTTGGGGAGGTGGGGGGGGGACGGGGTGGTGTTTGGGAGAATTCATAAGATTTATGATGTATTATGATGTAAAATGTGAACTTTTTTTGTATATGATTTTTTTAATAACGAAAAAGACAGGTTAAATTAGTTGCACATTGTAATTTGTATTTTGGTAAGTTCTTTGTAAATAATTATAAGAGGAAGATATTGAACAAGTTCTTGCAAATCATATGTGCATGTGATACAAGTCTATAAGGACAATTTTAAGAGCATTTATAACTGTATGAAAGATAATTGCTTGCGGATATCTTATTACAAGTTTGGCTTTTTTCTTATTTGACATAGAGTTGACATTATGATTATTAAAACTATTTTTTATCAAACTAATCAAATAAGAAAAATCTAGGAAATGGATGAACGATTAGAATACTTGATTTCTTAAAAAATAATTTGGAGAATGTGTCAATAAGTTTGAATACTCATTCGCAATGAGGCATTGAAAGAAAAAGTGATTTTATGATTACAAGTACATGTAAGCCTTTTACTACAAGTCTTATCAATGCATTTCATTATTTTTTATGGTGTGAGGTTTCCATTGTATATTTTACTTATTATTTTTACATTTTTAATGGATACAAGACCCCATGGTGCAACTATAAGCCTTGGGCATCAATTGGTCCAATAAAGTGGATTTTTCGTTATCTCTATGTTTTTTAGGCAGTCTAGGTGTTTATAACAATAGTAGGGTCCCTAGGCATTTGTGGAATCCATTTACAAGCAAATTTGCAATTAAAATTGTAACTCCTAACATCAAAATCCTCATTATGCCCATTTTGAGGGAGGTTGTCATATTTGCATTGAATTGGGTGCATGTGGTTTTGGGTTGTACTTTTGGAAGGTAAGTCTAGAAACCTTTTGTAGTGTTTTGGGTCCTATGAGAATGCAATTTGAGCTTTGACTCTATCTTAAATTGGAAATTATGTTATGACGGGTGTTATATACTCATCTTATAGGTAAATTATGCGGAATTTATTTTGTGAACATGAACTATGGGTGATATGTTGATGAAACATGAAAGTTTGTGAAGGTATTTAATCCAAATGTTTATGCTAAAATGTTATTAGACATTGATACTCAATAGTCACTTACGTGTACATGTAAGTTCAGGTGCTAGTTCCTTAGAAAGGTGTTAATTTATTCTATTGGGTGAGTTATGAATTGATAAAATAGAGGTGGTGAGAAAATGCTAAGATTTGCTAGTTGAAGTTTACCATCATATCTATACATGCTATATGCATATGGTTTCTAGGACATGAAAGAAGCATTAATAAAATAGTAGATGTAAATTGTATTAGGTCAAGAAGTGGTTCCATGGTTGAAATTATGTATGATTTTTAATTTTTCAAGTGAGCCATTATGTTAGCCGTGATATGATAAAATTAGTTGTTGATTGTTAAATTACAATGTTTTACTATTTTATGAATTCGACTATCTTGATAGAGATGCATAGCAAAGGATATGAGGATTTTACTGGATAATTGACTTTTACAAGTTTATGTTCACTTTACTTTGTATCCAATCTAAATAGTTATTGGATACTAAAATCCATTGGGCTTATGATTAGCACCGAAAAAGAGGCATATCATATTCTATACTAAAATTCAAAGGAATAAACAATCTTGAAATCATAAAGTAGGGTATCTAGATGGAGAAAAAGAAAAGGAGAGAAAACCCAGATGAAAGAGTGACCAGAATTTTCACTCCTACTAGAAAAAACTTATCAAAATTCTCACCCAAAAACCATATTCATGTTAGGCCTGTTTTACCAAGCCCACTTGGTATACCTACGGTAAGGGTCAATTTTAACAATAGGATAACCCTTAGTTGACTTGAGAGGCCTCCCTAAAGTTGGTTTTCCAAGATGGATGAAAATCAACTTTTGGAAGCATGACCTTGGTTAGACAACCTTTCATTTTTGTGAAAAGACTTTTTTCCTTTATAAAGCCATTTTTCTAGTTTCTAAACTTAGAAGTTGTAAGGGTTTGGGAAGAGTGACCAATGAGATCTCACACTTTCACCAAGAGGATTATAGGAAATGTGTGGATCTCTTTTAGGGGTTTTCTCCATGGTTGGAAAAATCATTGCCCACTCTCCAACTTTGGGAGACAAGCTTAGGAGTTAAAGAATTTTGGAGAATTGGAAGGGAGTTCTTCATCAACCATCTTTCCATAACTTGGACCAAGGTTGGTTCTCTTCTTATGTTGTGTAACTGATGTTCTTACTGCAAAATTGGTATTGTAAATGTTGTTGCATTCCTATAATGGGTAGTTTGGATGACATTTGTTTCTCATTATTTTTCCTTATGTGTTGTTGTGGTTTTTTTTTTGCTTGTCGATTGTTATGGGTGTTTTTTTCTTCTTTGTGTATTTTTATGGGTGTTCAAGGCATCACTCACCCTTGGGAGGGAAGTAGTGGCCTTATGAGTGAAGGGGCTAGTTGGGCCATCCCATAAGTGTAGAGTCTCTTCCCTTGGAGGGAAGAGGGAAAAAGAAATAAGTATGGTCTCCATGTGCCACAACTTATTTTACACTTGGGGTGATAAGGGGAGAATTTGTGAAAAGAATTATATGTGCATCTTGAAGCCTTGTGAAGGCATGGCTTTGTTTTTTTGGAATTTGAAGCCTTGTGAAGGCATGATACTTAGTGATTTGTTGGCTTCTCCACTTGGGTTTAGCACACCTTCACTCTATTTATTGGGCCCTTAGAGTGGTCTATTGTGCAAGCTTGATAAAATGGTGTTTATTATTGTTTTGTTGAAGCAGTCCATTATTGACAATTGTAGGTCATTGTGAGGCTTGGGAATGAAAATGGTGTTTCTTGGTTTGTGTATATTCTTGTGTGTATCTTATTTTTTTTTGTGTGTGGTGTGTGTGTACCCTAGTTTGGTATCTAGTTCTCCTATCTCCTTGAAGGTTGTGTAGGAGTTGGCTTGATCCTTTCTTCCATTGTGCTATCTTTGCATCATCCATGGTCAAGGAGTCTGATGGAGACCCAAGGAGGTAACAACAATAACTTCAAAAAGTTGAATGATTTCACAAAGTTTTCTAGGCTTCTTCAAGGCACCTAATGGCTTCACATGCACACTTTTGGAATATACCTTCAACTAACTATTCCAACCCCACAAAGCATTTTCCTAGACTCAAAATGACATGTTTAAACAAGTTTTACAATCCCCAAACCAATTTCATGCCTTAAAACCCTCAAATCCTAGGGTATCATCAATCTAGGTCAATCACTCACTTCCAAGACCTAAAATTCAGGATTCACCATTCATTCAACTTATCTTCAAAGGTTATCAAATAAAAAGTATACCTCATTCAGCCAAATGTACAACTGTGTAATAGTTAGCACTCATTTGGGTACCCAAATCAATTCTTTCACCACTCAAACTTGCATATTCTTCGCTTTAACCTGGAAATCTTCATTCCTCTTGCATATTAAGGGTTAGTCAGACATGTTGGCACTATAGGTTCCATCCCATGGATTAGTTGTACACAAATTAAATGCATCTAAATAAGAAACTATCTCTAATCTACCCCTATGGCTCATTTGTGTTGGTATGACTTGTACCTTATCATTGTACAGATTGTCTCTGACATGGATAACTATTTCTACCCATGAATTCATCATCTAACTGCAATAAAAGGTGGCCACCAAGCCCTAACACAGTGAAAACAAGAGGGAAATTGAGGGGACAATCATAGTGGGAATGATTTGCTTTAATGAGGGCAGGGTTTGAGAGTTGAATCTTGTTTATGGTGATAAAACATAGAGGTCTATAACTTGAATTGGTCAAGTAAGGCATTATACGTGGGAGATTGAGCATACCCTAGAAACAAGGGTTTTGAATACATGATTTTGGGATTTTGGGGCTAATGAAGCCATAGACTGAAATTGATTGTGTAATCATTTAATTGAAAGCATTTTATGAGCCTATACAAAGTTTGAAGTCCATACATTAAGTATTGCTATATGTTGCTTTGTAAATGTAGTAGTTGTTCCATTATTAAAGACAAGGTCATTGTGAAGAAACTTTGATTTTTGCCAAAGGAAGCCACCCAATCTTGACATATGTTTTGTATAAGGATAAAGGGTACTTGAAAAGGTCATTGGTTCAGAGAGTCACTTGGGAAAATCAAAAGATATCTGCCAATTTACCTTGCTGCTGTTATAGAAATTGAAAATTGTCATTGACAACATTTTGGCTTGCTATGCATTTTTTCTCCAGAGGTGTTGAAACTTGAAGATGATGTTTGGAACATGTTAGATAGGCTAGAACAAACCTATTAAAGCCTAAAAACATCCTAGAGTTGACTGTTTGTGGAATTTGCCTATCAGGACCTTGAAGGGTCACTAGGAACACAACCACAATCTTGCTCATTTTGGGTGGTTACTTGGGTCCATTACCCTATCCTCTACACTAGAAAACTTGTTAATTGATCAAATACCAACCACATCTCATCAAAAATAAATAAATCAAGTAACGCATACATGAGGTATGCATAATCACTAACCATTCTATGCACTTTTTTATCACAGCAATACATGGAACACTAGTGCAAAGCACCTAATCATTTTTCTTGTCTTGATGTAATAAGGTCTAGGGATAGATCTAATGATCTCCCTATGACCATCCACATTTTTAATGGACACAAGACCCCATTGTGCAACTACAAGCCTTGGCCATCAATTTGTCCAACAAAGTGGATTTTTGATAAATTCCATTTTTTTAGGTAAGTCTGGATTTTTAGAACATTATTAGGGTCCCTAGGAGTTTGTAGAGTCCATTTGCAAACAAATTTGTAATAAAACTTGTCTTAGTGCAAAAATTACAAAAAGTTGCTTAGCAACTTTTGCAATTTTCTTGACAACTTTTCAAAATCTAACTTCTAACGGCTAGAACCGTTTGAATTGTTAGTGCCATTAACTCTGGGTGGGTGGGTGAACCCTAGTGACACCCTTGTTCCAGCCACAGAGACCATCCATCGTCCGTGGGCAACCCGTACTAAGGAGTCTCCAAGGTGCTCTAAGTGCGTTTCGAGGTCGATCTTTCAAGGGTCATAACTTAGAGCTCGTGAGGGATATCAATGAACTGTCGAATGTTACAAGATGGCGATGCTGAGGCATAAAATAACGTATCTCATTTTTGAGAGATCACATTCCATTTGGATTCGGCACAGCGATCTCGCTCGATGCACAAACTCGCAGTGTGCCTCAATTCATAGGTGCACCACAATGTAACTTTGAAATTGTTGATCTTGGCATCAACTCATCAGCGCCATTATCTCCAGGTGGGCGGGTGAACCCTAGTGACACCCTCTTTCCAGCCACGAAGACCATCCATCGTCTGTGGGAACCCCGTATCGAGGAGTCTCCAAGGTGCTCTAACTGCGTTTCGAGGTTGATCTTCCAAGGGTCATAACTCAGAGCTCGTGAGGGCTATTGATGAACTGTTGAATGTTATAGGATGGTGATGCTAAGGCCTAAAATAACCTATCTCATTTTCAAGAGATCACATTTTGTCTGGATTTGGCACAATGATCTCGCTCGATGCCGAAACTCGCAATGTGCCTTAGTTCATAGGTGCACCACAACGTAACTTTGAAACCGCTGATCTTGGCATCAAATTGTTAGCGCCATTAGCTTCGGGTGGGCAGGTGAACCCTTGTAACACCCTTGTTCCATCCACAGAGACCATCCATCATCTGCAGGCACCTCGTACCGAGGAGTCTCCAAGGTGCTCTAAGTGCGTCTCGAGGTCGATCTTTCGAGGGTCATAAATCGGAGCTCGTGAGGGCTATTGATGAACCGTCCAATAGAGTCTCTTAAGTTGATATATTTTGAGGTTTTGTTGAAATTGAAAAGTTGTAGTATGAGGATAGTAACAAAGTGAAGTGCTAGTTATCAAAGATTATGAATCTATGAATGACTTGGTGGTTGAGAATAGAATCCATGGTTGAGGAGTGGAGTCGTTAACTATGTTGAGATTATATTTGAAGCCAAGAGTTAGTTTCAAGGTTGAAGGTGGAGTTTAAAATCAAATTTGGGGTTATCTGAACCTTGTGTAGGATGTTAACAAGTGTGTTTATGTTATGATAGCACTTCAAATTATACATTGCATCCAAATTTGATAATAAAGGTTGTTAAAATGTTATTCAAAAATTATTGCATTTGAATCAAATATAACAAACATAATCAAAATTAATGATATTCCATAAACATGAACAATACACATGATCCACGATAAATTGAACATTACTAGATACTAAATTAATATGTATATCATTGTGCACATAAATGACAAAAATATATATCAAAATACATCTATCCATAGACAAAAGTTTACACAAATATATATCAAAGATCATGTATCCATAGACAAAGTACTCAAATATATATCAAAATACATAGATCCATATACAAAATGTGGCTGATCATGTCATCAGAATGTGTATAATATTAATGTTTCTATATACAATGTGACATATGCCATCTCAAAATGTCTCATGATGCATCCTACGACAACTATACTATCCTAGGGTGCTGTTGGATGATCAAAATGCAGCGTCTTCATTGCACTAGGTGGATCGGATGCCTCCTACATAAACAAAAAAGGAAAACCAAAAGTTAGGCTAATAAATTTATATGATTCTTTATATCTAACATTGAATTACTCAAATGCATAATGATCATTTTTGTAATGAAGATTTATACTATCAAAATTTCATAATAAATACCTCTCTCGTCGACCTCCTATGTCGGTCAAGAGTCCTCTCGTATGCCATCGAAAATGATGGTACCTCGCTGATTGTGGGCTATATATGTTCAAATACGTTTGTCAGATCAATCTACAATTTAAACTATAACATTATAACTCATCAATACTAAATTTATAACATATTTAATCATGAATTCAAACTACAACTTACTATTGTAGCCTTCGCCTAAGGAGAGAGTGGCCGCATCATCAAATCTACATAACTCTCCCGTCGGACCTCATGTGCACTAGGAGTCTCCTATGAGATACAAAATAGTAGTTGTTAATATCACGAAAATTAGTTTTGAATTTATTTATGAAGATAAGTGATGTAGGAGCATCCCATGCTCATCAAAGGAACATTGTAGATCTAAGGCATTATAGAGGTCATGGAGCATCTCTTGAAGTCAATTGGGCAATCCTTGCACCAATTATGGCTCATGGAAGCATAAAAAGTTATAATGTTGGACTCATATGTGGAAAAAAGTTGTAATTGGGCATGAGATAGGATTTGAGAATTTCATATGGTAGATGAGTCATTTGATAGGTTCATGTAGGTTGTCATGATCATATCTTGTCATTAGACAACTCAAAATGTTCAATAAGCCCATTAAAAGCATAGTTTAATAGTTAGAAATTTGAATAGTAGTGGTTATGTGTTTTTTGGAGGGAAACTCCATAATTTAAATTTTATGAAGAGTTAAAAAATGAAACCGATTGGAGGTGGTTGAGGGGGTTACTAACCATCCCTTGAAACTTATAAATTGTGATTGTATTGCCTGGAGGGTCAGATTTGTACAGGCTGTCTCAGACAATTGAATGAAAGTGCTTGGTTTTCAAGAGAAACTTGAAGAATCCTTTGTTTTGTAAGTGCTTTCTGATATTGGAATGAGTGGTAATATCATCTTAGATATTTAAATTCATGGTGAATGCTGAAGGAGAAGTTCTAGAATTGAGTTTTGGGGTTTGAACAAGCAGGCCTTAGTTTTTAAGCCATTTTAAGGAGGGTTTTGAAGTTTGGGTGTTTAGGTGTGTGACCAAGACCTATAATCTTGAAAATACTTTGATTTAGATCATTAATAGAGACTATGGAAAAGGATTAAGTCAGATTGCAAGTTTGAAGGGTACTTGCTTTGTAAAAGTGGTCTAATTAGGCCTAATTCTGAGATAAACTGCCTTGTTCCGTACAATCTTTCCAAAGGAGTGATATCTGATTTTTGGATATATTATAAAAATCAAAAAAGGGTATCTGAAAAGCTAGTTTATTTTCTTTGTGTTTTGGAAAGTTTGAGAGAAAAATCAAGAAAACAAGGTCTGCTGATCTAAAGAAGAGAATAGCCTAGTAAAGGGCAAAACTGGTCTCTTTTGTATCTACTAAAGATTTGTGGGTTTTCAAACCTTAGAAACATGTTGGTTGAAGTTTTTTAACGTGTGTAGAGGTGGAGGGAACACTTGGCCAATGTAAATCCAAATTTGGAGTCTTTGGTGGCATTGTGTGCATTTGGGAACACCATTGAAACATAGGGGTTGGGTCCATATTGTGCTTGAATTTGCAAGTTTGTGGTTAGATCCTCCATCCTCTACATTAAATGGTATCAGAGCATCAACAAGGTCTTTTGGGAGTAGATAAGTTGTAGGTTTCGTCATCATAGGAGTCTTTGTCATCCTTAGTGTGCTGATCCCTTTGTTGAAGCCTTGGAGTGTCTAATTCCTCCTTGTGTGTCCCAGAGTTGAAAGGTACATAAGTGGTTTCCAGAGATTTCTTGGTGAGGAAAGACAAAGAATCAGTGAGTTGGCCCTTGGGAAGGAAGAAAACTTGTTGTGAAAATGCCTCCTAAAAATCAAATGGCTAGAGAACTTGAAGAATTGAGAGAAGAGTTGGCAAGAGAGAAAAGAGAGAGGAGAGAACTTGAAGCATCTAGAGTGAGGGAAGAAAGATAGATGAGAAGAGAGAGGCTACAGCTTATTGCAAGGATAGAATCCTTAGAAAAGGAAAGGCAAGAACCTAGAGGAGAAGAGGTTAGAGGAAGAAATCATGGAGAGAACCATGAAGAAGAAGAGGTTGGTAATGCAAGTCAAGAGCATGAGACAACAGATGATCTTGAAGAAAGGAGATTTATGAGAATCATTAAGGTAGTACAAGGTAATGGTGGGAAGAACCATATTGATTTTCCAATATACCAGGGTAAAATGGATAGTGAAGAAGTGCTAGGGTGGATAGAGGCCCTTGAGAACTACTTTGATCTTGAAGACATAGAGGCAGATAAGAAGGTAAAAGTAGCAAAAGCAAGACTAAGAGGAACAACACTCACTTGGTGGACTAGTGTTCAGAATGAGAGAGAGGAAAGGTGGTGCATGGCACCTAACCTATGTGGCAGGGGGGAACAAGTATCTATGTTACCGGACACCTTGCCACTCCATGAAAGCGAGGATTCAAGTAGATTAGGAAGTTGGAATAAAGGTTTGGTCCATATTTTACAATTTTGTCTATGTTTTGTAATAAAGGCACATGTAAGGCCCATGAGCATTTTGGTGAGGTTATAAACCAAGTGACTCCATGGGACCAAAAGGCCTTAGAATAGGGTATTTAGAGTCTAAACAGTATTAGCAAAAAGTGGTTGTTTGTTTGTTTTATGGTTGGGAATGCCTATATGGTTGTTCCAACGATCATGTAGACCTTTATAGATGTCATATGTTATCTCATTTGAAAGGGGGAGATCAGAGTGTACGATGGTTTGGAGAAAAAACAATAAAAACTTCAATTTTTTGGAAATTTACTGGTAATCGCTCAGCTGTTACACTGGTACGTATCTATACGGAACTTTTATGATTTCTAAGTGTATGAAATAGTTTTAGGGTGAGTTAGGAAACTTTTGGTTTTGGTTTGACTCAAAAAGGAGTTGGGGTTTAAAAGTTATCTGCATTTTAGTAGAAGGTGGTCTGAAAAGCCTTGTTTCCTAGACTCTTCCACAAATGCATCCCTAACTTGCATTCCTACTGGTGGAACCCTTTGAAATTAAGGGATATGCAAGTTAGGAGACTAGGAAATATAATGCCAGAGGTTGGAGGCCTGGAGAGAAGGGAAACTATTTTTCCAAGTCGGCCCTAGGTCAAGCAAGCCCATGTGCTTGACCGATTTTTGCAAGGTAATTGGTGACAGTCATGGTTGCAGGCACTTCTGATTAGTTTGAGTGCTAGAGTTGGATGAATTGAGTGTGTTGGAGATTTCCTTAAGTGTTTTGGGTCTTGGGAACCCACCTTGCCCATTCTTCCTTGAAGCCCTAGCCTAACTTGATCAACTAGGCCTAGGTACCAAGAAGCAGTTTGGAGGGTGCTGGAGCAAGATCAGCCCAAAAGCCTTTGGATTCTTAGTAGGTGCCAAGAAGGGTGTTTGGACCTATGGAGAAGTCCCTATTCTATTAAGGGATACTGGGAGAAAAGTGCAAAGAAGCTAATTGCAAGGCTACAAGGTTTGTAGGCCTAGAAGTGCAAAGGTGTGTTCAGAGTTTGGTGGAACCAAACAAATTGATGCTTTTGGGTTGGAACAGTATGTCCATGATTGTCTCCATTTCTAGTGATAGTTGGGGAGGCTTTTGAAGTGGGATTTCCTTGTTTGGCTTGGAGGTTGAGTATACCCGGAGTGGGTAAGAGGACTTGTGAGAAGTCCTAGAATCGTAAGTTGGATTGTGACAACCATTTATTGGCTTGTGGAAGGTAGTTGCTGCAGACTCTGCATCAAAAGGGAATTGAATAAGATTTTAGATTGGGAGAGAATGAAGACCATGGTGAGAAATCAATTCTTGCCATCTGATTTAGCAATCCAAATAAAGATAAGAAGGAACAATTTGAAATAGAGGGATATGGATGTCATGTCCTATACTGAGAAATTCCATACCCTAAGTATTAGGGGAGGATTGGAAGATGAAGATGAGAAGGTGGCTAGATACATTAATGGCCTCAAGTATAATATTCAAGATGAAATAGGATTGAATGTACCAAGGACACTTGGAGAATGTTTTCAGTTGGCAATCTGGGCAGAGGAGGCAAGCAAATCAGAGAGGAGATGGAACAATGAAAGGAAGAGGTGTAAGAAGTTAGTTTGACACTTCAAACAATCAAGACAAAGATAAAGGAAAAGAGATTACATCTGAGACAAGAGGAAGTTTTAGGGGAGGAAGATTTGGAAGTGGAAGAGGTAATAGTGTTTTCACAGGTAAATGCTTCACATGTGGAGGAGTAGGCAATCAATCCTACACGTGCCTTGAGAAAGGTGTGGATTTCGGGAAGGAGGAGAGGAGAGTCACCTTGACCCAAGGAGAAGAGGAAGAAAAGAAGTACGATAATGTAGACCCTGAACTTGAAGGAGAATCTTTGATGGTGAGAAGAGGACCACAAATGCAGCAGAAAAATGAGACCAGACCATCCATTTTCAGTACAAATTGCATGAGCCATGGTAAGATTTTTAAGATGATAATAGACTCTGGTTCCTTTGATAATTTAGTGTCTTATGAAATGGTAAATAAACTAGGATTGAAGAAGTATCCTATTGATAGACCATATAGGGCATCTTGGGTCAGTGATGCACAAAATATTTTTGTAAGGGAGCAAGCAATAGTGGATTTCTCTATAGGAGAATATAAAGATCAAGTTATATGTGATGTCATTCTAATGACATGCTGCCATGTAATCCTTGGAAGGCCTTGGAAAGCGTCAAGGAACACTATTCATTTTGGCTCATCAAATGTTTACATAGTACACAAAGATGGTGTGAAGTTTAAGATAAATCCTTTGACTGGTCATGATGAGGAAAGAGTTATTTGTTTTGCTAAGAAAGAGTTTGTGGACTTGCAGGAGTAGAGGGAGAGTAAACATGATATGAAAGATTTGCCAATGAAGCCATCTCTTTTGGTTATGAAGGATGAGATTGTTCAAGACAAAACTCAGAATTCTGCTTACAAGCAGACAGTGATAGCAAAGGAGTGATGATAGGAATAGTATGGTGTCCTTTGGTGATGAGAGTGAAAAAAGAAGTGAACATATCCATTGAGGATAAGAGATAGGGTTAGCATTAACTCAGACAACAAGTTATTCAGCATTTGTCAAGGATAAAACATGACAGTTCACAATCAGCAAGCAGTAAGGTTACCATGACTGGCAACAAGGATCCAATGCTTTTTGTTTCTAATGATTTGTATGCAGGTGTGCAGGGTAATACATTGCAGGTGCAAAGTTGCAAACATCCCTTTAGAAGGATGGGAGGAAAGAAGATAGTACCCCTTAACTCTTGGGACAAGAGTTGCTTTGAAGGTGGGGTGTTTGGTGCAGGGGCACCTATTAAATCATCTAAGAGAGCCTTGGTACCAGATGAAGATAGAGGATCAAAGACATCATTGATTGTTAATTGAGATATATTAAAACCAATAATGGAATTATGTAATAAACAATGTACTTTGAAAGACAAAAGTCATAAAAGTCCTAGTAAGGACCTAAGGGCAACATGATGTAAAATGGCCAAAAGAGCCATATGGGGTAGTGTTAGGATAGTTTCATACTTAGTTGCATTTAATAAATCCATATGACCAATTTTGAGTCAATGGAATAGTTTAGAAAGTTAGGGAATGCATAAAAACTATAGTTTGAAATTTGAATTTCAAATTCAAACGATCATATTAGTTTTGGAGGGAAAGTAGTAATTTGGTATTTGTCTGATTAAATAAACCTTTGTAACCAACTTGGTTGGTTGGACAGGTGCATATAAGCCTATTTAAGTTGTAATGAACATATGCAAGACATGAATCATTATTGGTACGGAAAAAATCATAGGAATTGTACAGAACAACAATCATACTTTCCTCTGCATCAATAAGAAAAATAAAAAATAAATGATACTTATACATACAATGGGGCTCTCTGTGCGAATGGAAATCCCTAATGATCTAGGACATCGAATCTGTACAAGCTCATCGCCAGTAGCCACACCCTATATACAATAAAGAATGTAATTAAATGGGATTACCAAAAACATTTTACAAGAATGCATCGATATTTAATCAAATAGAAAACATCTAATTACCTTTCCTTTGTTAGTGCATGCTGGCTCACCCCCCACACTTTGTCCCCCCAGGGCAGGTGGTATCTGCAAGATAAAAGAAAGATTAGCAACCACATATGCTACAATATCAAAAAAAAAAAAAAATGCGAACACAACATAATGTACCATAGATCTCTCAAGGCCAAATGAAATGGCCGAGAGTGTAGCATCATCTATTTGTCTGAGCTCCTCCTCGGTCATCAACTAAACATGAATGAAGATCACATACATGTAAAAGTTAGTATGGCTTAAAAGTTAAAATTACTCTATTATAAAAATTAACTTTAAATCGCATATGTCATAACAAAAAAATGTATACATGTACTGATATCGAAGGAGTCCATGCCTCTACATTCCCCTCTTCTCTCGCATCAAGGTCTATAGCCTCTGCATGTGCGTCTGGTGTATCCTCGTCTAATACAAAATGATACTTAGGAAGATCACCTATGAGACCCAGGAAAATATTCTTGCATGTAATGCAAGTGTGAGGCACAAAAACATGTGATGAGCTAGCCGATGATGAACTGGCACCAACATCATCAACACGAGGAGGCAAGACTGACTTAGCCTGAGATATCATTAGGCTACTCAGCCTATGAATGGTTCTGATGGTCTGAGAGCTAGCCTCTGCCATAATATTTGGATGCTGCACTCGAGGAGGGGGGGGAGATATCAGTGGGGGGGACAAAAGTGCCAAGTTTCTTCCGCTGGGAAGAGGGTCTATCCTGAGGAGCTCCTAGTCCTAAGCCCATGTTGGGCTTCATGCTCCAATAGTTCACTTTAAGTTTTAACACAAATTCTGCATATAATTTTCTAAGGAAATAAAATGGTATGTCTAAATTTCCATGTGGAGGGATATCAAAGAACATCCACCAACGATCCCAAAAATTTGCACGTATAGCGTCATTTGTGCACCATTTAATCGATAGTTTGGATTTTTTTGGGTCAACTGGTATACCCATTTTTGGGTTAGCAAAAAGGCTAGCCAAATCGTCTTTGGTTATGTTGAGGGCCGTGACCTCATCATAATCCAAACCATCATCAAACATCTGGTGCATTTCATCACGCCAACAAAGAGCGGCATTTTGTTGGTTCGTAAGGGTTTCAATCTTATCCACTACGGTGTTTAACATGGATAACATAGGAGCTAGTGCAGGTACATTATTATATGTTCTATGCAAACCTCTCAACTTGGTGATATTTTCATTTATCAAATCTTCTATTCGAGGAGGGTTTCGAGGAGGTAGAGGATCATTTGGTGGATGGTTTTGTGGGGGTACTGGATCATTTGGTGGACGGTTTTGTGGGGGTACTAGATCACTTGGTGGTGGATTACGAGGAATATTATTCCCTGCCTCAGTGTCATCATTCTGATCAGACATTCCTATTGAATTGCAAAACGTAATATATATTAAAAAAAATCTAAATTTTAACCATTTTTGTCAAAAAAACCCTAGATTCAACTAAAACAAACAAAATCATCCTAAAATCTATTGAATTTAGGTTAAAAATGAGTTGGGAAAAAAAAAACATACCTGAATATCTGATATCCGATCTTGTATCTGATATCTGATGGATAATGGTAATACTGGCCCCAAATTAACGTGAAATGAGGGCCCGCAGGTTTGTGATTTTATTTTATCCTATGCACAGGTATCGGATATCCGATATGGCCGCAATAACATATAATGACATATAATATATATAATATAACATATAATATGTAATATATATAGTATAACATATAATATATAACATATAACATATAATATATATTACATTATATTACATTTTATATATTTTTATATTATATTTTATATATATTATATTAATTTACTATATATTATAATATAAAATATTATATTATTATATAATAATATTATTATATTATATTATTATAGTGAAAAAAAGTCAAAGCAGATTTTGAAGCACTTTTAGGCATCTTCAAACTCTATTTTTTTCACATTGCCACTTTTTGGGTCACCATGATCCTACACATACCCACCAAAGACCTGATTTTTTACTGATTCAAGAAACAAAGATGAGAAAAGACATGGTAGACAAGTTATCCTTTAGTAGTAATATGAGTAGTGAGGCCACATACTCGGAGGGAGCTGCAGGGGGAGTTCTGATGCTCTTCAACAAAAAGGCTTTCTAGATCTCTACTGTTCTTAATGAAGGTAATGCTTTCCTTTGGAAGGTCTCCCATGTACATACTGGTGACCCTTGGTTTATCTTAAACATGTATGATCCCAATTCTAAAAGGGTTTTTTGGGCCAAGATTCTTGATGTAATTCACAATAGTAATATAAATAAAGGTGTTATTATGGGGGATTTCAACACCCCCCTTTCAAATGAAGAAAAACTTGGGGGGCTGCCCCTAGATCAAGAAAGTAAATTAGACCTATCAAATTTTATTAACAATCTAGCCTTTATGGATGTTGATCTTTCAAGGGGAAAATTCACTTGGTCAAACAAGAGAATTAGTGGGGATTGCATCCAGGTTCATCTTGATAGAGCCCTTATTTCCCTGGACTAGATGCAAGCACACATGTGCAGACTTTCACTTCTTCCCAGAGTTGGATCAGACCACTCGCCCATCTCACTTTCATTTAGTCCTTTGATGGCCAAATGGAATTTCCCCTTCCATTTTGAGAAGATGTGGACTTCCCACTTGGATTTGGAAGCAAAGATTTCTTCTCGGTGGAATATAGAGGTGGAAGGTACAACAATGTTAGGATAGCTCAAAAATTAAAAAATGTGAAAAGAAACATTAAAGTTTGGAATAAGATGGATTTCGGGCATATCTTCTAGGAGAAGGATGAGAAGACAGACTAACTTCAAAAAGTACAAGAATGGATACAACAGGAAGGATATAACGATCATAATAGGATTGAAGATAGGTCTATCCTATCTGAACTCCATAATATCATTACCAGGAAAGAGCACTTTTGGAAGCAAAGATCTAGAGTCAACTGGCTCAAAGAGGGGGATTAGAATACCATGTTCTTCCATCTCTCCACCTTAAAACACCAAGTTCATAACAAGGTTTCAAGTATAAAGAGGGGGCATGCCACCTTCACAAAGGAAAATGAGATAGTGTATGAAGCAATGCATTGCTTTTCTTTGCTTCTTTCTAAGGACTCTTCACTTTCACTGATAGATCAAGAGGATGTTTTGTTTTCAATCCCCAATCTATTACAAGATCATCATAATTCAATGCTAAAGGCTATTCCCACTTCGCATGAAATTTATCAAGCTCTTCTATCTCTTCCTATTGATAAAGCTCCAGGGCCGGATGGATTCCTTTCTTTTTTAATATATATTGGGATGTGGTCAAAGGGATGTGGTGAAGGTAGTGCAAGAATTTTTTGGGGCCAGGAATCTATTGAAGGAACTTGATGCTACATTTTTGGTGTTAATCTTGAAAATGTCAGGGGTTGACTCGATGGATAAGTTTAGACCCATTAGCTTATGTAATTCTTTCTATAAAATCATTTCAAAAGTTTTGACCACCAGGATTCTCAGTGTTCTCCATTTGATTATTTCTCCACAGCAAATTGGCTTTGTCCTAGGGAGATAGATCCTAGATTCAATAATAATGGTTCATGTGGTGATTCACTTATTGGAAGTTGGGAAGAGGGAAGGCTTTCTGCTCAAGCTGGACCTATCAAAAGCCTATGACAGGGTGGACTGGGACTTCCTGAAGGCTGTAATCCAGGCTTTTGGATTTGATGTCTAGGTTTGCAAACTAATTCTTCAGCTTTTTTCCACCCCATCTCTGGCCATTTTAATCAATGATGCTCCCCCAAATTTATTTTTCCCCTCAAGAGGGCTTAGACAGGGTGATCCTTTATCCCCTATTCTATTCATTATTATGGCTAAGTGTATTGAGAGTTTAATCCTGAGGAAAAGATAGGATTAGAGCCTGCATGGTCTTAAGCCGTCATTTGGTTAGATTACTTTCACCCATCAACAATTTGTGGATGACACAATTTTGGGTGGGGAAGCCATGGTTCAAGAGGCTAAGGTGTTAAAATTTTTGCTAAATACCTACATGAGGGGTTTAGGACAAGCTATAAACTGGGAAAAAAGCTCAGTCTTCTTTGTAAACACCCCAATTGAGAAACAAAGAAAAATAGCTCGAATCTTGGGATGTGGTGTGGGATCTCTTCCAGCTAGTTATCTTGGAATACCACTGGGGTCAAAACTGCCAAAATCTTTTTGGAATGGTATTATTGATAGATTCATTAAGAAGCTGGCAGGATGGAAATGAGCTACCCTCAGTCAAGGAGGTAAATCTACCTTGGTGAAATCAACTCTTCAAAACCTCCCAACTTATGCTCTCAACCTTTTTGGGATCCCAATTAAACATGCAGATAGAATGGAGAAAATCTAGAGGGACTTTTTGTGGACAGGGGTTGAAGAAAATAAGAGATATAATTTAGGGGCATGGGACAATGTTTGCCTTCCTAAAAGCTATGGTGGTCTAGGTATTAGAAAAATTAGACACCTCAACAATGCTCTATTAGCGAAGCAAATATGGCGCATTTTTCAAAGTTATGGAGAATGGTAGGATATCATGGTGGAGAAGTATTTGAGAAGGTAGTCACTTAGCTTCATATTTATTGAAGTTGATATTCTACATGGATCCTTTTTTTGGAACAGGATCCTTAAGGAAAAATCTTTGGCAAAATAAAAGGCAAAGTGGAAAGTAGGGAATGGGGAAAGTATCTTATTCTGGCAGGATAATTGGTTAAGCCAGGGGCCCCTTATAGATTACCTTAACTATGAGAGATGGGCTGATTTATGTATAAGAAGATTTGGTTTGAAAGTTAGTGACTACAGAGTTGATCAACGATGGAAAGACCTGTCCCTTGTTTCCTAGGATCTTAAACCACTGATGACTATCCTAAACGCCATGATCCTTAATAATAAAAGGGATGAAATTATATGGGTAGACAATTCCAATGGGTCATATTCAGTTGTTTTAGGCTACTTCTCACTGTGGAATATGATGGAGAAACCCATCTGGGCAAAGGCTTTGATGACTGGCCTCACTCCAAAAATTAACATTTTCTTTTGGCTGCTTCTTCAAGAAAAAAATCTTACTTTGGATAACCTAACTAAAAGGGGTCTAATAATCCCAAATAGGTGCAGCCTTTTTAAGCATGATTTGGAGATGGTTAAACACCTTTTTATTCGTTGCCCCTACTCCTTAGAGGTATGGGATCTTATGACCAAAGACCATGGAGTCAGTTGGTGTAAACTTACCAACATCCAAGATTTTTTCGGACAATGGATTTGTATGCATAAAATAATGAAGACATAGATGATATGTTCCTAGTCTCTTCCACATTTTTGTTGGGGAATATGGAAAGAGAGAAATAATCATATCTTCAGAGATAGGGAAACCCCTGCTTTTTTTATTGTAGATAAAATTGATAGCACTATGAAGGAGAACTTCACCATCAGAAAGGGGGGAGACATTGAAGAAGGAGGGTACAAAATAGAAAAGAAAAAGGAAAGGGAGAGGAAAAGATAGGAAGCTAAGTGGATTTTTCCCCCATAAGAATGGCATAAAGCCAATTTCGACGGGGTAGCCAACCAAAATCTAGGCCCCATAGGCTATGGAGGAATTATAAGAAACGATCATGGGATGGGAATTGCAGCTTTTTCTTATCCCCTAGGGATTTAAACAAATCACTTTATGGAGGCCAGTGTGACTTTTCATATTGTCAAATTGGCCTTGGCTACTGGAATTGAGAACTTTTGGTTGGAGGGAGACTCTTTAAATATAATAAATTGTTTAAAAGATTGCTCTTACCCCTCCTGGACCATTGCAAATGTGGTGGAGGAGACTTGATCAGACTTGGGTAAATTCAAAAGGGTCCACATCAGCCATGTGTATAGAGAGGCCAACTCAGTTGCGGACTGGTTTGCGAATGAGGTGATAGCCAAAAACACAACGACGACGTGGCACAACGGTGACATCTTTCTAGTGGTTGTGAAAGATATTATAATGCTAGAATGTATCAAGGGAAGTATGAAGGAAATATAATATTAATTATGGAAAGATATGTAAGATTGCAAGTAAGACAAGATGTTAATGAAAATCATGGGAAGATAATAACTCTCCATTATTTTGTATACTTGTGGCACATTTTATGGGTCGCTTTGCTAATCCCTATCAAAGTTGCCAAAGGTAAAAAAAATTAGGGATACGAAAATCTCAGGAAGTTGAAGTCTGTGAGAACTAGTGTAGGATTTTTGAACAAGAGATCAAGATGGTTGGGGAGAGGAGCAGAAAGGAGCTGACTGGGGAGGCAAAAAAATGGAAGAAAAGAATGAAGGTCTGGAACAAATTGGAGAAGGGTGGAATAGTGAGGTAGATTGAAAAAATCCACAATTTTGATAAGGAGATCACAAAGCTCATGGTGAACACATGGAAGGACGGACGTGTAAAAATTGATAGGGTCTCTCACCAGGTTAATGTGGAAATGATAGCTTAGGTCACAAAGATACCCATGGAGGGGATAAATTTTTATAGGGATAAGAAAATGTCTGCTAATACAGTCAAAGACTTTGTGAAGGATGAAGAAGAGACGAAGCAGTTAGTGAAGGCCAAGACATACTATGAAATGGAGTTGATAAAAAAGTTATGGAGGTATATATTAAGGGTAGTTATTGAATTTATATCTTTGAATACTAAATTCGACAGGGTCAGAACATGCCACTTTGTTTTGTTAAACCATTTCAAACATGGCACACAAATTTCCTTTCCTTTTTATTTGTTTACTTTAATGAGTAAGGGCATTGAGGGTTTCAAGAAGAAACCCAGTGCAAACCCAACCCTTCATGAGGGTTTGCTCCTTTTGGTCTATGAATATCTCAAGACTCAAACAAGGGGCAAATCTCTAGGTCACTCTGGGGATGCTTCACAGGCTACTGGGAGCTCAAATTATTTTGATTTTGAGGAAGTTCAAAGTCTAAGCTCAGAAGATGAGGATAAAACCCCCTGGATAGGAAAGAAGCCTAAGGGAGGGGAGAAAATTTCTCCCTTAGCTAGCATTGTTCCTAGTCAAAGGAGCCCTTGACGCTTAACCCCCAAACCTATGGAATAGGAGGAGGAGGAGTATAATGAGGAAGAAGAGGAAATGGAGTCAGAGGAAAAGAAGAGGGGGGGGGGGGGGAAGGGACAGTGAGAAGAAGGGGGAGGACATTACTATTCTATCGGGGAACCCCAAGAAGAGGAAAGCTGAGGATGATTCACTGCTGGAAGAGAGAAAAGATCAGATTGCTAAAGTTTCGGGCCCCTTCCCTTCTATCTCTTCACCATAGGGGAAGATCAAGGATATCCTAGTGGAAGATAGTGGGGAGATGATAATGAAAGATAGAAGGAGGTCGTGGAGAAAATTCAACACTAAAACAACAAAGATGTGGTTTGTTAGGGAGGCAATGAATTCTCAAATAATGGAAGACAAAGAAGGAAAAATCCATTTTGGACTGGGGATATCTTGTTGACTAGGAGGATCGTCTCTCTAAGGTTGAGAAAAGGGTGCAAAGGATGGAAATATCAAACCAAAACCTGGCTAATTAGGTGATTGCCACTCTGAACACTCTAAATGAGAACATCAATAGTCTGGGCGAATCATTGAAAAATGCAGGAATCAATGGGGAAAACGAAGAAAAAACCATTACGAACTTTAGGCAGACTGAGGGAGAAATTAAAGAGACTAGGGGCCTGGTGGAACGATCTAATGACCTAAACTAAGAATGTGTGGACGTGGAGATCCAGAGTGCCAACAAAGTAGCAAAAAATTTGCAGGATCTAGATAGGGAGAAATAATAGATAGAGGTCTTATTTTTTGATTTGTCCTTTTTTCAGATTAGGGTAATTGGCTTTTATTTCTTGGCCATGAGCTTATCTTTTGTTATGGATTTTTATAGGTAGATGCATAGGGTTTAGACTTTATTTTAAATCATTATGTCAAATATTATGTAAAAACTCTTAGGTTTCAGGATCCCTGCAAAACCTATTTTTCTTAATCAAAAAATACCTTTTTTGCAAAGGATCTAACCCATTTGCAGGAGCCACCAGGGGTAGTAATGACACTCAGAAAAGAAGAGAGGAATGTTGATGGACTTTCCCCCCAGTGGGATGGCACAAAGAGAATTTTGATGGGATGGCTAATGGTAACTCAGGACAAGTAGGCAGTATACAATTTTGGCATTGCGGTGATTACCTTTCCTTTGAGGCACCAAACTAATCACTTCACTAAGGTGTGTGTTGCCCTTCAAACTACTAAGATGGCTAAAGATATCAGTGTTAAATGCCTTTGGCTTGAGGGGGACTCAAATAACATCGTAAAATGCCTAAGAGGTGATCATCTTCTATCCTAGTCTATCAAGAATTTGGTAGAAGAAACCAGACAAATCTTGCTCAATTTTGAGAGGGTCTACGCATCACATGAATATAGAGAGGAACATTCGGTCTTTGATTGGATGGCTAACGATATGGTCAAAAGGGCATGTCATATAGGTGGATTAATGGCGATGGGCTTCTAACGACAACAAAAAAACATAATAAAGATTGAGAGAATCTAGGGGAGGACAAGAAATATTAAGAGTAATAATGAAAGGCAATGATGTTAGGATCACATTAATATCATTGAGAGCTAAGCACGGGCTAAACACAAGTTATCTTAATTGAGAGGCCTTTTGGCACACTTTACGAGTGATTGGTAATCTTAATTACTATTGCATTCTCAAGAACAAAAGTAAGCTTTGTTTCATTGAGTTTTATCAAATATTTGTTCTTCACTATCACTGGTTGTAGAGAATTTTTTCTACTCTAAGCAACACTATGGTGGGCAAAAGGCATCGAAGAGAGCCATAAGATGAAGCGACAAAATGGAAAAGGTGGTCGAAGGTCTGGGAGAAACTAAGGGAAGGTAGTATTTCCAATTTCATTTATAAATTGCATGGATGGAACCCTAAGGTTACTGATCTTATGGTCACATCTTAGAAAGATGGGAAAGTTAAGATAGTCAATGTTGATTTCTGGGTAAATGAAGGCATTATTGCAGATGTTATTGAATCCCCTACTGAGGGAATCAAATTCTTTAGGGATAAGAATTTTTTTCTCAATTTTGTTAAGGAATTTGCTAAGAATTCTAAGGAGATGGAAGATTTTCTAAAGACAAGAGTGTACTATGAACCAACTTCAATTAAAAAATTGGAGGTTCATCTTGAGGGCGATAATTTCTTACTTTATGCTGGATACTAGGTATGAAAGAATCTGAACCCATCACTTTGTCATCCTTAACCACTTCAAGTATGGCACAAAAATCTCCATCCCCTACTACCTCTTCTTCTCTGTTAATAAGAATATCATGGGTTATATAAGAAGAAATCATATGATAACCTGACTTTCCATGAGGGCTTCTTGTTACTGATTTATGAGCATTTCAAGGCTCAAACCCATGGTAGATCTATTGCCCATAAAGTGGAGTCCTCACACAATACACACTTTAGATCCTATCTCCCATCTAATACTAAGGATAGTTTTGGGCTTCACTTAGCTGATGAAGAGGAGGCAACCAAGATAATTAAGGATTTGGGAAAACGTAAGAAGAAAAAGGTTGTGAAAGGCTTGGTAGGGAAAAACATAAAGTCTTAGGTTAATTTAGTTGGGGATTACAATGAAGAGGATGAGGGGATGGATATGAAGGAGAAGATTAATGTGAAAGAGGAGGGAACTAGCAAGGCCTCAGTTCATAGGAAGGTGGAAAGCCTAACCAAGAGGAGAAGGGGAATTGATAATGAAGCTGATCAAGATTCTAGCAAGGGCTAGGAGACCCCTCTCAATACCCAGGAGGATAGAAATGAGGATTATGGCAAGGAGAAAACTATCTTTTCTTTTAGCTCTAAGGGCATGAAAATGATATAGAGGAACTTTGAAACTCATACTACAAAAATAGACATTGTTAGAGAGACTATCCAACCCAAGGTATTAGAGGGAAATGATAGTAAAATCCATTTGGAGGAACTTATTGATCTGGCAATCGTGGTTCTCAATGACAATACTTGGGAGGTGGGGATGAATCTCCTCAACAATGCCCACAATAGCATGATGGATAACTCTTGGTCAATCAAGTAGATTTTTCACAAAAAAGAAGAGATAAAGAACAAGTTGCAAATGTTGGAAAGGAAGGAAGGGGATGTCGGGTATGATAGAATTAGCATTCTAGAAACTAGGGTTAATGAGATGGATAAGAGACTGGACAGGATGGAGAGCTCACTCCATAGTTATGCTAACTAGAGCCTAAATATTATCAAAGGCTTAAATGATAATATCAAATAAATGCAAGCTCTAATGGAGGTTAGCATAGGTGGGAAAGTTGACATAGACAAAAGGAAAACATGGTTTTTGAAGAGGATGCCAACCCCTTGGGTGAGAGCCTGAGTAGTAAAGTGAGATCGAACAAGAGGAAGAGGGACATGGAGGATACTCCAAATGAAATTCAGCTGATGACTGAAGCAAAAGAGACTATGGCATGCTGGAGCTCAAGATAGCAAAGTTGGTCAAAGAAATGGTGCCTTAATTTGTTCTCTTGGCTTTTCTGTTTTTCACTTGATTTTTTGATTTGCTAGGCTTTCTTGCTCCTTAAGAGGCTTTTTTTTTTTTGGACTGGTTCTAGTGTCCTTCCTTGGCCTATAGTTTTTTACTGTTATGCTTTATGCTCTGGACTTCAATTTAGTTTTATTTTGTTTACTCTGGGGTTTCAAGCACCCATTAAAACCTATTTTACTTAATAAAAAATAATATCTATCAAAACTATCACTAAGGATATGTAATTGAACAACAATATATTGGATTATGCATCGACACCCTAAAACTTATGTTTAAATAACATTTGAGTAGTAGGATATGATAATATTGAGGTGATTGATAAATATTTAAGTCTGTAAAACTGAAACTTGATATAGAAAATGAGTTAGGAAGATATGATTATTCTATGAGACTATTCTCTTGGATACATTGAAAGAGAATTCATAAGTTCTACAAACTCGTGATTTCAAAATACAAGCATGGGGAGATGCCATGACTGTGGTGCCAAAAGAGGGAAGTGCAACGTATTTCTTGGTAACTCCATGCTTCAAATTGACTTCTCAAATATAATACAGTCTCATTAAATCCCAGAAATAGGCATGAGGTCTCACAAGGTTGTGGTCATAGTGTTCTTAAAAGATCCAACAAACATCACAAGAGCCTAAGTCTAATCCTTTATAAGAGAGACTACACATTACTGCAAGGAGACTACATATGCATGCATGTTCATCAAATTAAACATTTTTATATATGTGATGTAGAAATGATGATCAAAATGGAATATTTGTTGCTCGAGATCATTACTTGTTCCATGTGTATTGTGGGGTCTTGATATGATCACAAAGTCAATGAAATTGATGAGTATTTAAAATGCAAAGCACGTTTTGTGAAATGGTGGACAATGCAATGATAATAAGGCTAGATAAAGATTTTCTAAGAATGGTCAAGGTGTGCCCACTGATCGACTGGCATACAAAGTGTGTAATTGCGAGATGAACAATATCTGCAAGTTGGGCCAACCTACAAATGATGCCCATGTTAAGCATTCCACTTAGTACACAAAAGAAATATAAACATGCGATTGGAAATACAAGAGGGAGGCAATTTCTTTACTATTGGGACCCTAATTTTGAATCAAACAACTTATCATTAAGTTATAATTTTGTAAGGTGTGGTATTGATGTGAATATACACACCAATGCCATTGATTTAATAGAACCATGGCAGACTATGGGCACCACAAACAAGACACGATGACAACAAGATCCTGAGTGAGCAAAAATCTTGTGATTGACTCATGTATGCTGATCATACAAGAACATGCAACATGGATGACTTGAATGCTTATTCACCATTTTAAAGGGTGTCCAAGTGGATATCTCTAAATGGGATCCATCAAATTGTCATATCCACTGAGGAAACTACTAAAGCATACAACCCATAAAGGTATGGAGATATTTTTATATATATTCATATAATATGAAATGATATAACTAAAATATATATGTTTGAAATAATATATAATGTTCTTTATATAGAATATTATGAGAATAGTATATATATATATATATATATATATATATATATATATATATATATATATATATATATATATATATATATATATATATATATGTTCTTTATGTAGAATATAATAAAAAGACTGTGTACGTACACACACACACACACACACACACACACACATGCTTTCTTTTAAAATTATATTTATAATGTTTGTTACACATAAAGAAACTCATTATGAGAGTAAAAATGGTAAAAATGAACTATAGTTAAATTTTGACTTCTATATATCGTTAAGACCCAAATGATATTAATAATAAAGGGAAGCTATTGACTTCATGAACAATGAACAAGTCATTAGATTAGTATGCATAATGTATTTCAAGTATGAATTCGAATAGAAAATGAGAATATGGTTGTAGATAAGGATGTGGAAAATAGGTATAGAGTTATGAGCGAGAAAAGGAAAAGTTATGAGATAAGTGACACTAATAAGTAACAATATGTGAAAACATAGAATAAAATATACTTAAAAGATTGAATATATATATATATATATATATATATATATATATATATGTTCAAACTATATTAGATATTTATCTATATTGGAATGATTTATATCACTATTTAGAAGTACCCTTGGAGATTATGTTAGTATCTCTCTTATTCTTATTTCAATATGTGCTATAAGATATATTTGCCTTGATATTTTTTCAAGAATGTTCTAGCAAGGAAAAGAGGGAGATTGAGATTTAGAGGGAGGCTGACATTTGAGGCAACTTTAAAAGAGAGGGAGCATATAAGGGATACGATTCAACCAACCTTTGGTGATCTTGATCATATTAATTTAGAGGGAGTAAACCATGCTGTGATAGTTTCATTAATGATATAAATTTTGAATATACAGATTGCAAGGTGTGCATAATATAGGTTTAATTAAAAGATTAAACAAATACCTTTACATTATTTTTTTTTTTTGAGTTTTTGTGAGATGTTTAAAATGAAGCTATTAAGAATTCATTTGAACCATCTACGAGTCTCTCTTTGATGAGTGAAACTCAACACATGAGTTTTAGATTCATACACATGGTACAATTATACTTAATCAAGATATTGGCATATTGTGGACGAGTTTGAGAAAATGGAAGAACATGTTCACTTCTACTATTAAGCTAAATGAATGTTTGGACCTTCAATGGACAATAAGAGCAAGTTGGAACTTAAAAAGGAGTTATCATATTTGATACAAAATTGTTCAACAACAACAATGAGTGAAAATTTTACATTGTGGGGGGAACAATAGTCAATGTTCCATTCCCACTTGAACCTTATTTAGAGGGGAGATGGTCCATTCTCAAGTAAAGAGTTTTTTTGAATCTTCATGTGCAGATAAGTATTCTTATATTTTGCATTCATCTCTCTCTTATTTATAATTCTATACATACCATAAGGGTTATTTTCCTTGATATTTTCCTTTATGTTTGAAGATGTTTTTATGGGAAAAGAAAGTTGGTACATACACATGCTACCAAATATTGTGTAGATTTAGTCTAATAATAATAGCTCCAAAGACCCTGACGATCAAGATGGATAAAGTGAGGCTCTTGAAGAAAACATCTTTGATGCTTGAGACTATGAGATCCTTCTACATTAAGAGGAAGTATGACACTTCTTCTAAAGTAATACAAGAGCTTAAAAGATTGATACGTAGAGGGAGTCTAGAAATACATGTGTGTGATTGTATGATGTTGATGGGCCTAGTCCTATGTATATCATGAGGAACTGACGACTTATCACTAGAAAATCAAAAAATTGATATTTGATTTAGAGTGAGTCTGACAAGAATCCTTGGGTTAAGAGAGCCTCTAAGGGAGTAACTAATGACATGGCTTCCAAGGATCATTGTTTAGAGGGAATTTTTTTTGAGGTGAAATCCTTTGTGAATGATATCTTCTCTATGAAGAGATGTTCTAAGTGAATTTTTTTGTAATATGTTCTTCTCTATGAGAGAGAATTGAGGTAAAAGCCCTTATAGCACCCTTTGACTTGGTTCATGGTGGTTATTATTTCACATATGATATGTAATGAAGGTGACAATATTTCATTGATATATATAAACAAAAGGTAATCATTGTAAGATGACAATCTTATAAATGATAGACTTGTTATCATAATAGACTTCATTAAGTTATCCCAAAGTGCTGAAAGTCATGATAATGAACATATCATAACAAACTTCATTAAGTTGTTGTCATAGAAAGATTAAAATTTTGAAATTGTGTGTTATGAAAGGTGACAATGTTTAATATGTATGAGGTCACTATTGTAAGGTGGTGACCTTATAAGTAGTTGATCTATCTCCTAACACTAAATGTGTTGGAGCAAGTGTTATCATGGTTCTTCGAGCTAGATTTTGCTAGACACCTTAATAACCAACTTATCATGGTTCTTCAGGCTAGATTTTGCCAAACACCTTGATAATCAACTCATCATAGTTCTTCAAGCTAGATTTTGCCAGACATCATGAAAATCAATTCTTACGGGTCATTGGGTCGGATCTTTTCGAACACCATAACTTAAATCTCTCATAGACTACACTTAAAGTGGTATTCAAATCTTGTATTATAATTGCTTCAATTCTTTTTTTTGCTAAAGATGGAGTGTTGAGAAGTTTAGTCTTATAGTGAATTGAATATCATATAGAGATGATATATCTTCATATACTTGAGAACATAATGTGTTCTACAAATCCTCCCTCACTAAGAGGAGTGCTAAAGTTGTAGCTTCAGTCAGATTGATTCGATCTAACATACATGATTGTTCTTGTTATTGGTAATCATCATTCCTATATATACTTATCTATGTTAATAATATATATTATTGCATATACTACATACATACATACATATATATCATTATACATATTATATAATAATGTATAATATATATGGTTATTTATACTACTAATATATTAATATGTTATCTAATGACGATTAACCGTAGAGACATGTCTCATCCTCTTATTTATAAGCCTTCATTTGCATTTGGAACACAACCAATACAATGACATTGTTAGTACATTTACAACTATATATATATATATATATATATATATATATATATATATATATATATATATATATATATATATATATATATATATATATATATATATATATATATATATATATATATATATATATATAATTTAGTAATATGCATTGCATTAACTAAATTAGGTCTATATAATTTATGATATAAATTTTATTATTATATGATTTAGGGATTAAGATTTTAATTTGCATTATTTAGAAAAGGATGTTATGATTTTAATTGAGAGTTTACATTATAATATAAATTCTTTAAAATTATAGAGTTAGAATTTCATTTTATTTTAGATTGTCATTTTTTTTTTTTTTGAGATTTAATGTTCATTTATATTTTAGTTGTTGAAGTTGATGAAAGAGCAAGCCCACAAGTCCCAAGAATCACTTGCATGCAAACACTTATCACAAAAGTCAAGAAGCAAAAGCTAGGGACGCTGAAATTGCTAAAGCCATAGATGAGACATTCTTGATGAGCAAGAGGATATATTGCTAGTATCACCAACGAGTTAATTATTACAATGAGAGGTCTTTCTTATAAAGGAGATCGAAATCCTAAAAAAGTCTAACCTAGTTTGCATTATAATAATTAATAAAAGGATTAATTATTAGATTCTTAAAGTTTAGCTTAAGTAGACTAGAGTTAATTAGGAAATATCTAATTGCTCTAACATTAATAACTTATTTAAGTTTTAACCATAAATCCATTTGACTAAAAAAATAATCAACTTCTAATCCTATGTGCTATGACTTTTCCAACACTAGGTTGTGGCTAACTAATGGATTTTCAACTATCTTAGTCTATCATTAAAATAATAGACCATAAAATTTCTATAAAAAATATTTCATATAATATCATGTAATTATTTAAAGATATTTCAATTTTAATTAGTTAAATTTTTAAGAAAATTATGTTTCAAATTGTAGTAAACTTTATAGAAAGAACATTACTAGAGACATAGACGGTGATCAAGTTGTGAGAGAGAGGTACCAAGGGAAGGGACATAGAGAGAGTGAGGGAGGATATAGTGAAAGACGGTAATGTGCATGTGCGTGTGTGTGAGAGAGAGAGATAGAGATAGAGAGAAAGGTGGGTTAGGGTTTAGTGTGAGAGGGGGGTTATATGTTAGTTAGAGAAAGGTGAAAGGTAAAGATTTGTGTGTGTGTGTGTGTGTGTGTGTGTGAGAGAGAGAGAGAGAGAGAGAGAGAGAGAGAGAGAGAGAGAGAGAGAATAATCTGCATACTATAACACTCAAATAGAATTATACCCTTTTAGAAAATCCTAATGCAAAGTGAGCTATACAAGTTATTAATTGCTAATCCAAATTTGATCTTCGCCTTAAACCTAGTAAAATACGTAACTATATTGAACTCTAAACCCAACACTAAATTAAATGGAACACTTATTATAAACCATTGATTAAACCCAAACTTACACTAAACAAAATTGAATTGTAATAATTTTTATTTAACCAAATTATAGTTTAACCTTAAACTATCCACTAAAGAAAATTGAGCACTAACCCTAATACTAATTCAATAATAAAATGAATTGTACACTAACCCTAACCCTAATAAAATACTATACCATATTGAACCCCAAGTCATAAATTAGCTTAGTAATTTAATAAAACAATCCTAAGTAATATTCTATATGTCATCCTAAAAAAATATAATTATAGTTATAATCTAGACACAACACAAAGTCAAAGTGTAATTTTATTCTTAGAACTTGTCAATGCTACTAGCTATACATCTCTAATATATTATATTATATATATAAAGAATGATTAGAGATATTGAGGGTTTAACTTACTTTAATAAAAAGTTACATACATTAATTAAAGCCTTGATATGTCTTGACAAAATAAAAATTTAAAATAATTTATTAGAAGTTCACAAATTCAAAAAACTTATATAAGTTTAATAATGATGATTTAAAAAACTTATAAAAATACAAAAAAAAATAGAATCCTTAACTAATGAACAATTGTCATTGAAAAAGATAAGAATATAAATATAAATTTCTAATTATAAAACTTAAACCTCAAATTTGAAATTCAAACTGTTATTAATAAAATAATAAAACAAAATTAAGAAAGATTTATTATAAACTCATTATTTCAAAGAGTAAAAAAAAGAGGTAGATTTAAAAATCTGATAAAAACTAAAACAGATACTATAACACTCAAAAAAAAGTTTTTTCCTATTATTTAATAAAATAAAAATAATATATATTTTTTTAATAAAATCTAACAATATGTAACAAAAACAGTGAAATTAAAATCACAGTTTAGAAATAGATATTTTAGACATTTTAAAATAGTCTTCTTTTAATGAGAATTCTAAATATATGATTGTGTGTTATATGCCAATTTGATACCACAGTCAAAAGCCTTTCTGCAGCCCCTCAATCGAACAAAATGTGCTTTATATGATATTTTAATTCCTGCACGTTTTCAAGAGACGGTCACCGCTCTTTAACCGCATTTATGACATATCATTGGGACTCCAGAGTCAAAAAGGCTTTTCACTAAAATAGGCGACACGTTTAAAAAATAGAGTGACGACATCCTAATGAGCCGGCAACAAGGAAGATTTTGAGAAATTTAAATTTTATAATCGTTCTGTGAGGATGAATTTTATTTAAATTCGATTAGAGATTCGTAATTGGAACTCTGTGGTTTCTAAATGTTGATTTAGAATATTATACTTTCCAAAGATTTAATTCAAAAATGTTTTTCTATGGAGGGTTCAGATCTGCGAGGCAGCACTGCGAAGGCCATTACATAGACTTTGCACTAACCCTGTACGGGCCCACTCGTGCCTGAAACCTCTTCGGCTTAGAGTCAAGGACTGAGAGGCACCCACGCTGTCTGTGATGATGAATTTTATTTAAATTCAATTAGAGATTCGTAATTGAAACTCTGGTTTCTAAATGTTGATTTAGAATATTATACTCTCCAAAGATTTAATTCATAAATGTTTTTTTATGGAGGGTTCAGATCTGCGAGGCAGCACTGCGAAGGCCATACATAGACTTTTTACTAACTCTGTACGGGCCCACTCGTGCCTGAAACCTCTTCGGCTTAGAGTCAAGGACTGAGAGGCACAATTCCAGCCTCATCCCCACAGAATATATAGTAAAGATCACAATTTTTTAAATTTTTTTGGACTGTTAATGCGTAAAGGATGTCTTTCCATGTAAGATTTCAAGAGAAGAGAGTTGATAGATACCCAATTGTATTTAGGATTAAAATAATACAAAAATTGCCTCAACTGCCATCTATGATCGACAAGTAATATACCCGGACATACATCATTTGTTTCTACTTTCAAGTTGTCGTAAACGTATTGTATTTCCCTTTAAATTGGTCATACTATGCTTACCTAATATCACGTTTACTCATGAAACTTCTTCAATTTAATATTATACAAAAATTTATGTTCCTTCCTTGTTAAATTTGATGGCTGTTTACGCATTTGCAAAGCTTTAAGGGAGTAAGTATATACTGTCTACGGAGAAAATCGACGACGCGCATTTGAGAAAGCGAGAGCGAGTGCTCTTCCATTCAACTATTGAAATTTATTACATAATATTATTAGCATCTCTCATATGTATATATACGTCTAGGAAACACCAAATCTCACACGAACAAACATTATTAACACTCACATTAAGGCCGTTCACACCACGGTCTGGATGTATTGCGGATTTTCGAGGGCAAAACCAAAGGGCCTCTGGTTAAAGCAGTCGAGATTAGGGCCATAGCTCACCCCCAATATATCACAATACCTCTTGTAGAATCCAATGCGATCCTGCACCCTCGAGTCCTGCCCTTTCCCGCATTCAAGCCCTCCGTTTATTATATTGGTCGTCACTCCGTACCCCGCACTTCTGCCCGCAGCGCTGTCGCTGCCTGACGGCGCCCATCTGCCCGTCATGACGTCGTGGCACGACGGTTTCGGAGGCTGCGCCGTCATCCAGAACCAGATCGCCGTCTTGAACGAGACTGTGGCATCTCGAGCAACAATATCCGGATCGTTCAACCCGTCGAAGCCTATGGCCTTCCCGGCCGCAATGTAATTATAGTTCCTGCACCAATACCAAACACGTGCAAATTCATGAGACTTCACAGTGTAGTAACGTTGCGTATTTGTATATGATTTAACACTGGAAAAACAACCAATACAAACATCAGATTTCCGGCCAGAGCAGAGTTACCATGACAGCTGGATGGGCCCTCGGCCGTAATATTGCTTTCCGGCAGCGCAAGGAGCCTGCTGTTTGTTACAGTAATCTCCGCCGCCATTCTCTCTGAGATAGCAGTACCCCCAAGCGTACGGTCCATCTGGCGCCGCTGGCCATCCCCCTGTAATGGATACATTCGTATGGATCAACGTAAATACAGATAAATTGCAATCTTGCATGAATAGGAGCTATGTTTGAAAAACGATTATTTACCGGTGGTTTCGTGCGATGTTTGGGCGAAGAAAGCAGCGAGCTCTCTTTTCCGAGCGGTGATATCGCCGGTGGTACCAAAGCCGTTGAAGGCTTTGGCGGCTGCAATGAAGGCGTTGTAATTGTAGAAATTCTTGCCAGGGCAACTCCCTTCGTTTCTGTGCTTGAGCATTTGATTGAAGACATTTTGAGTAATAATGGATGCCACACCTTGGCCAGAAGGGGACGGTCCAGGTCCTCCGCCGCACTGGCTCTGGCAGCCGGGCTGACGGCAATGGTCGGGGGTGTTTCCACACCACCCGTACTCACTGCAGCACAGCCCGTTTGGACACACGGCGCCGCCTACTTGCCGCCCGCAATTCTCAGCAAATGCAGTGACTCCCATTAAAATCAAAGCTAAAACGGCACAAACTGATATCTTTACTTTCGCCATTTTTGCACCGCGATCGGAAGTGCTTGCTCATAAATGTTTAGGGACCCGTTGTATTTATAGGATTTAATGGGAGATTTCCATTACGCTTACGACACGCCTCTTAAAAATCATATATTAAAAACAGGGAGTTTTGGTCAAGAGATGGGTGTTGGGTCGCTTTCGTCGAGCAGCCGCCTCAACTTTTTTTATGCGGAGAAAATCTTATCCTTATCTGCCCAGTTTCTGAAAGGTCAAACCATTCATTGATCTTTAAATGCATTTATGACACAGCATTTCGGTACATTCCGCCACATTCGCACTTTTGTTTTTCATCACGTATATGAACATCGTGTCGATTAATAATTGACACCTTAAAAAAATCCTGTCTGCTGCTTTTAAAAAGTGACTGGCCTAAGCATATTCCCTCCCTCCCTCAAGTTTATTCCCTCGGATGCCACCATAAAATAAGCTGAATGTCGATTATCCAAATGGTAAGGTCGTGGTCCCATGGAAGAGCAGTGACGCAACAACCGCTATCATAGTTCGGTCACTAAGATAATATCATCGACGTAGTCTCGTTAGATTTAACACAAATTAATAAGCATTTTTGAAGGACTATTCATTTCACATATTTTAAGGCAACCTACTTTTTTCAATTAAATGATTCAAACAATGAAAAAGAGAGGGCCTACTTTTACAACAATTATCTTTTTGTAATTATATTCTATTTAGTATATGTCACAATGATGCTTCTAATGCAAAAATGTATGATGTGTCTACCTACTCACAACATGTGCACTCAATGACAAACACAAGCCATGTCGATAGGTCATGTGGATCTACTTCTTCAATATTGTGTTGCTAGAGGAAACTACACATTCACCCGCTGCACATAAAATAAAGATGAAAGCAACTAGGAAACTAAAAGTAGACTCAAGGAAACTAGTTGTTATATGTTACAAGTCATGTGGTTGTCATTGCGCCAAAAGGTCGATCCTTCAATATTTGATTCAACCACTGCACTTATAGGATCCAAAGGTGACAATCAAGCCATGTCACGAATCCCATGAGGAATGTTGGCACATTGCCAAAAATCTTCCCATCATCACTCATTGAGGTCCACATCTATGAAGAATGAGATTTAAGATTGTGACTAAGCTTTGTTACCACTTAACACAAATTAATAAGTATTTTTGAAGGACTATTCATTTCAAATATTTTAAGTCATACGTGTTTTCTATTTCAAATGCACGACCTACTTTATTCAATGAAATGATTCAAACAATGAAAAATACACGGACCACTATTACAACAATCTTCAATGTTCTTTTTGCAATTATATTCTATTTAGGTATATGTCACAATGATGCTTCTAATGCAAAAAAAAGAAAAAGAAAACCCTATGATGTATCTACCTACTCATAACATGTGCACTCAATGATAAACACAAGCCATGTCTATAGGCCATGTGTATCCACTTCTTCAATATTGTATTGCTAGAGGAACCACATATTCATCTAGACTAGGTACTACACATAAATTAATGACGAAAGCAACTAGGAAACTAAAAGTAGACATGAGGAAACTACTTGTTATATGTTACAAGTCATGTGGTTGTCATTACACCAAAAGATCAACCCTTCAATACCTGATTCAACCACTAGACTTATAGGATCCAAAAGTGACAATCAAGCCATGTCACGAATCCCATGAGGAATGTTGACACATTTTCAAAAATCTTCGCATCATCACTCGTTGAGGTCCACATCAGTGCTAAAGGAGATTTAAAATTGTGACTAAGCTTTGATACAACTTAAGAGTGGTTGTAATTGTACCAAAAGATCAATCTTTCGATGCCTAATACAACCACTAGACTTATACAAACCATAGGAGGTAGTTAAGCTATGTCACAAATCCTGTGACAGACATTGACACCCTGTCACTATTATATTCTTTAGTGATGGGAATAAAAATGGTGGAAATGATCTTGTCTTTTGGGTGAATGTAATGAAAAGGTAAAGGCCTAAGATGACACTTCATACAATTATCCTGTGATGAATATCTAGAAGGAAATGGCCAAGGAAGGACATGTGCAATTCTAATCAACTCTCGATGAGCCTCAATTAGCTCAAAGGTTTGACGATTTTTCCAAAATCCTTGATTTGTAACCTTAATGTAAGGGAATATATTCTTTTCTCTATTTCTCTATCTCCAGAGGGATGATCCACTTGGTAATAATAGCTGGCTAATTACTATTTAGTTTGGGCTTAGTCATGTTATAACCCTACAGTCATAAACAATACATCATCTTGCTGACATTTAAAAAAATGTTTGTTGTATGTAGTTGTGTATTTATGATGGGATCATATTGTGGCTTGTTTAAGGCATATATATTGTATAGTGCATTTTCTTTTCTCAATTCAGTTGCATAACATCTAAATAAATATTTATTTTACATTAGGATTGCTCCTATATCTCCTTTGAGCATTGGGATGGTAGTTTTGCGAAGTGATAACCCTCATTATCATTTTTAAGTATAGTTTAAGCATTTTTCTAGTATTGTAAAGATCTGAACTATCCCTGATGTTTGATACTCTAATGCTATGTAAGTTTGGGAAATAAATCAAAAATTTTATGGATGATAATTGACATTTTATGCAACACACAAATGTATCAAGATTTATTATGGTGGAAAATCCAACCCAAAAAATACACATGTAAAGTCAGATTTACAATATACTTAAAATGTTTAATTTTTTTTAAAAAGAAAAATGTGGAGCCTAATACACACACACACAAACACACACACACACACACACACACACACACACACACACACACACACACACACACACACACATTTTTTAAAAAATCAGAGCAAAATTGAAGCCTATATACAAAAATTCATCAAGCTTTATTATGGTGAAAAATCCACCCCCAAAAATGCACATGTAAAGTCAACTTCACAATAGTTTAAAAATGTTTAGAGCTTGTTACTTTTAGTTTTGAATTTAGCTAGGTTGTATATTTAATATTAGAATACAAATTATAAATCATATTTTATTTATATTATTTTTTTCATCAATATATTTAACATTAAAAATAATAGTAAATAAATGGAAGATATATGATTTTTTGATTTATGTATTTATAATTAATTTACAAAGTTTTAAAAATAATTATATAGATCTCATTTATTTCATATTTGACCTTGTTTTTACCATATTCATGATCATTGTGTCTATTAATAATTGACACCTTAAAAAATCTTGTATACTATAAAAAAAGTTGTCGAAGTATCTTAGTGGCCTAAGCATATTTGTCAAACTATTTGTTGCATAATTTTTATTCATTCAACTACTATTTGATGCATGTTGTCATATACTCAATTAAACAAAAGTTTGATTATTGAAAATGTAAGGGTGTGGTCCCATGGAAGGGTAGTTACACAAAAAAATGTATCATAGTGCAGTCACCAAGATAAGTCATTGATGTAATTTTGTTAGATTTAATATTGATAAATTTTTATTTTTATTTGTTGGAGGTTAAGAACCTCTTTTGTTCAAAATAAAGATAATGGTTATTGTTGATGAATAGTTGATTGGTTGTTCTCACCAATAGAATGTGAAGAAGCCACATAGAGTGTGTAGGAGAACACACATATCTGATAAAAGTATAGACTAATGTGCAAATCAATTATAGAGGAAGAAGATACAATGACATGTGGTTGTAAACAACCAAGGGGAGAGGTGAGACCAAAGAACTCACCAAGTGAACAAGGAGATTAGTGCATCTTTGAGGATACACATCATAGATCTACATGGAAATTTGGATGGCTTAAACATCACACACTAAAGCTTCATTCCTAGGCTAAAAGTGTTAAATAGTCAATTTTGACTTATTTTTCCTAGCTTAATTTCTTCCTTAGTGTGTGATGTTTAATGGTAGCCATGGAAATCTAGTGCCACATTTTAGGTCTAATATATTAAATATTACTTTCTTACCATTGCATCTATTTTGTAGCTCTTGACAATGCCAAGACTCAATAGTAATCTTATTAATATAATTCTCTGACAAGATGTCTCGGTAGCTTTCATAGGCTTGTGTAACCCTGAAAGGTTATAGACATTCCTAATAGGATGATTTTCAAGAAGAAATAGTTGTATCTCCTAATAAATAAACCCTTTACATGCATTATAAGGGTTAATGGGTATATTATCCTCGCAGTGGTTTTCATCCTCTAATCGAGGGTTTCCACATATAAATCTCTTTGTCAACTTGATGAATACTTTTGTGTGTGAACTTATAAATGATTTAATTTATTGCATGTATCTTGGCTTTAGCTATTAAGTGGTTTGCACTAAATTTGTTTAGAGTAGTTCAAGGAGTAACCAGTTCTGGAGTTAGTACCGAATCTTCCCTCATCTCAGTACATGTTGGGACCACTAATTGGTATAAGAGAGAAGATCTTTGTTGTAACAAGTCTAAACTTAAGAAAAGATCCAATAACATCACTTATAAGAAAACTAGAAGAAGCACTAGACACTATTGAAGACCTAAAGGAAAACATTAGAAAGTCCTTGAATAAGAGGAAGAAGCTAATGGAAAATCTCAATGAGAGTCAAGAGGTTATTGAAAAATTGGAAGAGCATAGCAGCTTAGAGGAGTTAGAAGAAGTTATATCAAACTTAATGATAGAAAATGACTAGTTGAGGGAAACCATTTTGAAAATGAGAAAGGAAAAGGAAGATCTAACCTAAAGGTTATTAGAGCTTAGGCTAAACAAGATGTTGTCATCTCAACAAGAGATGAAGTTGAAGTAATGGTAAAAAGAAAGGATGTGTAGAAGACTAATGAGAGAATCCATTCTAATATGGAACAATTCATAGAACTGATAGAGAAAGTTCTCAAGATCATAGAAGAGCTAAGAAGAAAAAATGAGCTCAATGAAAAGCTAAGAAGATCTAATGAGATCTCAGATAAGATAGATGAACAACCAAAGGCTCAAAGAAGAAACAAGAGCACAACTGGTCTTGGCTACCAAGGTGACAAGAAGAGTGAGGAAGGAGAGACATTTGGAGAAAAAAACTTGGACAAAAGTAGATTAGGAATCACATCTCCAAAAGGTAAGGGTATTGCAAAACCCACTCATGATTACTATGGTAAGAAAGGGCACACATCTAATGTGTGTTGGTTTAAGTTGATTACACCTGTTAAAAAATGTACCTTTGTAGGGTATTGTATCAACTTCCATCTCTATGACCATACTACACAATAGTGTATACCTCATTTTAATGAGAAGAGAATAGATGGATGTTGATATTATTGCAACAAGTATGGAACTAGAGATGAGGACTATAGAACGAGAGCCAAAGACAACCAAATGTCTCCCAAGGAAACAAGTTCCAATGGAAGGGATAAGTTTCCCACGTTGGCTTGCATGACCTTTAGAAATGATGGTCATCTTGCAACATAGTGTGGATTGAGGATGAACCCTAGGAATGACACCAGACCATGGAAAGGTACATTAATGACCTACTACATCCATCACAAGATTGATCATCTTGTAAGAGAATGGAGAAGTATTAGAAGCCCATGTAGTAAATCCCTAACAAGGAAGCAAAAGAGTGAGACCATGGAACAACTTGAGAAGGACTTCACCACCAAGGGGATGAAGAAGAGTGAAGTAGTTGGAGTAAAAAAACCATATGATGTCACAAAATCACTAGTCAGTTGTGATACCTCACAAACTAAATAAGTTCATGAAGCTTAGAGGGGTTATATAACAAAAGGATCAATCATAAACCACTCTCCTAGTCTAAATTAGTAAACCACATAAGTGATAAGAGAAGATGCTGACGATGAAAGAAAGTGCAATGTATTAATGCAAGATCAAAGGGTGAAATATTAACAATTGCAAGTAGATCAAGAGCATTAATGACATATTCCCTTTCATAAGTAAAGCCTTTTTTCTGACCATTGTAATCCTAACATTATAATTCCATGACATAAATATGTGAATTGAAAATTATTTAACACTTTGCATTATTGAAATCACTTGTGCTCTCAAACTGCCAAACCCTAAGAGCTTGAAGGAAAATTTGTAAGAGTATTGTTTGCAAGAAGAATCTTGCATAATCCTACACAACAATTAATAAAGAGTTAAGAAATAATAATGGAAGAAGAATAAAAAAGGTCAATTTGATTGATAGCTGACAAAGTGATAATATGAATTATTAGACCATCATAGAAAAAGTGACATATGTGATAGAAGAAATTAGATTGTCGTCACTTCAATATGATGATGTTTTATTTAGAGAAGATGTAAGTGCATACTTGGAAGTTGAAAGTTAGGACATAGGTGATAAGGAGATACGAGAGCTATATAACTTATTTTTCTTCAAAGGAGTATTAAAAGATGAACACAAAGATCTAGACAATTCCATGCTAAGAAGAGTGGTGGACATACCCAATTTCTTCATGAGGAATGTAAGGTTTATTTTGAGAAGAATTCATGAGCAATACATATGGTTGAACAAACCATATAAGATTGCAAAAACCCTATAAAGAGGGTAACTAGTTTTAATTCATTTAGAATTAAACTATATATGAATGTCATATTCATAAAGAAAGCTACCACAATAACTAGAGGGTAGCTGACCTAGGATGGAACGAGATGCACTGTGAATGAGATCCTAGGCCTAAAGATAAGGTTTGCGACTATGGTGATGGGGTACAAGATGTGCCACAAAATAAGGGAAAATTATATCCCTAGAAACACAACATTTATGGAGTAGTTCAAGCTATTCATAATAGGTCTCAAATGGATAATCTATTGCACAATCATGGAGAATCTACGGGTATCTGCAAACATAGATAATGGAGAAGCTATGTAAAATTATGAATGATCATAAGGATCAAACCCTAAGGTTTAGATTTACTGAATTCTATTACACCAAATAATCAAGTTTATTTTTTAAAAATCCACATACAACATTCTTTCCATTACTTGAACTAATCAAGTTTCTACAAGAATTCACATAGAGTTTTTATTCAAAAGTATTTACATATTCCTTTAATGAACTATAGAAATCTTGTGTACTCAAATTTATTTTAAAATATTCTTGAAAAAATATAGCTATAATTTTTTTGAAAGAAACATATAAAATGTTGTAATATTTTATATTACCATTGAATAAAAATATAATACAAGTGTATGACATCGAAATGCAAAGACAACTAGTAATTTTATATGAAACTTACAGTGATAATAAATAATTTTTAATAATTATTTTTACAAAATTTACAAACATATATAATTTTATCTTCTTTGTAGACGTTCTATTACTATTATATGGTTGAGGTATTTCTTTTTGCCATTAATTATGTTCCCACCTTGGGGAACTAGCTGAAAATTACTCCTCTACCTCAATAAAATCATATTATTTTAATAATTTGCTCATAAGTTAAGCCTTCTAGATTTTTTAGTGAGAATTTAGTAGAATGCTTCAATGGGAATTGTTGAAATCATTTCAAAGAAGAAAGATAACAATTTTGAAGGATCCAACAACAAAGAATTATTAGACGGAGGTATTGCACCATTCTTTTAGGAAAGAAGTGGTTATGGAAAATGCCATATGCAAAATTATATTTTGAATTATAAATGGGAGTAATGCCCATATAAATAGGCTTTATCTAATTTTTAATGATTCATGTTTAATATCAATAATATTAGTAATTTCTTTAAATATATTTTATTAATACACCTTCCATCTTGTAAAGTTGACACATGTTTTCTCTATTCAATTCACTTCTATGTAGATTGTTACCATCAACTCATATATTACTAGTGCTTGTCATGAAAAATTAAAGAATCATTTAGTTCATTGATGAGAGAAATAATAGTTATAATGAAAAAATGATTAAATGATCATAGTGAAATGAGTTGGCTGTTTGAAAATAATAAAGAGACTCTTACACATAAAATCTTATAATGAAGACAATAGTAATGAGCAGTGGGAATTGTAGCCATAAATAATGTTGTAGTTGTAGAAAATTAAAAATAATGAATAGGGTAAAAATAGGGCTTATCCTCAACCCTAATTTCCAATAAGAATGATCCAAATTGATTAAGCACAAGAAAGTGATCAATGCACAAATGGATCACATAATGGAAAATAAAGAGAAAGGAGGTCCTATGGTCATCCTATTTGAGAAGTATGTGCTTAAATCATAAAATAGATAAAATACAAATACTAACCTTGAAGTAGAATAATTCTAGAAAATGATGATCTTTGGTGTCTATGTATAGTTTCAGGGATCTGTGCAACCTGTTCTGAATTGGAAATGTCAAGACCAAAAAAACCCAAAAAGCTTTTGTCCTTTTGAAGGGAGGTCGACCTTGACCTTGATAATAGGACACAGCCTTACCTCAAGGCACAATTGTACCCCAAAAAGTTGACCTTGACCTGCATTGCTCCAACAAATTTTTTGTTCATGGCTCCTGCAAGTTCAACGAAAAGGTTTTGGTCTCAGATTGGTTTTGACAATTGAGTGTCAACACACTTAAGAAAATTCTAAGGTTGATGCTGATCTATAGTATGTGTCAAGCTAGAAATTCAATAGGTGCTGAGCAAAGTATAGATGCCAAGCAAGTTTCAAGTGCCGAGTCACTATAGGTGCCAAGAAAAGTATAGATGCCGAGCAAGACATAGTTACTATAGGAGCCAAGCAAGACAAAATTCCTATATGTACCAAGCATCAGCAATCAATAAGTGCCGAGTAACATAGAATCAACATATGACTTTGTGCCTTCACAAAGTTAGATGTAAACCATTTTTGAGCTAACTCAAGATGAACCTTGAAGGATCTAAAAGATAAGGTCGAATCTTTTGCATTCCCTATGTGGACACCTAATCAACTAGCAAGGGGAAATAATCATGGACATCACTACAATTGGGACTACAACACCAGGCATAGCTGTCACTACTGTCAGGAATATGGACACATCCTTGAAAACTGCATAAGAACACATTTCAGTGGAAACTACAACAGATGGTTGAGCCAAACTACATGTTTCAGTTGTTTGAAGACTAGTCATATTAGTAGAAATTTCCCAACAAGGTCAAAGGCACCTAACTCAGAGTTCAACAAAGGAAAATGAAAGGCAGATGTTGAACACATCAGAGGAGAAATGGATAAAACATGGAAGAAGAAAGATGGAAGCAACATGTCCAATGAAGGGGTTGCTTCCAATGAAGGGATCACTTCACATAAAAGGTCAAGTGGTCACACTTCATCCAACTAAGCAAAAGAAGGTATGTGGGACTGATATACAAAGGTTTATCATACATCAGTTCCATGACAAGTAAGTACTAGAAAAGAGCGATCAACATGAATAGAGATGCAAAGTTAAAATTTCAAGTTTTCACAAGTGTTGTCGAGTTGCCTTTACGTACTGAGTAAAAGATCTAGTACATGCTGAGTTGTCTGCCAAAGTCAATAGAAGTCGAGTGATTAATTGTAGTCAAGTTAGTAGTGGATGCTGAGTGAAGAGAAACTCCAGTGGAAGATGAGTAAAGGAAACTCCAGTGTATGTCGAGTGTTGAAAAGACAATGGAAGCCAAGTAAAGTAGAAATGCTTAAGAAGCCAAGTGGATGGCTGTAAATGCAGTAAGCATTAAATGATATAAAATTAGGGTATATGTTCTCATTTTGAACCAATTTTCACCATCGTGAATAAAGAGAAAAGACAAAGAAGAGTGAAAAATGATTTCCAAGTAGAATTTTGAGTATTTGAGTAGATTTCTACAAAGAGTCAACATAGTTTCTTTGATTCCAAGGTATTTATACTAATGCCAAGCTACACAGTTTCAAAATTTCTTCATATTTAAACCCTAGTTCAAAGAAATGGCCTCCAGTTCTAGGAAACCTTAGGAGAAAGAGCTCTTTGAATTCCAATTCGTGTCAAATGAAGTTAAGCAACCTAATTTTTGACCTATCCATAAAGTTGCCTACAAAATTGACCTAGTTGAAGCCCTATTCGTAATTCCTCCCAAGGTAGTAATGGTGCAAGATGTTAGGAGATGTTATAATTGCAAGATACGAGCCATAGGAGATATGGAAATCAAAGAATCTTATGATATATTGTGTGAGAATGGAGTCTTAAAGGAAGAATATCAAATCATTGAGAGGAAGGGTTTAACCCGTGCCCTAGAATTCCCTACTATTTTCAAAACTGAATGGATAAGAATAGTGTTGAGTATGATTCATGATGGAAGTTTGTGGTTAGAAGATGGCCTAGTTAAGATATCAAAAAGGATTGTTCATAGGGTAACAGGGTATCCAACTCTAGATCGGTGCAAAACCTTAAGGATTGACTCCAAAGAAGCCATTGAGAAGAATACAAGAGACAAATGGAGCAAGAGAGGCATGCCCATAGATACTATCATGGATCCTCTTATTGATTTTTCTATTAGAGTCATTTCCCATAAGTTTTACCAATCTAGCAGACTCAATAGTGTACCATGCATTGCAGTAGATGTTGGCTAAAAACTAGTAAAAAAGGATCATACCTATGACCTAGCAAAATTGCAACTGCAACAAATCAATGAGAACTTAGGAGCTATAAGGAGAACTAAGGGAGCTCAATGTAAATTTGGTGCAATTTTGATTTGTATATTTTTTTATGTACATAATGAATTTCTATCTTTTGGAAAAGTTAGCTAGAAAACCAATAGGTCCATTGTAGCCTAGGTAAATGAATACATTGAACAAATGGGAGCTAATTTTGAAACACTTATGACCAGCTATTTTGAAAATTTCCACTAAGGATTCCAGTCTCACTTGTGGAGAAGCAGACAAATGACATCTATTTTCTTGTTGACATTGATTATACTTACATACAAGCAGCCATACCAAGGGTTAGATGGCTTAGACCTCTTGATTATGAAATAAACATTGATGAGGCATCTGCAACCATAATAACTCTACTAGTAGAGGAAGTGGATAAGAGTGCACAACGTTTTGGCACATACGATGTGGTGAGATCTAAAGTAGATATGGAGTTGAAGACAACTTCTAAACTAAAGAAAAAGGATAAGTTATTAAAGAAGCTCAAAGCAAAATTTGGAGAAGGGGTTGTAGAGGAAGAAGAAGATGATAAAGAAGAATAGGGATAAGGACCATTAGCACTGACCCAAGGCATGGGTGAGGATGCTGAGGAAGAAGAAAGTGCCAAGCATGAAGCACCTAAGGTAGAACCCAAGAAGAGGAAAGCACAAAAACAACCTTCTACACAGCCAAAAGGCAAGAAGAGAATGGCCAAGCCAAGCCCAAAAAAGCCTACCACAAGGGTAGATACAAGGGCTACAACAAAGGTAGCCAAGGACCAAGAGAAGAAAAAAGCAACACAACAAGGAGGGACAATAGAGAAAAAGAAGAGAAAATATGTGGCACCTCCAGAGACAGATGAGGAGAGGATGGAATCTGGTAATGAACAATTCTGAGTGGTAAGTCACACCACTAAATCTAACCTAGAAAATGTTTGTGACAATATCAGGGATAATGCAAATTTAACTAGATTGAAAACTATTGATTTTAATAAGCTAAGTAGAAAGAGTAGAACATAGTGGAAGAATCAATCTACACTATGATGCCCAAGTTCAAGAATACTCTCCTTGAACTGGATAATACCATGTCCAAGGAATTATAAACAATTGTAGAAAATAAATGGCATTATTGCCTAAAAATGGAGAAAGAAATAAGGGAGTCAAATTTGGCTCGTGTAATGCTTGACCTCACTAAAGCTCAAATAAGCAAGGCTAGCAAGAAGCATGGGAGAAAGTTTGCACCCAAATACAGAGCCTTCAACATTCTACAAAATAAAATTGAAGATGTTGTAAAGAAATCCACTCTCATGTGGAAAGTGATTTATGGCCTTCAAATAGGAAAGGAAGGACAAGAAGATCCATTTGAGGGAAGAAATAATGATGAGGAAGAAGAGGAAAATGAAAAGGAGGAAGAAGGAGAGAAAAAAAAAGGAAGAAGTCACAGTGGAGAAGGAGACACAGAAAGGTGATGAGGCAACAACTGAGAAGCAGCAACAGGAACAGAGTGTCCAAGGCACACAATTGCCACCACCTAGTCCTCCATATGCAACACTACATCTGCACAAATAATAATTGTGAAGGATGTTTCTGACACCTTTGGTCAGAACATTAATCCATTGATTGCAGAGGATCTCATAAAGATCCTTCACTAGACTACTTTGCAAGCATAGTTGTGCACCAATCTAGTTCTGGTAAGTGTAGAAGAACTTCAGAAAGTAGTAGTTGAGATAACCAAGGAGAAGGTGAATACACAAGAACCACCTTCACAAACTCAAATAGCTACAAGTGGTCAACCACAAGAGCAAGTAGCACAAGATGTATTTTCTAAGGTTGACACTACAATCATAGTAACTGTTGAGGAGCAAGCAAAGGAGCAAACAGGACATAAAGATACCTTTGATCCTACAACACAAAGTCAAGGTGCACCTCCTCTGATCACTATAATCGATCAAGGTAGAACTTAAGAAGACAAGGAAGAGGAGAAGACCCCTAAGGAGAAAGAACAAGAGGCAATACAAATGTTGGTCAATTTTCCTACTATAGGGACTCCTACTAAGTAGCTGAGCACTGATGCAATACCATTGCAAATTTTTGCACCAGGTTTGAGCTCTACCAAGGTAGCAAGGGTACTTCATTATGGAGACCCTGCACTTGATGAGGAGATGGTCATACCAAGCTATGACTATAAAAGAATGAACCTAACACAGATCAATGAAGTGCAAGAGGCACTGGAGAAGAAGAAAAAGAAAGAGATACTCAGGAATGAGTATAGACAAAGGTAAGCATTGATAGAAATTAAAGACATCTTTCTTGATGCTTTCAGCCTGCCAGTACCTGATGAGACAAAGCCCATCATGGAGAAACTATCCAACATAGTAGACTGGGTACAAAATGAAGACCTAGATACTAATGTAAAATTACTTGAATGGTCTGAGACGAAATTTCAAATGAAGGTAAATGAGAAAATATCTGGCGATGGAGCATTGTCTCAAGTTGAACTAGCTAAGAAGGTAGAAAAGGTGAAAGCAGTACTTGAGAACATATTCTCATTATACTCCAAATTGTGTGATTCTTCATACTTCACACAAGAAACAAGCCAGAGAATATTGAGCTTGGAGAGGAAACTCAAAGTATCAAGCACACAACTACCAAAGGATCCAACTCAAAGTGAGAAGCATTTTTCCACAATGCTTCACACTCAAAAGGAATTAGCTGTACTCACAATAGATGAGGCTAATATCAAAGCCAAATTAATATAGATACAGTTTGCAATCACCCCACACATGGAAGTTTTGCATAAAGAAATGACCTATGTAAAGAATATTTTCAAGAAAGATCCTAATCTTTCTACATTACAAGGCCTAGTACACCTTGCAATAGAGATAGCCATCCAACTTAAAGCACTGGAAATTGCATTAGATAATTGGGATGTTGCACTAAAGATTATCATGGAGGTAAACAAATCTTTTTTGGCTAAATATTCAATTCATTCATAGGACCCTTTGACATAAGTGTCAAAAAGGGGGAGATAATAAGATATGGGGGAGATATAATAAATTGAGGGAGATAATAAATTAAACCCAAAGGAGGAGATATATATACCCAAAGGGGGAAATAATTGATAAAATTTTGAGTTTTGAGGAGAAATAAGGAGATATAGCCAAAAGGATACAAAAACTACAAGGAAGATGTGTGAAAGGGGGAGAAGACACAGAGAAGAAATAGAGCAGATAAAGGAAAGGAATGAAAAGGTAGAGATAAAGAGTATTAGAAACATCAACATGAGACAAATCCAACAATAAGGAATTTTGGATATAGAAATGGCACATCAGCTTAGGGGGAGTTACAAGTTTTTGAGGTATATAGTCTTCTAGAAAATTTTGAACAAGTTTTTGAAGTTTTGTACATATGCTGAAGAAGATGCATATTATACTCATAGAGATTACATTCATAATGTTTAGTTAAGTGTTTTTGACGCTCATTTCAAAGGGGGGGATTGTTGGTCTCAGATTGGTTTTGACAATTGAGTGTCAACACACTTAGGCAAATTCTAAGGTTGATGCCGAGCTATAGTATGTGTTGAGCTAGAAATTTAATAGGTGCCGAGCAAAGTATAGATGCCGAGAAAGTTTCAAGTACCAAGTCACTATAGGTGCCGAGTCACTATAGGTGCCGAGTCACTATAGGTGCTGAGAAAAGTATAGATGCTGAGAAAGAAAGAGTTACTATAGGAGCTGAGCAAGACAGAATTCCTATATGTACCGAGCATCAACAATCAGTAAGTGCCGAGTACCACAAAATCAACATATGAGTTTGTGCCTTCACAAACTCATATGTAAACTATTTTTGAGCCGACTCAAGATGAATCTCGAAGGATATAAAAGATAAGGTCAAATCTTTTGCATTCCCCATGTAATCAGTATGCAACCAATCAAAAAATGGAGAAAGCATGCAACCAATAGGAAAAGTGTAAAGATTTGAGTGGGAAAAGATGGATGAATATCGATTGTAGATACATACCTAACCCTAAGTCTTCGAAGCCTTTATAAGGAGGTTGAAACCCCATAATTTAATATAGAGAAATTGAGAGAGTGAAGTTTTGAAGGAAGTTCAGAGGGTTGTAAGGACTTAGAGGAACAACAATACTGTAGAATCAAGTTGTTCAAAGTAGAGTATCAGCAATAGAAGTAGACAGTTATCAAATCAAGAATGATTAGATCAAATTTACTAGAACAAGGATTTGGAATCAATAATTAAAGATTGCAAGTCATTAGGTCAACACATTCTAATACCTTCTCGCCATTGTATTAGGAATTAAAATCCTATGGAGATAGGTCGGTTTAATAGCCATGTTGTAAACCTTTAACAAGGCGATAAATCCTTTAATAGGGTAACATTCCAAGTGAATGTTTCTAAATCCTTTAACCAGGTCACTTTTGATAGGATGTAAAGCCTCTAACAAGGTAGGCCTTTCATAGGGCAAACCATTGGAAGTGGTCAAATTTTGTAACCTTAAATAGTTACATATTGCTGTAGTGATAATTTGTGGGTGTCATCCCCACCCCAGTTTTACCTTCTCGTTTTGGAGGGTTTATGGGTGATCAAATCTTGTGTTATATATTTTCATGCATGTCTTTACTTTTATGTTTACTAGAGATATTAGATGCATGTGAATAATCTCAGTTAAAAGTTTTAGAGGCTAAATACTATTACTTCTGATTCACCCCCCTCTTAGAAGTAAATCTTCCCACTTGTAAATTCCAACAAAAGGGTATCCAAATTTACTCTTTAATTTGTTGTTCCACACCTTTATCTCCAAGAAAAATGGTTTTTTTTTTTGGATGGGGGATTTTCCTTGGTCAAATCCCAGTTTGGAATTAACCTTGAAATTGAATTGAAATTGCAATATGCATAAACAAAGTAAATGGAACTATTCACCTTGTTTATAATGAAACCCTTGTGGAGGATTGAAATCCTTGAACCCATAAGTATGAATGCTCCAAATAAATGTAGAAATGAATGTGGGATGTCTCAAATCAATGGAATTAGATCTTCAACACTAATCTTGAATGCATCTTTGCATAGAAAAGGCTTGAATGAATGTGGATGGAGAAATCTTCAAGAAGAGGGCTCCATAGAGATTGAATCCTTCAATAGCTAACAATGGATCTTATTGATGAATTGGATGCTTGAACACTTGAATGCTTGAATGCCAGTAGATACTTAATTTATAGAATAATGATTGCACTTCATAAAGGGTAGCTCCTAGTTCATAGAAAGTAGATCTCAAAATGAGGGAAGAAAACTTCATTATATAGAGATCTAGGGCAGTAACTCCTAGAGAAGGCTGACATGGGAGCATTAAATACCGATTAACCTTAAACCCTAGGAATATACCTAGATCAAATTTAATTTAAGAGTCTACCATCTTGAAACTTAAAATAGTTGATACAGATGCGTGAAAAAGAAAAATTTCAAAGCTTGATGTCCTGAAACTCCCATAAATTGAAAAATGGACCTAGGGTTAGGGATGAGATCGACCCTACCCTAGGTTAGGGCCAAGGTTAACCTTGACCTAAAAGGTTGTCCTTGAACCAAAAAGTCAGTCCTCAGTTTCATAGAGAGAGTTGTCAGAAATAGGCTAGAGAGAGAGAGAGAGAGAGAGAGAGAGAGAGAGAGAGAGAGAGAGAGAGAGAAGCAGAATAGGGGAAAAACAACTAGATCCATGAAGAGACCCATTCAAGATGCTTGACATGATCCCAGACCACTTGAAGGGCTAAACATGCTTAACATGGAAGTGCTTCCATTTTAATACAATACAAATAATAGCATTGATTTAGGTTATGGGAAGCACAAAAAAGAATGAGAAAGGAGAAGAAATAAGTAGAACAATAGAGGCGATGCAAACAACAATAGTGGCTATAAGCCTTATGAAATGAACATGAAACATAAGCCTTGATCACTAAGAATAGAAGAAATGAACATAGAAATAACAGAGGAACATAGTAGCAAGCTTAGATTGACATGAGATGTACGTAAGCCTTGATAGCTGGGAGAAGAAGAAGGAACAAATTAGGCTTGTGGGTGGAGATAATTGGTAGAGAGAGATTTCTACTTGTTAGTTTTTTGTTGTTTAGCTTGGAAGGTGGAGTGAAGCTGGTTTAAAGCAACTTGAGTTGTATATTTAGCAATAGGGTATGTGCAAGATCATGCTGTGCAAAAAAGTGGCAATGTGAAAAATATGTAGTTTTGAAATGTCTAAAAGCATTTCAAAATGCCCTTTTGACTTTTTCCTAGCCATTCTGATACCAAACCAAAAATGTAATACCTTGCTTGATTGGATACCCGATTTGAGAATGGGTATCCAATTTGAGAGCATGTACCTGATTTCATAATGGGTACCTGATCTATGTTACCAAATCATGATGCCCAATTCAAATGTAAAGGGAGTCGGGACCAATTTTTAAGATGAATATTGATTTTTATTTACCAAACTCAAAGGGGGGCCCAATTTTTAGGTTATATCAAGTTCTAATATAATATAGTTATAGCATAATTGGGGGGAGGGGGAAATTATTATATATAGTTACTAAAAATTATTATATAGTATTAAATAATAATAATAATTTATTATATAATTATTTTATACATAGTTATTACTAATTATATATATTATTATTTATTATATAATTATTTTATGTATAGTTTTTACTTATTATATATAATTATATAATTATATATCATATATATTATTATTATATATTATATATATTAGTGACCTAAGTTATAAACTATATGATGATGTACGTTCCTAGGGCCCCCCTTAGGGACATACATGTGTTCGAATGAGTTGAAATGGGTCATGGGATACCGTAATTATATATCATATATATTATTATTATATATTAGTAACCTAAGTTAATAAACTATATGATGTTGTATGTTCCTAGGGGTCCTCCAAGGACATACATGTGTTCCAATAAGTCCAAATGGGTCATGGGACACACTATGACCCCTTTTGACCCATTATATGAGAACATATCTTCCTAAGGGTCAAAGGATGCCTAAGGACACACATCTTGTGTTTCAATGGGTAGAAAGGGGTTATGGAATATCCTACGACTCTTTTCAACCTATTACATGACAACATATGTTCCTAGGGGTCCTAGTACCTTTATAGACATATATGTTGTGTTCCAATGGATCAAAAGGGGTTATAAAGTATCTTATGACCCTTTTGACCCATCACATGGCAACATATGCTCCTAGGAGTCATGACAACATATGTTCCTAGGGGTCCTAGGAACATATGTCGTCATGTAATGGGCCAAAAGGGGTCATAGGGTATTTGATGAACCCTTTTGACCCATTGGAACACAACATGTATGACGATCTTAGAACCCCTAGGAACATATATTATAATGTAATGGGTCAAAATTTGACCCATTGTAGCACAACACACATGATGATAAGGGTCCTAAGAGCCCTAGGAACATATGTTCTAATGTAATGTGTTTAAAGGGGTCATAGAATACCCTATGACCCCTTTCTACTTATTCAAATATCAGAGGTATGTCCCTAGGGGTCATAGGATACCCTATAACCTCTTTCTACCCATTGGAACACATGTATGTCCCTAGGGGAACATAAGTTATCATATATTTGATTAAAATGGGTCATAGGTTATCCTATGATCCCTTTCAACCCATTTCAACACATGTTTTTCCCTAGGGGTCTTAAGACTCACAAAAACACATTTTTTCATGTAATGGGTCGAAAGGGGTCATAGGAAATCCTTTAACTCCATTCAACCCATTGCAACACAACATGTATGTCCCTAGGGGTCTTAGAAACCTTATGAATGTGTTTTGTCATGTAATATGTTGAAATGTGTCACAACATGCCCTATGACCCCTTTTTACCCATTACAACACATCGTGTATGTCCCTAGGGGTCCTAGGTTCCCTAGGGACATAAATCATGTGTTTGAATGGGCTGACACTATGACCCCTTTTGACCCATTAAATGATAACATATGTTCATTGGGGTCCTAGAACCCCTAGGAAAATATATCATGTGTTCAAATGAGTCAAAAGGGTCATAGAGTACCCCTGATCCCTTTCAATACATTATATGACAATATATGTTACTAGGGGGCCCTAGGGACATAAATTATGTGCTTGAATAGATTGAAAGGGGTCATAGGGTAACCTATGACCTCTTTTGACCCATTAAATGATAACATATGTTCCTAAGGGTCCTAGGACCACTAAGAACATATATCATGTATTTGAATGAGAAGAAAGGGGTCATAGAGTACCATATGACTATTTTTGACATATTTCATGACAACATGTCTTTCAGGGTCCTAGGACCCCTAGGGACCTATTTTATTTGTTTGAATGGGTCAAAAAGGGTCATAGGATAATCTATGAACCCTTTCAACATATTTCATGACAACATATGTCCTTAGGGGTCCTATGACCCCTTTTGATAAATTCCATTTGTTTGAATGGGTCAAAAGGGATCATAGGATAACCTATAACCCCTTTTGATGCATTTCATTCTAACATATGCTAGAGGTTCTAGGTCCCCTAAGGACCCATTAATTTTTTTCAAGTGGATCAAAAGGGGTCATAGGATAACCTATGGTTGCTTTCAACATATTTCATGATAATATATGTCCTTAGGGGTTCTAGGACCTCTAGGGACCTAATTCATTTGTTTGAATGGGTCAAAAGAGGTCATAAGATAACCTACAACCCCATTTGACACATTTCATAACATATGTCTCTAAGAGTCTTAGGACCCATACAGACTTATTTTATTTGTTTAAATGAGTTGAAAGGGGTCATAGAATAATTTATGACCCAACTTTCGACATGTTTCATGACAACCTATGCCCCTAAAGGTCTTAGGAACCCCAAGGACATATTATAATTATTTATATGGGTTGAAAGGGGTCATAGGATAATCTATGACCCCTTTCGATGCATTTCATGACAACATATGTCCCTAGGGGTCTTGAGACCGTTAGAGACCTATCTTGACACCGCCAGGGACCTATTTCATTTGTTCAAATGGGTTGAAAGGGGTGATAGGATAACCTATGACCCCTTTCGACACATTTCATTACAACATATGTCCTTAGGGGTCTTAGAACCGCTAGGGACATATTGTAATTATTCATATGGGTTGAAATGGGTCATAGGATAACCTATGACCATTTTCAACACATTTCATGATAACATATGCACCCCTAGGGACCTATTTTATTTGTTTCAATGGGTCAAAATGGGGTCATAAGATAACCTATGACCTCGTTCGACACGTTTCTTGATGACGTATGACCTTAAGACCCCTATTTTATGTGTTCCAATGGGTCATCATAGGATAACTTATGACCCCTTTCAACACATTTCATGATAACATATAACCCTAGGGACATATTATAATTATTCACATGAGTCAAAATGGGTCATAGAGTACTCTAGGACCCCTTTTGAACCATTAAATGAGAACATATATTCCTAGGGCTCTTAGGAACATATATCCATTTGTTCAAATGAGTTGAAAGGGGTTATAGAGTACTCTAGGACCCCTTTTGACCCATTATATGACAACATATGTTCTTAGGGGTACTAGGACCCCTAAGGACATACATAATCTGTTTGAATGGATTGAAAAGGGGTCATAGGGTACACTATGATCCCTCTCAACCTATTATATGACAAAATATGTTCTTAGGAGTCCTACGACCCCTAGGAACATACATCATGTGTTTGAATGGGTCGAGTGGGGTCATAGGGTGCCCTATGACCCCATTAAATGAGAACATATGTTCCTAAGGGTCCCAGGACCCTTTGCAACATATATCATGTGTTCGAATGAGTTGAAAGGGATCAAAGAGTATCCTATAACCCATTTTGATTGATTATATGACAACATATGTTCTTAGGGCTCCTATGATCCATAGGGAAATACGTCATGTGTTTGAATGGGTTGAATAGGGTTATAAGGTACCCTATGACCCCTTTTGACCCATTAAATGAGAACATATGAACCCTAGAAACATATACCATGTGTTTAAATTAGTTGAAAAGGGATCATACAAGCCCTAGGAACACATGTTGTCATATGATCCCTTTCGACCCATTATATGACAACGTGTGTTGCTATGGGTACTAAGACCCCTAAGGACATACATCATACTAAATGGATCAAAATGGGTCATAGGGTACATTGTGACACCTCTCAACCCATTATATGACAACATATGCTCTTAGGGATCCTAAGACCCCTAAGAAGATACATCATGTGTTTGAATGGGTCGAATGTGGTCATAGGGCACCCTTTGAACCATTAAATGATATCATATGTTCTTAGGGGTCCTAGGAACCTCAGAACCCTAACATATATAATATGTTTGAATGAGTCGAAAGGGGTCATAGAATACCCTATGACCCCTTTTGATGTATATGTGCTAACATATTCCTAGGGGTACTAGGACTCCTAGTGACATATAACATGTGTCTGAATTGATCTAATGGAGTTTAGGGTTCCCTATGACCCCTTTTGACCCATTAAATGAGAACATATGTTCCTAGGGGTCTTAGGATCCCTTCATACATGTATCATGCATTTTAATGAGTTGAAAGGGGTCATAGAGTACCCTATGACCCATTTCGATGGATTTTATGACACCATATGTTCCCAGGGGTCCTAGGACCCCTAGGGACATATATATTATGTGTTTGAATGGGTTGAATGGGGTCATAAAGTTCCCAATGACCCCTTTTGACCCATTAAATAAGAAAATACATTCCTAGGGGTCCTAACATCATATAATATATGTTCGAATGAGTCAAAAGGGGTATTAGGGTATCCTATGACCCCTAAGCACACTTAATGTCATCAAATGGGTCAAAAGGGGTCATAGGGTATTCTAAGACCCATTTTGATCCATTAGATCACATTATTTATGTGATTAGGGGTCCTAGGACCCATAAGCACACATATTGTAATTGAATGGGTCAAAGAGTGTCAAAGGGTACCTTATGACCCCTTTTGATCATTTGGAATGATTATATGTATGGTTAAGGGTCCGAAATCCTTTAAAATAATATATAAAGGATCCTAAAAAGGGGTCATACTATTATAAAAGAAATTGAATAAAATTAATTTTTATTTATTTTTTAAATTAAAAAAATGACTATCCAATTTGGGAATATGTACCCAAACTATCGGATATTCGATTAAGCTTGGGTTTTCTCTGGATGCAAGCCCTCCATGGTCAACACCAAAAATGTCCCAAAAGGTGTTTTTGGCCTGTTGCTGCATGTTTCTAACTTCAATGATGTAGTTGACGACTTTTTTTCATCCAAATTTGATGAAATGAAAAGGGTATCTTGAGAAAGTTCTCAACTTTCCATGTATATAATGTTTGTCAAATTATGAGTTTAGTAAGTATTACTTATTTTCTAATGGAGTTAGCTACAAAGTGTTGATTGACATACTGATTGAAAAATAACTATAACTTTCAAACAATATAATTTTTGAAATCTAAAAGATGTTTCACATTCTATGCTTCAACTACTATAAGGGAAAAAAAAAAAATCTAATTTTGAATTTTTTTAAAACTAGTTAAGGTGATTAGACACAAGAGTTTTTAAATTCTGAAAACAACATAGTGAATTTTTTATAATTAATTATTTATTTATAATAAAAATACCCAAAAATATGTGTCACATCTAGGCATGAGTCTACTTTCTATATCTATAATTATATTAAAAAATATTATCATTTGATTTTGATTAAGGTGGTCAGGCATAAACCTACTTTTTATTTTCACCCCAAAATTTTTGTAGTATTGCATTAAAATCCAAAAATTTGACCAATCAAATAATTATTTCTCTAGATAAGGCCTAGTAGTTTAGAAACTAAATTCAATTCCCTATAGATTCTTTCTTACAAATTTTTGATATATAGTCCAGAACTACTTTAAGATTACGTGTCAAGTTGACATAACCCCGATTTGCTGATTTTTCACTGCCGCTTAAGGCCATAGTTTGGTTGACCATGATCTCGCATATACCTAATAGTATTTTTTTAATTCTTTAAAAGAATATTCCTAAGTTTTTGAGTTTGAGAAAAATAAGAATTGATTTTATATATGAATTAAAGCCTAAGAAAGAAAGAAATATTCTTTTCTTGGTTGCTAAGCAAAGCATCTAGGCTCTATATATGTAAAATTGCAGTAGAAAACTTAAATTATATTGGATTGAATTTTGTTGTATACTCAAAGAGAAAGTTTTTTGTTAGGCTGAATAGAAGATCGAACAATTGCAGGTTTTTCCCCAAGTTGGGGTTTCTTGGGTATATCTGTGTTATTGTCTAATTTTGTTTGGCTTATGTTATTTTACTTATGCTATTTAGTTTCAATTAATTAACCTAGAGTATTAATTGTTATAAATCAGATAGAGCTTCTTTCTATGAATTTATTTTGCAATTGATTTGTAATTGGGTTATAAGAAATTAACATGGTATCAGTGCTCTAAACTTTGAATACATAGCCAAAATCTATGACACAAATTACTAAAAAAAATGTATCTAGTTTCTTTTATGGCAGTGGCAACTAGTGATTGAGTAAAGATTGGTTGCAGGGTGGCTATGGTCATCATCCTTTGGCATGGGGTTTTCATGTTGTAGATCCAAGGAGCAAGGATAAGTTGTGTGGAGACATTGAGGAAGTGATTTCTCAAAGGAAGAGATTTTCTCTATATATTGAGAGGAAGAGATTTCTTGGATGTGTTGAGAGGAATAGATTTCCTAGAGATATTGAAGAAGTGATTTCTTGGAGGAAGAGAGTTCCTAGAATATTTTGTGGAAGAGATTTCCTAGATATATTTTCTAGAAGAGATTTCCAAGAGAGGAAGATATTTCCTAGATATCCTATGAAGAAGAGATCTCTAAGAAAAGTTGGGGAAGATGGAGAAAGAATATTTTAAGTGAGGGAAGCGAAGGAAATTATTCTTGTGGATAGAAATCGCTATACTTTTAGCTGTGAATTTTTTAAATTCTTCTAAATGTAGTTTTCAGCACAAGTTTTTGTGTGCACATTTAGTGAGAGTTGTTTTCTTAGTAGAGAGAGGATTGTGAGGCTGAAGTTATTTTTGTATAACTACTATGGCAACCTTGTAGTTTGTTATTGCTCTTGAAGATGGATAGAAGGTATAGTAGGTTTTATTAATTAGAGATTGAGTGGAGAACAATCAGTGAAACTCTAGTACTTTCCTATTAGCTAATAGATAGAAGATATACTAACAAGGCTTTGGTAAGGAATAAGTTTGTATTCTTCAAATATAAGCTGGGTGTTGTGTAGAACACCTTCCTCGCTAAGAGGGATTGTTAGTTTTTTGTTATTTAGCTCAGAAGGTGAAGTGAAGTTGGGTTAAAGCAACTTGATTTGGATATGCAGCAACAAATTTTTTTTTATTCTTTAAAAGAATATTTCTAAGTTTGTGACTTTTAGAAACATAAGAAGTGATTTTATGTATGATTTAAAGCCTAAGAAAATAAGAAACATTCTTTTCTTGCTTTCTAACTAAAGTAGTTGGGCTCTATATATGTAAGATTGTAGTAGAAAACTTAAATTGTATTGGATTGGATTCTATTGTATTCTAGAAGAGAAAGCTTTCTATTAGGCTGAATAGAAGATCTAACAGTTGCAGGTTTTTCCCCAAGCTAGGGTTTCCTGGGTATATTTGTGTTATTATCTATTTTTTTTTGGTTTTTTTAATTTTTCTTTTGCTATTTAGTTTTAGTTAGTTATCCTAGAGTATTAATTGTTATAAATCAAATGAATCTTCTTTCTATGAATTTATTGTGCAATTAATCTATAACTAGGTTATAAGAAATTAACATTATTGTAGGGCACTTGACCTATAGGGTGTTTGGTTTTCGTAGTCGACGTTGGAGCTGTTGTTAACTCCAAACATCTCGATGAAGCCATTATAAGAATCACCAATGAATGGATGAAGCCAAACTTCTAATTTCTTGCATTGAAATGAGTTTAACTAATGGTGAACTACCAAAATGCCGACTTTCCCATTCGAAGGAAATCTAGGATGAAGTCAAAATGAATTCTATCAAGATAAGGCCAAATCCTTAAATCATTGGTACCCTATTCTCCATCGCACACATTTGACAACCTTTTTTACCTTGGGGCTTGGTTCTTAGAGCCGTAGTACCTATTTCATTTGGAAATTTCAAGTCATAGTGCATTAAGAAGCCACTTGGTGATTGTTGTCTTTTTTTAAAAAATATTAACTCTTTAGTATGACGATATATATCTCATTATATTTACTGTAGAAGAATTATATATGGATATTGATTGAAAATTTCATGCCAAAGTGATTTCATGGATCGTGTGATTTAATAATGAATATTGTTAATTATGTTTCCTTAATCAAGAGCATGTACATCCATTGTTGTTGTATACACTAAAGTTGATTTTTCTCCTTCAATGGAATGGTTGGGCATGTAAATGAATTAAAATCCCTACTTAGTGATCACGTAATATGCCAAGCCAAATGATTTTTTTTGAAGAATTTGTAAATTAGTTAGATTTTGTTATGCATAGAAAACCATAGTTTAAGCCTATACAATTTTGAACCTAACCTTTAGGAGCGTGATGAGATAATAAATGTGGGTGTTTGAAGGCATTTTTTTTCTTCTATTCCAAAGAAATTTAGTCCCCCTTCTTTCATAATTTCTTGAAATATGTAGAATAAAATGTTGTTACTTTAAATATCATTTTCCTATCGTGTATAAATGTAGCTAAATAGACTCATTCTTGAGTTAACTATTTGTAATGAAGAGCTGTAACTATTACAAATGTCAAAATGCCTCGAAGCATTTAAGTTTCAACTCGAACTTCCTTCCATTTTGGAACTCCCCAGTACCTTAGATCAATTAAAAAAATGGATAATTGATATTTCTTTCTTTTACCTTGACACTATCATACTACACTTATTTCTTTTTGAACCTATTTCTTGAACAAGTTTTGGAGCTTATTCATCTTGGTCATCCTATCTAAACCGTCTTAGTATTCTAGTATCTAATAAATGTATTTATTTTAAATATAATAATAATTGAGAATTAATGTTGATTGGTCAATATTCAAAGGACCTTGACTCTCATTGAATTTTTTGTATTTTATGGAGAATGTTGATGTGGCATTGGTTTAAGTGTCCAACTACAAAAGTTAACTATGGAAAATTTCATTCATTTATTCTATCAGGAGGTACATTCACATTTCCATTGCCATGTCACAAGAAGAGGAAGTGTGACAACATTGATGATCATGAAGCCCATGGGCAGAAGAAGGTCCAAGAGGAGGAGTAACATGATCATCATGTTCATGTTCCACAAAAATGAACAATGCTCTAACTTTACCTATGGAAAGTTTCACCAATGGACGTGTAATGCCCCGCTCAGAGATCCTTGGAACAAGGATGAAATACAAGCCAAGATTTTTTATTAATAAGTGTTCATACACAAGACAACAACATACACAGATCACAAAGATTACAATGGAAGACTTAACCACCATCCCAGAAACCAATAGATCTCTTGACACCACTACTTGAACTGACACAACACATAATGGGGAATTGAAGTGAAAACAACAAGAAAACACAAAATCTAAAATCTATCAGAGTATGTTAATTTAAGGCAACCAAAAGGGTACTCGAAACTTCAAAAATTGATCCCCAAAAACTGAGGGAAACACCCCCTATTTTCCACACAAGGCCAATAATTGATAGATTCTTGCATGAGGAAGTGCACCACTGCACGCGAGGATCTCCCTCTCATGTGAGGAAGTGTGCCACTGCATGCAAGAATCTATCTCTCACACAAGGAAGTGTACCACTTCCCTTGAGGAAAAACTTTGCTTAGCTCCAAAAATGGTGTGGGATCTTACGTGAGGATGTGACCAACGCCATGCGAGGAACTCTAGAATACTACATTAGGATCTGACTTTCTCGCATGAGAAAGTGAGATTTCATGTGAGAAAACACAATTTTATGCAAGGATTTACATCAGCAAGTCAAAAACAAAAAGGCATAAAACTTAGAAAATGAAATCCTCCACACCGGGGAGTACTAGATCGACATTTTGAGGTGTAACACTCAAAAAAAATACTGAAAGATAGAAAGCTAGAAACAACATCTAAACATCTAATCAAATAGTGAAGGCAAAGAATAGAAGGGAAACATCATAGAGTACTAAAAGCAACATTATAGCAAACAAAAATAACGTCGCAATAAGTAGTACAACAACTAAAGATGCAATTCCTCCCAACCGTCAATAGCATGATAAGACCATCATGAGTCTTAGCAATCCCCTGCAGTAACATCCCAAGCCACTGATCAGATCATCAATACTATCGTAATAGGAACGTCACTACTAAAACATGCTACAACATAAGCATAAGGAAACCTAGCATGCTAGTATAAAGCATAAGATAATCCTACAAAGTAGATAAGCTCACCTATCACATGCTAATCATCAAAGTAAGTAAATGTGTGAATAAATAACATCATCTAAACATGATATAAAAGTATTCCGATGATAGCATAAATCACAAGAAAGCCTACTCTAGAACCTGAAGTACCAAGTGAAGACATCCAACAATGGTTTCACTAGGACAAAAGACCGTCTCTATACACTGATCCCTAGCAGTGGTATAGGTAGCTATGCCTCCCAACCACATGGCACTTGTAGGTCCACACTCATTGTGCTGATGGAGATAATGATCCAACCATAAACACACACAAAACAAACATCCATGACTAACACACATGCCAGGTAGTATGATGACTGAATCCAAGACATTGACAATGTAGAAACTATAGGTCCTGGTCAGACACTCAATGGGCTACTAAGTAGGGGCCAACATCATGGAGAGTCACTTGGCATTGACAAGCCCAAGCTTGGATCTATGCGGACTCAACTTTCGAATGGAAGACTCTCACACTAAAGCATTGTTTTATTATCTTAAATTTAATTACCACCTAGTATTGATTTAGTTGTCACTTACTTAAAACATCCTTTGCCAACCCTATGGCATCATGATACTAGGCTACGAGATAGAAGCACCCTCAATATGCTACCCTACCCTACCCATGCTCATCCAACGATGAGTTCCCGTAGGCATGCAAACTCCCAACCCAACCCCAATGATCATAAATTCATAAAGTACCATAGAAGGTTGAGACCTGCAAGTCCTCCAACAATCGTACATGTACGCACTCATGTGTGGCATACCACCATCACAATGATCATAACAGAAGGACTAGATGAGAACATAAAGTAGAAAGTCACTCAACTGAAAATAGAATTGAGAGGACGAACGCAATACACATCCCAATGCAACATAAAAGTGCAATAGTGGTCTGATTGATATCCAAATATATCATCTAGGTCCATGACCCACATGGTGCCAAGAAAACTTGAGAAAATAGGGCAGCATGTAAAATGAGGTAAAAACCTAAAAAATTTGGAAAACTTTGAAATGAAAACCTGTTGACCTTTGGGCACAAAGACCCCAAAAAATCCTCAAATAAAAGAATTCGAACACCATATGCAAAAATGACCAGCATAACTACTCAAAATCCCAAACCCCCATCCCAAAAATAGGGAAAACATTCATACTTGAACAACCGGGTAGAACCGGCTAATAGAAACGGAGGGGAACACTAGCTCTCAGCCTCCTAACATACTACTACAAGAAACAAAAGTTGAAATAGAGAAAAATAAAAAAAACAAGAAGGTCCTACCTAACATTAAAAGGGATAGAAACTGAAACCCATAGAATAAAATAAATCCAAATTTATCGAAAGTGGGGGAAAGGCAAGAACTCCCCAAGCCGGATCTAATGAGACAGACCTCACAAAAAACTCACACTCACAGCTCCTAGAACAAAAAGAATTCGAATCCTTTAGAAGAGGATTCTCAAAAAGCTCTCAAATTTTCTATTTCAAAAGTGAGAAGTGAATAATGAAAACACTTTTTCAATACTTATTCACTTTTCAAGAGAATAGTCAATCAGGGAAAATAGCCAACTATAGCATCTAGACTTTGAATCAACCCAAATGAAAATAGTTTATTCTCCATAATAGAAATTCACCTAAGGAAAAGCTACTAGAAATTAAATTCAAAAATATTTAAAGCCCAAAAACCCAAAATTATAGAAATCACTAAACAACTTTCATGATAAAGTGAACCCCTAAATGCATAGACACACTTACTAGTGTAGTCACATAATGCAGATGAGTTCAAATTTACTAATCACCAGAAGGTTTAATTCAAAAATGAAATAAGGATACATCGACCATACATGGACGACATTGGTAAAATATGAATAGCTGAATCACTACTCCATAGGCCACTGCCAGGGATGCAAATCCCACACGCTTAAACACATGATTAAGTACAATTGAATATAATATAATAGCCAAAGCAATTAATGCATTAAATAACTAATTAATCCATTTACACCACTCACATTTACAAAAAGTGTAAATATATACAAGAATGAATTAAATCACCATAGCATAAAATCCATCACATAACTCAATCAATAAATATGTCCAACTACTATAAAATCAGTTACCCTCATAGATCTACTATCATCTCAAAATGGCATCAACATGCAAATATGACAAACTGAACAACATAGTAGTAAAGCATCTATGGTACTGAATCAAAGTATAACATTCAACCCTCAAGACATCTCAAAGTACACAAAATAAGAGTATCAAGTATCTCTCGAATAAAAATAGACAAGGTACAGACTACAAACATGAGAGGCACTACATCCTCCCCCACTAGCATAGATTTACTCTTGGAAGCCGAGAAAAAGATAGGGGTACAATCCCCTCAATCATGTAGCATCTTCCCAAGTTGCAGAGGTCTCATCACTCGACTCCCATTGGACCCTTTCTTGCTCTACGTCTTGACCTCGCAAGGTTAGCCTCTGATGTTGTAGGATATGAATGGGCTCCAAAGTAAGTTTCCCTTTTGCTATCTGCAAAGCATCCCAATCAAGAACATGGGTCATATCTGGAATATACTACCTCAAAATAAAAACATGAAAAACATCATGGATACATGATAGGCTAGGTGGCAACGCTAGTTGATAAGCACTAGGACCAATCCTCTCGAGGATATCAAAAGGTTTGACAAAACGTGGTGCTAACTTAGAGCCTTTCCAATAATGGATGGGGCTCTTCATCAGACGAACTCTCAAAAACACCATGTCACCAATAGAAAAGTGATGATCTAACCTATGGGCTTCTCCATACTTCTTTTGCTTGCCCTAAGTAGTAACCAAATGCTCCCTAATGCAAACAACCTATTGCTCCATATCCTGAAGCATCTCTAGACTCAAACTAACTTGGTCCTCTAAGCGATCCCAACTCAAAGGGGTAAAACATGGTCTACCATACAAGGCCTGAAAAGGTGACATGCCAAGAGAACTATGTTACCCATTGTTGTATGCAGATTCAATAAGGTACAAATAGTCCTCGCACTTCACTTGCCTATCCATAACATACATGCAAAGCATATCCTCCAAAACCTGATTCACTCTTTTAGTCTAACCATCAGTCTCTGGGTGATAAGCTAAAATAAAATTTAGCTATGCTCCCAAAGCATGCTGGAGAGATGTTCATAGTGCAAAAGTAAACACTAGATCTCCATCTAAAATAATTTGACGAGGGATCCCATGTAAAAGAATAATATCCTCCAAGAAAACATGCAATATAGAAGAAGCTATGTAGGATTCTCTCATGGGTGAAAAATATGCTACCTTGGACAACTTTTCCACAGTCACCATGATACAATTATGTCTCCATGATGACATAGGAAACCCTGTGATAAATTCAATAGATATTGTATCCCACTTCCACTCTGGAATGGTATGTGGCTACAAAAGACCCACCGGATGCTAATGCTCTGCCTTCACTCTCTAGCACTCAAGACATATAACAATAAAATCAGCAACATTGTGCCTCATCCCTACCCAAAAGTACAACTATTTGAGATTAGCATGCATCTTCTTGACTCTAAGATGTGCAGAATACGATGCACAATGTGCTTCTGACAAAACCAAGGTACGAAGATCACCCAACAAAAGTACATAGATATATCCCATGTGTCATAGTAGTCCATTAGAATCAAGAACATAACCAAAAAATCTCCCCTCAAGGGTACATCTAAACTCGATCTTTTCCCTCACCTCCTAATACCAAGTGTCACTATGCAAGGCCTCCAAGATACTGCCTCACAAATCTACTCCCAATGACAACACTGATATCTCATGTCACCTCCTACTCAAGGCATCAAGAATGACATTCTCCATCCCTTTAATTTAATGAACATCAAAGTAATACTCACACAAGAACTCCATCCAACAACACTATCATGCATTTAGGTTTGGCCGAGTAAAGATATACTGCAAATTGCTATGATCACTATGAAACTCAAACCTATGACCCAAAAGAAAATGCCTCCAATGGACAAGGGCATGCACCATGGCTGTTAGTTCCAAATCATAAGTGGGGTAGTTAAGCTCATGGTCCTTGAGTTTCCTAGACTTATGTGCAATTATATGACTATCCTGCATCAACACTACACCCATGCCTTCCAACAAAGCATCTATGCAAACCAAGAAATTACCTATAGGATCAGGCACTATAAGGACTGGTGCACTGGTCAAACACTCCTTAAGAGTATTAAATGCTACCTCACACTAGTGTGACCAAACAAACTTCTTCCCTTTCCTTTGAAGATAAGTGATGGGATGAGCTACTCATGAGAAATCCTTCATGAAGTGATGGTAGTAGCTTGCCAATCCCATAAAACTATGAACTTCTAAGACATTGGTGGGTACTGGCCAATCCATGATAGCACAAATCTTCTCCAGATTCAATGCAATTCCATCACCTATAATGATGTGTCCCAAATACTTCACCTTTGACTGGAAGAACCCACATTTACTCAAGTTGCCATACAACTAGTCCCTCAAGCACTGCAATACTTGACATAAATGGACTTCTTGCTCATCCATAGTCTTCAAATAGATTAATATGTCATCCAAGAATATAATGACACACTGATTAAGGTAAGTGCAAAATAGAAAATTCATCAAACTCATAAACACTGATAGCGGATTAGTTGACCCAAAGGGTGCAACTATAAAATCATAATTCCCATATCATGTATGAAAAGCTAATTGATGAATATCAGCCTCCTGGATATGAAGCTGATGGTATCTCAATTTAAGATCAATCTTTGAGAACACTTGTGTTTCCTACATCTGATTGAACAAATCATCTATCCTCGACAAAGGATAATAGTTCTTCACTCTCACCTTATTCAACTACTGGTAATTGATGCACAACTACAAAGAACCATCCTTTTTCTTCACAAAGATGATTGGTGCACCCCACAGGGATATACTAAAATGAATAAGGCCCTTGGCCAATAATTTCTCTAGCTACAATCTAAGCTCACTCAATTCCTTAGTAGTCATGCGATAAGGAGCTCGTGAAATTGGCTCCGCTCCTGGTACAAGATCAATATAAATATCAATGACACACTGCAGTGACATTCCCAAAATCTCATTAGGAAATACATCGACATAGTCACAAAGGAGTGGGTGATCATCAAGTGTCACTGTACGACTCTCAACTTCCTCAAGATGACTAAGAAACACAAGAAAGAACTGGTAACCTCTCCACACACTCCACTTTAGTTGATTAGCTAAGATCATACAAAGTGAGATTTGTCTTGGGACTCCCAAAACTTTCACCTGCCTATGTCATCAACACACTATACCATCTTATGACAACAATCGATATTCACCTAATGGGTGGCTAACCAATCCATGCCCAAAACGATGTCATATGATTATAGAGGTAGAATGCGTAGATCCAGTGTGGTGGTGAAGGTACCAAAATTCAACACACAACTCCTAACCAATAAGTCAATAGCCACTTTGGAACCCGTGGCTAGCTCAACTTGCCACCTATTGACCTGACACACTACCACTAGCCCACATCGCTGAACAAGAGATGGTGATATGATAGAATCTGAAGCACCAAAGTCAAATAAAATTGAAGTTGAAATACCATGCAATGTACCTGTAGCATCAACTACCATACCTTGATGATTAGCTTGACAATTGTCAACCACCATAAAGACTTTGTGATTTTGACCCATATCTCCTATAGTAGGCTCAAATCTCACTGTGCCATTACCAGGTCTTGTAGATGGTTTGATGGAGCACTCAAAGGATTTATGGCCAGGCTGGCCACAAGAATAATAATTTCCAACAAGAATAATAGTTAGAACCTGTTCCACGACCACCTGGGTAGCACTAGGATAAGGTGCACTACCCCTGCTAGAATTTTGCTAAGCATTCTAAGGAGGTTGATCCTATTGAGATTTCTATCCTTGGTTCTTAATATCTCCTTTCTTTCTTGAGGTACCAAAAAATTGACCACCCTTGGTCCAATATCCCTGCTAATGACCATGATGTTTACCACTCTAAGAAGGTTCAGATTGGGCTTGGCCCTTCCCTAAGGATTGGGTAAACTATACATCCTATACTAAATTTCAAGCACCCTGATTCTAAGAACCAGACTTACCAGTGAAACCCCTATCCATATTTCTCTCTATGATCCTTGCCTTCTCAAAGGCAAGAGCAAGTGTCCTCAGCTGATGAACATGGACATCTTTGATAATGGAGTCTCTAAGATCCCTAACAAAAGCTGAGTGGTGAGTGCCTCATCATGTCTATAGCTTGAATACTGCTTCAACCCAAGGAACTTCTCCTCATACTGATCAACCATCATATATCCCTATTTAAGCTCATATATTTCATCAATGTAAGCTTCACAGTACTATGGTGATAGAAACTTCTCTCTGAACCTCTCCTCAAAGATCTCTTAGGTGAGATCTACAACACTAATACCAAGCCTTTCACTCTTTGAATCCCACCAAATGGAACCATGTTCCCTTAGCTGAGTGATTGCACATTGGGTGATCATGTTGCTCCATAAGGTAGTAGGGAGAAACAACACCCCATATCAAGCAACGAAGTCTCAGCCTTGAGTCATGTTCCTTGGCCATCAAACTCTAGTGGTTTGAACCTCTAAAGTTCCTGCATCATCTCAATTTGAGTGAGATCATAATCATCCTAACCATAGCCTCTCCATCGGTGCCTTCTTCCATCAGGTGGTGTACAAGAATGCTCCCATTTACATTCCTCCTCTCTATTCTCTGAATGATGGGAATCCCCATGATGGGATCCCTCTTCTCGATCATGATCATGTTGGCACTCCTCAACATGAGGGTCCAATCAAGAAAGAATCTCCTAGAGCACTGGCATCAATGCCCCCACACCATTTTGTTTAGCATTATTAGCCTATTCTCCCTCTCCTTCCTGACGTCCCTCTTCATGGTGTTCTTCTCCACAGTTATTGGTATGGGTACCACCAAGGCTACCAGGTCTATGTGTAGGAGGCATCCCTATGGGAACAACAAGATAATGTCAGAACAATCAGATCACAAGCATAAGAGTCAAAACCATGAACAAAAAGATATCAAAATAATCAAACATAATATAACAATACACAACGAAAAACAAAATCATAGCGGAAGCATAACACAAAGATCCCAATGTTTCAACATGGGCTCTGATACTAGATGTAATGCCCCGCTTAGAGATCCTTGGAACAAGGATGAAATACAAGCCAAGATATATATTTTAAAACAAATGTAAGTGTACAAGACAAGAACATACATGGATCACAAAGATCGCAATGGAAGACTTAACCACCATCTTGACAACCAATAGATCTCCTGATGCCACCACCTGAATTGACACAACACATAATAGGGAATTGAAGCCAAAATGATAACAAAAAACAAAATCTAAAATCTATTAGAGCATGGAAATTTAAGGCAACCCAAAGGGTACTAGAAACTCTAAAAATTGATCCCCAAAAACTGAGGGAAACACCCCCTATTTTCTATGCAAGGCCAATAGTTGACAAATTCTTGCATGAGGAAATGTACCACTGCACGCGAGGATCTACCTCTCATGTGACGAAGTGTGCCACTACATGCAAGGATCTACCTCTTATGCAAGGAAGTGCACCACTTCTCATGAGTAAACACTTGCTTCAGCCCAAAACTATGTGGGATCTTGTGCGAGGATGTGCACAATACTGTGTGAAAGACCCCAGAACATCACACAAGGATTTAACTTTCTCGCATGAGAAAGTGAGATTTCATGTCAGAAAACACAATTTTGCATGAGGATTTACATCAGCAAGTCAAAAAAAAAAGGCAAAAAAATTAGAAAATGAAATCCTCTAGACTGGGGAGCATCGAATCCACATTTTGAGGTGTAACACTCAAAAAAAATATTGAAAGATGAAATGCTGGAAATAGCATCTAAACATCTAATCAAATAGTGAAGGTAAAGAACATAAGGGAAACATTGTAGAGTATTGAAAGCAACATCATAGTAAATGGAAATAACATCACAATAAGTAGTACAACAACTAAATACATAGTTCCTCCCAACCGTCAATAGCATCATAAGACCATTGTGGGTCCTAGCCATCCCCCATGCGTAACATCCCAAGCCATCAATCAGATTGTTAGTACTATCATAATAGGGACATCCCTACTAAAACATGCTACAACAGAAGCATAAGAAAATCCTACAAAGTAGATAACATCACCTATCACATGCTAATTATCAAAGTAAGGAAATGAGTCAATAAATAACATCATCTAAACATGATATAAAATCATTCCAATGATAGCATAAATCTCAAGAAAGCCTACTCCAAAACTCGAAGTACTAAGTGAAGACATCCAACAATGGTCACACTAGGACAAAAGACTATCTCTGTACACCGGTCCCTAGCAGTGGTATAGGTAGCTATGCCTCCCAACCATGTGGCACCCATAGGTCCACACTTGCTGTGCTGATGGAGATAATCATCCAACCACAAACACATGCAAGGAAAACATCCATGGCTAACACACATGCCAAGAAGTATGATGACTAAATCTAAGACATAGAAAATGCATAAACTACAGGTCCTAGTCAAACACTCAATGGGCTACTAAGTTGGGGTTGACATCATGGAGAGTTGCTTAGCATTAACAAGCCCAAGCTCGGATCTGTGTGGACTCAACTTCTCAATGAAAGGCTCTCACACTAAAGTATTGTATTATTATCTTAAATTTTATTACCACCTAGTATTGATTTAGATATCACTTACTTAAAACTTCCTCTACCAACCCTATGGCATCATGACACTAGGCTGTGAGATAGAAGCTACCTCCATATGCTACCCTACCCTACCCATGCTCATCTAATGATGAGTGCATGTAGGCATGCAAATTTCCAACCCAACCCCAATGATCATAACTTCTAGAAGTACCATGGAAGGTTGAGACTTATAAATCCTCTAAAAATTGTATGCACATGTACTCATGTGTGGTGCACCACCATCACGAAGATCATAACACAAGGACTAGATGAGAACACAAAGTAGAAAGTCACTCAACTGAAAACAAAATTGAGAGGACATATGTAACATGCATCCTAATGCAACATAAAAGTGCACTAGTGGTTTGACTGATATCCAAATGGATCATCCAATTCCATGAACCACATTGTGTCGAGAAAATGTGAGAAAATAGGGAAGCATGCAAAACGAGGTAAAAACCCCAAAAATTTGGAAAACTTTGAAATGAAAACCCATTTGACCTTTGGGCACAAAAATCTCAAAAATCCAAAAATAAAAGAATTCAAACATCGTATGTAAAAATGGCTAGCATAACGGGTCAAAATCCCAAACCCCCATCCTGAAAATAGGGAAAGCATTTGTACCCAACCAACTGGGCAAAACCAACAAATATAAATGGAGGGGAACACTAGTTCTCAGCCTCCTAACATACTACTACAAGAAAGAAAAGCTAAAACAAAGAAAAATCAACAAAATGGTAAGGCCCCACTTGATAGCAAAAGGGGCAAAAATTGAAACCCACATAATAAAATAAATAGCTCGCCAAATCTACCAAAAGTGATGGCAAGGCAAGAACTCCCAGAGCTGGATCCAACGAGACTGACCTCGCAAAAAATGCATGCTCACATCTCCTAGAATGAACATAATTCAAATCCTTCAGAAGATGATTCTCAAAAAGCTCTCAAATTTTCTATTTCAAAAGTGAGAAGTGAATAATGAAAACACTTTTTAAATACTTATTCACTTTTTGAGAGAATAGTCGATTAGGGAAAATAGCCAACTATAGAAGCTAGACTCCGAATTGACCCAAAAAAAGAGAGGTTATTCTCCATAGGAGAAATTCACCTAAGGCAAAGCTACGAGAAATTAAATCTGAAAAGAGTTAAAGCTCAAAAACCCAAAATCATAGAAATCACTAAACAACTTTTGCGACAAAGCGGACCTCCAAATGCACAGACACACTCACTAGGCTAGTCACATAATGCAGATGAGTTCCAATTTACTAATCACCAAAAGGTTTAATTCAAACAATGAAATAAGGATATGTCGATCATACAGGGACAACATTGGTAAAATATGAATAGCTAAATCACTACTCCATAGGCCATTGCCAGGGATGTAAATCCTGCACACTAAAACACACGATCAAGTGCAATTGCATATAATATAATAGTCGAAGCAATTAATGCATTAAATAACTAATTAATCCATTTACACCACTCATGTTTGTAGAAAGCATAAATATATACAAGAATGAAGTAAATCACCATAGCATAAAATCAATCACATAACTTAATCAACAAATATGTCCAACTACCATATAATCAGATATCCTCATAGATCTACTATCATCTCAAAATGGAATCAACATGAAAATATGATAAACTGAACAACATAGTAGTAAAAAATCTATGGTACTAAATCAAAATATAACATTCGACTCTCAAGTCATCTCAAAGTACATAAAATAAGAGTATCAAGTATCTCTCGAATCAAAGTAGACAAGGTACAGACTGCAAACATGAGAGGCACTATAGGACATCCAAGATCTTGACTGTGCATAGAGAACACCCTATTAAGGAACCTAAATCCAACATTTCTAAAGTACAGAAAACAACATCAAAGAATGATTCAAAGGATGGTCCCTTACCAATTTTCTCTTGTGAAAAAATACCCTCTGTCCAAGAAAAGGAAGACCTGTGACTGTAATTGTCCATGGAAGATATTAGGAAAATTCACCATGAATTCCATCCCTAAGGAATTTGCATGTTAAAATCAATCATCAAATTTTTGTAAATCCAAAGAATTGGATAGGTAAATGGAAACAAGTTGATATGGGTAAAGCAATCTAAGACCCATTGGAGATGGAACTTTATCATCTAGAAAATCCCTAACATATCATGCACATTTTTTGCAATCTATTTTGAAGAAAAAATTCAAATCTTCATCTAAAATCTTACTAAAAAATGATTGATATGAATGCCTAAGACACACACTAACTCGTAAATTTTTCACGAGGAGTTTCATCCTCTTGGAAATGTAGTGAGAGTCAAGTTCCTCTTCCTTCTGGTTCTTGTTGATCATTTTGCACGATGCTTAATGACAAGAATCCTGTTGAACTCCTCTCTTTTGAAAAGCTAATCTAGGGATCAACTGCAAGGTTCTAAGCAATCTTGCAACCTATTGAAATTTTCTCACTTCAAGATAAATATGGACGTTCACAAGGAGGCCTTTGTTAGTTCTAATCAATTTCAAATTAGATGTTTTATTTGTTTGCTATTTTTAAAAAGTAACCACAAAAGAGTTATATTTTTGGGATTTTTAGTTTTATGATGAATGTAATTTATCAATGCAACTATATGAATTCCTATTTTAACCACGTGTTAGCAAAAAAAATAACAAAGATAGGGTGATGAGAGATTAAAAATAAATAACTTGAAAGAGAAATTACTAATGGACATAAACCATGGTAACAACACATCTGCAAATTGAATCATCGAAAAGATTGGGTAAGAAGCCAATAAAAATAAGAGCAGTGCTTCCTTAATTCTACTAATGTAATTTTTGATAGGAACCCAATAATAGCCGAAAGATGCTTTCTCCAACTCAGTACATTAGCAAATTTTTTTAACATGAGGTAAACACCAAAACTAAAAATGTCGCACAGTCATAAAAACACAAAAAAATCATTGGCTCAATTATTATTCATAAACATACATTCACAAAAATAACCTTGTGCACCTTGCACACGTGTGCACCTTCAGGGAATTTGTGCAAGGTGCTTAATTCACCAAAAAATCAAAGTTCTCAGTTTTGAAAATAGTTTCTGGGATTTTCTTAGATAAGGTTTAGGAGCACGCTTGTGTACTTTTTTTCCCCTTTTTGATGATTTATACCCTTTTTATAGCCCAACATTATCATAGACTTGAACTCCTTTTGCTTCTTCTATCTGAACTCCCAAATTACATGTGTTGAATCTTATCATTAATAGTTTCATAACATGAGGAACTTGTTCTAGTTCATGTGTCCAACCTCTGTATCTTTGATCTTTAGTGTAAATTCATGAATCAAAACTTACATGTGACTCCTTTGAAGGTGAAGGTTACCATCTTAGGTGAGATCTCTATTGCTGCTGATAATGAAGATGATATGATAATCTGTGCACTTGTGCATTATGCGCCACACCTTCATGTTATGCACACTTACGTACCTTTGTGTTATGCACATCTTTGTGCAATGTGAAGTCTATTCCTTGATTTTTTTATTCTCTCTGACTGCTCGATTCAGACTATCCAAAATGTTCAAATTTTGGAAAAATTTTCATATCTTTTTTAACAAGATTTTCTAGGCCTTTTTAGCTGGCTTTTTCAAAGGTCTTCTGCTCAAAATTTCAATTCAAAACTTTCATCAATGCCTAAAATTGGAAAGCCAAAGGCTCGCTATTTTATGGACTGAAATTAGATTTTTAGTTCTTCTTTCCACTAGTGTAAATTATTTTGAATTCCAAGGTCTAGGTCAAAAGTTATGACCCCGACAAGTTATCCAATACCATGCACATGCAACATCATTTATATTTTTTGTGCTATGGATAATGAGGATGTCAATTTATTTGTACAAAGAAGCAAACATTAGTTATCCTATATTGAGGACTCCACAGGACTCAGACTAACAAAACATTGGGTCAACACTAGTAAAAACCCCCAAAAGCCAGTTTTGCACACTAGCACACCCGGAAGGTGTGCTAGTGTGCTAATTTTTCTTGGAAATGGCAAAGTGCATAGCTACACACTATTACACATGTGCACCTTGACAAAATGTGCATGGTGCACATGTGTGCAACTATGTACATACACATTAACATTGTGCAAGTGGGTGGATATTATAAAGGCCTTGGGGGGACTAGAGTGTGCACATCTTATGGTGCGTATCACTGAGGTTTGCACATGCGTACGTGTGCATTCCCAGAGTGGGGGTGAAGTGCGCATGTGCACATTTGGTGCACGTGCACAAGTGCACACTTTAAGCACACTAAAGTCTTAAAGTTGATCTTTTTATTTGTGTCTAACTACTCGACCCTTGTCAATCTAAGACCAAGGTCTAAGCTAGACCTAGGGGAGGATCCAAAATATTGAACTACCTACAACTAAGGTTTTAAGATGTGACTTGTCATGGAATTTGTTAAAATAACACGTCTAGTGAAATGTGTCCAAAAATTGAATATTTGAAAATTCATCCAAAACTTAATCTAAAAATACCTAATAGTTGAATTCAAAAACATCATTTGTTATTAGTAGAATATTATTTCTATATAAAATATAATGTATATTAACATTAAATAGACCAAATACCTATTGGTTATCATACATATTTATTATATCTCATTTTTGCATCTGACACAAAAGGACCAATGATTCAACAAAAAAAGAAATTATTTGTTATAAATAAAATACAACTTATATTCAACAAAAAGGGATGAACATTCGAACATTAATATATTTTTACAATTGAAAAAAAATGGTAATGGAAGGAATACTCTATTTTGGTCTAATTCTTGGGCTACTGATACCTTGCTTCAAGAATTGATAGCTAACCAAGACCTTAAGAACTAGCTCATGACTACTATTGGTATCAAAGTGGAGATTTGAAAAACTCATCTCTAAACTATATATTTCAAATAATCTTCACAAATCTTTTCTCACATATACATGATTTCAAATCCTACCATTAAAGATTTCCAAAGATTAATTTCTGTATAATATCAGTTGATACTAATGTCTACCCAACCAAGTATGAAATATTGGCCAACTAAAGAACCTCTCAAATAATTTAGCAAATACAATATTTAAAGTATAATGCAACCTTCCTTTATGAATTGTTTCATTCAAACATATTTTTTTGCAGAGGGAAATGTTTCATCATATGAGTACTTAAGGATTTTTTCATTTCATTTTAGTGAAGGAATGCTTAGTTAAAGAATATGTGATATTTTAATTAATTATTTGAAAATACAAAAAAATCCTCTTAAGAAACTATAGGAGGCAACAATTTTTGTGAATTGAAGTCTTGAATTTTTATTTCAAACTAAAAAATTAGGAAAAATATATTTTAAAACTTTAAATTTCTTTGAATAAATGCTTTGTAACTTTGACTCTTTTAAAAAATTAGATAATAAAATAAAAAATCATCCAACAGTCTGGAAGTTAAAGACCGAGGATAGCACAAAACAATGTTTTAATTATAACAAGCTAAAAAATAAATTACTAAGTAATAGTACTTCCAACAAATATTCTTGTGCCTACCAAAGTAGTGTCCTTATTTAATTGATATTTAAGGTGACATGGTGAATTGTGCCTCATAGGGAGAAATATTAAATTTGGATTATAGTATGACCTTTATTCAGTCTTTGGTCTTGTGGTATTTTTCACAGTTATCATTAATTATTATTATTATTAAATTTTTATTTCTATAATTATATAATTTATCTTAAATTTTGAGATGATCACTTTATCTTTTTAAATTCGTTTTGTAGTAGTTTGAGACCCATCAATTTTTATAGATACTTATAGATTTAGATTTTTGCAAAGAAATGATTAAACATTTTTTTACGATTAATCACAACATCAAATGCTAGTTATTATATTTCATTCTCTCTTTATTTGATACCAGAAGGAGAAAATACTATTTAATTATAATTTAATTAATTAATATATTTGTTGACTAATATGTTCTTATCCTTAAAAAAATCTATCTTGCATTTTGGATAGAAGGCAAGGTCTCTAGGTTGGCCAGAGCTCTTGTTAGTCTTTTGTGACAACAATTGAACTTGCTTCAACTAAATTTACTTTATTTGTTTCACCTTGTCATTTAAATTTCATGTGCATTGTTAGCATTAATGATAACTTTCTTCTGCAATAGTTGTTTTGTTTCATTTGGCTCATTTTGATTTCTTGTAATCTCCACTTTTTCCACTTCTTCTCTAGTAGGTATTACTTTTTTCCCCTATTTCTAAATTTCTCTCAAACATTATTAAAAGTTTTTTTTTTTTTTTTAAATTTTAATTTTTTAAAACTCTATGATTTGACTGAATGTTTTTATATCAAATAGCCACATTCATTTTAAAAAAATCTGCATACAACAATCTATGCATTACTTGAACTCATAGAGTTTGACTTAAAATAATTGAAATAGAGTTTTTATTCAAAAGTATTTACATATTCCTTAAATGAACTATAGAAATCTTGTGTACTCAAATTCCTTATAAAATAATCTTGAAATAATTAATTCCGTTACAAGACATTTGAAAGAAGTGCATAGAATGTTGTAATATCTTCTATAACTATGACATAATATTATATAAATATACAACGATAAAAAATAATAATAATTTTTTTGTGCAAACTCAAACAATTTTATTATTTTATATATTTTATAGAGGTATTCTATTGATGTTTGGAATTATGATTGAGGTCTTTCTTTTTGTCATTAATTATGGCACCACCTTGGAGAACTAGTTGAAAGTAACCTCTCTGTCTTAATGAAATCATATAACTCAAAATCGTAAGTTGAACTATTCACATTTTTGAGTTTATGAACACTTCAATGCAGGTAAAATCATTTCAAAGAAGAAAGATAGAAAACTAACAAGAACTCTTGATGGGCTTGAGTCCCTACCTTTGGGGGCAAAGGGCTCTTAGATGTATGCATTCTACATGTGCTAGAAGATAGTGGTTAACAAAGCTTTGGTTTAAATCTTATGAATGCAATATAGAAAAGAAGTTTGATATTTGACACAACATGCAGTGGTGAAGAAAAAACATAAATGTTATTTTTTTGATGGACGGTTCAGACCTACAAGGCAACCTAGCGAGGCATCAAGCAAAAACATAAATGTTATTTTTCATTCATTGAAACTTGTATATAAGTTCATATGTGCAATCCACTTTTTTCTGTAGTGTACATATATAGGTTTATGGTAACATGAAATATATGAATTTTCACATCTATTTTAATGACACAAAAGTGAGAAAAATGTGATTATTTTCTTAATATATTCTAGCTGGATTTGACATTGGTTGCTTGGTCTTTGTAAACTATTGCTACTGCATTTGTTCATTGTGTCCCTACCTTTGGGGGCAATGAGCTCTTAGATGTATGCATTCTACATGTGCTAGAAAATAGTGGTTAACAAAGCTTTGGTTTAAATCTTATGAATGTAATATAGAAAAGAAGTTCGATATTTGACACAACATGTAGTGGTGAAGAAAAAACATAAATGTTATTTTTTTGATGGAGGGTTCAAACCTACAAGGCAGTCTAGTGAGGCACGAAGCAAAAACATAAATGTTATTTTTCATTAACTGAAACTTGTATATAAGTTCATATGTGCAATCCACTTTTTTCTGCAGTGTACATATATAGGTTTATGGTAACATGAAATAGATGAATTTGCACATATATTTTAATGACACAAAAGTGAGAAAAATGCGATTATTTTCTTAATATATTCTAGTTGGATTTGATATTGGTTGCTTGGTCTTTGTAAACTATTGGTACTGCATTTTTTCATTGTGTCCCTACCTTTGGGGGCAATGGGCTCTTAGATGTATGCATTCTACATGTGCTAGAAAATAGTGGTTAACAAAGCTTTGGTTTAAATCTTATGAATGCAATGTAGCAAAGAAGTTCGATATTTGACACAACATGTAGTGGTGAAGAAAAAACATAAATGTTATTTTTTTGATGGAGGGTTCAGACCTGCAAGGTAGCCTAGCAAGGCACGAAGCAAAAACATAAATATTATTTTTCATTCATTGAAACTTGTATACAAGTTCATATGTGCAATCCACTTTTTTTCACAGTGTACATATATAGGTTTATGGTAACATGAAATAGATGAATTTGCACATCTCTTTTAATGACACAAAAGTGAGAAAAATGTGATTATTTTCTTAATATATTCTAGTTGGATTTGACATTAGTTGCTTGGTCTTTGTAAACTATTGCTATTGCATTTATTCATTGTTCCCACAATATGTCAAAGTGAGAGGGTTAGAAATCAAACTAAGATATATAGCTCATTTTCAAAGACAATTTCTCTAAACTCTCAGAATAATTTCTTTTTCATGAAATGTTGTGGATCCCAACTTGCCTGCCAAGTTTGAACTTCTGTATGTAGGCCCACTGGAGTATTAAAAGGAATATGTTATGAGTAAACTTATGAAGAAGTATACAGGTCTGCAATTATTTATGAAGTCAACTGCATAGTCTAATTCGAAGTTTTTTTTGTTACTTTTGATTTAGTGACTACTTGACATTTCTACCAAAAACTTGAAATAATAACTATACTTAGAATGATGCAGTTGGATATAATGCATTGCTTGTTTCCATTATTTATTTTGAAATCAGAATCCCCCTAATGTCAGAAATAACCTACTTCTCCAAGGTAAATACAAAATTAAATTGATTTTTTGCCCTTAAATTTACATACTCTGAAACTCATGGTTGCAATTTCTAAAATTTCTAAATCTCCTCTACTGTTGTACAAAGAAAAGTGATATATACATAATAATATTAGACAAAATACATTACATAATAGTTGCTCTACATAGTTTATAGGGATCAATGTTTATCAAATGTCATCAACACAATTTTTTTTCTTACTTATAAAGAAAAGAACTATTTTAGCTGAAATACAAAGATATTCTATAGTGAAGTGCACTAGTGCATTAGCTAAGGAAATATGCGAACCAACACTATCTAGAAAAATACCTATTTCACTGGTCACACAAAATACCCAAAAGAATTTCCCCTACGACAACACCAACCATGGTACTGCTAACAAGAACAACTATGCATTTTAAAAAGGAACCAACAAAATGCAGTAGTAGAAAAGTGTAGGAGATCGATGTCACTGCAAAATATTAATACAAGGGATTTGGCCCCAAACTCTTACTGAAATATAAATGCTACTGGGATTAAAAGACCCACAAGAAAATACAAATAAAAAAAATACACATCAAAAGCCATTGAAGAATGGTTTGGGGCATTATCATAAAATGAGATAATGGGTCATTGAAAACTGAACTGCACCTCAACTAACCAAAACCCTTCACAATCTTGACTCTGTTCTATCAAACTCCTCTGCAATGCAACATAGCAGGTGTGGCTAGTTTCTTTCTCAACTTTCCAAAAACCCTCGCTCTGTCCTCTCCGAATTTTACAAATAATTTTAGCTCCAACTTCGCATAATTAATTCATCTTTATCACCCCTCAATCAATGTGCAATGAATGTGGCTTTATCTAACTATCCTTGTCTTTACTAAATTTCATTTTAATTTTTAATTCTCAGAAAAGTCTAAAAAGCGTAACAAAATATAATTCATCCATTAAAAAATTAAGGTTATTCTTTGGAAAATTGATTTTTTAAATATTGTTTTCCCAAACTTTTGAGTATGACATCCAAGCCTAGAATTTGATGGTGTATTGGTCATTTTTCTAGTTTAAGCCGTATATGACAATCATAAAATTTCTTGGACCGTATAGAGTGACAAGTAATTTTTTGATAAAACCATCAATATTACACTCAAATTTGTTAATTTACTATCAAAATTTATTATAGTCAATATATGTAATATTTTTAAGTCATATAAACTTATTGTAGTAATTTAAAATATTAATGTGCATACATAAAATTAGAAACTTTCTTAATTTGAGATATATTACAAAATCATACATAATATAAAATTGTTTTAGCAATTTAAAATATTAGTATGAAGTACTAAAAGCTTTCTTAATCTGATATATATTACAAGTTCATAATTATTAGTCCCTGCCTTATTTGCCTTATATATAAGGCAAGGAACTAACATTTTTTTTTGACCCCTCCATTTCTTTCTTTTTTCAATAAGAAATCATATTCCAAAAGTTTTTGGTTAGTATATTTTTAAATTTATTTATAACAACAAAAATCTTCTTTTGGTTCGTGCCCATAAATTTTATTTTTTGAATTGGGAAATGTAAAAAAATCCAAAAGGATAAGGATGTATTTAATGTTCCTGTTAGCAGTTGTTAGTAACCAATAAATGTAACCCCATCAATGTTGAACTTAGCATGGGTAGTTCTCATAGTGAGCATACATATTGCATCAATATGCATTGTTGATGTTTCAAATCCCTAATGCAGGCATATCTTTTGCCAACCAACAAGCCCACAATTTATTTGGTCATTTTTAGAAATGTTCATGGTTAAGCTTGAATGCATCATAGATGTACCTACATAAAATAACAATATAATCAAATCCATTATTTCATTCAATCAAGGAGTAAGGATCTTTTAAACCTTAGCAAAAACAAGAATGTCCTATGTAGCATAGCATAAAGGCTTTGAAATTGTGTTTACTTTGGCTATTTACTTTCCCTACCAACATTATTTTAGGATCTACTACTTTTAATTGTAGCATCCTCATTTCAGATGCTTGATGTTTTGATCATTTTCTCTAAAATTTCATCCAAAATATCGAAATGATGGCCTCTCTTAAAAAATATTACTTCAATCATCTCTTCTAGAATCCTGTAGTACTTTTTCATAAGGGCTCGTTTGTTTGTCAATATAGGAATATAAAATTAGAACGAAAAATTAGAATAGGAATGAAAATGTGGAATGAGAATGGAAAAGAGCAATCCCATTCTTGTTTGGTTAACCTAGCATTTGATTGGGAATATGTTACTCCCTTGTTTGATTGTACAAAAATGGAATAGGAATAAGGTGAAGTTTTGTATTTAAAAAAATAGATATAATCAAAAAATGTTTAATTTTTTTTTAAATTTTAAAAGAAAATTAAAAAAAATAAAAAAATGTAAAAATTAAAGGAAAAAAAATTTTAAAAATCAAAAGTAATTATAAAAAAATTAACCAATTTTTTTTTTAGAATAAAAAAATCAGATTAGGAATAGGAATGGCTCATTGCAGTATCAACTATTTTTTGGAAGGGACATATGCTCATTAGGGGCAAAATTGGAATTCATGTATACATATATAAGAAGAAATGATAAAGAGTTTATAAAGATGAGGCTCTAAATATTAGATTAATGGGAGGCAAAAGACTTATATGCATTATTAGTCAAATAGGCACGGGCAGAAGGGAAGTCACTGTAATAGATGGAGAACTATGGTAACAATCCTCACTTCTATCCGTGGCTGTCAGCACAGATTGATAATTCTGCCTAGTCTGATTTAATGGATCACCCCTATACTCCAAAAGGCTAACATCTCTATAAAGCCCACATTGTTTTGTGGTAGCCCTTATTCAAACTAGTTCTTCAACTACCTCTCTCATTGACGACCTTGCTTTTGTTTTCACTTGTAGACATGCCTTTACTAACATTGCCATATTTTCCATCTATCCTTAGATTTCATCTCTCATCACTTTTAAATCTAATATTTCAATGAGGCGATTCTCATTCATTGTAGATAGAAAATGGTCATACAAAGTACATGTAGATCCTTCTTTAGATAGCAGAGGCATCAAACTAGTGAGAAGTTCCACAAGAACCACACCAAAGCTAAAAACATCACTCTTGTCTGTAAATTGGTTGCTCCTCACAAACATAGGATCCACATAACCCGGAGTGCCTGATGGAATCATGGTACTAAGGTGCCTATCTTCTATAGGGCATAACTAAGAAATACTAAAGTCTACTACTTTTGGTGTGAATGTGTTGTCTAACAAGATATTTGAAGATTTTATGTTGTAGTGAAAAATGGGTTGAGAGGCTTGAAGATGCACATTGATTGTTGTTTACATACATGGAAGTTATTGACTTGGCTTTCAGATACATGTTTTTTCTTTTAGAGGGTTTAATTTTTCAAAGATTTTTCATATTAGATCTTGATGCAGGAGCATTTTGGGTTTTCTTGGTGACTACTTTGGAGTTCATGGGAGGAGCCTTAGTAGTTTCATTGGAGGGTGCATGGACTAGTACTCGATCGAAGAAATATTGGTGCTCAACATACTCTGGGAGCTTGACATGGTCTATAGAATTCAACATGGTCTATGGAGCTTGACATGGTCTTGGAGCTTGACATGGTCTTTGGAACTCAACATGGTCTGGAGCTCGACATGGTCTATGGAGCTCGGTATGGTCTTGGAGCTTGGCATGGTCTTTGGAGGTTAGCATGGTCTTGGGACTCAACATTGTCTTTGGTTACTCGACATGGTCTTTGGTTGCTCAACATGATCTATGGAGCTCGACATTGCTTAGGAATTTGGTTCTTGTTGTAGGCTATGTAACTAATTTTCCACAATGAATTAGAGGATTAAAATTTTGAGGATTGAAGAGGGCCTAGACTACTAACCATGGTTCAAAGTACAAGTTCTACTTCATTCAGATCTAGGAGATATCATGATTTTACTCAGACATCAAATTTGGGCATTTAATTGTTGTTGTTGGCTGACTTGTGGCATTTAATATATGTATTTGTATTTAATTTGTGTTTTGGTCCAACTTGTGGCATAGATTGGTATAATTAGGGGTTTTAGGAAGTCTTCAGGCATTATTCATCCATCATGGAGAAGTGGAGGAGCTAGAAGAGTGCATTTTGGAAGAGAGCTAGTAGCTAAGGCTTGGAAAACAAGGAGATTGCTTGGGGGCTTGTGAGAACATGTTAGATCTTCCTTGGGGGTTTCTACCAAAGTTTGAATCTAGACTAGCTACTATTTGGATTGGATCTTGAGGGATCTTGCAAAAATATTTCTTTCTTTGTATTTTGCTCTAACTGGGAAGACATTACAACTCGACACATTGCATCTAATAAGATATATCTATGAATAAATAATTGTAATTTGGTGTCAAATATTGCATTATTGCTTCTTCTTTTTTTGTTTTCACTACATGGTTGTATAGTTGGGGCTAGGACATCTCTATTGGGGATACTCCTGCCTTGCACTACGTTAGGTGGTAATAGAGCGAAGGTTGTTCCTGAGTGTGTAGATAGATTGCCAAAGTTGAGGCAGTTTGCACTTGGTCTTGGATTGGAGGAGTAGATCTGAATTGATTTTGGTCTGATGGTGTATTGTTCTTTCCAGAGTCCTAGATCTTTTGGTTGCAAGGTGGCAGATTGTGGTTTTGGCTTGCAATTATAGAGGGCTTATAGATCGTTCGATGGATGCGAAGATGGAAGACTGATTTTGTTGAGGCATGATCATAAAGAGTTATGGATTGCAAATTCGTGGTCCTAGAATTGTGATGAGGTTCTTGATTGTTCATGTGAGGTGGTAGGTTATGATCTAACTTGCAAAAAATTCAAGGTTGTCACAAGGAGCACAGGAAGGATTTGTTGCAGAGGGTTTGCAAAGATCTTGGAAGATGGATCTAAGAGGATTGGACACTGAGATGATTGGGAATCTCCATGATGTGGTGAGGAGGAATTTTTCTAATATGTCTACTCAGTTTGAAGCTAGTTTGGCTGATCGAACTAAGAAGGTGGTTGCTCAATTTGAAGCTAGCTTAACTAATTGAGTTAAAGATGGGGTGAGGAAGGAATTTCATAGATGTTTGTGGAGCTAGAGTCTACCGATCTAGAAAAGAGTTGTTTGGCTAGTTAAGAGACTTGTTCATGACAGAAGATGGCATACCAAGGTCGTCGTGGAAGAGTTTGGTTTTGTTAATCAGATTGTGGAGTTTGATACAGAACTTGTAGAGCAGCTAGAGGTTGTTGCTAAAGATATTCCTAACCTTGTTGATGCTAGGATAGAGGTTGGCTTTCATTATCATTTAGTTGGATCTGACATGGAAATTGTAGAGTGCTTGGTTGTGAATGATCTGGTTGCTATTGGTGGTGAGCTATATATTGTAGAGCATCTTGTTTTGAGAAATGAGATTGCTAGTATTGAGAGTTTGGTATGTGTTGATGAAGATCTACATATTACTGTTGATATGGAGTTTGTTGCTACTAGTGTGGATTCATTCATTGTTGATGTGGATGAGGGTTTTCTAATGAAGTATTATGTTTAGTTTGTTCCTGGGAGTGAGCATGTTGATTGGGTGGTTGAGATTTTGGTGTTTGACGTGATGTAGATGTGGATGATGTGCAGATTATTTTTCTTTTCCTTGTTGGAGTCGAAGCCTTTGGTGAAGATGAAGGTGGTTGTTACTCTTTCTTTTGAATCAAAGTATGGGAGACACTTTTCTATTTACTTGGGAAGTCTGATGCAAGAGCATCTTGGGTTTTCTTGGTGACTACTTTGGAGTTCATGGGAAGAGGCTTAGTAGTTGTTTTGGAAGGTGCGTGGACTGCTACACGATCAAAGAAAGATTGGTTTTCAACATGCTCTAAGAGCTCGACATGATCTAGGATCTTGGCATGGTCTATGAACTCAACATGGTCTATGGAGCTCAACATGGTCTTGGAACTCGTCATGGTCTATGGAGCTCGACATAGTCTATGAGACTAAACATGGTCTTTGGAGCTCAACATGGTCTAGGAGCTCAACATGGTCTATGGAGCTTGACATGGTCTTGGAGGTTGGCATGGTCTTTGGAGATTGGCATGGTCTTGGGACTCGTCATGGTCTTTGGTTACTCTACATGGTCTTTGGTTGCTTGGCATGATCTATGAAGCTCGACATTGCTTAGGAATTTGGTGCCTATTGTAGGCCATGTAACTAATTTTCCACAATGAGTTAGAGGATGAAAATTTTGAGGATTGAAGAGAGCCTAGAGTACTAACTACAATCCAAAGCACAAGTTCTAATTCATTCAAAGGTAGGAGATATTGCAATTTTACTCAGACAATTATTTTGGGCATTTAATTGTTGTTGTTGGCTGACTTGTGGCATTTAATATATGTATTTGTATTTAATTTCTATTATGGGTGAACTTGTGGCTTAGATTGGTATAAGTAGGGGTTGTAGGGAAGTCTTTAGGCAACATTCTTCCATGATGGAGAAGTGGAGGAGCTAGAAGAGCACATTTTGGAAGAGAGCTAGTAGTTGAGGCTTGGAAAATAAGGAGATTGCTTGGGGGCTTGTGAGCACAAGTTTAGATCTTCCTTGGGGGTTTCTACCAGAGTTTGGATCTAGACTAGCTAGTGTTTGGATTGAATCTTGAGGGATCTTGTTGAAATATTACTTGCTTTGTATTTTCCCGTAACTAGGAAGGCATTACAACCCAACACATTGCATGTAATCAGTTATATCTATGAATAAAGAATTATAATTTGGTATCAAATCTTGAATTATTGTTTCTTGTTGTTGTGTTTCTACTGCATGGTTGTATAGCTAGGGCTAGGACATCTCTATTGGGGATAATCCTACATTGCACTGCGTTAGATCTAGGGGGTTACCTTTTTAGGTGCACTTTGAGCCCAAGCAGACCTAACCGTTGAGCTCAGAGCACACCAAAACCCCTATTTTCATATAAAATTTGTCCAATTTAGACACAGGTGGAATTTGAGGCAAAAATATATTGCTCCTAGATTGGGCACATTTATCAAGGTTATTGTTTTGTGATTTTTGGCACAAAAAGTGAGATTATTTAGCATGCAAATTGAGATTATTGGCAGGCAGATTGAGATTTTTAGTACTGAAATTTAGATAGATTTTGGTATGAAATTGACATGCTTCCCGAGGTAATTATTTTACTGGTAGACACACTTCCCTAAGGCATTTTGGCATGAATCCCAAGGTGGTAATTTTTTATTTTTCCCTTCTAGCTCTTTTTTTATCTACATGTATTTTTTTGGCCTACAACTTGCTCATCTAGACTCTATTTTTCGTAAATGAGATATCATCGAAAAGATGATTTTGAGCTCATTATGATGGTGTAGTTTATTTGGACACTTGATGTTGTTTTCTTTCCAGTTTATGTAGTCAAAGCTGGAGGTTTTATTTTGCACTCTCAATGACATATCTTGAGACATTCTATTTCCTAGATTCTACTATAGGCACATCTCATTTAGTTTTTTGCTTTATTGCATTCTAGTGGATATCTTGGTTGTTTCAAGTCCAAGGATTGATTTTGTTGCTTTTGATGATTTTTCATGGGTTTCACTATCTCTTGTATCAACCTTATGTCTCTTTTGATCTTTGTTGACATGCTTTTGTAGTATTTTTGCAACCGCACTAAGATAAAGTGCCACTCTATTGCATTTAGGGATCTTGCACATCTTTGTGTTTTCTTGTATTCACACTATATTATAAAGTGGCTTAGGGTGTTTCATGTTGGCCATATTCACCATCTTCATTTGTTAAGTGAGTGTTCCTTCCATGACATTAGCCTCATGACATGTTGATGATTCATGCCATTATAGGTGTTTGTACTTCTTTTGCACTCTTGATGTTCCCGGTTCTTCTATCTTCAAGAGATATTGCATTTATTTTTAGTCTTCATGTCTTACTTCTCAACATTATAGGGGGGTTGTGTTCTATTTATTTATTTCTTTGATGGACTGCACTATGTATTCAATATTTGATCTTATGTACTAGGTGATTGCAGTGACTAGATACACATGCATTTCATTGAGATGGATCATTTACCATATAGACATTATTTCATTCCTATTTTTAGAGGCCATGAAGATAGCTTCTTGTACATGCTTAAAATTATCCCAAAATACTATATTAATTTATTACTATTTTTCTTGACACTATATTAATTATTTTTTAATTAATTATATTTTTCATGTTCCTCTACTTATTTAATTAAATAGGTTCACTTTTCTAAAGTATTTAAATTTAATTTAAATGCATCTTCTCTAATGTGTTAAATTTATTTAATGCATAGTGCTCCATAAATCCCCTTTTAAATAAATTCCAATTTATTTAATTCCATCCACTTTATTAAATTCTCTAATCCTATAATTATATTAAATCCTATTTGATTTAATCCTAATCCCACCTAAAACCTAGCTTACCACCCATCACTCTCATCCTTCTAAGCCTACCCACTTGCTAAACCCACTTTATTAATCTTAAGCTCCCCTTTAAACACCTTTTATCCCCTAAGTGGTTGCTCACACATGTATGAGAAACTCAATCCCTCGGAGCCCCCTTTTTCATGATGACATCTATGCATCCAAACAAATGCATTTGATTTGATGGTTTATTGAATTAAATAATTAATTAATTAATAAGTCACAAAACCACAGTTCTGCGATTGTTAAATTAATTAATAAATTCAAGAAATGGTCAAATCAAGTGCAATTTTTAGGCTATTTAGCCAAAGGCCTTTTTCATTAACTCCTCCAAAAAGTCTCTTACATCCTTGTTCCCTAATCCTATCCCCAAAATTGCTCACACATCTATGAGCAAATCTTGGGCCACCCAAATCATAAAGGCTAATTTTTACTTTTGCATGGCTTGTCCTTTAGCCCATGTGTCTCCCTTGTGACACCTATGTGGATGCCACATCGATGCCACCTCCATAAGGTCTCCCTTAAGCCTATAAATAGAGCCCTTGTCTCAAAAATTTTCCATCTCCTCCATATGCAATGTTATCATATTAGTGTATGCTTAGAGCTTCCTAGTGATTTGAGAGATTTTAGTACTAACCCTTTGGTAGTTGTTTACTTCTTACATTATTTTGCATATGCATGGTAGAGTTGCACTCTTAGATTCATTTCTTGCATCCATCTCCATTTCCTAGAATGCTTTTAAGAATGGATTATTCCATAACCTTATCTTGAAGTGTTCCTCACTCATATAGAATAAATTCATTCACATTTTTATTATCTTGGAATTTAATAGTTTTAATTAAGTATAACAAATCCACATCCCTCAATCTTGAGCACACCAACAAAGTCTCATTTGGGTGTTTGTGTTAAGCTGCTTCGAGGTTGTTTGAGACTCCTTTTTATTGGTTGCATTAGTATAGTGAAACTCAAGTTAGTTAGTAGTCTTTTGTTTGATTCAAATCTTGATATATGCACATGCTACTAATTTTTACTTATTTACATGTACTCTCAACACATTAGGTTTTTCATATACATTTTGGCATGCTTGGTGGGGCCCAAATCTCTATTTCAAGAGAAATTTGGCCAAAAAACTTGGAGATTTCTAGAAAAACAACAGATTGCCATCTCTGTTTAGGTGCAATGTCATTTTTGTAGACATTTTTTTGTCTTCGCAAATCAGCATCTCTTTAGTTAGGCATCTACACCATTGAAAAACTTAGTAACTCACCTTAAAACTGAAACCATACCTTGTTCTTTCATCTTCATGTTTTAATGTCTCTGCGGATTTAACTCTATCATCTGCATTTTGGCAATTGAATTTTTTATCTACTATGTGTACTGTTGTGTTCCTCTTTGCGAATCTTAGGTTTTGTTGTCTATGCTATAGGTGGTTGTAGTCTTGTAGTCTTAATTCTTTGTCATCTCTACTAATTTTGGCATTTGCATGTTTTTCCATCTCTAAATCTACCCTGTCGTCTATGATCTACAAGTGTAAGTATTAGGTATAAATTGCTTAGTTCTTTACTGTCGTCTTTGATATTTTGTCATCTATCCCTAGAATCTATTGTTTCATATATTTGGTAGATTGGTTAATATTTTTAAACTTCTTGATACACAAATCATTATCTATTTGAAATACAGGGATTACTGATAAGGTTTTATTGTAGGAGACAAACTTTGGAGCACTTTTAACACTAGGGGATAAATGAACTTGTATAGTTTAATCAATTTTATTTTGAATGAATATTGAAAAATAATCTCATAAAATCCTAACAAATTTTTGAATGCATTTAAAGGTAATATTACACAAATACACACATTTCATCAGAATGGATGTTCAAACACAATCTTGAATGCTTTAAAAGAATGGACAAGCTTTGCATTAGAATGGATGTTCAAACACAATCTTGAGTGCCTTAAAAGAATTGACAAGGCTTTTTATTGGAATGGCTAGTTAGATCTAGGAAAAAACACTCTTGAATTCTTAAAGATTAAAAAAGAATACGATAAAATATTTTTATTTGGGCTTAAAACATCTCATACAATCTTGAATGCCTAAGGGACAAAGAAGCTTGCTATGAAACATTTGGTCTTGGTGCTTAAAATGAATACACTTAATCTTGAATGACTTAAAGGAGCTTATGTTTCTGTTGATCAACTTATTTTTGTTAACGAACCTTGATTTATTATGTTGATGACATTGTCAAGTTGGAAAGAATGTTGCATGCTTAAACACGAGTCTTTGAGAGTAGAGAAAAAAATTGAAAGCTTCAATTGGAAAAGAATAAGTTTCTTTTAAACCTTGAGGCCACTTACATATGCTCTCCTCTCACACTTTTGGGTTACCTTGAGTGCACAAGAAATAAGTGGTCTTGTTTTATTTTTAGGAGGCCTGCTTGGGGATTTCATCACCCCTTGGGATGACCACAACTCCTATGTTCTGGAGGAGTATAAATATCAGGAGGTGAATCCAAAGATACCTCTCTTTGAATTAATTTTTTTTCACTCTTTTCTAAGCCCCAAAGAACTTTATACCTTTGGGAAGTGAAGGTGGAGATTTGGGTTACCGTCTCCTCTCAACTGTGTGGCACTATTTTATTCCATCTATAGATTTGGGCCTCAGATTACTTGTGTATATTAAGGATGCCCTCTAGTTGATCATTGTAAATCCTATTTGAAGCCTTAATAGGGTTGTTGATGTATTTAGTGTGCTTGAGTGTTTAAAATCCAAAACCAATACAAACATCAAATAGGTCCAAACGAGTGAAATGGTGAGCTAAATATTTAGTAAGAAAAATGGTTTTAGGTAGGTCCTCTTGACCTACAGTTATTTGCATATGTCCTTGTACTTGGTCTGATATTTGATATTCACTGGGTCTTTTTGTCAGAACATTTTGTAAAATTCTTATTCTTGGTCTTAGAATTGGGATTTTTTTTCTTGCCATATTTGACAAAGTCAAACTTAAGAAGGTGAAATTATCCAAACCATTTGCCTACAAGGAAAGAAATAACCTAGCAGATAGTGATAAAAAATTTTGATACGCCATTATGGACATAAAAAAATGAAGATGATAAGTACAATCACTATGATAAAATCTAGTACAATGCCAAATTTCAAGAATGGTTCACTTTCCTGGGAGTAGACCCCAAATTTTTATTTCTAGAGCTAGAAGATTAGCTAAACACATAGTGGCCATATCATCCTCATTTTCCACATCAATCTATCCCCATCCCATATTTTACAAAGCTTCTAGTCTTCCATTTTCAAAATTTCCTCCAAAGAGCATCATCATTTGAACCTTAATCCTTAGTCATGATTCTCTGTTCAAAATCAAACATCAAGAGCCAATAATTTTCAATTTTAGTTCTAGGTAGCAAGACTTTTGGGATTATGACACTAGACCTTTATCCACAAGCAAACATTCATCATAGTCGCACTCACTCATTTGGGATCACAAGTCCATCTCCAATTATTGAATCCTCTTTTCGATGTCCTATCTTTCCTAAAGATCATTTGTCCATTTTTGGTAGGAAAGAGATACTATTATCCTATATCACACTTGGTTTGTAGAATCAACAAGGTCTTTTGTACACATTTAGGTTTTTTTATGCTCTAGTCATCATCAAAACAATAACATATCACACAACCCTTGAGGTATTTTCCATTTTGCTGTATAAGGTTTAGTTGCTCTCTCACATTTTCTCCTTCTACAAGCTTTCACCCGTTGTTTTGGTCACAAAATTATGGTACAAACACAATTTGACAAATTCACATTTAACCACATGTCTCATTTATTGGAATCAGTAAGACAAAAAGAGATGGATAACCCTTTCCCTCCTTAATCAACATAATTGGGGAACATATTTCACCCTAGTAAAAACTTTGCTATGCCTATCTCGACACCCATATAAGAACCTAAAAATATCTCTTGAAACACCACTATATGCAATAACAAGAAGTATATCAAGATGAAGACCCCATTGAAAATGATGACATTTCTAATGATGTTCAAACTTTTCTTGCTGACCCATACAACTTCAAAATGTTGAAAAAATCTATTAGGATGAAAAAAAGAGAGATCTTCCTAAACCTTGTCAAGGATGCTATTAATGTCCCTACAAAATCACCAAATATGGTGCTCTAGTATTGCCAAATCCCAACATAGCATAAAAATCTAGCAAAGGAAAAGAACCTATAGTGAGAACTAGTTCTATACCTACATCAACTCCAGTGCAACCCATGTGCCAATTAAGTGCATAACACATTCATCAAATCATTAGTGTTATGCCAGACAGAACCACACATGCTAGTATTACATAGTCAACCTTAACAAGTCCAGACGTGGATGCTTAAACATTGGGCAAGTACCTATCCATTAAATGATAGCCTTGACACAACCAATGTATTCCTCTTATTTCCACATGCCAATAAGTATGTTGAAAACATCTATGCTGATTTTAATATCTACATATCAATACATTGGTCAAAGTGGTGCACTTCCACCTCCACCACCCAATAATCCACCACTGCCCTATAATCCATTTGGAAAGTCATACAACTTTTGAGGTGGATTCAATATCAATTAATAGCCATCACAAATACAACCAACCCAGGATATAGCCTAATGATTAGATGAACTCTAGAGTTTGGTCCACAATATGAGAAACAAAGGGATGAAAGATTTTTTTTTTGAGGAAAATTTCCCTTTTCCATTTGATAGATCTATCAACATGATACCATTTCATTAAACTTTGAGATTCCCAAATTTGACAAATATATAGGGGAAATATGTCTCCTCACACATCTTAAAGAGTTTTCTTTCTTATGTCAAGAAGTTGCCTATAATGAGGATTAACTTAAAAGGATTTTCACACGAAGTCTTGGAGGCCCTGCACTTGAATGACTAATGAACTTACCTAGAGGATCCATCACCTCCTTCAATGGCTTGAGAGGAAAATTCATAGCCCAATGCTCATACAATCTTGAACATCATGCCTCCTTGAGTGATTTGTGCAACACAAAACAAAGAACTAGTGAAACAATTTCTCACTTTCTACAAATATGGTAACACCTTCCAAATTGCATGCCCTACAAAATTTAAGATTCACACCTTGTAGACATATTCATAAAAAAATGATCCAAAAGATGTCTTTCCAAATGAAGATAGCTAGTCCTGAATATTTCGCAACATTAGTCAAGAAAGGAAAGAACATAAAAAATGGACTCTTAGAAAAGGGTTCCACTAAACACTATAGTTCGTCATCATCAACTAATGAAACAAACAAAAATAGAAAATTGTAATTCTGGTCCAAAAACAAAGGCATTACCCATGATGGTGTCACTGATGTCAAGAGTGTGCAAAATCCTCAAGGTGGAAATAATAACAACTATCTTCATGAAAACAACAATAATTCAAACCATGACCCTTAGAATTAGAATCAAAACAACAATTAGAAAGACTAACCACCTTGCAATCAACCATAGTTCTTCCCTCATAACAACAACAATACAAACGACAACTACAATCATGACTATGACTGAAATAGAAAGTTTACTATCTTTCATGAACACTTAGATGCCATATTCCAGAAAACAATTTGATAGTTTTTCCAAATGCACGACCTTTTGATGAAAATCAACCCAAATCCAAGTGGTATAGAGATAATGAATATTGCAATTACCACCGCATCAAACAACATGACACTAAGAAGTGTATCAAGCTCAAAATCTTCATCCAAAACCTTGTCGATGACAGGGAAATTGAGGTTGAAGGAGGACCACTGTCTAAAAATGCTAAGCTGAAGATCCTTCAAAAGTCATTCCCTAACTACACCAATGCCAATAATAATGGAAATAACAAGAACACAAACAATATCATCTGAGCTTCCACATCTAATGCACTCCATTATGACTATTCTACTAACCACATGTCCTCCTTTGACTCCTTGTGTGGAAAAATAGAAACAAATGATGTATGTGGCTTTGACTCCATGCATGGACACACTAAAGAGGTAGACACCCATGTAAATATCCTTGTATTACAAGTAGCTGATTGTGATGCAACCACTCAATGGGGAAGGATTACTTTGCAAGCTTCCACTCCCAATATCACCCCAATCCATCAGTTCCGCACATGTCTACCATGCCATTCACTTTGTATAGATCAACTTCTCACTATGATGTCTTTTCTTAGTTAGGGAAGACTATTGCACAAATATCTATTCTATAGTTTTTCACCACCTCACCTATCTACAAAGAAATCCTTGAAATTGCTCTTTTAGAGTCTTGTGTCCTTGAAAACATCAATGCATCCGAATTCACTGCCACTATTAGAAATCTTGCCACACAACAACACCTTGTGTTCATAGAAAAAGATTTTGATGGTCCTGATCACCACCATAATTTTTTGCTCTACATTGAAGTCCTTATAGATAATGGATCTAGTTTAAACCTATGTAAATTGAAGATGATCCACTTCTTGGGGCTTCCAGAAGACCTCTTAGACATCAACAAAGGATAACCATTAAAGCATATGATGAGAGAGAATGCGAATCCAAAGGGGTTATCATGCTACCACTATAAGTCAGGTTGATTATAATCACCACTAAATGTGGATTACTAGCAAGGTAGTGAAGTTGATGTGACTTGTGAAAGGTGACTTTCCTTTTTCCCTTTTTGGGAGAGTTTATTTGAATTGGAATGTCACTAGGTACAATACCATGGTCATGTAGTATTTGTGATGTGTTTTTATGCTTCTTACGGATTTCTATTTTTAACAGTCATAACGAGCGATGTGCGATGGATTTGGCAATTGCATTTTTTTAGGACTTGCATGTGCATTACTAGCAAGGTAGTGAAGTTGATGTGACTTACAAAAGGTGACTTTCCTTTTCCCCTTTTTGGAGGAGTTTATTTGGATTAGAATTTTGCTACCTAGACAATACCATGGTCATGTAGTATTTGTGATGTGTTTGTATGCTTGTTATAGATTTCTATTTTTAACAGTCATAATGAGCAATGTGCGTGAGACTTCATCATGGGCAATGTTGGGATTTTGGTTGTGGAGACAATCAAGCTTGGCGAGAAGAGGTATCGAATACCAGAGGTATGTCCAAAACAAACTGCTTCTTTAGTTAGTGCTAAACAATGCAAACGTTTGATTGCTCAAACTGGGCCTTTTGTTCTTCTCATGGTTCGTTCTGAACAAACAAAGTCAGTGGTCCTTAATACACATGCTAAGGTAACCATAACAGAAAACCAAAAGAATCAGATGGATAAGATGTTGAAAGAATATCATAGTGTATTTAAATCACCAGTGGGAGTCCCAACACACTGTCAAGTCAAGCACTCTATTGATTTAATCCCAGGCACACCACTACCACATGAGCCAATATATAGGAGATCAGTTCTAGAAAATGATGAGATCAAGAGACAGATTCAAGAGTTAATTCAAAAAGGACACATTCGTCCAAGTGCTTCACCTTGTGGTAGTCCAATTGTCCTTGCTAGAAAGAAAGATGGAACTTGGAGACTTTGTATTGATTATAGGGCATTGAATAAAATCACTGTGAAAAATAGATATCCAATCCCTCGAATTGATGATCTATTGGACCAACTTAGGGGGGCTAAATTTTTTACAAAAATTGATTTGAAATCTGGATATCACCAAGTCCCAATTGATCCAACAGATATATGGAAGACTGCATTCAAATCTAAGGAAGGTTTGTTCGAATGGTTGGTTATGCCTTTTGGTCTAACAAATGCCCCAGCCACATTTATGAGGTTGATGAATGATGTGCTTAGACCATTTATTGATTCCTTTGTAGTAGTTTATTTGGATGACATACTTATTTTCATCAAGACTTGGCCTGAGCATCTGCAGCATGTTGAACAAGTCCTTTCAACTCTGCAACAACAAAAACTTTATGCCAACATGGAGAAGTGCTCTTTTGGTGTACAGAGTATTCAATACTTAGGATATATAATTGATACTGAGGGTGTTCATGTGGACCCAGTAAAAATTCAGATAATCCGAGATTGGCCATCTCCTAAAAATTTAACAGAACTTCGCAGCTTCTTGGGCTTAGCAAACTTCTATCGTAGATTTGTGTTTAATTTCTCACATATATCATGGTCTCTCAATCAATCATTAAGGGGTGGAGTACAAGCAAAATTTCAGTGGACAGAGGAAAAACAACAAGCATTTGAGGAGTTAAAGAAAAGATTATGTTCAGCACCAGTATTGGCCCTTCCAGATCTACAACAATCATTTGAGATAGAAACTGATGCGTCTGATTATGCTCTCGGTGCAGTGCTCATGCAACATGGGCATCCTATTGCCTATCACAGTGAAACTTTTTCTGATACAATACATAGGTACCCCACTTATGACAAGGAGTTGTATGATGTTGTTCAGGCTTGCAAACAATGGAAACACTACATACTAGGAAAGGAGACAATTATACATACAGACCATAAACCTCTTCAATTCTTGCAGACACAAGGGAAGTTACAGAATGACAGGCATCAAAGATGGTCAGCTTATCTACAACAATTTCACCTCAACATCCGTCATAAAAAAGGAAGCAGTAACAAAGTGGCAGATTGCTTGAGTAGGCCTCCAATTGCAGGTTTGACAATGGTGTTGGATTTGTGTGGTCATCAATCATCCACATGGGAACAACTCTATGGTGTTGACCCTGATTTTTCTAATACTTATAATAGTTTGGTTGAAGGAAAGCATATCCATGATTTTTACTTGCAGGATGGGTTGCTTTTCCATGTTGGTCATATATGTGTACCCATTGAGGAACGAAAGAAAATGATCTGGGAAGCCCACTATAGTCGTGTTGCAGGACATTTTGGCATTAGTAAGACTACTTCTATCCTTCAGAAACATTTCTATTGGCCAAAAATGAAGTAGGACATCATTTCATATATACAAGCTTGTGCAGCCTGTGCAATTGCAAAGCCAACAAACCGTAAGTTGGGTCTATACTTACCATTACCTATCCCCGATAAAGCATGGCAATCTGTTTCGATGGATTTTATGTCAGGGCTTCCAACCACCAGGCAGGGACATGATTATGTATATGTTGTGGTAGACAGGTTTTCTAAAATGGCTATTATGGTGGCATGTAGAAAGATGATTACTACAGAAGAGACTGCGAAGTTATTTTTTGAACATGTTTGGGTTCATTTTGGGCTACCCAAAAGCATTATTTCTGATAGGGATAGCAGATTCATCAGCAAATTTTGGTCCACACTATGGGATAAAATGGACACAAAGTTGACAAAGTCTACAGCATTCCACCCCCAAACAGATGGGCAGACAGAAGTAGTGAATCGAATGATCATTCATATCTTACGGATGTATCATTCAAAACATCCTCGCACATGGGATGAAAGCTTACCCTACGCGCAACACAGCTACAACCGTGCACTACATAGTACTACAGGGCATAGTCCATTTGAGGTTTGTCTTGGATATCAGCCATTGGCACCAATGGATGTTGCACTACCAGTTCTACAGTCTGAAAGCCTACTGAATAGTGACAAGGAGGTAGATAGAGCAGAAAAATTCATTAACAACATTAGGCACCTACAACAACAAGTTTATGAGATATTGGAGCAGAGTAATCATAAGTATAAAGAGAGGCACGATAAACATCGCACTCCTCATCAGTTTCAGATTGGTGACAAGGTATGGTTACATCTTCAGAAAGAGCGCCTTCATGGACCAAACAAGAAACTTCGTCCTCTTCGTTATGGCCCATATACTATTATCAAGCAAGTTGGTGAGAATGCTTTTGAACTTAATTTACCATCATTTTTGGGACTGCACCCAGTTTTCAATGTGGAATTGTTGAGACCCTATTTTGCTCCTTTGTTGGACATTTCCCAAGCTACTGAACATATTCAAGTCACAGACTTATCTGCTACTGTTCCAGCCCAGTGTGACCATATTACTGAAGTCATTTTAAAGACTCTGCGAAATCAAGATATTCCTCTATATCGCGTGGTTCGAGCTGGTCAGCATCCTCATCAAGGCAAGTGGTTGACGAAGGAGCAAATTGAAGCACAATTTCCTCACTTGTTGCAGTAGATTAATGCAATGGGGCCCATTGCCTCTCAAGGGGGGAGGAATGATCAGGTTGGCAGTAAAAAAATACAAAAATAATAAAATTCTTCGGTATTTTTCTATGTCTCAGTAAATTGCATTTTTGAAGGCCTTCAGAGCATTTCTGGGACAATCTTCCTCGGGGACAGCCAATCTTGATTTGATGTCCTAATTTTGGTTCTAGAGTTTTTGACCAGCTTTCCAACGAAGTAAGCGGTTTACAAATCGGAGCTAGGACTAGAAAGTTATGCATTGTCCAAGTAGACCTAAATTTTTATATAGTTTTTTGATAATTTTGATTGTTTGAATAAGTTTAATTGTATTAAACATTTAATGACTCTTCATTTTCGTTTTCTAAGGGGATTTTAGTGACCCTTGAGATCCTCCATCTTTGTATAAACTCATATTTCGAACAGAATGGAGTTCAGTTTTTGGTTGGCAATCTTGTTGTTTATTATTATTATTTCAATACCGCAGGTTTCACACCAGGTATTATAATCTGAAGATTTAATTCAGATCATGAACATTAGTGAACCATGCCTATAGGTGGTAATCACTTTATCTTCATTGAAAGCTTACTTATTCAGGATTCCAAATATTTCATCTCTATGACCATCATAAATTCAACAAACAGAGAATAACCAATGGTTCTATTTATGATGGAACATTATAGTTGCCTTATAATAACACAAGTATTTGGATTTGCCTTTTGATGCAAGAAAATAATATCACACAAAATTCTTTCTACTGATAAAAATCAAAACCTATAAAGATGCTTTGAACAACGTTAAAAACTTGCAAAAGATAACTTTTAACTATTCATTCGAATTCCTGAAACCATTGATTATCAATGTCAGTCCTAAAAATAAAAACAACTAAAACAATCTGTCCCTTTTTTTCTTCTTTTAAAAACGAAGATATGTAGTTTAAATTTGGAAAAATTGCATCCGAAAAATGAGAGTTTCCAATTTAAAAAAAAATCCTAAAATATGTTGAATTTCCAATAAGTTCTCTGAAAAACTAGAACTAAAATGATTGTAATTAGGAAAAATAGCTTATACAATCTTTTTTCAAGAATAATTAGTTTATACAATATTTTATCAACAATAATTAGTTTAAACATTGTAGGAAAAAATTAAAAATCATTTAGGGATGATGCAGTTTCTAAAAAGGCGAAGCCCAACATAGCATGCACAACATGTGTTGTTTTTGTTTTGACATAAGTTTTAAAATGGTTCATTATTCTCTCTCTCTCTCTCTCTCTCTCTCTCTCTCTCACACACACACACACACACACACACCATTTTAGTAGGAGAGACCCACAAAAAGGTAGAAAATTAGAGAGGGAGAATGGCTAAAGTTGCAAACTGTGGGTGTGGGGGTTTATCAGCATTTTGGGAAAACTCAAAGCGATGCATGACCATGATAATAGTTCAGATTGGTTTTGCAAGGATGAATATAATCTCAAAAATTGCACTAAGCCATGGAATGTCTCCATTTGTGGTGGTATTTTATAGGAATTTAGTTGCTATAGTGGTCACTGATCCTCCTCTAGCATACATCTTAAAGAGGTGAGGAAATATGAATTATAACGCAGAAGCTCTAAATAAAAGTCATACTCTAACAATAGGGCATGACAATTCTGTAGAAAATTTGAAATTCCAATGCATTTGCTGCATGAAAAAGGTATACATTTGAAAGAAAACAAACTGTTATTGAAGCGCAGTAAGGGTAGAAAATAAAATGACCAATAGGAGACGTCATAAAAGAACACTTGATGATCACCAACTAAGAAGTGCCTAAAATAGCTACCACGGTAAAGTGAAGATAGTTAATAAAGGAATCCCATATCAGTGAACAATTATTTCAATAAACAAAGCAGGATCCACGCAATGAAGAACACCATAGAATGTTAGGGAAACGTGCAAAGGGCACGTGCTTTGAGCTGTGTAAAGAACATATGGAACTACACCTATTCCAAATTGATTGCATGACAACATAATGAAAAAGACTACAGGGAAAAATCATTTGGGACCAATAGAAATGCATTGAAAATTACAATGAGGATAATGATAAATGAAAATGGAGCGGGAAAGAGGATTTTTGTGGCTTTTTTTTTAACAGTTTTCCCCAAACAACCTGTAATAGGAAAGCATGGTGAAAATATTAGATCTCAGCTATGGGCGGCACAGACTATCAAAGGATAATAATAGCATAGCGCAAGTAATATAGTAGAGTAGATTGACATGAAATGCAGGCAATAGTAGCAGAATCAGTCAGACTTTAGAATATTTAAATAATTTAATACTTATAATCTCAAAGTTTATATAACTTATTAATATTTATTTATTTAATTTAAGATGCACTTACATTTAATAAATTCAACCTTATTAAATAAAATAAAATATTTTATATTTTCATACGTCCAGATGATTATTAATATTTTTGTATCTTTTTATAATAATAAAAAAATACAAAAAAATAATGCATCTTAATAAAGTGCAAGATGAAAGAAAATTAGTGAAACCCAACCAAGATGTATATGAATTTAAAGAAGAAAAAACATCAAACCGCTAGCTAACTCCCATTAGAGGGGCATTGAACAAAATACCATCCTAGGAAAGAGGGACCAATAGTCATCAGAATCAACTTTATCAATATGTAATCATGGAATGAAATATATAGCAATATATTGCTATCTTAATAGTTGTAGACATTAGAATAGTATTTAATGCAAACCTAGCAACGATTATATAACTTTATCTTCTCTGGTATATTTGGGATCATGATTGATTGAGGTGTTTTTTTGTCATTAATTATGGCACCACGTTCGTGGAGAACTAGATTAAAGTAAGCTCTGTGTCTGAATGAAATCATATAATTCGAAACGGTTATACTCGTCAGTTGAGTTTAAGATTGCTTCAATGCGAAAGAGAGCAAACTAATAATATCAGCAGCAGCAGTGACAGGGGAGATGGTAAATTTTGACACAAACAGCAGTGAAAGTGAAGGAGGAGAAGAAACACTAGTAGCTTATATAACAACAACAGAGGGTACATTAAACAAGGGGGCAGTAAGCCTTATGACGTGAACATGAAACGTACTAAGCCCTGATCAGTGAGAGCAGAGCGAACCAACATAGTAATACTAGTAACAAGAGAGGAACATAGTAATAGTAGTAACAAGAGAGGAACATAGTAATAGTAGTAACAAGAGAGGAACATAGTAACATGAGGAGCAGAAGACAGCAGCATAGTGACTAATGAAGAACATAAAGTCAGGCTTGCTGGTAGAGATGACTGGCGGAGAGAGATTCGTGGGGTAGGGCGAGTCCATAGGGTGTCTGGTTGGCGCAGTCGAGGTTGGGGCCGGTGCTGACTCCCAACATCTGGCAGTACCTCTCGAAGAAGCCGATGCGATTCTCCATCTGCTTGTTGGACCCTTTCCCGCACTCGAGCCCTCCGTTGATAATGTTGGTAGTCATTCCGAACCCCGCGCTCCTGCCCGCCGCAACGTCGTTCTGCGACGGCGTCCAAGCGCCCGTCATGACGTCATGGCAGGACGGCTTCGGAGACTGCGGCGTCATCCAGAACCAGATCGCCGTCTCGAAGGAGATGACGGGGTCTCGAGCGACTATGTCCGGGTCGTTCAGCCCGTCGAAGCCGATGGCATTCCCAGCCGGCACGTAGTTGTAGTTCCTGCAGAGTACATATACATGCAATGCAATTCAGAAGTGGAAAACCAGCCAATACCTAAACCAACTTATAAGTACTTAACTCGAAGTTACCATGATAGCTGGATGGGCCCTCGGCCGTAGTACTGCTTTCCCGCAGCGCAAGGAACCTGCCGCGAGTCGCAGTAATCTGCCTTGTTAATCTCTTCGACGAAGCAGTATCCCCAAGCGTATGGACCGTCTGGCGCTGTTGCCCACCCACCTGTTCATCATCAGATATTGCATGACATGACTTTCTATAAGTTATATCGATTGAGCTCATTAGATTATAAGATCACACAAGCTGCTCGGAATGCAAAATCATTAGTCAGTCAGTTACCAGTGGTTTCGTGCGATGTTTGGGCTAGGAAAGCGGCGAGCTCTCTTTTCTGAGTGATCAGATTACCGGTGGTGCCAAAGCCGGGGAAGTCATTGGCAGCTGCAATGAAGGCGTTGTAAGTGTAGAAATCCTTGGCGGGGCAGACGGAATCGTTTCTGTGCTTGAGCATCTCATTGAAGACATCTTCGGTAATAATGGAGGCCACGCCTTGGCCAGGAGGGGAAGGGGGAGAGGGAGGGGAAGGGGAAGTGGGAGGGGGAGGAGGGGGCGAGGATCCTCCTCCGCCGTCGCACTGGCTCTGGCAGCCGGGCTGACGGCAGTAGGGTTCAGTGTTTCCACACCACCCGTACTCGCTGCAGCACAGCCCGTTTGCACACACGGCCCCGCCCGCTTGCGACCCGCATTGCTGACCAAATGCACCAGGAACGCCCACAACCAACACAGCACACAATACCATTACTATTACTATTACCCTCGCCATTCTTAAACTCTAAGTCGATGATATGCTTGCTCAGGATATGCTCGAAACTCTCCTATTTATAGACTTCTTTTACAACCACAGCGCGTGTGGTGTTGGTGTTGGCTCATGTGGACCACATTCTACCATCTAATCCATACCTTGTCCTCCAGGGAATCCATGCCTCGCACGCCATTAAAGTTTCTCAAACTCTTTCTAGAGAAGGGAAGCACGAGTTGAACAGAATGTACTAATTCAACATGTTTTCTTTACTGTTCGAAAACTACTTGATCGTAATGTATTCTCGTGTGTCTCATTCATATAGCAAAATATAAAAAATGAAGATAAATAATAAGACAGTATGCGACCCCACATTGCAGATAGGTCTCAGTTTCTCAATAATAGAGTCCTATAATAAAATATGATGTACTTGTACACACGCATTAAATACACCGGCATTATGCAATTCACATATGTACAATACTATTCTATATAGATCGCATGTTTGATAACTTCAAAAAATATACTCAAGGACATCACTTCTACTCCATTTTTTCTAGAACACTCAATTTTTTCTCATCCAAATAATGTGCAATGAATGTTATTGTGAAGATTTGTACAATCTAATATTAAAATGCCCTAAAAAAAGTGGTATTCTCATGTGTTCTCTACTGTTCGAAAACTACTTGATCGTAATGTATTCTCATTTGTCTCATAAATATAGAAAAATATTAAAATGAAGACAAATAATAGGACAATATGTGACTCCACATTGCATATAGGTCTCACTTTCTCGATAATGGAGTCCTATAATAAAATACAATGTACTTGTACTCACACATTAAATACACTGGCATTATGCAATTCACATATGTACAATACTATTCTATATAGATCACATGTTTGATAACTTCAAAAAATATACTCAAGGACATTACTTCTACTCCATTTTTTCTAGAACATTACTTTTACTCCATTTTCTCATCCAAATAATGTGCAATAAATGTTATTTTGAAGATTTGTACAATCTAATATTAAAATGCCTTAAAAAAAGTGGCTCACCATTTGATAATGTATGAATTATACTAACACATGTCGTGGAAAGAAGTGCAAGGGGTATGCTTATAGCAGGAAACAAAAGTGCAAGCTTATATACGTTTTTGTGTTTGAAATTGTGCCTAACATCATGAAGATTCACTTTAGTGCATACATTCAGGCCATGAAAGGACTGAAATCATGAAGGGCAATGATTTTCCTTCTCATAAACCATAGTCACACACTGATAAAAATTAAGAAGGAATGTTGATCTTAAGTCAATCATTCATTTATGCAAGTGGCAAAACAAAGTTGTCTTAATTGCAAGCTACAACCTATTGCTTGCTTTAGGTTGCTAGTTAATTGGTGGTTGTATCCTTGGCTACCCTCAATCTTTGCAACATATTTTTAGCCATCCATTTGAGACAAGATTTTTTTTTCTTCTAATTGTAGATTCAAAATGATTTTAAGAATATTAAAATAATGATGCATTCTTGGAGGATTCATTCAACACTCTACATGTGAGACCATAATTCAAATGCTACAATACAACATAATCAAGAAGCTCATGACATAATAATTGTTGTGTCTAGTGGTTAGGTATGATTTCTTCTGTAAGCCAAACTATATGTAATGTATTCTTGCAACTGCAAAGAAGGCAAGGCTAGTGTTGTGCACTATTTACTTGCTCAAAATAATAAACATGGATTTAGTTTAGAGTTTAAAGTATAAATCTAATCTAACTTGCTTCCATTTTTAGATATACTCAATGGAGAGCAAATAAAAAGGGCTAGTTGACCATTCAAATCAATCTGAGTTTCAACATATAATTCCCCATGAGAAATCAAACAAACTCATATTTTTAACTTCTAAAAATCTAGTTTAAGTGGACTCTTAGTGTTACTTGCACATTTATTTGTGGTTTTACAACATTTGAGAGATCCTTCTAGTTGATTTGGCTTACTGGATTAAAATTATGTCCCTCTACATACAATTATAAATAGTTTAAGACAAAGTATATAGAGTGCAATTAAACATAAAATTATATTATGTTTATATTAAAATATTAACATTTAAAATAAATGAGAAAACATATGGAAGGATGTATTTTTCACTATTAAATTATTGTGATTTTATTTTTATATAATTTCATTTAAATGTCATAGTTTAATCAATTTTAACATTTCTTTTTTATTATTCAATTACAAAATTTTAATTTTTCAAGCTGATTATTTTGTCTATAAATAATTAATAAATATGATTTTTTTTTGTGATCCTTATTCTATCAATAGTGAACCTTATTGTATCACTAGGGCGTGACCATCTCGGCAGTGAAGTCTACGATAGAGCCATTTCATATTGTGGAGAGCATCTCAAGAAGTTAGTGTTATTGTAGAAAATCATATTTACCATTTTTTTTCATTTCATGAGAATTAGCTTCTTCATGGATTTTTTTCCTTTCTAGATTTTCCTTGTAAATCCTAGTGTTGATTGTGTTGGTATTTCTCTACTTTCATTCCCATCTTTACATTGGTGATTTACTATGTTATGATCTATAGATCTTAAGAGGAGGTTGTCGATTTTTTTTTGTTGATAACTATTTGATCATATGTAGGGCAGGCCTTTTGTTTTTGGGACACATTTGGAGGTTTTTAATGATAGATATTGGACAAAATTACTCTTAAAAAAAAAGAAAATGACTTTTAGTTTATTGTTCTTATAAAATAGATAAATAAATTATATGACATGAGCTAGTGTTTTGATAAATAATATGAAAATTCATAAGTGTTTCTTACCTTTTTTAGATTCCTAGATGAAGATGCCAATTGTATATGGTATAACACCTTGGGTGACCCATATCTTCTAAAATGCTTTTGAATGGGTTGTCCACCTACAATTAATCTTGCAGTTACTCTATTACTTATTTATCCTTTGTATTTGGCTCTCATCTTCTATCTTGTCCTCTTAGGAATTTTTGGCAAGAAGTGACTCAGTGTCATGTATCTACTTCATTGTTTGATCCATTTTTAAATTTTTGACAACTAATATTTGTAGGATAGTCATTTTAGATGTTGTCAAATGATGAGCACTAAATAATCTAGTGCACAACACATTCATAGACACATGCCATGTTCCAATTAAGTGCATAACACATTCATCAAATCATTAGTGCTATGCCAGACACAACCACACATGCTAGTATTTCACAATCAACCTTGACAAGTCTAGCTGTGGGATGCTTAAACATTGGGAAAGTACCTATCCATTAAATGGTAGCCATGACACAACCAATGTATTCCTCTTATTTCCACATGCCAACAAGTATGTTGAAAACATCTATGCCAATTTTAACATCTGGATATCAATACATTGGTCAAAGTGGTGCACTTCCACCTCCACCACCTCATAATCCACCACCACCCTATAATCCATTTGGAAACTCTCATTGAATTTTTTACATTTTATGGAGAATGCTGATGTGGCATTGGTTTTGTAGGGACAATCTTTACAACTATCCGACTACAAAACTTAACTGTGAAAAATTTCATTCATTTATTCTATCAGGAGGTAGATTCACATTTCCATGGCCATGTCACAAGAAGAGGAAGTGTGACAATAGTGATGATCATGAAGCCCATGAGCAAAAGGAGGTCCAAGAGGTGGAGCAATATGATCATCATGTGCATGTTCCAAAAAAATGAACAACGCTCTAAGTTTACCTTTGGCAAGTTTCACCAATGGATGTCCAAGCTCTTGACTGTGCATAGAGAACACCATATTAAGGAACCTAAATTCAAAATTTCTAGAGTGCAACACACAACATCAAAGAATGAGTCAAAGGGTGGCCCCTTACCAATTTTCTCTAATGACGAAATGCCCCCTATCTGAGAAAAGGAAGACCCGTGACTCTAATTCTCCATGGAAGATATTAGGAAAAATCATCATAAATTCCATCCCTAAGGACTTTGCATGCCAAACTCAATCATCAGATTGTTGTAAATCCAAAGAATTGGATAGGAAAATAGAAACCAATTGATATGGTAAAGCAATCTACGACCCACTGGAGACGGAACTTCATCACTTAGAAAAGCCCTAACATATCATGCACATTTTTTTCGCAATCCATTTTGAAGAAAACATTTAGATCTTCATTTGAAATATTACTAGCACAAATGATTGGTATGAATGTTGAAGATATGCACTAACTCATAAATTTTGCACAATGAGTTTCATCCTCTTGGAAATGCAGCAAGAGTTGAGTTCCTCTTCCTTCTGGTTCTCAAATATGATTTCATCTAAACTCATGCTGTTAAAGCAATGGCAACATGTATGAACCAAACCAACGTGAGTGAAGGTAATAATGAAATGAAATGGAGGGTGAAATGAGAATTATTGAGTGAAATATATAAAAAGACTACATTATTGGGGATGTTGCCATTTATGTGAATTTCCAACTACTCATATGAAAACCACTACTTTTCCATCACATACATGTGGGAGTGAAATTGTGTCATGAATCACCCTATGTCACATATATTTTCTAGCATATTTTATGACTATTTGAATGTTGACTTAGTCGTTGGACTTTGACTATAGATAATCTTAACTTTGGATGATTATATGACATTAGTTAAATAATTTTGGTGATTTATTTTAATTTTTTTATGAAATCTATGATGGATGATGATGTGAATTTTAATGTTATGTTCCATGATTTTCATGCTACTTATGTTGATTTCAGACATTTACAAAATGTTTACTTAATGTAAGAAATTGGATGAAACTCTGAGTTATTATTTGATTATGATTTATCAGACACTAACCTATTGATGTGTCTGTGAGTGTGTTTGAGTGGTTGTAGGAAGAAGATGAGAGTGTGTTCGAGGTAGAGGAGGCAGAGGCTAGCTCCTCGTAAGGGTAGGTGTGGATTGTCTAGTGGCCACACACACCACTAAGACATTATTGCATGCTAGACTATTGATTTTTATTTTTACCCTTGTGTTTTATCGCTAGTTTATTCTATAGATTAACATAAAATAAATTGATAGACATACTCGAGTAGAGGAAATGTTAAATTTTTCCATGTTAGAAAATAGAATGAATAACTCTACATTTTCTTCATAGACTAAAAGATTATTTTAGCATGATATTTTATTTTCAAATTGTTTTCCTGTAATTATATTTTTTATAATTTAAAAGATTGATTTTTTTTTTAATAAATTGATTAATATATATTTATAAAATTGAATTGTTTAAACTTGAATTAGTTTAGATTTAAATTAGTCAATTAAGAAAGTTGCATTATTTGAATTGAAATTAAATTGATTGGTTTATGCAATTTTATTTTCTTTAATATTACAAAATTTGAATTAGCTAACTAAGAATGATTAAATTTTGTATTAGCTACCTCAAAAATTTACTTTTTCCTATGTTGTCTATTTCTATCAATTAAATAAGAAATAGACTAAACTAAGTTTAGAAGTAATGAAAAATTTCTTTCCTTGCGTGAGTTATCTTAACATAAGTATGGAGATTCATTTTCTGGGAATTAGCATGTTTGATTCTAAATAAGAAGGTGAGAGAATTATTATAGAGGCACAAAAAAAAACATAGGGAGGGAAAAAAACATAGAAAAATAGTGGTGGATTTGGGAAGCTTCACGGCTTTGGAAAGTCAAAGAAAATCATTGAAATCAGGGAGCATTCCATCTTTTTCCAGGTTCCAACTTCCTTCAATCTTTTTTGTGAATTGTATAAAGAAAGTTTTTTGTTAATTCTTATTTGATTATTTTTAATATCTTTAACGAGTTCATGTAAGTTTGACCTGGATTATTGTTTTTCCTATTTGTTTGTAAGATTTTGTCATTTGCGTGACTATCAGAAATCACCAACACACTTACTTTTATTTTATTTTCATGTTGGCTTTTAGCGAAATGGAAATGCAATAGAAAAAGTGGTTGCTCATTTCCTATTTACTATTATGTAAAATTGATTTACTTATGTTATTTCTTGATTAGATCATTTTAATTTATTGAGAGAGATAGAGAGTAGTAGAATTTCAAAGTTAAAGTGTTGTAGTAACATCATAATAAAGAAATGTGTTTCTTAAATATGTCTTCTTATTTTTATTAAAAATAATATCCTTAAATCTATAATTATTAAGAATAATATTCTTATGTCATATTTATTTATTTATTTTGATGAGATGTTTGAGAATATTTAGTATTAAATTATTTTAAAAGCAATTAAACATATGTTAAGATAGATCTATTGGAAAGGTTAGCTTATTATTTTAATGATTAAATTAGTTAATACATGAGATAGTGAAATTACTCATTTGATGAAAATAATATTATTCTATTTTTATTCCAATGATTAAATTTGTTCCATCTTATGTGATAAGAAAGTGAGTTTTAAATGATACTAGCAAATTTTTTAATTTTTTCATTTTCATAAGTTAGATAGTTAAGATAAATTATAAATTATCTATTTAGATATTCCAATTGATCAACTAAATATCAATAGGAAAAAAATAAGATATCTTGCCTGGTAGTGAATATTGTATGCAATTAAGGGCTCATTATGATAGACTAAATGACTCTGTAGTACAAATATTTTAGAAAATTCATTTTCTTGGATGTAATGATATGGGAGGGGTGTTGAATGTGGAATAATAGGGAAGGGTAGAATTGGAAATGATGTGCATTTGGGTGAGTGCACCAAGATGGTGTACAAAAAGGGGAGAATAAGTGGACACCTTTTTTATGAAATCAGATAAACCTAAACTTGAACGAGACATTTTAGGGTCATCCACTAAAAATGACAAGATGTGTAAATTATATAAATTTTATTATTCTGAATCTACTTTCTAAACTACTAGAGTTTTTACAAAATTGATAAGATTAGGTGGGTCAAACCTTACACACACAAAAAATAGTTCTTAGTTTTTTAAGAAAATAGAACATAGCTATTTTTGTGTGAAACACAAAAGACATAGCTATATTTAGTATTTTGCACATCCCTTTGGTAGGATGATAGTTAAGAGTCATATCTAGAAGTTGTGCATTTTTTTTACAATTTTATGATGGGTATTTTTTTGTTATAATTATTGAATAGACTACATCCTAAAACTTTGGTACCTGTTCGTATGTTGAGCATAACTTGCATCAAAATAATTGAAAATGAAAACTATTTTTATTTAAATGTGTATATAATCAAGTGTAGAATAGTAATAATTTTGAATTTGGTTAAGTATATCAAAAGTTATTAAAAAAATGGTAGACATATGTTTGTGAGGAATGTCAAGGCATTGGTAAAAGTAATTAAAATTTACAATGTTAATATTGTCTAAAAAAATAAAAAATAATATGGTTAGGAAGCTATGAAGATGTGTAAGATTATGGTTGTGATTTTTGAGATACCCACTTCACCATTAGCGTACTTGATGAAGGAAAAGATGAGAATTCATCTTAGAAGATTAAAACATGTCTAAAGGAAAAGAATGGAGGGAAAATAGTCTCCCAAGCCTTTGGGTAATTTCCCTAGGCTATCACAAAGCCATAACATGATCAAGTTTTTTGGATTCAAATAACTTGATCGGGATATGAAAATAAAAAATGTATTTGGAACTCAATCAGGTATTTTATCCTAATCCTTATCTCCATCCCATCCTCTCTTTCTCTCTTTCCATCACTTGCTCTCTCTCATTTTTTCTCTTTATCCTATTGCCTAATCACTCTCTCTCTCTCTCTCTCATTATTTCTCTTTATCCCATCCCTCCCTCTCTTTCTCCTATCCCCCCCCCCCCTCTCTCTCTCTCTCAACACACACACACACACACACACACACACACATTCTCTCTCTATCCTATCCTCCTCTCTCTTTCTCCTATTCCCTTCTCTCTCACTCTTTCTATCATATCCCCTAATCTCTCTCTCTCTCTATCATACTCTCTCTCTCTCTCTCTCACACACACACTCTCTCTCTCTCTCTCTCTCTCTCTCTCTCTCTCTCTCTCTCTCTCATTCTCTCAATCTCTCTCTCCCCCTAACTTCTCTCTCCATCACATCCCCCCACCCCCCCCCCCCTCTCTCTCTCTCACACACACACACATTCCCTCTCCCTCTTAATATCCTCTTCTCTCTCTTTATCTTATCCCCACCCTCTCTCTCTCATTCTCTCTATCACTCCCTCCCTCCTTCAATCTACCTTTGTGTAGTAGCAATGCATAACCTGATCAATTTTAAAAAAACCTAGTTAGGCCATTAGTCCATATGGATAATGTAGTCAAAACTCAATAACTTGATTGGGTTATTGAAAACTATAAATAAAACAACATGTAAATGGTTATTATGTTGTTTCAGTGCGATACACCTGATTCTATTGTTGTTTCACATGTATTTCTATACCAGGTATGCAAGTGTAAGGTTTTTTGTTCTTGGAAATGCTAAATTTTATTTTTTCCATGCACCAACATCTTATTTAATGTTAGCATCTTGTGATTGAGCATAAAATAATCATGTGAATTAGTTTAGTTGTGTATTTTACTCATGTTATTGTTTGTAGGGTAATTTGAATCTACAATCATGGGAAAGAACAAGAGAGGAAAAATTGAAAAATGAGAGACAAAAATGATAAAAATAAGGGAGCGTATGAGGAAATTATGTGAAGGTACATCATCAAATGCCTCCAATGTAAGTGATGAAAATCTACCTATTGATATTGATGTTGCAAACCCACCTAATTTGACAAATGAAAATGTTCAACATACCCCAATTGAAATGATTATGAAAAATACATTTATGTCACTTGATGCCCCTAATGTGGCATCTCAAGTTGAAATGATGAATGCACATAATGTAAGTAATGGAAATATAGAGCATGTGCATACATACACATATAATAGAATAATTCATAGAAAACCAAAGTTTCTAATTGACAATGATATAAATATTTTGAAGCCAATGCATAATAAAATGTTAGAAATAAATTGTAGGAGAATCGTTCAAAAGATTTGGAATAATTTTTTTGAAAATTTAAATCAAGGTGGAAGATGCCAACTTGTTGTTGAAATGGTTTAAATATGAAATTTAGAGTGACAGTGACAATTTTGGGGTTAAGAAAATTTGAAAAATAGTAGTGAAAGAAGCATTGTTAGAAGTCTCTTTGATGCATACCAATCCATTGGTTCAAAAGAATGTACTAAAGATGCTAATACAAGTCGATGAGTCCTCACATGAACCATAATGGGAAAGGAAATGATAAAAACTCACATGGTAAGAAAAACAAGTAAATCATTTAGGATAAGTAGAACAATGTCACTCAAAGCCTTAGTGAGGAAAGATAAATTTGAGAATTCTAATTAGACTTCTTTTTGGTCATTCCAAGGTAGAATCCCACATAAGGATAAATTTATCGTTGATGCACTAAGAACATTAATAGAAATTTTTTTGCGTGGCAACACAAGGGATTCACCAAACCAAAAAGATTTTGTCAAAAGATGAATTGGAAAAACAAACTGTGAGCCACATGCAAAATATTTTTTGGATGTGACTCAAGTACAATTTTATGAAATGTTTCTTCAAGGATTTACTCAAATTAAAATCAGACAAAGGTTTTTTGAGATGACAAAACAATTCTATGTTAGGATAAATTATACAAGAACTACCTGTTGTTCTAGGGTTTTTGTTTAGTTTTCTATGCATTATGATATTTATTGTTATATATGTTGCACTTTGCATACAAACAAAATATTTAAGGAATGTGTTCTACAATTACCTCCTAAGTCACGAAGAGAATTTATTGCAAGTGTACTATGAAAATGAGATGATGGGTGCATTTATTATAAGACTATGTGTTTGGAAGATTTTTGCCCTCAATGTGGTGGTTTGAAAAAGTTGCATAGATGCCTACATCTAGATAGCACACATGAAATTGGTAAGACACTAGTTTCTCTTGAAAAGTACATGTCAGCTATATATGGTGTTTGCTAGTAAATAGATTTTTCCTTTGAAAAGGATTACAAAATATGAGTCAAATTGTCTGAATGAAAGAGCAAAAATATACTAACAGTTGGATGCATTATCATTGATTGATAACCATCCTATGAATTGAGAGGTAGAACTTCCTCTTAGAAATATTTTCAATGAATTAGATAACTTGTAATGTCTTTCACCTAAAGACACAAAGGTTTTCTAAAATTCATTCTTAAACATGAAAAAAATGTTGTTGCTAGATTTACAAATAAGAATAATGAGAGAAAGAGCAACAAATAGCCATATGATCATTTACTCAATCTTTCTTTACATTGCAAAGAAAATGAAGGAAAATGTTATTTATTGCACAAACTATAACTAACCATAGCACTACATCCAAACCACAAAAGACATGACTACACAATCAATATCAATCAAAGAAAGATAGATTTAGACCACAAGATTTGATAATATAACCTTCTCTTATTTCTAAACACATAACAAAAGAAACCACACAATAGCATTGTACCTATAATTACAATAAGCTCTTGCAAAAAAATAATAATCTTTCCCCTATTTCCTTAATACAAACATAATAAATGTTCCTCCCTAGAAGCCACAAGACTTGTGAAAAAGAAGAACACCTATATTGTTAACCTGTTGCATATTTATCTTCTTTCTTGCAAGGTCCCTTTCAGTTATTACAATTGATTCCTTTAAATCATGTGTCTTTTTTATATAGAAAACTTCATATACATTATGCTTCTTCATAATTAATACCTTTATTATTACTATGATATGAGTCTCCTTTGGATGATATGCATGTACACCTGAATCTTGCAAACTTTCAAAAATAATATCATGTATCATGTCATAGCATAACAAATCTCATGGGATCATTTCCACCTAGCTTTACACCTATCATAGATAGATTACTTATCTATATAATTGTACTCCTAGTTTCTATTTGAACTCACTTAATGACTAATTGTGCAAGATGCAACCTGATGAGAAGATTACCTATTAAATGTAACTGTCTCCATTATTAAATCAAGAGATTACCATGTTATTGGCAATACCCAATCCTCTATATATTGCACTTCTCATCCTCCCTTAATAGGTCTCAGATGCATTTATCATCCATCATGGAATGTGCACTTGTTGTTCATATTTTCACTATTTTGGCTTCCCTATTGTCTTTCTTAAAATGGCTTGATAGACTCGAAACATTCCTTTAAAATCTTTGAGCCTACAATATGAAATGGATGGGTGCAATGACTTCATTATTATGACCATGAGATTTCATATTAACATAATCATAGTATTTGGTGGAATTCATAAATCCACTACTATCGACATTTTCAAACCATCATTTATGTCACCTAGATATCTTTGGACTTTGGACTGCATGTGTTGGGAATACATGGCATCTAAATACAAAATCTTCCCATTCTCAAGACTTTAAATTGCATATGATACCACTATTATGTGTTGGTCTATGACCTTCGTCTGTTCTAATTGATTGTCATCCTCCATAGGCTATCATGGAGTATTCGAGTATTTTGACAAATAATTGTGGGATCTCATCATATAATGATTTAAATAATTGTTAATGGATTTTGAAAATGGTTGTGTAATGCTTGCATAATTTTTTGGTGATGACTCACATGTATCCAAGCGTTGTTGGTAAACCACTATTAGAACTGTCATCTCATTTCATCAAATCATTTATGAGCATGATCATGACTTTGGTTTCACTATAGATACCCATTGATGGACTTCAATATGGATTTATTAGATCACCATTTTTGTTCCCATGTTTGATTTGAATCTATATCCTTCAATCCCCTCTTGTCTCTACAAGGCATCTATTAAAGGTTGACATATGTCTATGATGCAGGAGCATCCTAGGGTAGTTGTATATCCTACTTGATTAATGGATTTTGGTGGGATTGAGTGGATCTATTTAGGTCTTGGGTAATTAATTTTGATGTATTTAATAAGTATTGTAAGCCTTTCAATGTATTTGGTATTTAATTTCCATTTGAGGCTAACTTCTGGCTCTTCAAGTATTTAATGTAAGGGATATTTATTTTGGAGCATATTGGGCCAACTTGTGGCTTAGTTCAGTATAATTAGGGGTTGTGGTGAAGTCTTTAGTCATTATTCATCCATCTTGGAGAAGAGGAGGTGGTAGGGGAGTGAATTTTGAGAAAGGCTAGTAGTTGAGGCTTTGGACGCAAGGAGATTGCTTTGTGGGCTTGTGAGTACCAGTTGGATCTTCTTGGGAGGTTTCTACCAGAGTGTGGATCTAGACTAGCTAGGGTTTGGATTGGATTTTAAGGGATCTTGCATAACTATTACTTTCTTTATATTTGGCTATAAATGGAAAGGCCTTTAGCCTAGAACATTGCATGTAATCAATTATATGTATGAATAAATTATTGTAACTTGGCTTCGAATCTTGCATTGTTGTTTATCTTCCATTGTGCGGTTATTTTCTAGGGGCTAAGACATCTCCTTTGGGGATTCTCCTACCTTGCACTGCATCAAGTGGTATCAAAGCAAAGGTTATTTCTAAGTGTTTAGACCAAGCATCAAAGTTAAGGAAATTTGTACCAGGGTCTTGTGAAGTGAATTTATTAGGGTTTGCAAAAATCTTGGAAGATTCCTTCGAGAAGATTGGACCATAGGGTGATTGATGATCTTAGTGATGCTATCAAAGAAAGGATCTCAGAGAAGGTTAATGTAGATTTTAGATCTAAAATAGAGGAGGTTAAAGCCATTTTTTAGATCTGAGATGGTGTTGATGAAGACTGATATGATCACTAACATCATAAGTGCTATATGTGGTGTACCTCGATATATGGGTACTAAAGATGGTTATGAGGAAGTTGTTGAAGAATTTGAAGTTTCTAGATCAAGTGGTGAGGTTAGAACTGATCAGGTGGAGGGACCTATGGGAAACAGGGTTGTTCAGTTTGCTAGACTTGGATCTTAGTTGAAGTTGAAGCATAAGATGGAGGTTTCTAATTTCTTGGATACTTTAAGTCCCAAAGACCTGATTGATTGGATTGATGAATTGGAAGACTACATTGAGCTTGAGGATATTGTAGATCCATTTAGAGTAAGGTTGGAACAAACTAAGCTGAAGGGACATGCTACTCTTTGGTGAAAAGAACTGCAAAGAGATAGAGAAGAAGAAGGTGAAATAAACATCACTAGATGAAGATTGATGGTGACTAAGTTGAAGGCTAAGTTCATTCCTATTGATTATGAACTTGAGTTGTTTAAAAAGTTATAGAATCTAAAGCAGAAGGATATGAATATGAAAGATTATATTGAGGAGTTCTACAAGTTGACTATTCCATCTAGGCATAAAGAATTATCAAAGGAAAAGGTAGCTTGGTATGGTTTGAGATTTAATATTCAGGATGAGGTTGGTATGTTGAATTTCTTTAGTTGAGGATTCTTATCAGTATGCTTTGAAAGCATAAGAAAAGCTAAAGAGGAAGAATCAAGGTAGTTCCTGGGGGAAGGAGAAGCAAGATTAATCGACAAAGGCTAAACCAAGTGTAGAAGATGAACCAAAACCTATTGATCAGAAGAGAAGCATAGGTAGAGGTGAGTTTAAGGATACTTTTTTATTATGTCATGAAGAAGGACATAGATCATATGAGTGTTTGCAAAAGGCTAGTGATAGAAGAGATGCTATTACAAATGAGGTTGAAGATAATGAACTTGAGAAAGGAGAGAGTTTTCTAGCTCGGTGAGTACTCATTGGTTAGAGGACACTAGAATCTTGTCAAAGGAGTAATTTTTTTAGACTCATTGCAAATATGGAGGTAAAGTCTACAATGTGATTGTGGATGGTGGTAGTATTGATAACCTTGTTGTTGAGGAGATTCAAAAACTTGATTTGAAGAGAGTGATACATCCTTATCCTTATTGGATTGGCTGGTTACAAGGTGAGCATGCTTTGGAATTAAGGGGGCAGTGCCTTGTTGATTTCCAGATTGGGTAGTATAAGGATCATGTGTTGTGTGATATTGTAGACATGAAAAAATGTCATAAGTTTATTGGTAGACCTTGGTAGTATGATTACAAGGTTATGCATGATTGTGTCAAGAATGTGTTTATAGTTGGGAAAGGTGGCAGGAAGCATTCCTTGATTCCTTTGCAAAATGAAAAGATCGGTAGAAGGAACCTGAGTATTAGTAGCTGAGTTGAGTTGGAAAATTTTGAAAGGGTTAGTGATCAGTGTGGAAAAAAATGCCTATGGAACACCAAGGATGGAGGCAAAGAAGTGGAAGAAGAGCAAGGGAAAGAGTGTACAAGTTGATGACTTAGAGGACATGTATGTGAAGAACTAGTTTGGGATTTGTGTGTTGAATCCCAGGAGATGTTCTTCTAGCTATTGAGAACATATTTTTGTACTTGGGGAGTCTCTGATGTAGGAGCAACCTAGGGTAGTTGGCTATCCTACATGATTAAGGCATTTTGGTGGGGTTGAGTGGACCTATTTGGTTCTTGGGTAATTAATTTTTATGTATTTAATGAGTATTGTAAGCCTTTAAAGGTATTTGGTATTTAATTTCTATTGGAGGTCGACTTGTGTCTCTTCAAGTATTTAATATAAGGGATATTTAGTTTTTAGCATACTTGGCAAACTTGTGGCTTAGTTGGGTATAAGTACAGGTTGTGGTGAAGTCTTTAGTCATTATTCATCCATCTTGGAGAAGAGGAGGTGGTAGAGGAGAAAATTTTGAGAAAGGCTAGTCGCTGAGGCTTGGGAAACAAGGAGATTGCTTAGTGGGCTTGCAAGTACCAATTGGATCTTCCTTGGAGGTTTCTACCAGAGTGTAGATATGGACTAGCTAGGGTTTGGATTGGATCTTGAGGGATCTTGTAGAACTATTACTTGCCTTTTATTTGGTCATAACTGGGAAGGTCATACAGCTTGGTACATTGCATGCAATCAATTATATCTATGAATAAATTATTGTGACTTGGCTTCAAATCTTGTATTGTTGTTTACCTTCCATTGTGTGGTTATTTGTTAGAGGCTAGGACATCTCCTTTGGGGATTCTCCTACCTTGCATTGCATCAATCTATGATTTACACAAATACTTCAATCAATTGAGACAATTTGTTATTTATTTTGCAAAGTAGCAAGAATGAAAGGCACAAATTCTTAATTTGAAAGTTGATTTGAGTATGCATACATGCTTCAAAGTTCAAACTGCATGCACTCCTACATATACCAATCCTTCTCATAGGCTTCACAACTTGATATTATCATCATCTTTGATTTTATCATCGTCACTTTTTAGGGACTTCTTCTGATTTATCACTGGATGCCTTTTAATTCTAATATGAGATTTGCAATGTAAAATCTCTTAGCTAGATTTGGAAACTTGGTTCTAAAATGTGAATCATGAACTTGAAAACTTGCATTATTTGTCACTAATTGTGCTAAATTGAATCACCAAAAAGGGCCTTCAAACTTGACCTTTAATTTGATTTAAATGTCATAGTTTAATCTATTTTAATGTTTCTTTTTTATTATTCAATTAAAAAATTTTAATTGTTCAAGATGATTATTTTGTCTATAAATAATTAATAAATATGATGTTTTTTTTTGTGTTACTTATTCTATCAGTAGTGAACCTTATTGTATCACTAGGGCGTGACCATTTGGATAGTGAAGTCTACGATAGAGCCATTTCATATTGTGGAGAGCATCTCAAGAAGTTAGCATTGCTGTAGAAAATCTTGTTTACCATTGTTTTTTGTTTCATGAGAATTAGCTTCTTTGTGGATTTTTTCCTTTTTAGATTTTCCCCATAGATCCTAGTGTTGATTGTGTTGGTGTTTCTCTGCTTTCATTCCCATCTTTACATTGGTTATTTACTATGTTATGATCTATAGATCTTAAGAGGAGGTTGTTGATTTGTTTTTGTTGATAATTGTTTGATCATATGTAGGGTAGGGCTTTTGTTTCTAGGACAAATTTGCAGGTTTTTAATGCTAGACATTGGACAAAATCACTCTTAAAAAAATTGAAAATGACTTTTAGTTTATTGTTCTTATAAAATAGATAAATAAATTATATGACATGAGCTACTATTTTGATGTATAATATGAAAATTCATAAGTGTTTCTTACCTTTTTTAGCTTCCTAGACGAAGATGCCAATTGTATAGTGTATAGCACCCTGGGTGACCCATATCATCTAAAACACTTTTGAATGGGTTCCCCACCTACAATTAATCTTGCAACACTCTATTACTTATTTATCCTTTGTATTCGGCTCTCATCTTCCGTCTTGTCCTCTTAGGAAGTTTTGACAAGAAGTGACTTAGTGTCATGTAGCTACTTCATTGTTTGATCCATTTTTACATTTTTCATAACTAATATTTGTGAGATAGTCATTTTAGATGTTGTTGAATAATGAGAACTACATAATCTAGTGCACATTGTCTCCAATGCCCTTGACTTGTGAAATATAATATTGTTATATTTTGTTCTTAGTTGATGCAAACTAACTATTAGAGTTATAATGCATTTTCCTATTAATTAAATCATATTAATTTAATTATTAAGTCACTTATTATCTCTAGTTTACTTAAGGTAAACTTTGGGCATATAATAATTAATTCTTTTATTACTTATTATCATGCAACCTAGGTTAGTTACCTGTTAGGACTTTGATCTCCTTTTATAACTTGGATTGATCTATTTGTAATTTATTCATTTTCTTTTGATTATAACATTCTCTCTTTTTTCTCATCAAAAATTCTTTGGATCTAGGAATTCCAACCTATATAGCTTTTTCTTCTCTCTTTTTCTAACCGTTTTTTGCATGCAAGTGACTCTTGGGAGTTGTTGGGTTGATCTTTCATCAACTTCAACATGGTATCATATTTCTAGATCTTAATGCCCCTATTCTATTTATGAGAGGTCTGACTTGGCTTTTAGATATATGTTTTTCTTTAAAAGGATATAATTTTTTAGAGATTTTTTATATTGGATCTAGGGGGTCACTTTTTTTGGTGCACTTTGATCCCAAATAGACCTCACCATTGAGCTCAGAGCACACCAAAACTCCAGAGCACACCAAAACCCCTATTTTCATATAAAATTTGTCTAATTTGGACACTGTTGGAATTTGAGGCAAAAATAAATTGCTCCCAGATTGGGCACATTTCTCAAGGTGATTATTTTGTATTTTTGGCACAAAAAAGTGAGATTTTTTAGCATACAAATCAATATTTTTGGCATGCAAATTGAGATTATTGGTAGACAGATGAAGATTTTTGGTACTAAAATTTAGACAAATTTTGGTACAAAATTGACATGCTTCCCAAGGTAATTATTTTACTGCCAGACACAATTCCCTTAGGCATTTTGGCATGGATCCCAAGGTGGTAATTTTTTTAATTTTGTCCTTCCAACTCTTTTTTTACCTACATGTGGTCTTTTGGCATATAACTTGCTCATCTAGAATCTATTTTTTGCAAACGAGATATCATCAAGAAGATGATTCTAAGCCCATTGTGATGGTGTAGTTTATTTGGATTCTTGATGTTGTTTAATTTCTAGTTTATGTAGTCAAAGTTAGAGGTTTTATTTTTCACTTTGGGAGACATATCTTGAGACATTCTATTTCCCAAAATTCTGCTCCAAGCACATCCCATTCAATTTTTTTCCTTTTTGCATTCTAGTGGAGATCTTGGTTGTTTCAGGTCCAAGGATCAATATTGTTGCTTTAGATGATTTTTCATGGGTTGCACTATCTCTTGTATCAACCTTATGTCTCTTTTGATCTTTTTTGACATGCTTTTGTAGTATTTTTGCAACCACACTAAGATAAAGTGTCATGCTATTGCATTTAAGGATCTTGCACATCTTTGTGTTTTGTTGTACTCACACTGTATTATAAAGTTCCTTGGGGGGTTTCATGTTGGCCATATTCACCATCTTCATTTTTCCAGTGAGTGTTCCTTCCATGACATTAGCCTCATGATGTGTTGATGATACATGCCATTATAGGTGTTTGTACTTCTTTTGCACTCTCAATGTTCTTGGTTCTTCTTTCTGTAGGAGATATTGCATTCAGTTTTGATCTTCATGTCTTACGTCTCAACATTATAGGGGGTTATGTTAGTTCTATTTCTTTCTTTCTTTGATGGAGTGCACTATGTATTCAATATTTGATCCTATGTACTAGGTGATTGTAGTGACTGGATACCTGTGCATTTCACTAGATGGATCATTTACCATATAGACATTATTTCATTACTATTTTCGGAGGCCATGAAGATATCTTCTTGTAGATGCTTAAAATTATCCCAAAACACTATATTAATTTATTGATATTTCTCTTGACACTATAATTAATTATATTTGTCACATTCCTCTATTTATTTAATTAAATAGGTTCACTTTCCTAAAGTAAATTTAATGCATCCCCTCTGATGTGTTAAATTTATTTAATGTGTAGTGCTCCATAAATATCTCTTTAAATAAATTCCAATTTATTTAATTCCATCCACTTTATTATATTCTCTAATCCTATAATTAAATTAAATCCTATTTGATTTAGTCCTAATCCCACCTAAAACCTAGCCTACCACCCATCACTCTCATCCTTCAAAGCCTACCCACTTTATTAATCTTAAGCTCCCCTTTAAACAACTTTTATCCCCTATGTGGTTGCTCACACATGTATGAGCAACTCAATCCATAGAAGCCCCCTTTTTCATGGCGATGTCTATGCAGCTGGACAAATCCACTTGATTTGATGGTTTATTGAATTAATTAATTAATTTATTAAGTCACAAAACCACAATTCTGTGATTTTTAAATTAATTAATAAATTCAAGAAATGGTCAAATCAAGTGCAAATGTTAGGCTATTTAGCCAAAGGCCTTTTTCATTAACTTCTCAAAAGGGACTCTTACATCCTTTTCCCCACTCTTTTCCCCAAATTTTCTCACATGTGTGTGAGAAAATGTTGGGCCACCAAAATCATAAAGGCTAATTTTGACTTTTGCATGTCTTGTCCTTTAGCCCATGCGTCTCCCTTGTGGCACCTATGTGGATGCCACATCAATGCCATGTCCACAAGGTCTTCCTTAAGCCTATATATAGAGCCCTTCTCTCAAACATTTTCCATCTCCTCCATATGCATTGTTATCATGTTAGTGTATGCTTAGAGCTTCCTAGCGATTTGAGAGATTTTAGTACTAACCCTTTGGTAGTTGATTACTTCTTACATTATTTTGGATATGCATGGTAGAGTTGCACTCTTAGATTTATTTCTTGCATCCATCTCCATTTCCTAGAATACTTTTAAGAATGACTTATTCCATAACCTTCTCTTGAAGTGTTGCTCACTCATATAGAATGAATTCATTCACATTTTTATTGTCTTGGAATTTAATAGTTTTGTTTGAGGATAACACATCCACATCTCTCAATCTTGAGTAAACCAACAAGGTCTCATTTGGGTGGCTTTTTTAAGCTACTCTGAGGCTGTGCAAGACTCCTTTTTATTGATTACATTAGTATAGTGAAACTTAACTTAGTTAGTAGTCTTTTGTTTAATTCAAATCTTGATATATGCACATGCTACTAACTTCTTGTCTACACATACTCTTGACATATTAAGTTTTTTCATATACATTTTGGCATGCCTGGTGGGACCCACATCTCTATTCCAAGAGAAATTTGGTCAAAAAACTTGGAGGTTTCTGGAAAAACAATGCACTGCCATCTTTGTTCGGGTGTAGTGTCGTCTACACAGACATTTTTTTGTCTTTGTAGATCATTGTCTCCATAGTTTGGCATCTATGCCATTGAAAAACTTAGTAACTCACCTTAAAACTAAAATCAAACCTTGTTCTTTCATCTGTATGTTTTGACGTCTCTGTGGATTTAACTCTATCATCTACATTTTGGCAATTGAAATTTTTGTCAGCTGAAATTTGTCAAATCTATGATTTTACATGAATAGTGGCACGCAACATCAATATGCTATCACTCAGCTTTGATACTATTCTTTTACTCAACCAACACTAGTTCACTTAGTGAACACTGAAGTTTACTGATGCTGGGCACAAACTAAACTTTACTCGGCTTATACTATGTTCACTCAGCATACACTAAATCTTCACTTTTCTTAGCTTATATTAACTTTTGTCGACACCTACTATCCACTCAGTCAAGCTTGGCAATCATAATTCTTCTTACTTGTTCTTATAGACTTAATTAGTGTATCCAACCTTTGCTACCTCAAGTAGATAGATAATATATTATATCATAACTATCTTAACTGATCCTTGTACTCCTTTTTCATACCATAACTCAACCTTTCCTCTAGGTGGTCTTGTTATCTCATTTGATCAAATCCTCTTCATCAATCAAACAAATGATAGTGCTCAAATCAACTAAGTAGTTGCCTTACCAGCAAGTAGAAGGTTTGATATCAATGAAAAAGTAATGATTGAAACACATCCTCATACTTGTACCAATATTTTCTCAAAAATCTCCCTCTTTGGCATTGATGGAAAACCAATACCAACAATAATACAAAAAATAAAATAATTCCTTGTATTGAAATCACTCCCTCTATTAGAAGCTTTCATCTTCTGTATAGGCTACAAAATTCTATTTGATCAACTGACAATCAACTCTTCCTCATTAATCCTTTCATCAATTATCTTATAGGGATTCTCATATGGACTTATGTCTCCCTTATTTTTTCCTCCCTCTTACCGAGTATATGTATTTCTTGTAGAAATTTCTCCCATTTTAGTAAACATCAGCTACACTATCTCCCTCTAAGTAGATATTTCATATTTCTTCTTTCTAAAGTATTTCTCGCTTTGTTTGGTATTATTTATTTCTCCCTCTACTATTTCTTCCTCTTTGACAACAATGCCAAATATGTATCATCTCAACATGAAGATCCCTCTATCACCTTACTTTTAATTGATCCTCTATTTTTGCTTTTTGATTACTTTAGGCAGCTCCTAAAATAAGATCCACTGCATCAAGTTGTTAGATACAACATTCATCTTTAGTTGATGCAAGGCACTACTTATTCTTCTCAAGAAGCTTTAGATAGGGCTATCACCCCTAGTTTACCTCTTAGATACTCATGAGCATCCTTAGGTAAAGCTTTTGTGAAGATATCAACTATCTTCTATTTTGTATTCACATATTCTATCTTCACTTCTTTGTCTTGAACTAACTCTCTTAAGTAATGATACTTGATTGCAATATGCTTAGTCTTTGTGTTCATCACAGGGCTCTTTAATATATTCATAACACTTAAATCATCACAATAAAGTACCACAGGTTCAGTGATTTCCTCCATTCCTTTAACTGTTTGATCCATACAATATTTGTACAATTTATTGCAACAACTACATATTTAGCTTCAATAGTAGATTGAGATATACAATTTTGTTTCTTGTTGGCCTAGGTGACTAACCTCTTTCCTATGAAAAATTCTCCTCCACTAGTGCTCTTTCTGTCATCAATATTTGCAGCCCTATCAACATCAGTGTAGGCTCTCAACTCAAATTTTTCATTTTTCTTGTAGTATAGACCATAGTCTTCTATTCCTTTTAGATATCTCATAATTATCTTAATAGCCATCAAATGTTTCTCCTTAGGATTAGCAGAGAATTTTGTATCTATCCCAACAAATAATGCAATGTCATGTCTGCTATGTACTACGTATTGCAATTTTCCAATCATATACCTATACAATGTTTGATTCACATCAACTGAATTATCATTTTTTGACAACTTGTGTCCTATCACCATAGGTGTGCTAACTAGTTTTGAATCCTCTAATCCTAAAGTTTTCAATATTTCCTTCACATACTTAGACTAAGTGATGTATATACCATATTGTATCTAATATACTTGCAAACCAACAAAGAACTTGATCTCTCCAAACATAGACATCTCAAATTCTTTCTTCATTTCATTTGCAAATGCCTTACATAATCCATCTTGACCTCCAAATATGATACAATAAAAAAAAATTCAAATAGTAAAATACCTTTTTCTTTTTTTGTCTTCAAGTACAAATTGTTGTTATCATCAGTTCTTTCAAATCCAATCTTTACAAGATAGTTGTGAAGCCTTTCATACCATGCTACTGGGGTTTGCTTTAAACCACATAAAGCTTTGTGCATTCTACATACCATGTTCTTATTGTTAGCATCAAAAAATCCTTTTGGTTGTTCTATGTAAACCTCTTCTTCTAATATACCATTCAAAAATGTTTACTTCACATCCATTTAATAAAATTTGAAACCTTTGTATACAGAGTAAGAAAGTAGAGTTCTTACTACTTTCAATCTTGCAACATGGGAAAATGTTTCTCCATAGTCTATCCCTTCTTGTGCACACCCCTTGCAAACTAATCTTTCCTTATTCCTTGTGACTTCACCATTTTTATCTAACTCGTTTCTGTACACCCACATGGTTCCTATCACATTCTATCCTCTAGTCTTGGAACTAGAGTCCATGTTTTGTTCTTCTTAATTTTTTCAATCTCTTCATTCATGGCATTACTCTAATCCTCATTTTCTAAGGCATATTTCTCTATTTTATGTTCATGCATGCTAAGAAAACATGTCTCACTTCTCAACTTGTTCCTTGTCATTATTCAAGCATATTTATCTCCAATAATTTGTTTAGCAAGGTGATGTCTTTTGACATACATTGACAATCTTGGTTCGGCTCTATTTTCCTCATTAGCTCTATCATTTTCTAAATCACTATGCACTTATCTATTAGGTAATTCAACATCTCTTTCATGTACACTAATCTTTGAATTAGAATGTGCCTCAGCTTCTATCTACGTCTCGATTCCTGATTATATCTTGGTTCCTGAATGCAAATCGACATTCATTGTATGTGACTCAAAAGTCACTAAAACTTCTTGTTGATTTGCAACTTGATTTACAACATCTTCATCAATAGACATATCTTCATAAAAGTATACAAAAGATTTTTATTCCTTTGGTTTCTTCATAGGTTCAGCTTCATGTACCTCTATATATTCATCAAACTTTACATTTTCACTTTCCACAACTTTGTTAGTGTTAGCATTTAAACACTTATAAGCTTTACTTCTTGTGAAATAGCCAAGGACTATGCATTCTCTACTTTTAGTGTCTAATTTACCATTCCTAAAATCTTTAAAAAATATAACACTTGCTTCCAAATACTTTAAAATATTTTACATTGGGTAAGTTTCCATACCATAATTCAAGAGGTGTTGAATGAGTACCTTTCTTGACTTGCACACGATTCAAGGTATAGACTATTATACTTGCATCCTCTCTCTAGTATTTCAAAGCAACATTCTTCTCCATCACAAGTGTCCTAGCACAGTCCATTACAGATCTATTCCTCCTTTTAGTAATTCTATTTTGTGGAGCAGTCCTAGGTGCATATTCCTATCTTTTGATTCCTCTGTCATTATAGAATATTTCAAACTCATTTGATGTAAATTCTCCATCTCTTTCAGATCTTAGACATTTTAGGCTTATGTCTATCTCCTTCTCAACTTTGGATAAGTACCACTTAAACAGTTGGAAAGAATCAAATTTTTGTTTTAGAAACATAACTATCATCATTTTAGTATAATCATCAACATTAGGATAATGTACTTATCACCCTTTTAGCTTTTCCCATTAATTGTTCCACACAAGTTAGTACAAAAAATCTATATAATTGCTTTAGAGGTGTGATTCTTACTCCTAAAAGTAGACTTTGTCATTTTGCCTAACTGACATTGTTTGCAAATTCTATCGTTAGATTTCTTCAATTTAGGCAGACCTCTACCTCTTTTCATGTTACTAATACTAACCAAGTTATCAAATTTAACATGAGATAATCTCATCCTTGTCAAATTCATCCTTCATTGCAACATACACCACTTCATCATAATGGTCATTAGATCCTTCTTTGGTTTCTTCTTTTGCAATATAACAAGACTTCCTACCTTTGTCTTTGTAATCTTTTATGTCTGTATCTCTTTTACTTATGCACTTGTCTCTACTTCTATTGTTATTCTCTAGACATCTAGAATCAATATGAACAACCTCATTACAATTAAAACACATGATATGTAACTTACCTTTGAATTTTCCTATACCTCTATGAAATCTCCTTGCTAATATTTCTTTAAATTGTTCTACATCCTCCTCATCTATATCACTATCAATAGAAATAAATATGATCTTTTTCTTCTTCTCTTTAGGTTCCTTTAATGATAGCTTAGCTTTGAAAGAAAATTCAACATTTTTATATTTGAAGTTATCAAAATTAGATAGCTCAAAGGTAGTAAACCTACCTACCAAACCTTCAAGATTAAGATTAGAACCTAGTATACATATCAATTCTTGTATGGTAGAAAATCTAATAGCATAGATGGGAAGTAGTGTTCTAATTTTTTTTCTTAATACAGTATCATCATTTATCTTACTAGTATCTCCTCTTATAGTATTAACAACATATTTTATTCTAGAGCAATATTGAGCAACATTCTCACCTTCTTGGATTCTCATATCATCAAACTTACCTCTAAGACTTTTAGATTTGGCTCTCAAAAATTTGCATCTCCTCCATAAATGGTGTGAAGAGAATCCCACATCTTCTTTGTAGAATCAAAATCCTTGATGTCATTGACCACAACAAAACTTAGGGCAGAGACAATCTCCAACATTGCTTGATTGTTTTCTTTCTTCTTTTTCAAATCATCAATAGTCAGGACTCCAATAGGGTCAACATGCTTAGTGGAGATGGTAGATTGTGCATGATCTCTAAGACCTCCTAGGTGTAGCTTTGTTAGAATATTCCATGTAGGGAAGTTATCCTTGTTAAGGTTGGGTACCTCTCTTTTTTAAATCTTCATCTTTTGCTTCTAGTACCTTCAAATTAGTTCTCTTAAGTAGATGATTCAGATACTAATTGTTGAAATTATTTAGAATAACATGGGGTGGGGGGGTGAATCAGTTATCCAAGATCTAGATGTACAAATACAAATTTTCACATCTTAGTGAATCCATATCTATAAAAGTTCATTATGCATACATCCATTAGATCATACAACACTTAAACTTTTTAGGTTATTGTCCTAAATCAAAACAACTTTGCAGAAATGTGAACATGAATTTTGACACAAGGATTTTATATGGAAACCCAATTTGGGAAAAACCATCAGTAACATGCTACTAATGCTTACTCTTTTAAAGTGATGCCCTATGAAAGACCAATCCTATAAAGGTTACAACATACACTATTAAATGTGACTTGGTTAGAGGATTTCAATCACCTTGTTAGGAGTGAGCCTTGTTAGAGAACTTTAGATTATTCACTTGGAATGTCACTTAGTTAAAGGATTTACAAATGACTATTAGGTCAACCTTAATCCAAGGGATTTACCCTAGACTGATACAATGAATAGAATGTAACAACAAGGCTTGATCTGATAACAAATTATAACTCACATGCAAATTATAGATCTCTATTTAGTCCTCCATTCTACTTGGCTTTCACACACTTCAACTTTTATAGCTTGATGACCCTTCAAGCATTCATACTCTTAAGCCTTCTTTCTTTTCTTTCTAATAGCAATCTCTTCTATTTGACCACTAAATGAAGCAATACCCTACACTCCTTATCTTCATTAGGTTCTTGCACATGACAACCTTTGCTTTTGACTAGTTCTCTCTATAAATAGAGATTTTAGATCTTTTCCCATTTAACCACAATCGTCCATTTTCCGGTTAGGTAGGACTAGGTAGGCTACAATGAATCTACCCACTTTTCCATTTGGTTCCTCTAGACACTTCTTCCTCAATCTTTCTTGAATTTGCCTCAAAATGACTTACCATGAATTCAGTAACACCAACTCATCCTAGTTAACTTCCACATGCTTCACATAATTCAAGAAAAAAAAATAGTTGGCTTAGATTTTATAAATCTATGATTTAACAAGAATATTGGCACACAACATCAATATGTTGTCACTCAACTTCCATACTATTCTTTTAGTCAACCAACACTAGTTCACTCGGTGAACACTAAAGTTTACTAATGCTCACTACCAACTAAACTTTACTTGGCTTACACTATGTTCACTCAACATACATTGAATGGTCACTTTTCTTAGCTCCAATTGATTTTTTTCTTAGCTTATACAAACTTTTCTCGGCATCTACTATCCGCTTGGTCAAGCTTGGCAGTCGCAATTCTTCTTACTTGTTTCTCAAGACTTAATCAGTGTATCCAACCTTTGTAGCCTCAAGTATATAAACAACACACCATATCGTCACTGTCTTAACTAATCCTTGTACTCCATTTTCATACCATAACTCAACCTTTCCTCTAGGTGCTCTTGTTATCTTATTTGATCTAATCATTTTCATTAATCAAATAAATGATAGTACTCAAATCAACTAAGTAGTTATCTTACTAGTGAATAGCAAGGTTGACATCAATGACAAAAAAAATGATTGAAACACATCCTTGTACTTATATCAATATTTTATAAATAGTTTTTCTGACCATGATAATCATCCACTTGACATTGTAAGGTCTCTCTATCATACTGAAGGGAAACCACATCTTATCGTAGAGTATCTAGCTCTACCAGCTCCTCAACATCTGCATGCACTATACGATTGCTAGAATTGCCAACATCTACCCTCGCCTATAATGATGCCATGGCCCCTTATGCATTTTCTTCGTTGGTTCACTCTACCTATACTTCTGCCTATAGTCTTGAAATCTCTATCTGTACATTGGAAACCCTGGCCCTCTCTACAACTATCTCCCCCTGTAGTTGGTAAATCTCTATCTAAAGACTATCCTACTTTACCTTGACTATATCCATATCACTCTATTGAGGTGGCCCCTATGGTACATGTGGTTTGGGTACTCCTTGTGGCTCCTATCTGTATACTTGTGGACCCTGGTCCCTACACTAGTGGTGGCACTACTAGTACCTACCCTCCTTGTCAACAAAATTGTAATCCTTGTAACCCCTGTAGCAATGGGGTTTGTGCTTCCTCTCCCTCTATAGCACCATCCCCTCACCTCATGCCTACTCAATTGGTGGCGGTGCCCTTGGTATTGTTAGTCTTAGTGGCTATTGTGTTGCACACCACTATGTATATGCTAGTGTCATCCCTACATCTCCCTTATCCTATCCCTGAACCCATGGTGTTGGCTACATGCCCCACTATGAAACCCTATCCCATTTGATAGTAGTCCATAATCCCCACAATTGGCCCACCTCTTGGGAAACCAATGGATACATGAACATGTCAGCTATAGCATCCTGGATGCGTCTGAACTATCTCTGTACCCTAGAGGGCATGTAGCACATCACAATGTGCACCTTTCAACCAATCAACCAACAATCTAACTATACATACTGCAAGTAGAGATGATCCTCTAAGTCATCCTCTCCACCTATAGGAAGTATGCCCCCCAACACTTGCAACCTATGTATGGTGTCCAATTAAGCATGATAATCTCATCCAAGAAATGTCACCAAAATCCTATGCAGTTAGTGGATGTATATTAGATGGTCGGCCTATATCGACATATGTATGGCTCCTTAGGCTATCGTGTCTCATGTTGAGTAATAGGTTGTGTCACACCTATGTTCTCCCATGACTGTACCATGGGTAGTGTCAATCTTGGGCCTATGGTCCTCTGTGTCCTATAAACACAAATGTGCAAGTTGTAGAGATGGGATAAGATAGTAGGTCCCCAATAGAACACCACTCCATTATCCTATAGTAGATTGCTAAGCACTTGTGCCCATCCAATAAAAAATCCATGCCCAACATGGTTTGACACCATCCTCCATATCAATGAGGTCAAATAGAGGGATAGGCATGATAGTCCTTGGTCCAATGCCTCTCTCCATGACAACCAAGACCAATGAATCAAAAATCGATGTCTTTATCACCTAGAACACTCTTGCAAATATAGATCTACACCCTCCAAAATGTACTTTAGGTATCTTCCATGGATTGGAACTCAAAGTATCTACCACAAATCCAAAAAAGTCACTATAGCCTCTTCTATTAATAGATGGAAGCTCCAAGTTGACGTATGCCATCACTCAACAAAACCTAATAACTATGTTGAGTGCACCATCAAGTCTGGTCACTTGTAGACATGCTCAAGTCCACATGTCTCCACTTTTCCTTGATTAATCTATCACCTAATACCATCTTCATTAGATAGTGCTCTCATGAAAAAAATGTCACCATTAGCTCTTACTACATAGACATGTTGTAACCAGCCTCCCATTATTTCAATTAGAGTATTCTTTATTTAAGCATGGGGCATCTTGCCCTGTCAATCTTGATCATCCTTGTTTCTAGAGTTTGTGATGCATCCATATCAATAAAGATGCTATTCCATGTAGATGTTGATTAGTAGAGATGCCAAAATGTAGAGATGTTGATCAGGCATCTCTAGCAACTTTGCAAATGTCTAATTTTTGTTGACAACTATAATTTTGGTGGTTGCAGAGATGATGACACATAGACCGTCATCTTTGGTCTAATTTTCCCCCCACTCTATTGTTTGTGTAGATGACATAATGAAACCTATCATCTTCAAAGATGACAGGATGAATCCTATTGTCTCCATAGAAATGAAGTTCTCATTTTTTCATCCTCAGAGATGGTGGAGGGGAGAACTGTCATCTCCACCCTGACCCCCATTTTCTCATAGTTTTCTATCATAAAAATGTGCCATTTAAGTGTGAAAGAAAAAAATGGATAAGGTGGGATAGTCGATCTACCAGTGGTCCCATGTCGGCTGGTCTCTGGTGCACTTGAACGTACTCTCCAAGCTATAATCTCTCAATCAGATCCATCATTCGCTCTATTTCTCTGCTCTCTAGGTGTGTAAATGACCCTTTGAAGATCCCTTTGGAGAATTCTATAGGCCCTCTAAGGTCCCCTTTTGAGCTTGTTCCTATTCCTTTTCCTTATCTACCTTTTTTTATCCTCAAGTCATGAAAAATATTCATTTGTGCCTTTTCCCTTCCCTTTTTTTCTTCTTGGGTCTTTTCACAAAAATTGCACAAAATTTATCTTTTGCTAATTTTTGGGAGGGGGCACCCTCCTCCCTTGTCATCATTGAGACAAAACTCCTAGGTTTTTTTCTCCTCTCTGGGAAACCTATGTTTTCTTTTCTTTGATGCAATATCATCCCGACACCACATCAAAGAGGGGAAAAATGTAGACGTTTAAAAATTATCCCAAAATACTATATTAATTTATTAATATTCCCATTGACAGTATAATTGATTATTTATTAATTAATTACATTTTTCATTTTCCTCCACTTATTTAATTAAGTTTATTTAATTAAATAGGTTCACTTTCCTAAAGTGTTGAATTTTTAATTTAAATGCATCCCCTCTAATGTGTTAAATTTATTTAATGCATAGTGCTCCATAAATACCCTTTTAAATAAATTCCAATTTATTTAATTCCCTCCACTTTATAAAATTCTCTAATCTATGATTAAATTAAATCCTATTTGATTTAATCCTAATCCCACCTAAAACCTAGCCTACCACCCCATCATTATTATCCTTCTAAGCCTATCCACTTGCTAAACCCACTTTATTAATGCTAAGCTCCCCTTTGAATACCTTTTAGCCCCTAAGTGGTTGCTCACACATGTGTAAACAAATCAATCCGTAGGAGCCCTATTTTTCATTAACTTCTCTAAAAGGACTCATATATCCTTGTCCCCCACCCCTTTTCCCAAAGTTTCTCACACATGTGTGAGAAAATCTTGGGCCACCCAAATCATAAATTCTAATTTTGACTTTTTCATGGCTTGTCCTTTATCCCATGTGTCTCCCTTGTGGTACCTATCTGGATGTCACATAGATGCCACCTCCTCAAGGTATCCTTCAAGCCTATAAATAGAGTCCTTTTCTCAAGCATTTTCCATCTCCTCCATATGCATTTTTATCATGTTAGTTTACGCTTAGAGCTTCCTGGTAATTTTAGAGATTTTAGTACAAACACTTTAGCAGTTTTTTACTTCTTGCATTATTTTGCATATCCGTGGTAGAGTTGTACCCTTAGATTTTTTTCTTGCATCCATCTCCATTTCCTAGAATGCTTTTAAGAATGGCTTAATCCATAGCCTCCTCTTAAAGCATTCCTCACTCATATAGAATAGATTCATTCACATTTTTGTAATCTTGGGATTCAATATTTATGTTTGAGGAGAGCACATCCACATCCCTCAATCTTGAGGACACCAACAAGGTCTCATTTGAGTGCCCTTGTTGAGATTCTTCGAGGTTACATTAGTATAGTGAAACTCAAGTTAGTTATTAGTCTTTTGTTTGATTCAAATCTTGATATATGCACATGTTACTAATGTTTTCTTGTTTACACATATTCCTAACATATTAGGTTTTCACGTATACACTTCCATATTCAATTGATCAGCTCTTTAGACTCAGTCTTCTCTATCTGGTCATGTTCTATATAGTAGAGGTTCTTCAGATCAACAGTTTGGTAGTGTTTGCAACTTAATGCTTTAGTGGTGTTCTTCATGATCATCCATTTGTTCCTATATTCTAAAAAATTCTTTCCATCTCCCTCTAGAGTAGGGTTTTTCCCATGTGGTTTTCTCTATTTCTCCTCTTTTCAGAGATTTGGTTGTGATTGGATATCTCATCTAGCCTTGCTACTAGGACCCAAACTTCCTTTTAGTAAAAGTTTCTATACTTTTAGCTACTCCCTAAGTTTATCTTAAGGGGGGTGTTGGAGTAATAAATTATTTTATTATTAATTAAATCATATTTATTTAATTAATAAGTCATTTGTTATCGCTAGTTTACTTAAGCTAAAGTTTGGACTTATAATAATTAGTTCTTTTATTAATTATTATCATGCAACCTAGGTTTGTTAGGGTTTCAATCTCCTTTTATAAGGATTGATCTCTTTGTAATTTATTCATTCACTTTTGATAATGGAAATCTTTCTTTTTTCTAATCAAGAATGTCTCATCTATGGATCTAGGAATTCCAACCTCCATATCTTTTGCTTCTCTCTTTCTATGGCAAGTGTTTGCATGCAGGTGATTCTTGGGAGTTATGGGGTTGATCTTTCATCAATTTCAACACTAAAAAAAATGGTTGTTTTTGGGTTGGGTATTTTTAACAATAAGGGTTCCTAAAGAGTCCTATTCTATATACTTCCATTTTGTTGCTCCACTTTTCAGCCTCTATAGAAATAGTAAAAGTGGTTATTTGTGTCTTAGTAATTGTGCTTGAGTCTAGGTCTAAGATACCTTAGGTGGAATGAGTCTCCATCAAATTTCTCATTTTCGCTTTCTCCACATTCCATAGCTGACCAATTTTTCCTTTGTGTCAAAATGATCGTACAGGCAGGTTAGTGTCTAGCCCAATGGAGATTCATGTTGCTAATAAAAAAATCATTTAAAATGTTATATCTACTTGTGGTATATCACTTTCTCAATCAAAATAAAAGCTTGTAGAAATCTAGACTTTGTCTTCTCCTCGGTGGGTTTCTAACCCATGAAGATGATTTCCCACAAAGAGCACCCAATGATGCATATGGGTCAAAGTAAGAAAATAGTAAGGTTACCTATGGAGAATGCATGTTCCCTTTATGATTATTCACCTCAAATTTTTTTTTGGATTTTTCACAAGTTCTCATAAACATTCCTAGTGGAAAACTCAGAATGAACTTCTCCTTGGCAGGTTTTTAACCCATGAAGTTGGTTTTATGAAAAAGGCAATTCTGAAGGATAAGAAATAAAAAGTGGAGTCTTATTGAACTTTCACACCTTACTTAGACATTTTTGATCTGAAAAAGGACAATGGTTTAAGAGTCAGTTAAAAGGGAAGCTTTAGTAGAGAAATACAAATTGTCTTCTCCTTGGCAAGTTTTTGACCCATGAAGAAAATTTCTCATATTTTAAAGAAAATCAAGCTAGCAAGTGGATTGGACCCACAGTTTGTGTGCAAAACATCTCAAGATGATAATAGAAATAATCTAACCATTTTAGGAAAGAGTTAATGAGTACAATTCAAATCAGCAAATATTTTTTCACGGAGTATTCTATTCGTAACTTCTCAAAAGTTAAAGGAAAATAGAAAAGTAAGTATGGGAAGATAGAAAGTTACCGTTGGGCAAATATATCAGTGAAAAGACCCTAAGATATCTATTAAAACCATGCATTTACTATTTCAATGAATATCTCCTTTAATTCATTTGTGTGGCACAAATTCTAAAGATCAAAAAATGAATTAAGACCCCCATATATATGGAAACATGAACAGTTGAACAAACTATTGCTCTTTCTTGAATTGTTATTCTGTTAATTTGCATTACTTGTTCAAAAAACTAGTATCTGTGCATTAGCTATTCCTCTTATTCTCTTCATTCAAAATTCATTTAAAAAAAGAATAGCAACTAGATTTGCAATTTTTGATGGGTTGAATAGAATCAAGTCTTCATTGTATAATTTCATGGATACCTCTCTCTATTTTTATGACATGAAGGATTTCCAAAGGAGAGTGAAGTTTGAGCCAATCCATCCCATTACTGAGAAGCTCTAAGGATGTGGGTTGGTTGAGACAGCTAGTTTTCTAGTTGTAGCCCATGCCCCAAAGTTAATTTATGGATGTATAAATCATTACAACTTGTACAAGAGACAAATTATGCCACTGGATGACACAATATTGATTTTCATCCATAGGCAAACTGTGGTGAATTTCCTTCGAGTTCTTGAAAGAGAGGAATTCTCAGATTTAACATTCAGAGGAGCCATTTCTGAGTTCTTCACCAAGAAGATGATCTGGAGGAAGGAAATCATGTAGTCATGGTTCCAAAAACCACGAAGTACCAAGAGTAAGGTTCCTAGGAATCTGTTTAGAACTAATCTCAAACCTAAGATTGTTGATATCTTCATCCTCTTACACAAATTGAAAGGTGAGGTAGAAGCTTTAAATTTTTTTGAGCAATATTTCTTTTTGGTACAAGTCATTTTCTCTGACACCCAATATATTGATTGGGCTCATGAGGTAAGTGAGATTTTTTACAATGCTCTTCATGCTGCAATATTACACAACACATTCTATATGTCATCTTTCCTCATTTACATGTTAGCTTCTTTATAATTATGGTCAAGCCTCCCAAAGGTGGAAAATTTTCCTGACGATGTGAAGTCTTATGAGTTCTACCCATGTTTACAATTGGAAAATAGTTATGTAGAGTATATAAGAGTTAATGATACTTTCACCGTGAGAATTTGCAAGGAGTTTTAGGGTTGCCCAAAGAGAAGATTTAGTCCTGAAGCCATGGTAGCCATTAGCTAATTTGGGAGTTATTTCATCTAGTTCTTATCCTTTTTGTATTTGCATCTTACAACTTTTGATGATTTCCCCTTAAAGCTATCGAGATATCCCAGTGATAGTTGATTGAGATCATGCAACAATCTACTCAAGTTAACATGTTGAGCAAGATTCTAAAGAAGAAAGGGAATAAATTCCCTATGAAGGTGGGAGATTTTAGTTATGAAGCTTGTTCTAATGCAAAGAATATGCTAAAGGTGTTTGAAATGAAGTATAAGTTGCAGATGTATAAAGTCTTGTGGCCCATGTTTGATCCGAATGGGTATGCAAGGGAGGTGTGGAAAATCAGGAGTGTAATCAAACACATCACCACCATTGAAGACTACTAGGCTGATTGCAAAGATGAGTTCGAAAGCCATGGTTGCACTTTCACCAGGCTAACAGTTGATCAAGTAAAAATGTATAAAATCAATATTGATGTAGGAGTAGAAGATGATGGTTAGAACATGTATAGTAACACTTACCTAACCAATCTAAGAGGCACTTTGATAAGCTTGAAACCTTATGAGGATGCAAGAGAAGAGCTGGAAATAATAATGGCTTGAATTATCAAAAGGACTAGAAAATGGGTCAAATAGACCACAACCAAAAGGAGTTGAAGTAAAAGCACATTTTCTCAAGCTTATCTAGTAGTTGTAGTAGCTTCCTCCTCTCAAGGTGGTACATTAGGTGTAACATTGTCCATTACTCAAGGACCAACATAGCCATCATGTGGAGGTGATCAACCTCTTGACAAAATGGTTCCTTTGGCTAAGACTTGCCAAGAAAGATCCCTTCTAGTGATCGAAACCCAACCAGAAGTTGAGAAGAAGAAGGTGGAAGAACTAAAAGATGGTATAGTTACTTTGGCCCTCTTTCCTCATAGTAGCCCAGCTCCATCTATAAATGTTGCACTTCTCCTGCCACCTAGTCCTCATGTCTAGGTAATAGATCTTGGAGATGGTGGGAGTAGTGATAGCAAGTCTACTAAATCTGATGAGGAAATGAAGAAGACTTCAAAGGTAGATAAGGGCCAAGATTCTTCAAAGCTCATTTCACAAGCCCCAAAGAATCCTTTGTCTTTAGCTATGAAAGCAATCACCCCAGTCAAGAGAAAGATGTTCAACATAGACTCACTCAGGACTGCCTCCAAGGTGATAGGCACAAATTCATTGCTAAAGGACACTTCAGATAGAAAGAGAAAGAGGAAAGATGAAGGAGCCCCAAATAAGGATACCTTATCTCTTGCTATCCACTTTGGATCAACACTAAGAAAGGTCAAGAAGCAGAAGACCTTGTCCATCCTCAAACAAGACCCTAAAATAGGGCATCTAACAATGGAAATTGTGAAGCCTACCAAAGAAGATAGAATTGAAGATTTATCTACAAATGCTTTTTCCTTACACTCCATAGATCTTGGGGAGGCTAGACATGACACCAAGGTTAGCTTATGGAAGTCAACTAATATGGCTTTTGAAGGATAGCTAGAAAGTCTTAAATTGTTAAAGGTAAGGATGAAGGAAAAAATACAAGAACTGAATGGCTTCATCAGGCAATTGGTCACACCATTAACAAGCATCTTCGAAATGCCTATCATTAGTGATCCTACTATTGTAGATGTCTAAGAACTCATCTCATAGCTCCAAGAAGATAAACACTTTAGACAAATTGGGAAATAATGGAGTGGGAAATTCAAATTGGAGGGACTCGCCATTAAAGAATAGATTGGCAATGGCATACTGAGGCTAGAAACAAAGAAGGATAACATTTTAGCAAATAGAACTACCTTGGCCACAGAGAAAACTAAGAGTGAAGATTGTGTCTTGTTGCTGAAGATGATAATCCACATGAAGGCTAAGGAGGCTATCAAAGAAAATATCTTGCTTAAAGGAGATAAGCCCTTATTTGAGTGGCTTCAAAGCATGCAGTTCAAGTCCAAGATGATCATGGCTGCAAAGGAAGGGCTTAAGGAGACAAAAGCCAAAGTGAAGAAAGATTAAGATAGAGATTATGAACTCCTAAAAGGTCTATATACAACATCCTAGACTAGTAAACTAGGGAAGAGAATCATTTGGATAACTTTCATGCAAACAAACTTCTCTAATTACATAGACATTTTGACGAGGTTATCTTTCAGCCACTAGAATAAAGTTTCCAAACTCTAGAAACTTGGTGGGTGTGTACACATTGCCATGGAGGAAATGCAAGAATAGCTAAGTGCTATCAAAGATTTGGCCAGAGAGCATTCTAAATGGCTCATAAGATATACTAATGTATATGTACCTAGGCATGAGGATTGATTCTAATCATTGTTGTCACTAAGGCCTATATGACAAAATAAAAAAAGGGAAAGAAAGTGAAGTGATTCATATTCCACCTCTTTCATATGTTGATGCAATCATTGTAATGGAAAAATTGGCTCCTTGCTATTTGTCATTTCTGAAGTGATGAATTGATTAAACTTCCTTTGTAATGATCATCTCAAAATCCTATATGTATTAGAATGAAAGATTAATGAAAGGTTGGCTAATTTTTGGTGTGAAATACTTATTGTTGTAGAGCCAATTGAATGATATTTTGTGTCAATTATTTTCTATTCCATTCTTTTAGATGTTAATGGCATGTTTTCTCTTTTATCTAAATTAAAACAAGGAATGAACAGAGCTTCATTCCCCTATTTTGTGGTAGCAAACTGAATATGATAAGTATTGTCATTTAAGAGAAATCCCTTTGGTGTTTCCTTCAAGTTAGCCTTTCTTTCTTTGTAGTTAGTTTCCTACTAAATCAACTTAATATTAGTTAGTATGCAATATTGAATCATTAAGCCTTATGGGTTCATAAGATGTGTGAGTTTAGAAACTTAAATACTATTCAAATACCGTTTCTTGTCTAAGTTAGTTCCTGTTTAGGCTTGGCTCAATTTACCTCTCCTATTCTTAGGTTAAGAACATACTCTATTTTAAATTTGGGAACAAACATAATTCATTGAAAATTTGCAATAGGGAGTTGTACCTAATAATTTAGAGGAAGGTTAGTCTTTTTAGAAGCAACTTTCTAGTTGCTGTAACCAGCTATTGTTCCCAAATTCAGGCATCTAAGAGTTAAATAAAAAAGAACAATTTATTTACAAACACATTATGTAGAGGGATTGTGCAATCCAAACAACTGGTAAATTCTTTACAAACATGGTCAAATCTAGAAACACAAGAATTTAAATGATTGGATACATTTTGCAACTTGACCATATGGACTTTGAATGGTTTTTTTCTCTTTAAAGGCTACACATTATTAAAATAACTGTCATGAATATCTTTTCTATGTATTTTTCTCTAGTATTGCATTAAGAATGAGTAATTGTTTGATTGAATCTAAATCCATGTAGTTGGACAATGTATGTTGTTTCTACTATTTGGGTTCTTTTAGATTATAATTTTGTTTTGTAGTGGTTTTTTATTAGTTGATGTAATCTAATGATAGTGGCTACTATTTTATTATTTTTCTACTTGTTTAGTGCCATGTTTGATAAGGGATAACTATTTGACAAAAATTGTAAAAAATGATAAAATTAGAGGGTGTTTACATTGTTTTTAGAATTTATGTGCAAATTAACAAATAACATTACTTGCTATTTTTAAGTTTAACATCTAAGGTACCAGAGTCTTAATTTATTACAAATGGATATTCTCTTAAAATTTGATTAAAAAATAAGAAAAATGTGAACAATGTAAAGGATTCACCATATATTGCTTTGGATTGGTCATAACTTTTAGTTTGTGAAATATCCAATGAAATTAGGCTAAATTGTCCAATATAGAACATGCTTTTGAAAGAGTCTGCTCCAGTGCACTAAAATACTAGGCAACCTTAGAGAGTAAACAATGGTCTTTGAATTTTATGGAAATGTAAAGAGATTTATTTAATTTTAATTTTATAGGATTTGGTTTTTATTAAGGCTAAAACAAGTTTTTCACAAGGGCCCCAAAACCCTAATTATTTTACATAATGATATAAAAATTTAAATCCCAAAATAAAGCATTGTTTTGACTAGTATACACACTCACATCCATAGTTAGCATAACTTGGCAAAAGCCATAACCAAAATCTGCATCAATACTAAATAACAAACAACCCAACTAAAGAAAAAACCCAAACAGAGAAAATATTAAGGTGGGAGAAGCTAGGCTGATTCTTCCACCTAATCTTTCAATTCCTATTGTGTGCTTTTGTCTTTTGTGTGACCTCTTTGATATCTTTCTAGTTTGTCTTAGTCTCTTTCTTTTTCATCTTCTTTGTGTTGGAAAGGCTATGTTTACCAAGTCTAGCCTCAATGTCTTCCTTCTTGGCATCCTCAAAGTTGAGAGAAAGGTTCGCCTCCTTACCCTAATTTGTGTAACTCAACACCTTATTCATACACTTGACCACAGTGTCTAGCAAATTCTAACATCTATTTAGTGTATCTTTAGTCACTTTTTCCACTTTTTCAATCTTCTTTCTCATCTCTTATATTATCCCTAGATTCCCCTTCTACTTGGCCACCTTCTCTTTATTCCCTTCCTTATTCATTTTGATCCACATCTCCTCAAATATCCTTTCTAATGCTTTATACTTAAAATTTAACATTTTGAGAGAGTGAAAAGTCCATTAGTCCAAATTAAGTGAGTAAAGAGAAATGCCTTTAACAAATTGCAGAGCACCATAAGGAGGATCAAAAACCATGTCTTTGATGTCATCCTTGATCAACTTTACATTGATCTCCTCCTTATCCACCACTTACAACATATCATTTTTTTCCTTCCTCTTCTCCTTTTCCTCAAAAAAGGCTTTTTCCCTTTTCTCTAATTGTTTCATGCTAAGAGACAGGCCTTTGGTCTCTTTCCCTTCAATATATCTTAGAGAGACATACACATCATGATCAATTGGTTCCTCATAATAAACAAGCCTAATGGATTCTCTAGGTTATTCATTACCCTCTTTATTATGAGGGGATAGATTTTCTTTAATTTTAGTAGTCACATGGGTACTCAACTCATCATGAGGAACCTGAGTATCTTTATCTTTTTCCATAGGAGATATTATCCCATTTTGAGAAGAATATGAAGAGGAAAGAGAACCTGGGACATTGCCACCTCCAAAAAGTCTTTCCACAAACTCCAAATTTTCAACTTCTTTTGAGTTATCTATGTCGATCTCCACTTCTCCTGACCTTCAATCTCTTCCTTCTTCACTTTATACTTACTTACATCTTCATTTTTGGAGACTAGTTCAATATAATTAACCTTAGCCTTCATCCTTTTGTTGGAACCAAGGGATCCAACCCTAATTCCCCTAAAATCCTTTTATCTTTCCCCATTTTCACCCTAACCCCAACTTCTTACCACTATTTTCCACCACTTTCTTCAGAACTGTACCACAAATTATAGTTTTTAGCATAACTATAAATCATCCTCATAAAACCCTCATGCATTATATGTTTTTTGGGATTAGACATTGAAATACTTATACTATGAGATAAATAACAAAATAGATGGGTAAAAGTACAAAGCTACATTACCTTTCAGGCTGACTTCTCAAAATGACTGAATTTGAGTATTTCTGTCCAAAAATTAATTTTGTTCAAACACGTGATCTAGATAAATTTATTTCAGCTAAGTTATATATGTTATCACACTTTTCCAATTGGAAATGTCTATTAAATGCATGTTTTAAAATAGTTTGTGTCCAATTGCTAAAGAAATAAAATCATTTCAGAAAACTAAAGTTTGAATAACTCTTACTCTTTTTAATGATTTTTTTTTAATATCATATAAACACCATTTTATAGATCTCAAAGTTAAGAATATGATTTATAGATTTTAATTGGATATAGTATATTGTAAAAAAAAATAGTAAATCATATTAAAAAATAAAATAAAATCGTTTGAAGTTATAGAAGAATTTCATGTGACTTAAAATTTGAATTGTTATAAAAGTGAAAGTATAGGCCATAAACCATTTTTATTTTTGGTTGATCTATCTATATAAGTCATCTATAAAATAACCTAATATCAAAAGGAAAATGGTTTATTTCCATATAGTTTTTTGGTGGGAACTAGACCCCTAATTTTTAAGTTTTTTTCAACAACTAAAAAATTTACCTTAAATTCTAGGAAAATATATCAATTCTTATTATAAATCAAAATAGAAATAATAGTGCTAGAGCCTACAAGACAACAATAACTTGTGAACCTCTCATGTGGGAGGTCTTTGGTTCAAATTCTCTTAACACATAATAATAATTAATCACAACAAATAACAACAATTAATCTAGGCTTCAGTCATTTATTGATAAAAAATAAATATAAAAATTAGAAATAATAATCCTAACATTCATCCATTTGTATACATTTCATTAGATTAATTATTTTATAAATTCTAAATAGTAATACTAGTTTTATGTCATTAGTGTTGAACATATATACTTTTGTTAGCCTTTTCCTTTATAAATGGGTGACACAGGTTTGTGTTTTCACCCAGATAGAAATGAAAAAACACCATTTTTCATCCCTAAAGTGGTTTAAAAGCATAAAGTGGTAAGTATGGGCCCTATCATATCTCCCATCAAGTGAAATATATTCCATTACAATAGTAAGAACATGTCTCCAAAGCAACTCAATAGACATAATAAAATAAATACCACCCTCCCCTTTGATCAACTGAACATTTAGTTCTCTTGGAAATTTCTTAACAACCATTTTAAAATACTTAAGATCTCAAAAGAAAATCCTACCTTTGTCACTCAGCTCTATAATTTCTTCTGTAATCATAATATTGAGTTACAATTTCCTCCCTTCCAGATTGACTTCACTATGGTTCTAGTCTATCAAGAATATATTTGTGACCTTTAACTTCACCATTTTCATCTTCTCCATGCAAGGAGTGAGACACCCTTCTAACAATTTCTTCCACACTTCTTTCTCTTTCCTTCGTTTCTCACAACTGTTAGGTCCCTTTTCCTTTTCTTCACCTATTTTAACAAGTTGTAGAGATGAGTTCTCATAAAAATTAACAATCAATTAAACTTAACCATGAAGAAATGAAACTAAAACAACCCATAGAATTTGTGATACAATTATTATCACACTAATCCTTCTCATACACTTCCCAAAATTATTATATTTTATTTCCCAAAGTGCTTGTGTTCTAAATAGAAATAAATGAAAGGACTCTATTTTTGCTTGATGGCTGATGTAGTACCCAAGTACCTAATTACAATAATACATTCTACAGAAGGGAAACATGCAGAAGCAACGAAAATATTTTAAAACTTGAATATCTTTTATTAACCAACCTCCTTCTACATCGCTTTGCTACTTCTTAAATAACTAAAAACTCACTAAATCCAAAAAAATAGAAAATTACCATTTTTGGCAGATTTTAAAAAATCTTCAATTTTTCCATTTTAGGAAACCTTCAAAATTAACTCCTAAAAATCTGAAAATAAAATTCGACTTTCCTTAAGCTATGAAACTTGACCTACCAATTAATCCTTGAATTTGGAAATGTCCATTCGAAGTTATTACAAAAAAAAAAAAAAAACTCTAAAAAATAGACAAAAAATATGAAAACTAAGTTTTGGGAGTCTAAACAGATTTTATGGAATCTAAAAAATAAATTCTTCTGGACACAATGGAGTTGAGATTAATTTTTGGGCCATCAAACTCCTTCCTAAACTGCTATAAAAATTTGAGAGAAAACCCAAGTTTGGGTAAAAAATTATGATTCCCAAAATTTGATGCATCAATTTCTTATCATGATTATTAAGCACCTTAGTTTCATAATTAACCACATCCTCATGGATCCCTAACAAGATGATTCCCTTTTTAACCACCATATTGGCAAGTGAGTCAACTACTACATTTGCATCTCTAAATAAGTGTGATATGTAAATATTATTAAATTCAATTAAAAGACATTATGCTTCCTTGATGATGTTCTTAATGGACCATGAAGGAACCAAGACTTTAGAAAGACAAGTTAGAATATTTAGTGAGTCATCTTCAATCCATATTTTTTGAGCTTTGATATTACTTGCGAGTTTTAGCGCATGAAGAAGACCTATTACTTCGACTAAGTGATTCGTTTGTGTAGCTAGTGGAGCCACCATATCTCTAAGCATGTTTCCCTTATAATCCCTAACAATAGCCCTACAACTAGCCAAGCCTAGATTTCCCTTTGTAACTCTATCAAAGTTCATCTTTATCCAACCCATAGGAGGATGATCCTATTAGGATAAACCACAGACATAGATAATAATTACATGCAAATATAAACATCAAAAAATATTAAATTGCATAGAAGAGAACACAAGTCACCAAGATTTGGTTCACCCAATCCTTAGGCTACATCCACAAAATAACAAGTCCAATATTTTTATGATCTAGTGATTACAACCTAATTATAATATGTAATTTCTTACAACTCAATACCACTACAAGAAGCAATTTGGCATCACACATTATAAAAATCCCTAACCCTTAGCTCTTTTATACAAGTATTTTTTCATTTTAGGGTTATAATAATTTACAACATGTCAACCCAAAGTTCCTGATAAAATAGGGCCCAATTTTTTATTATAAAAAGAGTAGTAAATAATGAAGTATGTAGAGTACTTCCTTGATCAGTCATTGTAAACTAACAATCTCCCACTTGGGGACTGATTAGGCTTCACTCTAGAAAATAATCTCCCAATTGGAGACTTATCCTGTAGCTATGCCTCTACTCCATGAGGCTCCTATAGGATGAAACCACCCTAGAATCTATTGTTCTTTTATTTTGTTTAGTCTAGAAGACCAACTAAAGCTGAAGAGGAGTTCAACTTCTCCCTTATCACTATCTTTGTAAACATATCTATTGGGTTGTCATTTGTATGTATCTTTTCTAGCTTTAATTGTCCATCATCCAAAACTAACTGAAAGAAATGGTACCAAAATTGTATGTGTTTTGTCTTTGAATGTTAAGAAGAATTCTTTGCAAGATGAATGACACTCTGGCTATCTGTAAACAAATCATTATCCTTCTGAAGGTGTCCTAATTCTTCTTGGAAGAGCTGAAGCCATATTATCTCTATGGCTACCTCTATACCAACAATTTACTCTACCTCTATAGTGGATAAAGCGTTCACCTTCTGTAACCTAAAAACCCAGCTCATTGCTTCCCCACCAATAGTAAATACATAACCTATAGTACTCTACCTGGTATCAATATCTCCTACCAAATCCAAGTTAACATATCCCTATAAATTAGTAGTAAAGCCCCCAAAATGTAGACACTTAGTGGACGTTCCTATCAAATATCTAAGAATCCATTTTACTGCATTCCAATACTTAAGCCCTGGATAATTCATATACCTACTAATGAGTCCCACTATATGTGCAATATCTGGCCTTGTACATACCATAACATACATCAAGCTTCCTATAGTTAAAGCATAAGGTATCTTGGACATTTTATCCTCCTCTTCTTGTATCTTTGGACACATCTCCTTAGTCAACTTCAAATGACTAGGTAAAGGTGTGCTAATAGCTTTAGCATTCTCCATAGAGAAATGTTACAACACCTTCGCAATAAACCAGCCTGAGATAAAGTCAATTTTTTATTCTTCCTATCTCTACAAATTTTCATACCAAGGATTTTTTTTGCTGCCCCCGAATCCTTCATAGAAAATGAATGTGTTAATTGACATTTCAACCCCTTAATGTGATCCATGTTAGACCCAGCTACAATCATATCATCAACATATAAACATAAAATAACATATCTATCATCATCCAACCTCTTAAAATAAACACAATGATCTTAATGACACCTATTATATCCATGCTCATGCATAAAACTATCACATTTTAGATACCATTGCCAAGGTGCTTACTTCGAGCCATATAAACTTTTCTTGAATTTGCACACCAAGTTCTCCTTACCTTTGACATCAAATCCCTTCAACTATGCCATATATCTCTCTTCATCCAAATAACCATGAAGGAAGGTTGTTTTAACATCAATATGCTCTAGATGAAAATCTTTAGTAGCTACAATACTTAAAATAATACTAATAGAAGTTATTTTAACAACATGAGAGAATATCTTTGTTGGAAAATTCAAATGGGAAGAGTACTTTTGAGAAGGAGGGGAGGGGGGGGGGGGGGGGTGGTGAATCAATAGCACCACACCTTTTTAACCCTTTTTAAAATTATCCTTTAAACATATATCTGAAAAACTAATTGCATGCATGTAAACATATAAGAGAACATAAAATCAATCACATGCAATAACACATAACACTGAAATTGATAACCTAGAAACCTTCCATGAATAAGAAGGTAAAACTAGGGTGGGTATGATACCCACGAAAATCATTATAGCAATCAATGTTCAAGCACTTCTGATGGTCTACCTTGTTAAAGGCTTTACACTGTGTCAATAGTGACCTGGTTAGAGGATTTACAAACACTTACATGAAGTGCCACCCTATTAAAGGATATACAATAGGTTGTTAAACCCACCTAATACATAGGATTTTCAAACACCTTCTCCAAGGGTTCTCCTACCTAGCTGTTAAGCTAACCTATCAACATAGGATTTCAATCTCTAATACAATTGTGAGAGAGTATTACAACATTTGATCTAATTTAATGCAATCTCAATTACTAGGTTTAGGTACTAGATTTTCTCTTCTCATTCTAATCCTTGCTTGATCTAATCTTTGTATGTGTTCCTTGTCCCTTGTGCTACTCTAATCAACTTGATATGAAATTGTTGCTCTGTTCCTCTAAATCTTTTCTTCTTCTTATTGAAATTTTTCTATAATCTCTCCATACACTGTTCTCTTCCACACATGCAATGGTGCATTTGACTTCCTTATAAAGAATGTGAAGACTTAGGATTAGTTATGGATCTATGATCCATATTGAATCTAAAATTCTTGCTCATACCTTAGATTTTTTTTCATTGGTTGCATGCCTTCTCCATTTTTCTGATTGGCTGCATGCTGATCGCATAGGGAATGTAAATGATTCATCCTTATCCTTTTTCTCCTTTGAAATCTCTCTAAGTTGGCTCCAAAAATGGTTTACATCTTAGTTTGTGAAGGCACAAACTATTATGCCGATCCTAAGTTACTCGGCACATATTGTATTCTTGATGCTCAACACATGCTTTTTCTAGATTGTTTGGTATCTACTACATTTTTGGTGTGCTTGGCACCTATTATATCCTAGTTTTCTTTGCACCTATCATATCTTGGTTTGCTCAACACTTGTTATATCTTGTATTGCTTGACACATGAATTTTTCTAGATTGATCAACATTTGAACAATTCTAGATCACTTGGCATACATTGTGTACTCAGAATATATAGTGAAAATGGTTAAGTGTGTTGACACTCAATTGTCAAGACTATTCTTTTGACCAACAATCTCCCCCTTTGACATTAGTGTCAAAAAAACTTAACTAAGCATTTATGAACTTAACCTTATTGAGTACATTCTTTATTTGCTTGGCATTTATGAAAAATTTCAAAAATATTGTGAGTAACAATATACTTTATGACTCCCCTTGAGTTGATTATGCCTTGTCTAATCTTGAAACTAAAGTTCTATGCTTAAGTGCCTGATCCTCTATGTCCTTTGTCCTATTTTTGCATTCTAAGCCTGTATGCTATATCTAATCTGTGTGAAGTTCAAAATTTTGCATCCCCACCTTTCTCCTTATTACTTGACTCCCCCTTTTTGGCTATTTACAAACTTTCCACTCTATTCTCAAAATGAATAAAAAATGAGCAAAATTTTCAAAAATTTGGTATGCTCCCATATTTCTATATACATGTCTCCTTATTTCTTCCCCTATACATATTTCTCCTCTATTTTGACACTGATGTCAAAGGGTTCTATAGAGTAATACCATGTTTAGCCAAAAATGTGCTATTTACCTCCAGGAGTATCTTCAGAGCTACATCCCAATTTGCTAGTGCAATATCAATGACTTATGCTAGATGGAAATCTCTACTGCTAGATGTACAAGTCCATTTGAGGAAGAAAGATTTGAATTTTTCTTGAGGAATGTTTCTGTGTGCATTTTTTCCTTATGGAGTACCTCCAAGCGATGGGTTATAGAGGACTAAATTTGGATCAACTTAGCTTTTTTATTTGCCTCCTCTGCTGTTAATACAACTAATTCTCTTTAAATGTGAACCATTTGAGGAAAATGCTTCTCACTTTGAGCTGGATTTGAAAAATTATTCTCTGGCTAGTCTCCTATGTGAAATTTGAAAAATTACACAACTTTTTGTATAGGGAGAATATATTCCCAAGTACAATCTTTACTCTTTCCAATTTCTTAGCCAGCTCAACTTGAGGTAGTGCTATATCACTAGATATCTTCTCATTAACTTTACCTTGGAAATTCCTCTCTGACCATTCCATTAATTTGGCATTTGTATCATGATCTTCATTTGTCACCTGGTCAACGATGTCAGATAGTTGCTCTACTATTGGCCTTGACTCATCAGGTGTCTGCAAGCTGAAGGCATCCATAAAGATGTTCTTTATCTCATTTAGTGCTTGCCTATATTTATATTCTTTTCTTAATACCTCTTATCTCCTTCTTCTATCTAATGCACTCTGTATCTCATTAATCTTTTCCCCAGTAAGGGTGCGAGATTCATAGTAGGGTATTTTAATTTCCTCATCTAGCTCAGAGATTCCATAATGAAGTGTCCTAGCTACCCTTGTTGCACTTGAGCCTAGTGTTCTAACTTGCAATACTAGCATGTTAGTGCTTGGTTTCTAAAGAGTTTGAGTGGGAATACCTATTTTGGGTAGTTGAACCAAAGTTTGTATTGTAGATTCCTCCTCATCTCTTGTCTTTTCCTTCTCTTCTATTTGTATCAATTTTTCACTATTAATGGCTAGGGGTTTACCTGCTAACTATACTAATTTTCCTTTGTCTTCCCCTACTACTACACTTGGCACTTGAAGTGCATTTGTGACTTCTTTTCATGGAGATGGTGGAGGAAGGAATAGGATTCCAATAGCTTGAGTGGTTGAAGGTGTTTCTTGTATTTTCACATTGACTTCCTTTGATTTTACTATTGACTTTTGCAACTCATCAACACTAACCAGTATAGGACTTGTGCATAGTCTAGCTGCTTGGATTGATTGGTCAAGGATCTTTGTGAGATCCTCTGTAGTCAATGGATTGATTTTTTGACAAGAAGTGTCAATAACATCCTTTATTTTGATACTCTCCACAAGTGTGACAATAACATGAGGAGGGCTAGGAGGTGATAGTTGTGTGTCTTGCACACTTTGTTCTTGCTACTCATTTGTACCCTTTTCTTCCTCTTTATCCTCTTTATTCTCCTCTTCATCTTTTTTTTCTTCTTCCACTTTCTTCTCTTCCTCAACCTTCTTCTCTTCTTCTATCTTTTCTTCTCCCTTCTTTCCTATTATTTTTATTTCCTTTTTCTTGGCACTTGCTTCTTCCTTGTATTCCTAATCAAAAACATCATCAATTTTCTTATAAATTATTTTCCACAACTGTGTGGATTTTCTCACAACAACTTCAATTTTATTTTGCAAAATACTAAATACCCTATGCTCTAGAGTAAATCTACAATTGTGCCTCTTGACTACATTAGGTATTTGACCCTTAGTCAAATCAAGCAACAATCTAGCTAAAGTAGACTCCCTTATTTCCTTTTCCATTTGCAAGCGAAAATGACATTTATCTTCTACTATTTAATACAACTCTTTGGGCATTGAGCTATCTAGCTCTAGAGGTGCGTACTCGTATTCTACCATCATTGTATCTACAGATTCCTCTATTTTATTTTTCTCTTCCTTTGTGAACTTATTTAAATCTAAATTCTTCAAATCTTTTAAGTCTCCATTCCTAATTTTTGCACATAATTTATCAATTGAAGACTTAGGTAGATGACTTACCACTATTATCATTTGACTCTGTCTTTTCTTCGTTTGGGTCAAGTTGAGCTACATATTTTCTTCTCTTCCTTAGCTCCTCATCAATTTTCATGGTGGCTTTCTTCTTCTTTTCTACCTCTTCTTTAGCCTTTTGAGTAGTGGCTCTGGTAGTAGGCTTCTTTGCTGTAGGTTTTGTCACTTTGTTTGCCTTGGGTTGAGGAACAGGTTGAGCTTTAGCCTTTCTTTTAGAGACCTTGGTTCTTATAGGTGCTTCTTCTGCTTCTTCTTCCTTTGCACCTTCTTCCTTGTCCTCACCTAGGCCTTGTGTCAGTTGTAGAGGCTCTTGTTTAGGATCATCCTCTTCATTTTCACTGTCATCCTCTTCTTCATCTGCTTCCTCTTCCTCTACTGTGCCTGCTGCTACAACACCAAATCTCTTCTTGATCAATTTTTCCTTCTTCTTTACTACAGTGGCTATTTTAAGGTCTATGACCACTCTAGATTTAACATCATAAGTTCCAAAATATTTTGCTACCTTGTTAGTATCTTCTACAAGTAGTACTGTTATTACTACTAGGCCTAATCAACATCAAGTTCATAACCTAGTGGCCTAAGCCATCTCACTCTATGTATGACTACTTGTATATAAGTGTAATCAATATCCACAAGAAAGAAAATGTCCTTTACATGCTGCTCAACTAGTGAGATTAGTATCCTCATCCTCAATTTCATGGAATTCTTGAAGTCCTCAAAGTAATTTGTCATGTGAGCATCAAAATTGTCTCCCATTTGATCAGTGAAGTCATTGATTTGTGTGACAATTGTCTTGTTAGGATCCCATATAACCTTTCCAACTGATGGAAATTCCTTCATAATATAGAAAAATATGCAAACCAACAGTGATCCAAATTTGCATTGGGCTCCTTTTGATTTCCTTATGGCTCTCAAATTTTTATTAATTTGTTGTAGCATGAGCTTTGCTAGATCATATGTGTGGTCTTTCTTCACAAGTTTATATGCAACATCCACTGCTATGCATGGCACACTATTCAATCTGCTTGCTTGATAGAATTTGTGAGATATGACTCTAACAATGAAATCAAGTAGTGGATCAGTAATGGTATCAATGGTCATTCCCCTATTATTCCATTTGGCACCAATGTTCTTCTCTATGGCCTCCTTTTTATCAATTCTCAAGGTCTTGGGCCAATCTAGGGTTGGGAAACTAGTAATCTTATGAACAATTTTCTTCATAACCTTCACTAGCCCTATTTCTAACAAGAATGACCCATCATGAATTTGAATCAACACTATACGAATCCATTCAGTCTTAAACATAGTGGGGAAAACTAGGGCTTTAGTTAAACCCTTCTTTTCAACTATTTAAAACTCATCCTTCAATATACCTTTGTCACACAGCTTATCAAAGGAATTAAAAATTTTTAAGTCACCTATGGTTCCAATCTTATAGTTATAACATTTTCTAACATCTTGGATCATTACAAATTTGTCCAGAATGACTGTTAAAGCACCAACAGGGTCATTTTTATAGGCAACTTCAGGGATGGGCCTAAACTCTCGCTGTTTGACTTCATTACTGACAAGTTGAATTTCATGACTTTCCTTCCCCTTAGTGGTTTTTGACCCAGATGCCATCATTTAAAAAACTAGGGTTTAAAATTAAATAAAATTTCAAGTTTTGCGTAGCTTAACACTTAAGTGAAATACCTATTGATCAATGAACTAGAGTTGAATCATGGTTGGAATCGCTACTAAATTGCTATGTGATTGCCTATTCACTCTGCTCGACTTTGCTCTTTGTTCGAATGGCTTGAAAATGCACAATTTTCACCTTTATTAGGTTAAAAAACCTAGCATTCATTGCATTTATGCTTACAGCTGTACACTCAGCTTCAAAAGATTTTATCAACTTGGCTTACACTGAAGTTCATATACTTGGTAACTACTATCTAATTTCACTCATCATCAACTGAACTTTTTAATTGCTCGGTAGCCACTAACATCTCTTACTTGGAATCCACTAGTCTGTTCAACTCGACATGTATTGAAGTTTTACTCGGCAACCAAAGGTAGCTTGGTTTCATCTTTTCTCATGCATATTTCTTCTTTGTAGTACTTCTATGTTTTCTTGGGCTGATGTATGATAAATCTTTATATGTATTAGCCCCATGTATTTTTCTTGTGCTTAATTGGATGAGGTGTGATCACTTGACCTCTTGGATGAAGTGATCTCTCCATTTGATGTGCTACATTCACCTTTCTTTTTCCATGTCTTGTTCATTTGTCCTCTTATTTGTTCAACATCAATCTTCTCTTTTCCTTTGTTGACTTTAGTCTTTGGAGCTTTTGACTTTGTAGGATATTTTCTGCTGATATGACCAGTCTTCAAACAACTAAACATGTATTTTTTTTGGCCACCTGCTATAAATTTCCTTGAAATGTGTCCTTATGTAATTTTGAGGAATGTCTCCATACTCTTGACAATAATGACAACTATACCTAGTATTGTAATCCCAATTGTAGTGATGTGCATGATTGATTCCTCTTGCAAGATGATTAGGTGTCCACATAGGCTTTGATCTACATTCAAATTCTCTATGTCCATACTTTTTGCAGTTGTAGTAGTGACCTTCAAATCTTGGTGTCCTCATGGTCTTGGTTCTGTACTCTTGTGTTGAATTTCCTTGCTTTTTGCACTTGTGACAAAAGTTTTCACTTGTAGGCTTATCATGCTGATGACTATTCTTGCTTCTGCACACATTAGATGTGTGTCCGTTTTTACCATAGAAATGACAAGTAGGTTTAGTGTTCTTACCTTTTTTGCTTCTTTCTTCTACAATCTTGGATGATTCTCCTTGCTCAGTGCTAATGTAGCCAAGTCTTGAAGTATCATTACTAGCCCTTGGTGATTTCAACAATTTCTCAAAGTACTTGATGGCCTCATTGGGTTTGTTGTAACTTCCTACTATTTCCTTTTCTCTTTTTCAATTCATTCTGCATCTTCAGGGTGGAGATCTCAATGTCCTTCATGTTTAGCTCATGATGAGCATTCATCATTTAGCTTAAGGTGTCTAGCTGCATGTTTGAGATCTTTTCAAATTCAATTTTCTTCTCTTCTAGCCTATTGGTGAGATTTCTCTTGTCATCTTCTATCATGGTCTTGTCTTCAATAGCTCTTTTCTTTTGTTCAGTCACTTCACAAAGCATTATGGCTTGTGATTCTTGTTCAAGCTTGAGTAATCTGATTTCTTCAGCTTGCGCTCTGTTTTTCTCCATTAATTTTGCTATTGCTACATCAAGTTCCTTGGAATCTCCATTAGAAAACACTTGTGTGGTGTCAATATCCTTGTAGTGTATGTCATTTTCAGCTATGACTATCTCCTTCCTTCTTTTCAAGGATTTTCTCAGTTCCTCCCTAGCTTCCTCTACTTTGTGTAGAGCTAGTTGCACATCAATCACCTGATTGTTAATGATCTTCCCAAGTTTGAAGACTTCCATCTTCTGACCTTTTTCTCCAAGCCTTTAGGCTTCTCGTTGTGAGAACCAACACTCTGATACCAATTGTTGGAATATTCACATGGGAAGAGTACTTTTGGGGGGAGGGGGGGTGAATCAGAAGTACCACAACTTTTTAACCCTTATTATTATTATTATCCTTTAAACATATAACTGAAAGACAAATTGCATGCATGTAAACATATAATAGAACATAAAATAAATTGCATGCAATAACACATAACACTAGAATTGATAATCCAAAAACCCTCCATGAATAAGACGGTAAAACTGGGGTGGGGATGATACCCACAAAAATCACTACAGCAATCAATGTTCAATCACTTTTGATGGTCTGCCCTGTGAAAGGCCTGACCTATTAAAGGCTTTACACTATGTCAATAGTGACTTGGTTAGAGGATTTACCAACACTTACATGAAGTACCACCCTAATAAAAGATTTACAATAGGTTGTTAAACCCACCTAATATATAGGATTTTCAATCACCTTCTCCAAAGGTTCTCCTACCTAGCTATTAAGCTAACCTATCAACATAGGATTTTAACCTCTAATATAATTGTGAGAGAGTATTAGAACATTTGACCTAATTGAATGCAATCTCAATTGATAGGTTTAGGTACTAGATCTACTCTTCTCATTCTAATCCTTGCTTGATTTGATCTTTGTATGTGTTCCTTGTCCCTTGTGCTACTCTGTTCCTCTAAATCTTTTCTTCTTCTTACTAAAATTTTGCTATAATCTCTCCATACACTGTTCTCTTCCACACATGCAATGGTGCATTCGACTTCCTTATAAAGAATGTAAAGACTTAGGATTAGGTATGGATCTATAATCCATATTGAATCTCAAATTCCTACTCATACCCCTAATTTTTTTTCATTAGTTGCATGCCTTCTCTATTTGTCTAATTGGCTACATGCTGGTCACATAGGGAATGTAAATGATTCATCCTTATCCTTTTTCTCCTATGAAATCTCTCTAAGTCAGCTCTAGAAATGGTTTACATCTTAGTTTGTGAAGGCACAAACTATTATGCTGATCCTGAGTTACTTGGTACATATTGTATTCCTAATGGTTGACACATAATATTTCTGGATTGTTCGACATCTACTACATTTTTGGTTTGCTCAGCACCTATTATATCCTAGTTTTCTCGACACCTATTATATCTAGGTTTGCTTGGCACCTGTTATATCTTGTATTGCTCAGCACATGAGTGTTCCTAGATTGCTTGGCATCTGAACAATTCTGGATCACTTGGCATAGATTGTATACTCAGCATATATAGTGAAAATGGTTAAGTGTGTTGACACTCAATTATCAAGACTATTCTTTTGACCAAAAATCTCATCAAAATCAATACCCTTTTTCTATTCAAATCCTTTTACAACTAACCTAGCTTTAAATATTTTCTTACCTCCATCCTCTTCTTTCAAACTATAAACCCATTTATTCTATAAATCCCATTTTCTAGTAGGCAACTTGCATAAATCCCAAGTCTTATTTTTGGACAAGGAGTCCATTTCATCTACCATTGCAGACTCTCATTGAATCTTAGTATCCATCTGCACAACTTTATCATAATATTTAGGTTCACCAATATCTATTAGGAAAATGAAGTACCAAGAATGAGAAAATATTTCTAGAGGCCTGCTTAGCCTTGTTGACTGTCTAACATTCATTGGGGAATGTGGTATTTGTTGTTGCAAATCATGAGGAATTTCTAGAATAATCTTTTGGAGTATCATCCAACACTACATAATCATCTTCTTTCTTCTCATGTTGCTACAACAAATCTTTGTACAATACTTTCTCCTTGAATATGACATCCCTACTCCTTACAATTTAATGATTTTCAAAATCCCAAAGCCTATAACCAAATTCATCAATGCCATATCCAAAAAATAAATATTTTTTAAACTTAGCTTCCAACTTGATTCTATTTTTAGAATCTATATGATAAAATGCTTCAAAACTAAAAGTTTTGAGAAAAGAATAACTTACCTTCTTACCAGTCTATGCTTTCTTTAGAATAACACATCCCAAAGGAGTAGAGGGACCTCTATTAATCAAATCTATAATAGTATTGACAACCTCCACCCACATATTTTAGGGCAACCCTATATGCAACCTCATGCTCCTTGCATGCTCCATTATAGTCTTGTTCTCATGTTCAACCACTCCATTTTCTTGTGGAGTCCTTGGAATATTTTTCTATCTACAAATTCCATTAGTGGAGAAATAATATTTAAATTCATGATTTCAATACTCACTACCATTATCAAAACCGAGACATTTTGATTTCTTACCAGTCTCATTTTCAACCAAGTATTTCCATTTCTTAAAAGTTTGAAATACATCAAATTTCTGTGTAAGGAAATAAACTCATACTTTTCTAGTTGCATCATCAATAAATGCAACATAATAATGAGAGCCACCAAGGGAAGATACCTGAGCTGGTCCCCATAAATCTATATACACAAGCTCTAATCTTTCACTTTTATTTTCCTTTCTACTTTTCATAAAACTCTCTCACTTTTGTTTTCCATACACACAACTTTTACAATAATCCATATTAACACATTTTAGACCTGGCAAAACATCATTTGAATCAGTTAATTTCATACCTTTCTCACTCATGTGCCCAAGTATTTGGTGCCATAGCACTATATCAAAATCTATAATATTTGTTTGTTCTTCCTCCTCAACTTCAACAAGTATTCCTTAATATTCATTTTTCTCTAAAATAATCAAAGTAGAAGGAATAATATGACCTATACTGTGATATAAGGTGCCTACCTTCACACCTTTTTCTACTACAAGGGAACCTTTTAAGACCTTCCAATTTTATCATTAAAAGTAACTACACAACCCTCATCATCGAGTTACCCTACTAAAATTAAATTTCGACTCAAGCTTGGAACATGTCTTACCTCATGTAGTAGCCAGTTATTCCCATTCTACAACTTAATCTTAACTTTTCCCTTTCCTACAATTTGATAGTGTTCATTATCCCTCAAATAAACAAGCCCAAAATCCCCTTTGACATAATCAATAAAATAACATTTATTAAGTGTGGTATGAAATGAAGCACCAAAATCTAAAAGCCATGAATCATCAACACTCTCTAAAGTAAGAAACAAAGCATCCTCTTTAGATTTGTTACTTACCACATTTTTCTCCTTGTTCCCTTTTGGTTTATCTCCTTCATTATTCTTTAAAGTCCAATACTCTTTCTTCTTATGCCCTAGTTTACCATAGTACCAACAAAATCTTGGTCCTATGGATTGAGATCTCTTTCCCTTTGACTTTCCTCTTGATTTCTCATAATTTCAAGAATTATTTCCTCTCTCAATCATTCTTCCTCTACTTTGTGCATTCAACACATTCCTGATGTAGATCCAATTGAGTTTTTCCTATGAGTTTCCTCACTCAAAACAACACCAATCACATCATCAAATTTCAAGGTATTAGATCTAGAAATAGAATTACTCAACCATTACCAAGTCATTCCATATTTCAAACAATGAACACAAAATCAAAAGAGCCCTAATTTCTTCGTCAAAATTAATACCCACAGAAGATAGTTGACTAGTAATGTTATTAAACTCATTTAAATAATCCACAATAGATCCACCTTTTGACATCTCATATATTAAATAAATGCTTCACAAGAAATACCTTATTTGAAGTAGAGTACTTTTCATACAATTTTGACAGGGTTTGCATCATCTTCACCTTTGTAATGTTAAATGTCATCGATGGTGCTAGGCATAACAGAATACTTCCAAGTGCCTTTTTATATAAGATCTCCTAGTCCTTATCTGTGACAGTTCCTTGTTTCTTGGATTTTCCTTCTAATGGCTTCTATAAATCCTTCTAATAAAGATAGTCATTGATTTGCATCTTCCATAACTAAATGTTTATCCCATTATACTTGTCAACCTTTAGCTTACCCTCATCTTCCATCACTCCCACTCAATCATGAGAATTTCTTGCAGAGGATAATTGAAAAATATCTTGCCTTTGATACCACTTGTTAGGATAAACCACAAAAAAAATAAAAAAAATTACATGCAAATATAAACAATATCAAAAAATAATAAATCACACAAAAGGGAGCACAAGACACCAAGATTTAACGTAGTTCACCCAATCCCTATGCTATGTCCACCAAACAAAAAGTCCAATATTACTATGATCTAGTGATTGCAACCTAATTACAACTATAATCCCTTACAGATCAATACCACTACAAGAAGCTATTTTTGCATCACACATGAAAATTCCTAACCCTAAGCTCTTTTATACAAGTATTTTTGTCATTTTAAGGTGATAATTAATTACAACATGTTGGCCCAAAACTCCCAATAAAATAGGGCCCATTTTTTAAAGAAAAAAAAAAGTAAATAATGAAGTATGTATAATACTTCCCTAATCAGTCACCATAACCTAACAGATCACATTTTGTGTTTTCCCTTTTTTTAAACCACAACATTAATGTCCTTAGATCTACTTAAATTTTTGCTAGAATCAAAACCCACTTTCTCCTTATACATATTATTATAATTTTTAATAATATTATACTTAATACAAAACAAAAAAGGGTATGATTGAGCTTTGTCCCTAAACAACCTATTGTCTATTTCCTTCTAAAGGTTCCAAATCACATAAGGAAAAACCAACATCCATAGACTATTTTCAATGTCACCTTTAAAGTCTTTCCACACACGCTAGAGATCCTTGATATTCTTAGGCATTATCCAACTCAGGTCCCAAATTTTAAAAATAACCATCCAAGTATCCAAGAAAATGGGGAAGAGATAAAAATATGGTTGACCAATTCAACCTAGGCTACACAAAGAAGAAACCTATTAGGAAAACACATACCTCTTTTGTTGAGATTGTCCAATGTTATGTTAGAATTCTTAAGAATAAATGAGAGGTGGGTGAATCAGTTATCCGAGGTCCATATGTATAAATAAAACTTTTCACATCTTAGTGAAACCATATCCATAAAACATACACATGCATGCATCCATTAGATCATACAATCACTTAAAATTTGTAGATTTCTATCAAATCAACTTTGCAAAAATGTAACCACGAAACATAATAGATTCAATAACACATTTGACATAATGATTTTATGTGGAAACCCAATTTTGGAAAAACTACTAGTAACATGCTACTTATTCTCATTCTTATGAAGTGATGCCCTATGAAAGGTTACAATGCACACTTTTAAATGTGACCTGGTTAAAGGATTTTAATCACATTTGTAGGAGTGAGCCATGTTAGATGACTTTAGATAATTCACTTGGAATGTCACCCAACTAAAGGATTTATAAATGACTGTTAGGTCAACCTTAATCCAAAGGATTTACCCTAGACTAATACAATGATTAGAAAGTAATAGTAAGGCTCAATCTGATAAAAAATTACAACTCACTTGTAGATTATAGATTTGTGTTTTAGTCCTCCATTCTTCTTGGCTTTCACACACTTAAGCTCTGAAAGCTTGTTCACCCTTCAAGTATTCATACTCTTAATTATTTTCTGTTCGGTCACTGAAAGAAGCAATACCTTAGATCTCTTGTCTAACTTAGGTTCTCGAACATTTTCCTATCCTTACTTTTGACCAACCATATCTATAAATAGTAAATTAAAATATTTTTCTATTCATCCTCTATCATCCATTTTAGGGTTAAGTAGGATTAGGTATGATTCAATAAATCTACCCATCTTTTCATTTAAGTCCCTTCTAGAAACTTCTTCTTTAATCCTCTTTGAATTTTCCTCAAAATGGATTACCATGAATTTTGTGCCACCAATTCATCATAGTTATCTTCCACACACTTCATAAAATTCAAGAAAATAATATATTTGGCTCAGGTTCATCAAATCTATGATTTAACATGAATATTGGCACTCAACATCAATATGCTATCACTCAGATTTCATACTAGTCTTCCACTTGTCTTCAACTAGATCACTTAAGAAACTCTAAAGTATATTGGTGCTCGACATCAACTAAAATTTACTTAGATTAAATGATATCACTTGACATATATTGGACTTTCACTTTACTTAGTTCTAATTGATTTTCTACTCGGCTTGAACTAATTTTTATTAACACCTACTATCTACTCAATCAAGCTTAATAGACTCAATTATTCTTACTTGTTCTCCTAGAATTTGTTAGTGTATCCAACCTTTGCAACCCTGAATAGATAATCAATGCACTATAACATCAGTGTCTTAACTGATGTTTGTACTTTTTTTTCATACCATAACTCAACCTTTCCTCTAGGTGCTTTTGTTATCTTATTTGATCAAAACCTCCTCATCATTCAAACAAATGATAATACTCAAATCAACTAAGAAGTTGTCTTATCAACAAGTAGTAGTTTTTACATCAATGAATTTATGGCAAAACAATACCAACAATAATACCAAAAAGAAAATAATTCCTTGTATTGAAATCTCTCCCTCTATTAGTAGCTTTCATCTTTTGTATAGGTTATGAAATTCTATTTTGATTAATAGACAACAACTCATCCTTATGACTCCCTCTAATATTCAATTATTTTTCTCTGGTTATTCTGTTGTTATATCTCCCTCTTACTAGGTAGATGTAATCTTCCTCTATAGTAGATTATCAGATACACTATCTTCCTCTAAGTAGTAGATTATTAGGTACACTATCTTCCTCTAAGTAGATATTCCATGTTTCTTCCTTTGATTAACAGACAACCAACTCATCCTTATGACTCCCTCTTGATAACTTCCTCTAATATTCAATTATTTTTCTCTGTTTATTTTGTTCTTATATCTCCTTCTTATATCTCCCTTTTACTAGGTAGATATAATCTTCCTCTATAGTAGATTATCAGGTACACTATCTTCCTCTAAGTAGATATTCCATGTTTCTTCCTTTGATTGTAGTACACTTTCTTCCCTTCTTTTTAGAGAACACTATTTCTCCTTCTTTGACAATAATACAAAAGACTTGTCATATCAACATGTAGATATGAATAATTTTATTTTCTCCCTCTATTACCTAGCTTGCGACTGATCAACTATTCCTACTCTTTGATTACTTTAGGTAGATCCTAAAGTAAAATCCACTCCATCAATGTGTAACATATGTCAACCATCTTAGTTGATGTAGGGAACTTCAAATGTTTCTTAAATAGCCTTGGATAGGGGTATCACCCCTAGTTTACCTTTTAGATACTTATGAGCATCCTTAGGTAATTATTTTGTGAAGATATCAACTATTTTCTCTTTTGTATTCACATGTTTCATCTTCACCTCTTTGTCTTGAACTAACTCTCTCAAGTAATGGTACTTGGTTGCAATGTGCTTAGTCTTTGCATGCATCATAGGATTCTTTTATATCACAGGTTCAATGATTTCCTCCTTCGTACCTTTGAGTAGCTATTTGATCCATACAAAATTTGTATAATTTACTACAACAACAACATATTTAGTGTTAGTAATAGATTGAGATGTGCATTTTTGTTTATTGGTAGTCCATGTAACCAACCTTTTTCCAAATAAGAATTCCCTTCCACTAGTATTCTTTTTGTCATCAATATTTCTAGTCCAATCAACATTACTGTAGGATCTCAACTCAAACTTCTCATTTTTCTTGTAGTATAGACCATAGTCTTATGTTCCTTTTATATATCTCATTATTCTCTTAACAACCATCAAATGGTTCTCTCTAGGATTAGAAGAGAATCTTGCAACTATCGCAATAGATAATGTAGTATCAGGTATGCTATGCACTACATATTGCAATTTTCCAATCATATACCTGTACAATCTTTGAATCACCTTAGCTGAATCAACATTCTTTGACAATTTGTGTCGTATCACCATAGATGTGCTTACTAACTTGGAATCTTCTAATTCAAAAAAAATTAGTATCTCTTTTACATATTTAGACTGAGTGATGTATATACCATATTTCATCTAATGTACTTGCAAACCCATAAAGAGATTGATCTCTCCAAACATAGACATCTCAAATTCTTTCTTCATTTCATTTGTAAAAGCTTTACATAACATATCTTGACCTCCAAGTATGATATCATCAACAAAAATTTTAGATAGTAAAATACCTTTGCCTTTTTCTATCTTCAAGTATAGATTGTTATTTTCATTAGTCCTCTCAAATCCAATTTTCACAAGATAATTATGAAGCCTTTCATACCATGCTCTTGGTGCTTTCTTGAAACCATATAAAACTTTGTATAATCCACATACCATGTTTTTATTAATAGCATCAACAAATCCTTTTGGTTGTTCTATATAGACATCTTTTTTCAATATGCCATTCAAAAATATAGATTTAACATCCATTTGATAAACTTTGAAACCTTTGTATGTAGAGTAAGTAAGTAGAGTTCTTATTCCTCCCAATCTTGCAATAGGAGCAGATGTTTCTCCATAGTCTATCCCTTCTTCTTGTGCATACCCCTTGCAAACTAGTCTTTCCTTATTCCTTGTGACTTCACCATTTTTATGTAACTTATTTCTGTACACCCACTTGGTGCTAGTCACATTTTTATCTTCTCGTCTAGGAACTAGAGTCCATGTCTTGTTCTTTTCAATCTATTCAATCTCTTCTTTCATGGATTTACTCCAGTCCACATCTTCTAAGAATATTTCACCCTCTTAGGCTCATGCATGCTAAGAAACCATGTATCACTTCTCAACCTTATTTCTTGTCATTGGTCTTGTATTTTTATCTCCAATAATTTATTTGGAAGGGTGATGTCTTTTGAAATACTTTGATAATCATGGTACTGCTCTATTTTCCTCATTAGGTATGTCAATTTCTGAATCACTATGTACTTCTCTATCAGGTAATTCAACATCTCTTTCATGTACACTAATCTTAGAATCAAAGTGTGCCTTAATTTCATTCTGCAACTTAACACCTGACTATAGCTCGGTTCCTAAATAAAAATCAACATTCATTGTATGTGACTCGACAGTCACTGAAACTTGTTGTTGATTTGCAACTTGATTTACATCATCTTCATCAATAGGAATACCTTCATAAAAGTATACAAAATATTTGTATTCCTCTAGTTCCTTCATAGGTTCAACCTTATGTATTTCTGTATATTCATGAAATTTCACATTTTCATTTTTCACAACTTTGTTAGTGTTAGTATTTAAACACTTATAAGCTTTACTTCTTGTGGAATAGCCAAGGAATATACCTTCTTTAATTTTTACATCTAATTTACCATTCCTGAAGTCTTTGAGAATATAACACTTGCTTCCAAATATATTAAAATATTTTAAATTGGGTCAGTATCCATACCATAGTTCAAAAGGTGCTGAATGAGTACCTTTCTTGACTTACACACGGTTCAAGGTATAGACATCTATACTTACAACCTCTCTCCAGTATTTCAAAGAAACATTCTTCTCCATCATGAGTGTCTTAGCATAGTACATTCCAAATCTATTCCTCCTTTTAGCAATTCCATTTTATGGAGGGGTTCTAGATGAAGATGTTTTTCTTTTGATTCCTCTATCATTGCAAAACATCTTAACTGTTTTGATGTAAATTCTCCTCCTTTGTCAAATATCAAATATTTCATGCTTTTATTTGTTTACTTCTCAACTCTTGCTAAATACCACTTAAACATTTGGAAAGCATCAAATTTTTGTTTTAGAAACATAACTATCATCACCTTTAAATAATCATCAACAAATAGCATAATGTACTTGTCACCTTTGTAGCATTGTAGCTCTTAAAACTAGACTTTCTCATTTTTCCTAATTGACATTGTTTGCAAATTATATTGTTAGGTTTCTTCAACTTAGGAAAACCTATGACTCTTTTCATGTTACTAATACTAACCACGTTATCAAAATTAACATGACATAACCTCTTGTACCATAACCACAAATCATCAAATTCTACAACTAGAAAAGTAACATCATCCATATCAAGGTAGAATAGATTACTTCTAGTTTGGTCACCTTTTCCAATTAGTTTTCCATTATTATCATATATCTTAGCTATCTTGTTCTCAAATTCAACCTTGCAACCTGAACTACTCAGTTGTGACACACTCAACAAATTATAGTTAAGTCCAACAAAATAAGCATTGTAAAATAATTTTTTTCCTATGATTTTGATAGATCCTTTTCCTTTTATCAGATAGGGTGCACCATTACAAACCCTTACACTATTTCTATCATAATAATTCAAGGTAATGCACTTACTTTTATCTATAGTCATGTAATGTGAATATCCACTATCAATGATCCATCTATCATTCTTTTTCACACAAGACACTAATGCAATTCCCTCATCCTCATCAGAATCATCCGTCATTGCAACATACACCACTTCATTATCATGATCATCATATCCATCTTTGGTTTTCTCCTCAGCAATGTAGCAAGACTTCTGGCCTTTGTCTTTGTATTCTTTGTTGTCCTCATCTCTCTTACTTTTGTACTTTGTTGAAAACTTGATTAGCACTCACCTTAAGATTTGTGACAAGGGATTAACCTCCTCCCATGTACTATAAGTTGAGTGTTGTATTGAGAATTGATAGATTAGTCTTTTGGTGAAATGTCAACCCCACTCTAAAAAGTGGTATTAGAGCTTGGTAATAGGTTTGAATCCTTAGATCCTCAGGTAACGTTGAGGGGGAGATTGTTGAAAATTTGGTTAGCACACCCCTTGGAATTCATGACAAGGGATTAATTTGCTCCTGTGTACTATAAGTTGAGTGGTTGTGTCATACATTGATAGATTAGTCTTTTGGTGTTATGAAAACCTCACTCTAACATACTTGTCTCCACCTCTATAGTTCTTCTCTAGACATCTAGCAACAACATGACCAAACTCATTGCAATTAAAACACATGATAGGTGGCTTACCTTTGAATTTTCCTTTATCTCTATGAAATATCTTTGCCTTTAGTGCTTCAAGTTGTTCTATATCCTCCTCATCTATAACATTGTCACTGGAAACATATTTTTTAAAATTTGATTGAAAATATAATTGTTGAGAGAGATTATCAAAATAGGGAGATTGTTGAAGAAAACTGTGTGTTTCAATCATTTTTTTTCATTAATGTCAAACCTACTATTTTTTGGTAAGACAACTAATTATAAGATTCAAGTACTATCACTCAGTTGATTGATGAAGAGGAGTTGATCAATAAGATGTAACAACAACACCTAGAGGAAATGGTGAGTTATGATTATGTAATGAAGTAAAAGGATCAGTTAAGAAAATGATGACATGATGTATTCATAATCTACTTAAGGTTACAAATGCTAGATACAATTAAGAAAAATTAAAAGAATAAGTTACAAAAAGTTTTTTTGCCAAGATTGATAGAGGGGATAGTAGGTGCTGAGCAAAGTCAGTGCAAGATGAGTATAAAGTTAGTTGGAGCTCAGTAAAATAAAATTCTAGTGGATGCCGAGCAAGACAGTTGATACTAAGTAAAGTTTAGTTGATGTCAAGCATCAATAAACTTTAGTTGATGCTGAGTGATTTTATAGTTGATGCCGAGCAATGCAATATGTGCCAAGAATTAGAAGATTGATAATGTCAAGCTACTACATTATGTTAAAGATCAAAGGTTTTCCAAATCTAAGCCAACAAGTTTGTTTTCTTGAAACTTGGGAACTAGGATGAAGATAAAGTTGATGAGCTGGTGGCACAGAACTTGATGCAAACCATTTTTGAGGCAAATTCAAATGGATTGTAGGAGAATCTTCTAGAAGAGATACAAGATATAGGGTAGATACATTGTATCCTACCTAATCCATCCAAACCCTAATTTTGATGATGGAAAATGAGTGGGAAAATATCCTAATTTCCTATTTATAGGAATGCCTAGTCAAGAAGAAAAAGCTGTCATGTGCGAGAACCTAAGGAAGAGAAGGAGTTAAGGGTTTTGTTTCTTCAAGTGACCTAAGAGGAGAATCTGCAATGGCATGTTAAGCAAGAAGGCTTATGGAGATGAATGCTTGAAGGGTGAACAAGTTTTCAGAGCTACAAAGTAAGAAGGCTAAGTAGAATGGAAGACTAGATATATATTTATAATCTGCAAGAGAAGTAAGTTGTATCAGATCAAAGCTCTACTCTTACTCTCTAACAATTGTATTAGTCTAGGGTAAATCCTTTGGATTAAGGTTGACCTAACAATCATTTGTAAATACTTTACCTGGGTAGCATTCCAAGTGAATGGCCTAAAGTTCTCTAACCAGGTTCACTTCTAATAGGGTGATTAAAATGCCTTAACTGGGTCACATTTAACAATGTGTATTATAACCTTTAACAGGGTTGGCCTTTCATAGGGCATCACTTCAAAAGAGTGAAAAGGAGTAACATGTTACTAGTGGTTTTTCCCAAATTGAGTTTCCATGTAAATCATTGTGTCAAGTGTGTTGATGAATTTTTTATGTTTCATGCTTTGCATTTCTGTAGGTTGATTTGATAGTAACCTACAAGTTTTAGTGATTGCATAATATTATGGATGCCTGCATGGGTATAATTTTTTATGGGTTCACTAAGTTGTGAAAAGTTTTATTTATATATCTAGACCTTGGATAATTGATTCAACCCACCCCCCCTCTCAGTTATTCTAAAGTATTTCAATAATTGGTATCAGAGTCATCTTCTTAAGAGGACTAGTTTCAAGGTATTGGAAGCATACAGATCAAGATGTCTAAAAGAGAAGTACCCAAGCTCAATAGAGATAAAATTTTTTCTTGGAAAAGTTTGATGAAGCTACACCTTGAAGGACTTGGAGATCATGCACAATATACCATCTTTGTGGAACATGCTGATCCAGTTGGAGTTCTAACTACTAAAGATATGAAGAAAAAGAAAGAACATAATCAAGCGATGTTGGAGATTGCCTTTTCCTTAAGATTTTCCAAATTTGATGATATCAAAGGTCTTGATAGTGCAAAGAAAATGTGGGATGCCCTAACCACCAACTATGGAGGAGATAAAAATGTTCGAAGAGCTAAATATGAGAGTCTTAAAGGTAAGTTTGATGATATGAGAATGGAATAAGGTGAAAATATTGCTCAATATATTGCTAGAATAACAGAAGTTGTTAGTGAAATAAGAGGAGCCACTAGTCATATAGATGATGATACTATGTTAACAAAAGTCTTGAGAACGCTACAACCTATTTATGCTATCAGAATTTCTACAATTCAAGAACTGAGATGTATTCCAGGAAATGATCTAGCTCTTGAAGATCTAGTAGGTAGACTCACTACTTTTGAGCTATCTAACTTTGATAATTACAAATCTAAGAGTCTTGAATTTGCTTTCAAAGCTAAGTTGTTATTGAAGGACTTTAATGAGGTGAAGAAGAAGAAGAAGAAGAGAAAGATAAAATATGTATCTAGTGACAATGATATAGATGAGGAGGATGTTGAACAATTGGAAGCACTATTGGTAAAAAGATTTCACAGAGGAAAAGAAAAATTCAAAGATAAGTTACCCATCATTTATTTCAAATGCAATGAGGTTGGTCATATTTTTGCAAGATGTATATAGAAGAAGGACTATAGAGGAGGTGACAATTATAAAATTAGAAGAGAAGATGGCAACAAATATTACAAAGAAAAAGGTAAGAAGTCATGCTATATTGCTGAAGAGGAAACTAGGGATGATTCTGATGGACATGATGATGAGATGGTGTATGTTGCAATGAAGGACAAATTTGATGAAGATGAGGCAATTACACTTGTGACTTGTGTGAACAAAAATGATAGATGGATTATTGATAGTGAATGCTCACACCACTTTACTAGAGACAAAAGTAATTTCATTACCTTGAATTGTTTTGATGGAAATAGTGTAAGATTAGGTAATGATGCACCATGCTTAATAAAAGGAAAAGGTTACATCAAACTCATAGATAAGATTTCATGTGACAATGCTTACTATGTTGAAGGACTAAACTATAACTTGTTGAGTGTGTCACATTTGAATAATTTGGGATGCAAGGATGAATTTGGAAACAAAACTGTTAAGATATATGACACAAGTGAGAAATTGATTAGAAAAGGTGATCAAACTAGAAGTCATCTGTTCTATCTTGATATAGAAGATGCTTCTTTTCTTGTTGTAAAATTTGATGATGTATGGATTTGGTACAAAATATTATGTCATGTTAATTCTGATAACTTGGTTAGTATCAATAACATGAAGAAAGTTAGAGGTTTGCCTAAGTTGAAGAAGCCTGATAATGTAGTGTGCAAACAATGTCATCTAGGTAAAATGACAATGTCAAGATTTAAGAGTAAAGCTTATACCTCTAAAGAAATACTAGAGATTGTTCATATTGACTTGTGTGGACCAATTGAGGTGTAAATCTACAAGGGATATAAGTACATAATGTTATTTGTTGATGATTATTCTAGGATGATGACAGTTATGTTTTTGAAATAGAAATATGATACTTTTCAAATGTTTAAGTGGTACTTGGAAAGAGTTGAAAAGGAAATAGGTAAAAGTCTAAAATGTTTGAGATCTAATAGAATAGTAGAATTTACATCAAATGAATTTGAGATATTTTGTAATGATAGAGGAATCAAAAGACAAACATTTTCCTTAGGACCCCTCCACAAAATGGAATAGCTAAAAGGAGAAATAGATCTATAATGGACTATGCTAGAATATTCATGATGGAGAAGAATGTCGCTCTAAAATATTGGAGAGAATCTGTAAGTATTGTTGTATATAGCCTGAACTATGTGCAAATCAAGGAAGGTACTTATTCAACACCTTTTGAAATATGGTATGGATATCCACCCAATGTAAAATACTTTAAGGTATTTGGAAGTAAATGTTACTTTCTTAAAGATGTTAGGAATGGAAAGCTTGATGAAAAAATTGAAGAATGAATATTCCTTGGATATTTTACAAGAAGTAAAACTTATAAGTGTTTAAATACTAACAATAACAAAGTTGTGGAAAGTGCAAATGTGAATTTTGATGAATATACAAAGGTACATGAGGCTGAACATATGAAAGAACCAAAATAATATAAATCATTTGTATACTTTTATGAAGGTATGCCTACTGAAGAAGATGTTGCAAATCAAGTTAAAAATCAATAGCAAGTTTCAGTGACTACCAAGTCACATCCTCTGAATGTCAAGTTGCATTCAAGAACTGAGATGCATTCAAATGCAAAGTTACATAATGAAGAAGATGCACATTCTGATTCTAAGATTAGTACACATGAAAGAGATGCTGAGATACCTGATAGAAATGTACACAATGACTTTGAAGCTAAAAGACAAAATGAAGAAATAAGAGTTGAGCTAAGATTGTCCAAATATGTCAAAAGACATCATCCTTCTAATTAAATCATTAGAGATAAAGATGCTAGGCCAATGAAAAGAAATAGATTGAGAAGTGAATCATGTTTTGAGGCATGAAGGAACCCAAAATAGTGAAAGATGCATTAGAAGATTTTGAATAGTACAAAGCCATGGAGGAAGAGATTGAACAAATAGAGAAGAACAAAACATGGAGTCTAGTTCCTAGACCAGAAGAAAAAAGTGTGATTGACACCAAGTGGGTATTTAGAAACAAGCTAGATGAGAATGGTGAAGTCACAAGAAATAGAGAAAGATTATTTTGCAAGGGTTATGAATGAGAAGAATGAATTGAATATGGGGATACATTTTCCCCTACTACTAGAATGCAAGGAGTAAGAACTCTACTTTCTTATGCTGCATCCAAAGGTTTCAAAGTTTATCAAATGGATGCTAAATCTGCTTTTCTGAATGGCATACTAGAAGAAAATGTTTACATAGAATAGGTAGAAGGTTTTTTTGATGATAGCACTAAGTACAAGATATGTAGACTATACAAAGCTCTATATGGTTTGAAACAAGCACCTAGAGCATGGTGTTAGAGAATTCATACTTATCTTGTTAAGATTGGATTTGAAAGGACTGATGATAACAACAATTTGTACATAAAGACAAAGAAAGGTAAATGTATTCTTTTATCTAAAATATTTGTTGATGATATCATATTTGGAGGAAAAGATGCTTTATGTAAGGATTTTACAAATTAGATGAATCAAGAATTTGAAATTTCTATGTTTGGAAAAATCAAATTTTTTTTGAGATTGCAAATCTATCAGATGAAATATGGTATATACATCACTCAGTCAAAGTATTTCAAAGAAATGTTGAATTTTTTTGGATTAGAGGATTCCAAACTAGTAAGTACACCTATGGTGATATGACACAAGTTGTCAAAGAATGATGATTCTACTAAGGTGAATCAAACATAATATAGGTCTATGATTGGCAAATTGCAATATGTAGTGCATAGTAGATCTAATATTACATTATCTACAGGGATAGTTGCAAGATTCTCTGCTAATCCTACGGAGAATCATTTAATGGCTAGGAAGAGAATAATGAGATATCTAAAAGGAATAGAAGAGTTTGGTCTATGCTACATGAAGAATGAAAAGTTTGAATCAAGAGCCTATACTGATGTAGATTGGGTTGGAAACATTGATGATAGAAAGAACACCAGTGAAGGAGCATTTTTCTTAGGAAAGAGACTAGTTACATGGACTAGCAAGAAAAAGAGTTGTACTTCACAATCTAGTGCTGAAGTTGAATACGTTGTTGCTGCTATAAACTGCACAAACATTGTATAGATCAAACAACTACTCAAAGGAATGAAAGAAGAAATCATAGAACTAGTGATACTTTATTGTGATAATACAAATGCTATCAATATATCAAAGAATCCAATGATACACACAAAGAGAAAGCACATTGCAATCATGAGTATCATTACTTGAGAGAGTTAGTTCAAGATAAAGAGGTGATGATGGAATTTGTTAACTCAAAGGAAAAAATTTATGATATCTTCACAACCTAAGGATGCTCATGAGTATTTAAGAGGTAAATTAGGGGTGATACCCCTATCAAAGACTATCTAAGTAACAAGAGGAGTGCCCTGTATCAAACAAGTTGATGTTCATATGTTACAAATTAATGTAGAGGATCTTAATTTAGGAGCTGCCTAAGCTAAATCATAGAGCTAAAACTTCAAATCAGTCACAAGCAAGGTGATAGAGTGAAAATATTAAATCCAAAATATAAAATCATAAGGAGAGATTTACTAATTAGAAAGGGAGAAAGTACATTAAATTGATCATCATCAGAAGGAGAAAGTATATTAGAGAGAAAGTATAAGAGATTGTTGTCAAAGAATTAGAGAGTGCTAGTGATCTTAGAGGGAGATTAGGTAATGGTAATTGCTGAAGTTGACTAATTAGAAGAGGAAAAATGTATGATGAAGGAGATAGAGGAATCTAGTATAAAAGAAAGAGGGATAAATACTTTTCTACCTAGTAAGAGGGAGATACAAGAAGGAACTCAAAGGGAGTTATAAGAAAAAGGTTTTGTAATCTAATTAGAAGATGGAAGTTGCTAATAGAGGGAGAAATTTTGATACAAGTTTTCTTTTTGGTATTGTCTTACTATTTTAACCTAGTCAGTTTTCTTGAACAACATGTTCACCATTTGATTGACTCGGTTGATCAGTTTTATTTGCCATCAATTCCAAAGAGGGAGATTGTTGAAATCTAATTGAAAAGATCATTGTTGAGAGAGATTATCAAAAGAGGGAGATTTTTGAAGAAGACTGTGTGTTTCAATCATTATTTTGTCACTAATATCAAACCTACTATTTTCTCTTAAGACAACTAATTTGATCAATAAGATGTAACAAAAGCACCTAGAGGAAAGGTTAAGTTATTATTATGTAATGAAGTACAAGGATTAGTTAAGACAGTGATGACATGATGTATTCATAATCTACTTAAGGTTACAAATACTAGCTATACTTAAGAAAATTTAGAAGAACACATTAGACAAAGTTTTTCTACCAAGCTTGACTGAGTGGATAGTAGGTGCTAAGAAAAGTTAATGCAACCCAAGTAGAAAGTCAAGTAAAAGGAAATTCTAGTGGATGTTGAGGAAGATAGTTGATGCTGAGTAAAGTTTAGTTGATGTTGAGCATTAATAAACTTAGTTGATGACGAGTGCTTCTATAGTTGATGTTGAGTAACACAGTATGTGCTGAGCATTAGAAGATTGATAATGTCGAGTTGCTGCATTATGTTAACGATTGAACATTTTTCGAATCTAAGCTAAAAAGTTTGTTTTCTTGAAACTTGTGAACAAGGAGGAAGAAAAGGTTGATGATCTAGTGACACAAAATTTGATATAAACTATTTTTGAGGAAAATTCAAATGGATTCTAGGAGAAACTTCTAGAAGAGATACAAGATATCAGGTAGATACATTGTATCCTACCTAATCCATCCGAACTCTAATTTTGATGATGGAAAATGAGTAGCAAAATATCCCAATTTCCTATTTATAGGAATGTCTAGGCATGAAGAAAAACTTTTCATGTGCGAGAACCTAAGGAAGAGAAGGAGTTAAAGGTTTTTCTTCATCAAGTGACCTAAGAGGAGAATCTACAATGACATGTTAAGAAAGAAGGCTTAAGGAGATGAATGCTTGAACGGTGAACAAGCTGTCAGAGCTAAAAAGGAAGAAGGCCAAGTAGAATGGAGCACTAAATAGAGATCTATAATCTATAAGAAAAGTTGTAAGTTGTATCAGATCAAAGCTCTACTCTTACTCTCTAACAATTGTATCAGTCTAGGGTTAATCCTTTGGGTTGACCTAATAGTCATTTGTAAATTTTTTAAATAGGTGGCATTCCAAGTGAATGGTCTAAAGTCCTCTAACCAAGCTCACTTCTGATAGGGTGATTGAAATCCCTTAACTAGGTCACATTTAATAGTGTGTATTATAACCTTTAATAGGGTTGACCTTTAATAGGGCATCACTTCAAAAGAGTGAAAAGGAGTAGGATGTTACTGATGGTTTTTTCCAAATTGGGTTTCCATGTAAGTCATTGTGTCAAGTGTGTTGTTACATTTTTGCAAGTTGATTTGACAGTAACCTACAAGTTTTAGTGATTGCATAATCTTATGGATGCATCCATGGGTATGAATGTTTTATGGGTTAACTAAGTTGTGAAAAGTTTGTTTGTATATCTGGGCCTTGGATAACTGATTCACCCCCCCTCCTAGTTATTCTAAATTTGTTCCAACAATATTTTACCTTTTTCTTCTTCTTCTCATTAAGTTCCTTCAATGATAGCTTAGCTTTGAAAGAAGATTCAACATTGTTAGATTTGAAGTTATCAAAATTGGATAGCTCAAAAGAAGTGAGCCTACCTACTAGACCTTCAGGAGTCAAATTAGAACTTGGTATACATCTCAGTTCTTGTATTGCAGAAACTCAAATAGCATAGATGGAAAATAGTGGTCTCAAAACTTTTCTTAATTCAGTGTCATCATCTATCTTACCAATATATCCTCTTATAGTATTAACACCATCTTTTATCCTAGATTAATATTGAGCAACATTCTCACCTTCTTGCATTCTCATATCATCAAACTTACCTCTAAGACTTTTAGATTTGGCTCTCAAAATATTTGCATCTCCTCCATAGATCATGTAAAGATAATCCCACATATTTTTTGCACTATCACAACCCTTGACTTCATCAATCTCGGCATAACTTAGGGCATAGGAAATCTCCAACATTTCCTGAATGTGTTGTTTCTTCTTTTTTAGATCTTTAGCAGTTTGCGCTCCAATAAGACCAACATGCTCAGTGACGATGATAGATTGTGCATGGTATTTAAAAACTCCTAGGTGTAGTTTCATCAGAATTTTCCATGGAGGAAATTTTTTCCTATTAAGATTGGGTAGCTCTCTTTTTAACATCTTGAACTTTTTCTTCTGGTACTTTCAAACTAGTCCTATTAAGTAGATGGATTTGTTACCAATTGTTGGAATTCTTTAGAATAACTGGGGGGGTTGAATTAGTTATGCAAGGTCCAAATGTACAAATAAAACTTTTTATAGATTAGTGAACCCATATCCATAAAACATATTCATGCATGCATTCATTAGATCATACAATCACTTAAACTTTATAGGTTACTATCAAATCAACTTTGTAGAAATGCAACCATGAAACATAACAGATTCAATAACACATTTGATACAATGATTTTATATGGAAGCAAAATTTGGAAAAACTACTAGTAACATGCTACTAATTCTCACTCTTCTAAAGTGATGCCCTATGAAAGGCCAACCCTATTAAAAATTACAATGCACAGTCTTAAATGTTACTTGGATAGAGGATTTCAATCACCCTAGTAGGAGTGAGCCTTTTTAGAGTACTTTAGATTATTCACTTAGAATGTCACCCAGTTAAAGGATTTATAAATGACTATTAGGTCAAACTTAATCCAAAGGATTTACTCTAGACTGATACAATGATTAGAAAGTAATAGTAAGGCTTGATCTAATAACAAATTACAACTGACTTGTAGATTATCGATCTCTATTTTAGTCCTCCATTCTACTTAGCTTTCACACACATTAGCTCTGATAACTTGTTCCTCATTCAAGCATTCATACTCTTAATCATTCTTACTTTGCTTGCCAATATAAGTATCTTCTATTTGGTCACTGAAAGAAGCAATACCTTAGACCTCTTGTCTAACATAGGTTCTCAAACATTTTCCTATCCTTGCTTTTGACCAACCATATCTATAAATAGAAAATTAAGATCTTTTTCCATTCATTCTCTATTTTCCATTTTAGGGTTAAGTTGGATTAGGTAGGATTCAATGAATCTACCCATGTTTTCATTTGAGTCCCTTCTAAAAAATTCTTCTTCAATCCTCTTTGACTTTTCCTCAATATGGTTTACCATGAATTTTGTGCCACCAACTCATAATAGTTATCTTCCACATGCTTTGCAAAATTCAAGAAAACAAAATATTTGGCTCAAATTTGTCAAATCTATGATTTAACATGAATACTAGCACTTGGCATCAATATGCTGTCATTTTGATTCCATATTGTTCTTCCACTCATCTTCAACTAGATCACTCGACAAACACTAAAGTTTACTAGTGCTCAACATCAACTAAACTTTTCTGGGCTTACACTGTATCACTTGGCATACACTAAAATTTCACTTTACTTGGCTCCAACTAATTTTCTACTCAACTTGCACTAAATTTTCTCAACACCTACAATCCACTTGGTCAAGTTTGGAAGACTCAATTATTCTTACTTGATCTTTTAGACTTTGTTAGTGTATCCAACCTTTGCAACCTTAAGTAGATAATCAATGCACTATAAAATCATTGTCTTAACTAATCTTTGTACTCCTTTTTCATACCATAACTCAACCTTTCCTCTAGGTGCTTTTGTTATCTCATTTGATCAAAACCTCCTCATTAATCAAACAAATGATAGTACTCAAATAAACTAAGTAGTTGTCTTACAAGAAAGTAGAAGGTTTGACATTAGTAACAAAACAATGATTGAAACACATTCTCATATTTGTATTAATATATTTTTAACATGTTAGAATATTTTCTTGGAGACCTATCCATTGAAAAATGTTAATTTTGGGAATAATATTTTTATTTAAAACTGAATCCCAAATAGGAAGACTATCATTAGTAACTTGAATTTCTTTGATGAAAGAAGGAAAAAGTGAAGATCTCTAAGGAACTCTATCTTAGAACAAAGCATCCTCAGAGCTAGGCTAAAGAACATAAGCATTGGGAGTAGTTTGGAGATGTTTTATTTAAGGATCTATTTCTTTGATTCTCACCCACTTTCATCCTTGCCAGTAGTAACCTAGCCTAGAGATATGCACCTAAATACATCTCTCTACAATTAGATTAAAGGAAAAAAAAAGGACAAAGGTTTATCCAAAAGACAACAATCATTCAAAAAGTTAAAAGTATGACCATTACCCACTTTCCATCTGGCTTTACATTTGGCTATTATTTTAGCTTGTAGAATACCCTTCCAAAAAAATGATCCTGACATAATTTGTTGATTTTTAAGGAAATTAGCCAATAGAGGGAAATCTTTTACATATTTTATAGTCATTATATTGTTCCAGTCTTCCTTTATCTATAAATCCTATATTTTTTCTTAGCCATAAGAGAGAGATTTGTATTATTAATTGACCCTAGTCCTAATATCCCACTCTTTTTTTGAGTACGAACCCAATCCTAGGTCATAAGCACAAGTCTTTTCTTTTCTTCGACATTAGACCAATTTCTTTTTGGTATTCTTTCTCTGACATCTTGGAACTTTCTCAATATTTTGAACAAACTTAAAGCATACATAGGAAGACTTTGAAGAGTTGATTTAATTAAAAATAATTTTTTAGCTTGGCTTAAAAGATAACCTTCCCACCCAACAAACTTTCTTTGGAATCTTTCCACTAGTGATGACCAAAACAAATAAGGAGATTTTAATCCAAGGGGTAGACCAAGATAGGACACTAATAAAGTTCCAATCTAATAGTTTGAAATTCTATCTATTCTACATTGTCTAACAATATGAGTGTTAATGAGGAACATGAAACTCTTTTCCCAATTAATGAGCTAACTCAAAGACAATGTATAGGTGTCTAGAAGAATTTTACACATTTTGTCCTCCTTGATCATTTCCTCTCATACTATCACTACATCATCAAAAAAAATTTCATGCACAAATACCAAGTCCTCCAAAGAGGGTTTTAAGCCCTTAAGAAGACCTAAAGAAACTCCAACAGTCCATAGGTGACCAAGAGATTTATCCATAAGAGAAAAAATGGACTTGTGAGATCAGGTTTCCCTACCTCAAACCCCTTGAAGGCTTAAAAGATAAGAAGAAGATCCATTCACTAACACCATTGCTAAAGATGAAGAAATCAATTGATGAAAAAGTTGGATAAACTAGTTTCAAAACCTAAAGGATTTTAAGTTTTTTAATAGAATTTTCCAATCCACATGGTCATAGGCCTTAGATAAGTCAAGTTTAAGTAAGAACCACTGAATTTTAGAGAGTTTAGTAGAGTGAATGAATTCATGAACTTTGATAATAGAATTAAAGATTTAAGGACCATGAATAAAACAATTTTTCTCTAGAGAGATGAGCAAAGATAGAAAAAACCAATAATCTTGAAGTCAACACTATAGATAACACTTTATACACTAAGGTGCACAAGCTTATAAGTACAAATTAATTCATAGAGTTGGAACTAACTATCTGAGAGATAAGGGAAATGAAAGTTGAGTTAATTTCTTTGAGAAATTTCCTAGATCCAAAAAATTTCTTGACAACATTATAAAGGTCATTCCCCACCACATCCCAAAAAGCCTAGAAGAAGAACATTGGGAATCCGTCAAGTCCTCGTGACTTTTCCCATTCAAAAGAGAAAACTACTCTATTAATTTACTTAATGGATGAAATAGAAATCAATGCCTTGTTCTCCTCCTCTTTCAAAATATTAGGGAAAGACTCCAGTAACTTATTCTGATCAACAAAAGACATTGAATTATGTTTAGAAAGAAGGGAAGATAAAAAACTAACAAACTCTTCTAAAATGTCTATATCTGAAGTTTCCACATCAATGTTGGTGAAAATTTTAATGGTATGTTGGTCTCTATGTGCTTGGAAGCTGTGATGTGGAAAAATATAGTTTTTCTATTCCAAGAATTTAACAACATTTCTCTAGATCTCTATCTCCAGAACAAGTCCTCTTTGGTGATACTTTTGTGATATTTTACCAAAGAGACCCTTTCTTTATCTCTGAGCCCACAAGTCTCTCCATTCTTTTTTAATTAAAGACACCTTTATAGGAGTTTATACATTGGTTTCCATTAGTTATACCTATTGTTAACAATGTGGACCTACATTAATTAAAAATTAAAACTTGAAACTCAAAGAAAATGTTAGGAATGGGCTTTTGATGGTTGAAGTCCCTTTTAGTGTAACCTATTTTGCAAAATAGTTCTAGTAATGTTGGGCAACCATTAGCTATTTGTATTAACAATTCAAGAGCATCTATCTTTACAAAAATTCTATATATATTAATGTAAAACGTATATATATGTATACATATATGTATACACACACACACACACACACACACACACACATATATATATACATATATATACATACATACATATATATATGTATGTATATATATACATATGTATACATATCTATATACATATGTATACATATATATATATATATATATATATATATATATGTATGTATATATATGTAGATATATATGTATATAGATATATATGTATATGTATATGCATATATACGTATATGTATATGTATATGTATATGTATATATATCTATATACATATATATCTACACACACACATACGTACATATGTATACATATGTATATATATGTATATATATACAGATGTATACATATATATACATATATATGTATATATACATATATATACATATAGATATGTATACATATGTATATATACATAGACATGTATACATATATGTATATGTATTTATACATATGTATATATGTGTGTGTGTGTGTGTGTGTGTGTGTGTGTACCCTTGGTATAACTTGATTTGTAATATTTGGTTTAATACTACACTAAAATAAAAGATGAGAGAAGATCATGCATGGATCTAGGGGATCTCTATGAAGATAATGAAGTAGAAAATGCAAGATGTGACAAATAAGTAAAGTGTACATATTTAGTGGAAACATGCTAAATGTTTTGGTAATTTGTTTTACAAGTAATCAAGTACATATTTGTAAAAAAATTGAAATTTCCTCCATTTTTTTCCTTTCATATGCTTTCCATTAAAAAATTTGACTTTGGTTTGTACACTAATAACACTAAGTTTTAGTGGAGAAATTGACCAAAGAAAATTTTTTATTTTGATTTTAAAATCAAAAGTTGAAGAAATTCCCTTTCCATGCTAGATAGAAACTGACTGAACACAATTCACATGCTAGAAATAAATGTCTAAGAAAATCTCCTAAAATTAGATATAAGACCCAACAACCTTAATTTGACATTGAAATGGCATTCCTTGATGTGCAAGAGAACATATTTACCCTAGCTTGGTAAAAATTCAACTTTTATTACATAAAAATAGTAACAATTCTTCTAGGAGAGTTGTGTACTTTTTTTCATTCTTATTTTTCCTATTTTGTTAGCCTCATAGTATTATATAGTGTAGTTGCTTCGAATATAGGCTTTGGTGTTGGAATTTACAAGTGGGAAGATTTACTTCTGAGTGGGGGGGAGGGGGTTGAATCAGAAGTAACAAACTTTAACCTCTAAAACTTTTTAACTGAAATCAATACATGCATGCAACATATCTAATTAACATGAAAGTAAAGGCATGCATGAAAATAGACAACACAATATTTTATCACCCAAAAATCTTGAAGGTAAAAATGGGGTGGGGATGACACCCACAACTTATCACTACAACAATATGTAACTTGTCAAGGTTACAAAGTTTGACCATCATCAATAGTCTTCCCTATGAAAGGCCTACCTTATTAAAGGCTCTAACACCCTGTTAATGGTGACTTGTCTAAATGATTTACAAACATTCACTTGGAATGTCACCCTTTTAAAGGATTTACAATATGGGTGTTAAATCAACCTATCTTCATAGGATTTTCATTCTCCTAATACAATGGCTAGAAGCTATAGTAGAATGTGTTGAGTTGATGACTTTCAATCTTCAATTGCTGATTTTAGATCCTTGTTCTATCCAATCTGATCTAGTCCTTCTTGATCTGATATGACTCTATTCAAAGTACTGATGCTTTGTTCTAATGTTAACTAATACTACAATTCTATCCTTCTTCTAAGTCTTTTCACCCCTTTTACTTCCTTCAAACTTTGCTAGTATTCACTCCTTGCATGCATTCCCTTCACACATTCTCTCTCTCACACTACTAAATTATGGGGTCTCAACCTCCTTAAAAAGGTTTCATGACTTAGGGTTAGGTATGAATCTACAATTGAGATTCATCCATTTTTCTTTCTTAAATCATTCCATTTTTCTAATTGGTTGCATGTTGATTGCATAGGGAATGAAATAAATTCGACCTTATCTTTTAATCCTTTGAGATTCATTTTATGTCAGCTAAAAAAATGGTTTACATATTAGTCTATGAGGGCACAAAATCTTATGCTGATTTTGTGTTACTTGGCACTTACTGATTACTGATGCTTGACACATATAAGAATTCTATTCTGCTCGACATCCATAGAAATTTGTCTTGCTCGGAAACTATAGTAGTTCTGTTCTACTTGGCACATGTAGTTTACTCAACATCTATACTAGCTCGACATTTCTTAGTCACTCGGCATTTGAATGACTCGACACCTATTGAATTTTTGGCTCGGCACATACTATGACTCGATATCTATTTTATACTTGGCATCATCTTGGAAAATTTCTTAAGTGTGTTGACACTCAATTTTCAAAACCAATCTGAGACCAAAAATCTCTCCCTTTGACATGAGTGTCAAAAACAATTAATTAAACATTATGAATCTAATCTCTTTGAGTATAATATACATTTTGTAGAAAACTTCAAAATTGTTCAATTTTTTTGTGAAGGTACCTCAAAATTTGTAAACTCCCCCTAAGCTAATGTACCTTTGGATGTGTCTTTACTATATCCACAACTTCTCATGCTGGATTTGTCTCATGCTAACTCTTATACTATTTATCTCTACCTTGCCTTGTCATTCTTTCTCTATCTACTCTGTTCTGACTCCCCCTTTCACACATCTTCCCTTGCAATTATTGTATCCTTTTAGCATTTCAAATTTTATCTCCTTATCTCCCCCTTTGGTTTATCTCCCCCAAAATATTATCTACCCATTTGTTTTATAATATCCCCCTTTTCTAATACTTATGTCAAAGGGTTCTATACATTTACTGAATACCTAGTCGAAAAGGATTTATTTACCTCCATACCTATTCGGAGAGCAGCATCCCAATTGTCTAGTGCAACCTCTAGTGATTTAAGTTGGATGGCTATCTCTTCTACAAGGTGAACTAGGCCTTCCAATGTAGAAAGATTGGGGTCTTTCTTTAAAACATTCTCAACATAGGCCAATTCCTTCTACAAAACTTCCATGTGAGGGGTGATAGCAGATTGTATTTGTATTGATTTGGCCTTTATGTTTGCCTCATCTACTATGAGAACATCTAATTCCTTCTGAGTGTGAAGCAAGTTTTGAAAATGCTTCTCACTCTAAGCTTGACCCTTAGGTAGCTACATGCTTGATATCTTAAGGTTGCTGTCCAAGCCCATTATCCTTTGGCTAGTCTCTTGTGTGAAAATTGATGGATCACACGATTTGGAGTACAATGAGAATATGCTCTCAAGTATTGACTTCATCTTTTCTATATTCTTTGCTAGCTCCACCTTTGAAAGTGCTATTTCACTTGATATTCTTTCATTCACCTTCATTTGGAACTTCTTTTCAGACCATTCTAATAGTTTGGCATTAGTATCAAGGTCTTCATTTTGTACCTGGTGCACTATATTGGATAATTGTTTCATAATTGGATTGGTTTCATCAAGTACTTGCAAGATGAATTCATCTAAAAAGATGTCTTTTATCTCTATCAATGATTTCCTTTGTTTATACTCATTTATGAGTAGCTCCTATTTTTTTTCTTCTCCAATGCTTCTTGCATTTCATTTATCTGATCTATATTCATGGTTTTATAGTCATACCTAGGAATTATTATCTCTTCATCAAGAGTGGGGTCTCCATAGTGAAGTACCCTTGAAAATTTGGTAGAGCTTAAGCTTGGTGCTGAAATTTGAAGTGGTACAGCCTCAGTGCTTGACTATTGTGTTGTTCTTGTAGGGATCCCTATTGTAGGAAATTTTATCAGTGTTTGTATTACCTCTTGTTCTTTCTCCTTAGGGGTCTCCTCCTCTACTGTTCTACCTTGATAAATTATTGTTATCTAAGGTGGTGCACCTTGTCCTTGTGCAATAGGAATATAGGTATCCTACTATCCTATTTGATCCTTTGCTTGCTCCCTAATAGGTGTTGTGTCTAGTACTATGGAATTAGCCCTAGCTGATGTGTCTTGTGCATCTTGCTATTGGGGTTGTCCACTTGTAGTTGTGAGGATATGAGAAGATGGTTCTTTTGGATTCACCTTATCCCTTGTGATTTTAGCTATTGCCTTTTCTAATTCTTCAACACTCACCAAGACTAGATTTGTACACAATTATGATTGTAGAGTAGTCTGGTGAAGGACCTTTTTAAGGTCCTCTATAGTCAGTGGGTTTATGTTTTGACCAGAAGTGTCAAGAACATCATGTACAATTATGTATCTACATATGTGGGAGTTAGATGTGGAGGACTTGGTGGTGGCAATTGTGTGTCTTGCACACTTTCTTCTATTTTTTGCTATTCAACAGTTGCCATACCATATTTTTGTGTTTTCTTCTCCATTATATCATCTTCCTTATCCTTTTCTCCTTTATCTTCCTTATCATTTTCCTCTTCTTCTTCATTGTTTCTTTCCTCAAAGGGATTTGTCTCTCCTTCTTTCACAGTGTGAGGCCATAAATTAATTTCTACATTTGAGTGGACTTTTTGACAACATCTTCAATTTTATTTTGTGAATATTAAAGGCTCTATACTTGGGTGCAAATGTGCTTCCATGCTTCTTATTTGCCTTACTAATTATCCCTTTAGTGAGTTTTGGCATAACTTGAGCCAATGCTGACTCTCTTATTTCTTTTTCCATATTTAGGCAATAATGCCACTTATTTTCTACAATAGAGTATAACTCCTTAGGCATTGTATTGTCAATTTAAAGTGGAGTATTCTTGAACTTGTCCATCATAGTGTAGACTAATTCTTCCACTATGTTCTGCTCTTCCCTAGTCAACTTATTAAAATCTATGCCTCTTAAGCCTAATAAGTCTACATTATCTCTAATGTTATAACAAATATTTTCCAAATCTGACTTAGTGGTGTGACTTACCACTCTGAATTGGTAATTGTCATTAGACTCTGTTCTTTCTTCATTTGACTAAGGAGGTGCTACATACTTTCTCCTCAGCATTTACTTGGCTGGACCTTCCTATTTAGTAGGCTTCTTCTTTTCCTACTCTTTAGCCTCCTTTGTAGCTCCTATATTTTCCCTTGTGGTAGGTTTTTCTGGGCTTTCCTTGGCTGTCTTCTTGCCTTTGGGCTGAGCTGCAAGCTATTTTTGGGCTTTTCTCTTCTTTGGCTCTAGCTTAGGTGCTTCCTTATCTTGCTCTTCCTCCTCAATACCTTCTTACTCTTTTGCATCTTCTCCCATGCCTTGGGTCAATGCATGTGGCTCTTGACCCTATTCTTCTTCTTCTTCTTCTTCTATTGTGCCTTCACCAAATTTAGCCTTAAGCTTTTTCACCAATTTGTCCTTTTTCTTAAGGGTAGAACCAGTTTTTAATTCCATGTCCACCTTGGACCTAAAAACATCATAAGTGCCAAAGGGTTGGGCACTTCTATTAACATCTTCTACAAGTAGAGTAGTTATTTTTGTAGATGCTTCATCAATGTTGATTTCATATCCAAGTTGCCTCAACCATCTTACCCTTGGTACTACTGCTTAAATGTATGTGAAATCAATGTCCACTAGAAAACATATGCCATTAATGTGCTACTCAACTAATGAAACAAGTATCCTAAGTCTCTTTTTCATAGACTTCTTGAAATCTTCAAAGTAGCTGGTCATTATGGTCTCAAAATTTGCCCCCATCTACTCTATGTATTCATTGACTTGTACTACAATTGACCTGTTCAGTTTCTAGCTTATCTTTCCAAAAGAGGGGAATTCATTATGAACATAGAAAAATGTGCATATCAAAATTGCTCCAAATGTACATTGAGCACCCTTGGACCTTCTTATAGCTCCCAAATTTTCCATAATCTATTATACTTGTAGTTCAGCTAGATCATAAGTATGATCCTTTCTAACAAGTTTGTAACCAACATCTACTGCAATATAGGGAACGTTGTTGAGTTGGCTTGATTGGTAAAATTTGTGGGATATGACTCTAACTAAAAATTCAACAAGAGGATCTTTGATTGTGTCTATTGTCATCCCTCTCTTGTGCCATTTTGCCTTGATATTCTTCTCTATGGCTTCTTTAGAATCACTCCTTAGAGTTTTTGACTATTCTAGGGGTGGATACTCAATCACCCTGTGTATAATTATTTTGAATATTTGAACAGGTCCTTCCATCAACCAAAGGCTTCCATCATGAATTTGACTCAACACAATTCTGATCCATTCTATATTGAACATAGTTAGAAAATCTAGGGCATGGGTTAATCGCTTTCTCTAAAAAATTTGAAATTCTTCCTTCAAAACTCCATTCTCACACAATTTTTCATATGCCTTCCTGATTTCCATATCACATATTGCACCAATCTTGCAATTGCAACATCTTCGCACATCTTGCACCATCACCACTTCAGGTGGAATCATAGATAAAGCTCCGGTAGGGTCATTTTTGTATGCAACCTTAGGGATTGGTCTAAATTTGGGTTGCTTGACTTCATTACTCATTAACTAAACCTCAAATGACTCTTTTTCTTGAGGTTTCCTTGAGCTAGAGGCCATCTTTGCAATCTAGGGTTTCAAAACTTAGAAATAGAAAAATTACATAGCTTGGCACAAGTTTAAATACCTTAAAATTGATGAAATAGTGTTGAATCTATGTTGGAATCTACTCAAATGCTTGAATATCTGCTTGGAAATCCTGTCTAATCTCTTCTTGCTTTTTCTTTGTATTCTTGATGATGAAAATGGTCAAAAAATCAAGCTAATATCTTTCAATACCTAGCATTAAATTCTTAGTGCTTATATAGCAGTCCACTCGACTCCTTAAGCAATTCTATTTCACTCGACTTCCATTGATTTTCTTGTTACCTTGCATACATTGGAGTTTCCCTTACTCACCTTCAATATAAATTTCCCTTCACTCAGCATCTACTACTAACTTGGCTCCTACTAACTTTGGTAGACAACTCAACATGCGAGCACAACTTTTCTTACTTGGCAACACTTGTGAAAACTTTAAGTTTTAACCTTGGATCTTTATTCATGTTGATCTATCCTTTTCAGTGCTTACTTGTCTTGGAACTGATGTATGACAAAGCATTGTATATCAGTTCCACATACCTTCTTCTACTTAGTTGGATGAAGTTGACCTTTTGGGTGAAGTGATCCCTCCATTAGATGTGCTACTTCCATCTTTTCTTTTCCATGTTTTATTCATCTCTTCTCTAAAATGACCAACATCAATTTTGCCTTTTCCTTTGAACTTAGAGTTGGGTGTTTTTGACCTTGTTGGGAAATTCTTGCTGATGTGACTAGTCTTCAAACAACTGAAGCATGTAGTTTTGCTCAACCATCTGCTGTAGCTTCCACTAAAATGTGTTCTTATGCAATTTTCAGGGATGTGTCCATACTCTTGACAGTAGTGACAATTATGCCTAGCGTTGTAATCCCAATTATAGAAATTTTCATGGCTTTTTCCCTTGTTTGATGACCATGTAGTCTTGCATCTACATTCAAAAGCTTTGTGTCCATACTTCTTGCAATTATAGTAGTGACCTTGAAATCTTGGTGTCCTGATGGTTCTAGTCCTGTAGTCATGTGTCTAATGATCTTGCTTATTACACTTGTGATAGTGACCCATATTTTTAGGTTTGTCATACTAATTGGTGTTCTTGCTCCTACACACATTAGAAGTATTTCCCTTTTTACCAAAAAAATGAAAAGTGGGTTTTTTGTTCTTACCTTTGTTATTTCTTTCTTCTATTATCTTGGATAACTCTTTCTTTAATGCTGGTGTATCCTAGTCCTGAAGTGTCATTACTAGATCTTGGTGATTTAGTAGCTATTCAAAGTACTTGATAGCTTCATTAGGTTTGTTGAAGCTTTTTGCAATTTCCTTCTCTCTTTTCAAGTCATTTTTTAGTTGCTCATTTTGCATCTTCAGTGTGTAGATCTCAATGTCCTTGACATTTAGCTCATGATGGGCATTCATCATTTAGCTTAGGGTGTCTAGTTGTATGTTGGAAACTCTTGCAAGTTTAGTTGACTTCTCCTCCACTCTGTTGGCAAGATTTCTCTTGTCATCTTCTAGCATAACTTTATCTTCAATAGCTCTCTTGTTCTATTTAGTCACTTCACAAAGCATTATGAATTGTGATTCTTGTTCAATCTTGAGAGTTCTAATTTCTTCTACTTGAGCTCTATTCTTCTCCATTAGGTCTACAATTGCTACATCAAACTCCTTAGAATCTCCATTGGCAAACACTTTTGAGGTGTCAATCTCCTTGTACTGTGTATCATTCTTAGCTATGGAAATTTCTCTTCTTCTCTTTAGGGATTTCCTCAATTCTTCTAGAGAATATAGAATGAGATGTATCTCAATCTCCTGATTCTATATAATCTTCCCAAGCTTGTAGACTTCCATTTTTGGATCTTTTCTTCAAGTTTTAAGGCTTCTCCTTGTAAGAACTTGGCTTTGGTACCAATTTTTGTAATTTACAAGTGTGGGAAGATTTACTTCTAAGGTAGGGGGGGTGGGGGGTGGGGGGTTGTGGGGGTTGAATTAGAATTAACAAACTTTAACCTGTAAATTTTTTTACTAAAATCAATACATGCATGTGGCATATCTAATTAACATGAAAGTAAAGGCATGCATGAAAATAAACAAGACAATATTTAATCACCCAGAAACCCTCCAAAATGAGAAGGTAAAATTGGGGTGGGGATGACACCCATAACTTATCATTGTAATAATATGTAACTTGTCAAGGTTACAAAGTTTGACCATTATTAGTGGTCTACCCTGTGAAAGGCCTACCTTGTTAAAGGCTCTAACACCCTATTAATGGTGATCTATCTAAAGGATTTACAAACATTCACTTGGAATGTCACCCTATTAAAGGATTTACAATATGGTTTTTAAACCAACCTATCTTCATTAGATTTTCATTCTCCTAATACAATGGCTAGAAGGTATAGTAGAATGTGTTGACCTGATGACTTACAATCTTCAATTGCTAATTTCAAATCCTTGTTTTGTCCAATCTGATCCAATCCTTCTTGATTTGATATGACTTTGTTTGAAGTACTAATGCTCTGTTTTGATGTTAACTGATACTACAATGTTTTCTTTTTCTAAGTCTTTTCACCCCTTTTACTTCCTTCAAACTTCACTAGTATTCACTCCTTGCATGCATTCCCTTCATGCATACTCTCTCTCACACTACTGAATTATGGGGTCTTGACCTCTTTAAAAAGGTTTGATGACTTAGGGTTAGGTATGAATCTATGATTAAGATTCATCCATCTTTCCCACTTAAATTATTCCATTTTTCTAATTGGTTGCATGTTGATTGTGTAAGGAATGAAATAGATTTGATCTTATCTTTTAATCCTTTGAGATTCATCTTATGTTGGCTAAAAAAATGGTTTACATCTTAGTCTGTGAGGGCACAAACTCTTATGCTTATTCTATGTTGGCACTTACTAATTACTGATGCTCAACACATATAGGAATTTTCTTCTACTCGATATCCATAGAAATCTATCTTGCTCGGCACCTATAGTAGTTCTATTGTACTCGACACATGTAATTCATTGGGTATCTATATTGGCTCAGCATCTGTTAGTCACTCGACATCTAAATGACTCGACACCTATTGAATTTTTGGCTTGGCACATACTATGACTCAACATCTATATTATACTTGACATGATCTTGGAAAATTTCTTAAGTGTGTTGACACTCAATTGTCAAAGCTAATCTGAGACCAACATTTGGTAAGTGTTGATTTTTCTCAAATAACCTATTTATTAGTTCATTACTTTTTAGATTAATTTTATATAAGAATTTAATGTTCCCATTCAGGACATTATCTTTATTCCAAATGAGTTTTCATCTCCATCTCTATTCATATATTTCATATCCTTAAGAGATTGTTTTTGATAACCCTTATATACACATCCTTCCTCAAAGGATATTACTCTACTCTTGTCCTTAAAGTTTAAAAAAAATTATATTTATTTATTATAGAATTAATTATTTATCATTCAATTTTATCATTTAATATTATTGTAAATTTTTTATCATAATTACATTTGATATATTCGTCTTTAACATATATTATTATGGTAACACAAAATAGTATTGTTATATTAGATTAGATTAATGTATAATATATATTCATTTATTAATAGTCAATAATAATATATATTGAGATCATTTATTATTTATATTATTTAAATGAGATGTACTATACTATGTGATATGACTATAGTTATATCATTGTTTCTATATAATTTTTTTTAAATTAATTTTTTAAAATTTGATTCTTATTTTAATGGGAATATTACACTCCTTGCCTCTCAAATTTTTCTTGTTGTCAAGAAAAAATTATTTATACATAATGTTTCTCAAAATGCCAATAAGTGAAACATCTAATTAGATGTGGGAAGATACAAGATATGCATGAGAACATGAATTTTACACTAAGTAAATACATAGGTGCATGAAGACACAAAGTAGACACATGAATCCATGAAGACACGAAGAAGACACAATGTAGACACATAAATGTACAAAGACATGAAATTAAAACTTTGTTAGATTTCTTTTCACATTTTTGAATAAGAAAAGTCAAAGAAAATATTTTACTAAGTATAGATATGTATGTCAACTTTGTTCTCCCTTTTTTGAAAATCTTCTCATATAGATTTCACAAAATTCCATCATTTTCTCATTACTAAGGTTATTCTTAAGATGGTAGAATTAATATGTGAAGGTTGTGTGAAATAGACTACAAGTGGCATCTCTCAAGGCCTAACCCTAGTATTGGGATAATGCATCATGTGCTCAAAATTAATCCACTTCTCCCTTTCATAAACTCCCTACCTTAAGATACCTTCTTGCAATGATTTATTTTTTTATACTCAACTTGAATGATAATAATAATAATCATAAATTAGGGCTAAATTTGTGTAATGGAATCATTAAACATGCTATCAATTTTGAATTATAATGAATTAAATTTATTTACTTTATTCCTTATGCAAAAATTGTATTACTTTCTCTAATACTAAGTTCATTCTTAGATGGCAGATCTATTGTGTGGAGGTTGCATGAAATAGACTATGTGTAACATCCCTCAAGGCCTAAACCTACTATTAGAATAATCTACCATATGCCTAAAAATACTTTACCTTTACCCTCCACAAACTCCCTATTCAAAAATACCACAACATGAAATGAGAGAAGAAATTTTTCATATTTAAATAATATGGTTTAAATACGGGATGTTATTATGTGAATTTGTGATTGGATGGTATAGATGTTATCCAAGTTTCCTAGATGCTAAATGTGCAAATGGATTCCCTAAAAGTTTACAATTCCAAGCCCATGTCTCAAAAGATCATGGGTTGTTGACCCCAATCCTATCTTGGGACAAAGATCCAATCGCTTGGACTTAATTAGACAAGCCCATCTTGGTAACATTGTTTACTTTTTATAAAAAATCAAATAATGATAGCATTAGAGATAGTCATTTTTTGATGGTTAAAATATTAAGTCTATGATATTTGAAAATATTCACTTATTTATTCTTATTTAACCATTGAGTATACAAGTTTTATTGTAAGGACTAACATCACCTGTTTCAACCCATAGATTTAGAAGTACTTTCAGTATTGCTAAATATTCAATTACTATTCACTAATAATATTTAGTAACCCTCCACATGAGAACCATATGAATCCAACACATGCAACTAACAATTAAAATTTATCTAAGTATCTAGATCATATTGTGGATCTCTCCCTTTTCCAATAATTTACAAGTTTTTGTTGGTCTCAAAATGGTTTTGACATTCGAGTGTCAACACACTTAACCAATTTTACTATACATGCTAAGTACACTATGTATGCCGAGCTATAGTATGTGCCAAGCTAGTATTTCAACAAGTGCTGAGTGACTTTAGGTGCCGAGTAAGTAATAGATGCCGAGTGATATATAGTTGCTGAGTCACAGTTGATGCTGAGCAAGTCAAAGTGCTTCATATACTGAGTGAGCCAAAATAATACATGTGCTAAGCAAGATAGAATGCAATAGATGCCAAGCAAAGTAGGATAGTATATGTGCTGAGCATCAGTAGTCTAGTATGTGCTGAGTAACACAAAATTGACATATGAGTTTGTGCCCTCACAAACTAAAATTTAAACCATTTTTAGAGCTAACATAGAAATATCTCAAAGGAAAACAAGGATAAGAATGAATCATGTATATTTCCTGTGTAATCAGCATGCAACCAATCAAAAAAATGGAGAAGGCATGTAACCAATGAGAAAAATGCAAGGAATGAGTGGGAACTTAAGATTCAATATGGATCATAGATCCATACCTAACCATAAGTCTTCACAATCTTTAAAAGGAGGAATAAAACCCCATTGTTAGTGTGGATGAGAACAGTGTGTGGGAAAACTATAGTGAAATTTAGTGTGAAGTGTGAAAGACTTAGTGAAGTGAACAACAATTGCACATCCAGTTGATTAGAATAGTACAAGTGACACGATCATATATTAGATCTCAAAGGATCAAGACTAGAATGAGCAGATCAAATGCCTAAAATCAACAATTGAAGATTGTAAGAAATTAGATCAAAAGATTTCTAATACTCTCTTAACACTGTATTAGATAAGTGAAAATCCTATGAAGATAGGTTAGCCTAACAACTACTTTGTAGATCCTTTGAAGAGGTGGTTAAATCCTTTAAAAGGGTGACACTTCATGTAAAGTGTTTGTAAATCCTCTAACCAAGTCACTATTGACATAGTGTAAAGCCTTTAATAGGGTAGACTTTTCACAGGGAAATCCATCACAAGTGGTCAAACAATTATTGCTACAATGATTTTTGTGGGTATCATCCCCACCCTAGTTTTACCTTCTTATTCCTAGAGGGTTTTTTGGTTACCAAATCTGGTGTTATGTGTGTTGATGCATGTGTCTATTTTATGTTCATTTAACATGTTTACATACATTTAGTTTTTAGTTATTTGTTTTAAAAGAGTTGAAAAAGCTAAAGTGTGGTACTTCTAATTCACCCACCCCCTCAAAAGTACTCTTCCCATTTTGAACATTCCAACAATTGGTATTAGAGCTATCTGGTTCTCACAAGGAGAAACCTAACAGCTTAGAAAAAAGGTCTAAAGATGGAAGTCTTAAAACTTGGGAAGATGATAGACAATCAGGTGATTGAAGTGCATCTTGCTCTACATAAATTGGAGGAAGCTAGAGAAGAATTGAGAAAGTCCTTGAAAAGAATGAAGGATATAGCCATAGCTAAAAATGACATACACTACAAGGAGATTGATACCACACAAGTGTTTTCCAATGGAGATTCCAATAAATTTGATGCAATAATAGCTGAATTGATGGAGAAAAGAAAAGCTCAAGTCGAAGAGATAAGATCTCTTAAAATAAAGCAAGAGCCACAAGCCATGATACTATGTAAAATAAATGAACAAAAGAAAAGAGAAATTGAAGATAGGGCTATGCTTGAGGATGACAAAAGAAACCTTGCAAACAACCTTGAGGAGAAGTCCACAGAACTTACAAAGATCTCCAACATGCAGTTGGATACACTTAGCCAAATGATGAATGCTCATCATAATCTAAATATGAAGGAAATTGAGATCTCCACTTCAAGAATGTAGAATGAAAAATTGCAAAATGAATTGAAGAGAGAAAAGGAGATAGCAGAGAGCTTCAACAAATCAAGTGAAGCCATCAAGCACTTTGAACAATTGCTGAAATCACCAAGATCTAGCAATGACACTTTAAGACTAGAATTCACCAATACTGAAGAAGGAGAGACATCAAAGAGTTCTGAGAAAAGGAGTGACAAAGGTAAGAACTCTAAACCCACTTGTCATTTCTATGGTAAAAAGAGGCACACTGCTAATATATGCAAGAGTGGTAAGACCAATCAACAGGACATGCCCAAGGACTAGGGTCATTGTCACAAGTGTAATAAGCAAGGACATCAAGCACATGAATGTAGAACTTAGACCATGAAGACACCAAGATTTGATGGTCACTGCTACAACTACAAAAAGTATGGACATAGAGCTTTTGAGTGCAGATAAAAGCCTATGTGGACACCTAATTAGTCTGCAAAAGGAAACAACCATGGTCATCACTACAACTATGATTACAAAACTAGGTGTAGCTATCATTAATGTTAGGAGTATGGACACATTCCTAAAAATTGCATAAAGACACATTTTAGAGGGAATTATAGCAGATGGTTACATCAAACTACATGTTTCAATTGCATAAAAACTAGTCATATCAGTAGGAATTGCCCAAAAAAGTCAAAAGCACCCAAGTCAGAAGTTAATAAGGGTAAAGAGAAAGTTGATGTGGAACACATCAGGGTAGAGATTAAAAGCACATGGCAAAGAAGGGATGGATCAAGCACATCCAATGGAGGGATCACTACACCCAGAAGGTCAAGTGATCACCCTTCATCCAACTAAGAAAAAGAAAGATGTATGGGATTCGTATGCAAAGTTGTATCATACATCATTCCCAATGAACAAAGGAGTACTACAAAGAAGAAACCTGCATGAGAAAAGATGACAAGTCAAAATTTTTGAAGAAGCTACCAAGTTACCCTTGTATGCCAAGCAAAGCTCCATTACATGTCAAGTTGCTAGTAGCAACTGAGTTGATAGTTAATGCCAAGTGAATGAAATTCAATGGGTGCTAAGTTATGTTGAAACCTTCAAGTGTCGAGTTTATAGTTGTATGCATTATGCAATAACTACTAGGTTTTGAATCATATAATGTTGAATTTTGCTCATTTTTATGCCATTTGAACACAGAGTAAAGATGAGAAGAGTGAAGAAGCGATCAAGTAGCAACCTAACAACCATTTGCATGGATTTCAATAGCAATTCGGCAAAAAATCATCGATTTAAAGGTGTTTATCAGGTACCGAGCTACGCAGTGTTAAAAGTTTATTACATATTTAAACCCTAGTTTGGTAAAATGGCATCAAGCTCCAAAAACCCCAAAGGAAAAGAGAGTCATGAGGTTCAATTAGTCAGCAACAAGGTCAAACAACCCAAGTTCAAACCCATTCTTGAGGTTGCATATAAGAATGACCTAGCCAGTGCTTTATCCATCATCCCATCCAAAGTAGTCATGGTGCAAGATGTGAGAAAGTGTTATAACTACAAAATTAGTGCCATAGGTGATCTTGAAATCTTCCAAGCCTATGACAAGTTATGTGATAATGGGATACTAAAAAATGAATTTGAGATAGTTGAGAAGAATAATTTGACAAATGCCCTATTTTTTCCCATGATGTTTAAGATTGAATGGATTCACATTGTTTTGAGTCAAATTCGTGATGGTTGTCTATGGCTAGAGACATGACCTATTAAGATTACCAAAAGGATAGTACATAGAGTTATGAGATTCCCAACCCTAGATCGGCCAAAGACCTTGAGAAATGATAGAAGGGAGGCCATTGAGAAGAATATAGGAGCCAAATGGAACAATAAGGGAATGAACATTGATACTATAACATAACCCCTTCTTGACTTTGTAATTAGAGTGATTTCACACAAATTCTACCAATCAAGTAGACTGAACAACATACCTTGTATAGTTGTTGATGTAGCTTACAAGCTAGTAATGAAAGATCATACCTATGATCTGGCAGAACTATTGCTTCAACAAATAAATGAAAATTTGGGAGCTATAAGAAGATCCAAGGGAGCACAATGCAAATTTCAATCAGTATTAGTCTTCATATTCTTCTATGTGATAGAAGAATTCCCTTCAGTTGGAAAGATAAATTGAAATTCCAACAAGTCTACAATCACACAAATCAATGAGTTCATTGATCAGATGGGAGATAATTTTGAGGCTCAGATGACTAGCTATTTTGAGGACTTTAAGAAGTCCATGAAGTAGAGAATGAGAATACTAGTTTCATTGGTAGAGCAACATGTCAATGACATATGCTTTTTGGTTGACATTGACTACACACTGTAGTGCCAAGAGTGAGATGTCTTAGGCCACTAGGTTATGAGTTAGATGTGGACCAAGCCTCAACTACAATCACTGTCCTACTTGTATAAGATATTGACAAAGCTACCAAACCTTTTGGAACATATGATGTTGTCAAATCAAAAGTTGAAACTAAATTGAAGATAGCCTCTGTTATCAAGAGGAAGGATAAATTAGTGAAGAAGATAAAGAAGAAATTTTGAGCAAACATTGAAGGAGAAGTAGGTGGTGAAGAAGAAGAAGAGCAAGGGCAAGGGCCTATGGAGTTGACATAGGGCTTAGGAGAAGATAAGGAGGAAGGTGTTGAGGAAGAAGAAGTTCAGGGAACACCTACTCAAGCTGAGAAAATGAAGAGAAAGGCTAAAACTTAGCCTGTAGCTAAGCCAAAGGCCAAGAAGGAAACAAAGCCCACTCAAGAAAAACCAAAGAAACCTACAACAAGGGCTACTACAAGGGCATCCACAAAAAAGGCTAAAGAAGAAGCAAAAGAGAAAAAGAGGGCCACTGAATAGATTGGTGAAGTGCAAAGAAAAAGAAGAAAATATGTAGCACAACCAAATTTTGATGAGGAGAGAACATAGTCAGAGAACCACAACCAATTTAGAGTGGTAAGCTATCCTCCTAAGTCTACAATTGATAAACTTTGTGAAAAGATTAGGAATGTAGATTTAAATGATTTAAAGACTCCTGATTTTAATAAGCTCAGTAGAGAAGAGCAAAATAAAGTAGAGGACTCTGTGTATGCCATGATGGCAGATTTCAAAAATACACCTCTAGAACTTGACAATACCATGCCCAAGGAACTGTATGAGATAGTTGAAAATAAATGGCATTATTGTCTAAAAATGGAGAAGGATATTAGAGAATCTACCTTAGCCCAAGTGATGCCTGACCTAACAAAAGGTCAAATAACAAAGAAAAATAGAAAACATGGTGGAAAATTTTCACCTAAGTATAGAGCCTTTAGCATCCTTCAAAACAAGATTAAGGATGTAGTGAATAAATCCACACAATTATGGAAGTCAATTTATAAGGTAACTAATGAAAAAGATGAAGAGGCAAATAACGTAGAAGCTAGTACCAAGAAGAAGAAAGAGCAAAGGAAATAGAGGAGCAAGAAGAAGAAAAGAAAGAGGAGGAAAAGAAAGGTGAGAGAAAAAGGAGAGGAAGAGAATAAAGAGAAAGAAGAGGAGGAATAAGCTAAGGGAGAAGACATGGCAACAACTAAACAACAAGAGCAACAAGAGCAACAAAGTGTGCAAGACACACAAATGCCACCTCCTAGTCCTCCTCATGTAGCCATTACACCTATAGAAACTATAGTAGTGAAGGATGTTACTAACACATCATGTCAAAACATCAATCCCTTAACTATAGAGGATCTCTCCAAGATCCTTCACCAATCTACTTTATAGGCATAGTTATGCACAAACCCTGTATTGGTGAGTGTTGAGAAACTACAGAAGGTAGTAATAGAACCACAAAGAGAAAAGGTGAAACCACAAGAACCACCTTTCACATTTATAGCTACTTGCACTAAAATTTTGATACTTCCACAACATACAACAACAAGTGATACTATTCAGATGCTAAGTGCAAAAAAAGGGGAAGACACAAGAACAACAGGAAAAACTTCTTCATCTGATCCTACAGTATAGATAACAGGTACACTCCTAAAAATTGTGATTGATCAAGGTAAATTAGAAGAGGAAAAGGAGAAAACAAAAGATGAGGAGCAAGCTACAATCTAGACATTGATTGAATTACCAAAAACTGGCACTCCTACACAAACTCTTCATAAGTTGAGCACTGAAATGATATCATTGCAAGTCCAAACACTAGGCTCAAGCTCTACAAAAGTTGCTAGGATACTTCACTATGGAGATCCTGAGCTAGATGAAGATATTATTATACCTCCTTATGACTCCAAGACCATAACCATTGAGCAAATAACTAAGATACAGAATGCACTGGATAGGAGAAAAAGGAAGGAGTTACTCAAAAAAGAGTATAAACACAACCAAGCATTGAATGACATTAAGGACATCTTGATGGATGCATTTAGCTTGCAGTAACCAGATGAATCAAGACTCATAATGGAGCAACTATCAGATATAGTTGACCAGGTGACCAATGAAGACCAAGATACTAATGCTAAACTCATGGAATGGTCAAAAAGAAAATTTCAAGGGAAGGTAAATGAAAAGATATTAGGTGATATAGCACTAGCATAGGTAGAGTTGGCTAAGAATATTGAAAAAGTCAAAACTATACTTAAGAACACTTTCTCATTGTACAAAAAATTGTGTGACTTTTCCAACTTCACACAAGAGACTAGCCAACGTATATTAAGCTTGGAGAAAAATAATAAGATTTCTAGCATGCAATTACCCTTAAATCTAGCTCAAAGTGAGAAGCATTTTACACAATCACTTCATACTCAAAGGGAGTTAACTATACTCATAGCAGAGGAAGCCAATATAAAGGCTAAATTGATGCAAATTCAATCCTTTATCACCCCACATTTGGGAGTCCTCCATAAGGAGCAAGTATATGTAGAAATAGTCCTAAAGAGGGATCATAATATTTCTACACTTGATGGACTCATACACGTTGCTGTAGAGACTACCATCTAGTAGAAGTCACTTAAAATTACTTTGGAAAATTGGGATGCAGCTCTAAAAGTGCTCCTGGAGGTAAATAATAACTTTTTGGCTAAGTATGGTATTACTCCTTAGAACCCTTTGACATTAGTGTCAAAAAGGGGGAGATAAGAAATAAGACAAAGTGATGAAGATATAACTAAGGGGGGGCATATTATAAATTTTGATTACATTCTTTCATTCATTTTGAGAATAAAAAGGAAAGTTTGTAGATAGCCAATAGGGGGAGATAAGTAATAAGACAAAGTGAGGGGGAGATACAAAATTTTGGCAATCATATGGAAGATAGCTCTATTCCATATAAGATCTAATACAAAATGCAAGAATTCCATAGCTTTGATAGATCAGATATAGAATATAGGTATAGAATACAAGAACAAGGCAAAAGAAAAAGACTATCAAGCACATTAGCATAGAATTTTGGTTTCAATAATGAATAAGGCACAATTAGCTTAGGGGGAGTCATAAGGTATATTGTTCCTTACAAAATTTTGAAATTTTGCATATATGTTGAGCAAAATGAAAATGGTACTAATAAGGTTAGTTCAATAATGCATGCATAGTTAAGTGTTTTTGACACTCATGTCAAAGGGGGAGATTGTTGGTCTCAGAATGGTTTTGACATTCGAGTGTCAACACACTTAACCACTTTCACTATACATGCCAAGTACACTATGTATGCCAAGCTATAGTATGTGCCAAGCCAGTATTTCAATAGGTGTTGAGTGACTTTAGGTGCTGAGTAAGAAATAGATGCCGAGTGATATATAGGTGCTGAGTCACAGTTGATGTCAAGCAAGTTAGAGTGCTTCATATGCTGAGTGAGTCAGAATCATACATGTGTTGAGCAAGACATAATGCAATAGATGTTGAGCAAAGTAGGATAGTTTAGTATGTGTCGAGTAACATAGAATTAGCATATCAATTTGTGCCCTCAAAAACTCAGATGTAAACCATTTTTAGAGCTGACATAGAAAGATTTTGAAGGAAAACAAGGATAAGAATGAATCTTGTATATTTCCTATGCAACCAATCAGAAAAATGCAAGGAATGAGTAGGAAATTACGATTCAACATGGATCGTAGATCCATACCTAACCCTAAGTCTTTAAAATATTTAAAAGGAGGACAAAAACCCCATTGTAAGTGTGGATGAGAATAGTGTATGGGAAAACTATAGCAAAATTCAATGTGAAGTGTGAAAGACTTAGTGAAGTGAACAGTAATTGCACATCTAGTTGATTAGAAAGTAAAAGGGACACGATTAGATATCATATCTCAAAGGATCAAGACTAGAATGAGTACATCAAGTGCCTAAAATCAGCAATTAAAGATTGTAAGCAATTAGGTCAAAGGATTTCTAATACTCTCTTACCGCTATATTAGATAAGTGAAAACCCTATGAAGATAGGTTAGCCTAACAACTACTTTGTACATCATTTGAAGAGGTGATTAAATCCTTCAACAGGGTGAAACTTCATGTAAAGTGTTTTTAAATCCTCTAACTATGTCACTATTGACACAGTGTAAACTCTTTAACAGGGTAGACCATCGCAAGTGGTCAAACAATTATTGCTGCAGTGATTTTTGTGGGTATCATCCCCACCCTAGTTTTACCTTCTTATTCTTTGAGGGTTTTTGGGTTACCAAATTTGGTGTTATGTATGTTGATGCATGTGTTTATTTTATGTTCATTTAATATGTTCACATGCATGTTGTTTTCAATTATTTGTTTCAAAGGAGTTGAAAAGGCTAAAGTGTGGTACTTCTAATTCACCCCCCCTCTCATAAGTACTCTTCCATTTTGAACATTCCAACAGTTTTGTTTATGTCACCTCTTGAGACTCACTCTTAAATTTCTTCTAGTTCCCAAATTAGTATTCAAGATATTGTAGGTAGCATATAAATATAATTGATAATTCTTCATCTTTGTGGAACAATACTCATGTAACTCCACCCACACCCCCCCGCCCCCCCAACCTATTTTTTTAATACTCTTAATAACTTCAAATTTGTGTTTGAAAATTTGAAATAGAATATGTTACAATCAATTTTTGAAATATTTTAATATTATAGTTTTTTTTGTCCATAAGAATAATTAATTTATCTATGTTTTATTGAATCCCTTCTACTCTCTATACTCTTATTATTTTCTATGTTTAACATTTATTTATCCAATTTCATTTAACTTTAATCCCTTTTATTTTCTAATATAATAATAATAATAATTTCATATTAGATGGTTAGTAGGAATGACAAACTGATACTACTTTCAATTTAATGACATATTCCATTAATGCTCATTTATCTTATTGGTAATTTCCACTGTCTTATGCATCCCTATGATTTTGGGTTTGTAACATGTTTTGGACTTTTTAATGGTAAATGGGATTTCAATTCAAATAATTTGGAAAGAAATTTTCATTTGATGAGCATAGATTTGGTAAAGATAATACACAAATACCAATGCTTATTATCTTATTTATGATTTTACTCTCCTCATGTACTTGTATTTCAGTCCTTTTTTATGAACTTATCTCCCAATCTAATTTATTTTAATTTGACTACCCATTTTTGGTTATATCCTTTCATTACCATTTCATATATATCTCCCTCACCATTTAATAATTAACATTAGTGGTGTTGTTCTCTCTAAGTTTTGTTGTCTATTAATGTCAAACACTTAGTCATAAATAAGGCAGAGTTAGTTTGTCATCATTATGATCTAGGTACTCTATATAGGCTAAGTAATGTAAATATTTGTAAATAATCATGTATATGCCAAGCTTTATAGGAGCCAAGAATTTTGTTGGTCAGTGAGTACTTTTATATATGACTCAAGTCAGTTAAGACTGAGCAATGACAAGAAGAGTAGTTATGACTAAGCATCAAAGACAATGCGTGTTGAGTAACACAAAGTGAATATAAATGTATAGAATGGTAAACACTTTGAGATTAACTATTTTTGAGCTAATATGTAAATATAATTTAATGATTGTAGAGTTTTTTACAAAGGATGTTATGCATTTTGACATGGATCACTGATTGCTATGGAGAATGGAAAGCCAATCAGATGAAGAGGAAAAAAGGAAAACATCTAGAAGACTCTATAGATGTCCTTAAATAGGTATATCCAAATCCTATTTTCATATAAGTGATGGAATGAGATCATGGATGATAGTGTGAACTATGTGAAGGATGTTAAGGAGTTAAGTTTTGGATGCTACAAGAGAAAGTTGTGAAGTAATTTGAGTTACCAATCTTATTGAAGTAGTGAAGGAAAGAGTAAAGATATATTAGATAAGAGATTAGATCAGAGATTGGAAGGAGGAGATTCATAATCAACATTATAATTACAAACTAAAGGATCAAGGACTGAATCAATTTTTGATAGACTGAATCTGGGTAAATCTCTTAACAAAGTGGTTTCAACAAGCTTTTTACAAATCTCTTAATTGAGTCCTTAATTCATTGTAAGTTTAAAATTCTTTAATTAAGGTAGACATAATAGTCTTAAATCTTTTAACAAAGAAGACCCCTCATAGGTAAGATCATCAGAATTGATGAAAATTGTAGTCCTAACATGATAACTTTGTTACTGCAGTACTAAAGATTTGTGTTTGTCATCCCCATCCTAGTTTTAGCTTCACCTTGGAGGGTTTTTGGGTTAGAAAAAATTTGTGTTATGTGTTTACAATTTATGGATGTGATATTTAGTTAGATTTATTTTAGAATTTGATATTTGAAGTTACATTATGCATAAAATAGATATGAGATGGTTAATATGGTGAATATAGTCAAGTTTTGAAGGATAATTTTTTTATAGATCCTGATTCACCCCCCTCTTAGTATCTTGTTTCCAAATAAGAATTCCAAAAATTGGTATTAGAGAAGAGTTCCCTTCAAAGAAGTCTAACAACTTAAGAGTTTAGATCTTGGAGATGGAGGCTTACAAATTGGGAAAAAGCATTGAAATCAAATGATTGACATCTAACTCATACTACAACTTGAAGTAGCAAGAGAGGAAATGAGAAAAATTCGTAGGAAAAAGGAAAGATACAACCATTCAAAAAAATGACACATTGTATCAAGAAGTTGATACATAAGAATTGATTGAAGATAGAAATTATAGTGAAAGTGATGCAACCATTACAGATCTATTGGAGAAGAACAATATACTGAATGAATATGTCAGAGGATTTAAAAGAGAACATGAAGTCTAGTTAGTAAGAAAATGTGAAGTGATCAAACTAAAAAAAGAAATATGAAGAAGACAAAGCTATGAATGAGGAAGATAAAAGACAATTGGCTATTATATCTGAAGAAAGATCATTTGAAGTAAAATATGTACAAATATTTAGCTAGACATGATGAATCAACTAATGCTTGAAAATAAGGAACTAAAACATAAAGACACGGAGATAGAAAATACAAGATCAGAGAGTGACCAACTAAGGAATGAGTTAAGATTTGAGAAATAAATTGTGGAGAGATTGAACAAGCCCAGTGAAGTAATAAGGTACTTTAAAAAACTGATGAGGTACTCAAGGTCATCTAGTAACACCTATGCATTAGGGCATACACAGAAATACTCATCTACTGAAATAGGAAAATCACCCAAGAGTGGAGAGATAAGAAAGGTAAAATCAATAGACAAATCTACATGTTATTATTATGGAAAACTTGGACATATTGCAAAAAATTTCCAAAGTAAGAAAGATATACAAAACCCTCAACCTAAGTTTTCTGGTAATTGGTTTTATTGCAAGAAGCAAGGACATCAAATACATGAGTGTAGATCAAGGATGAGCCATACACCTACTACACCTAGATTTCAGGGATATTGCTACAATTGTCAAAACTATGTACATAGAGAAAATGAATGTAGACGACAAGAAAATTGGACAAACAAAAGGAAAAACTAGTTGTCACAAGGTTGGACATGTGAACAAGAACTGCAGTATCTAAGCACCAATACCCAAAAATGAACACATCAAAGGTAAAGGTAAAAGTAAAGTGGACATTAAAAAAAAAGAGATGAATCAAACCTGGAAGAAAAAGGAGGAAGATGGAAGCAATGGAACAAATGAAGTTTAGATCGCCCAATCCAATGGAGAAGGTGATCACACTAGCTCAAACTAATTAAGAAAGATATGTAAGGAATTGTATAGGAAATGATTTATCTTAAATCAATTCCTAATATAGATTGTGCCAAAGTTCATATCTACATGAGAAAAGATACATTAGGATAGATCTATGGAAAGAATAGAGTGTTAATATCATTTTGGTTTTTAAAAAAATTGACAAAACACTTAGTCATCATCTAGCATGATTAGTTGGTCATTACCACAATCGAGCTACTATTTACGCCAAGTGCATAGTGCATGCTGAGTGGAAAAAGTGAGCCGAGTAATCAGAGCATGTCAAGCATAAGTTGTAGATAATACATGTCGAGTGATATGATAGTTAGTGTCAAGCATTCAGTATGCGTTGAGTCACTTAGGTGCTGATAAACAATATATGTCAACAATTTAGTATGTGCTAAGTGATTCTAATGCCAAGTAACAATATGTACTAAGCCATTCAGAACCTAAGTAAACAACACAAGAGCACAATGAAGGCCAAGCATTAGAAGCTTATTGCTGTCAAGTAGCCAATCAATGACATAGATGTTTGTAATGGCACAAAATTCTATGTAAACTATTTTTGGTGACATGAACATGAATTTTTAATATTAATAGATAAGGATGGATTCATATCATGTATCCCTATGTAATACATACAACCAATCAAAAAAGAAGAAGCATAAGGCAGTAAAAGCAATCAACTAGAGCCGTTAATTATGACCTAGATCATCTCCATGATGCCTATTTAAAGAGGAAAACCCAAAGGGGGAGTAGATAGTGTGTGAAGGAGTATATGAAGGAGAGTATCTTATGTGAATGGAAGCATGGAGAGGATGGATGATTCAATGAAAAACAAAGCAAAACCAGTTGAGAAGAACAAATCAATTGTGAAGACAAGCAATGAAAGATTAGAGAAGAAATATTAGATTAGAAGGATCAAGATACACATTATAAAGAGAAGATCTGACATCTAGTAGAGAGTTGCTAATCGAAAGATCAAGTAATAGATCATTCTTATAGATGACAATAGGGTGAATATCTTAATAGAGTAGTCCTAACATGCTTTTGTAAATCTCCTAATAAAGTTCTTACCTAATTATAAGTTTAAATCCTTTAATAAATGTGAGACCTAATATTCTTTGTAAGACTTTAATAGTGAAGACCTCTCACAAGGTAGATCATAGTGTATGTAAAACTTTGTATCCATAATTAGCCATACTTTATTGCTACAATAGTGAAGATTTGTGGGTGTTATCCCCACCCTAGTTTTACCTTCTCCTTGGAAGGCTTCTAGGTAACCAAAATATTTTTTGTTATGTGTTAATTTACTTTATGTTATGGATGTGATGCATTCTTATTTCAATTTATATATTAAGTTATGAGATGGATGATGATGAAATGTTTTAGAGGTAAAAGTTTTAAGTATTGATTCACCCCCCTCTTTGAACTTACTTTCCCATTGTTATTTCCAATGATTGGTATCAAAGCTAAGTTCTCTTGAAGGAAATTATTAAGAGGTAAGATCTTGAAGATGGAAGTATGCCATTTGGGAAAGATCATTGACAACTAGAAGATTCAAATATAGCTTGTAGTACATCAATTAAAGGAAGCAAGGGATGAATTGTAGCAATCATTAAATAGAAGAAAGGATATGACCATTCAAAAAAATGAAACTCAATATGAAGAGATAGACACTAAAAGATTGTTTGAAGACAAGAACTCCAAAGAATTTGATGAAGCAATTGCAGATCTAATGAAAAAGAATGGTGCCCTAAATGAAGAAGTCAAGAATATAAAAAGAGGACAAGAAACTCAATAAATTATTCCATGCAAGATATCTGAACAGAAAAAAAAAATATGATGAAGAAAAGGTTATGATTGAAGAAGAAAAAAGGATACTAGTGTTGGGACTCAAAATTGAAGCCCTAATTTTGAGTACCATTGAAAAAATCAAGCCTTATAAACACGTTTTGATGCACGTGTACCTGGCTATCCACTCAAGGCCTAAGAGGTGTTTCATGTTTCTAACACCTTGAATTTAGTATTTCTATGTGTTTCATGATGATAAATTGTCATTTGGAGTCATTTTGTGAAGTCTCGTTTTGAACAATTGTAAATTTTGCATTTTTGCTCAAGTGTCAAACAACGACAGGAGGTTGTGTTTACAATTGAATATCTCACACCCAATAATGTTTCATGACTCACTACTTTGGAAGTGTTTACTGTTCATACTAGATAGCCTATGTTTTATATTTTGAGTCATTTTGAATCTATTTGACTAGCTTTTGAATCCCCCAAAGTTGGTCATTTATCAATGTCATGCTGATATGAATTGTTCTGAATTCTGGGAAGCCTTGTTCGACTTGTTATAATTTTGACCCAGTTGACTAAATTGAGAAATTTAATTTTTCATTGCATTTTAGAGGTCAAAGACTTGCTATTTTTCAATTTTGAGCCTATGGTGAATCCTTTTGGTAAGTTTTCGAACATGATTCCAAATGCAACTTGTAATTTTTTACTGGTGTCAAGAAATGTAGATTTGATCAGTACCCCTATTCATGATGTCATAACTTGAGATCCATGATAGGTGAGATTGAATGGATTATAATACTATGTTTTCCTCTAAAAATACTTTAAGTGTTCCAATTTTCAAGTTTTGATGAATCTGTATGCACACTTTCCCAGGTCCATTCCTTTTGCAAATAACACTTTTTTGCCATTGTTTCCAAGATACAAATTTTGAGTAGCCTACTTTGAACTCTTTCCAAATTCACCCAGTTGTTTTTCATGAGCCCAAATCATAGATTTATACTCTCCTCATGATAGTGAACCAATGCCCTAGTTTTTGTTTTCCCAATTGTCAGTTTGCCTAGTTTTCAAAGCCAAATCTGCATGCAATTTATTGTTTTCTGACATGTTTTCTTGCAAACAATTCTAAAAGGGAAACTTCAATAGTCAATATCTTTTGACTAAGAATTTTTCATGAGATGAGATTCGGTAGGGTAAAAGTATGCAGGACAGGGAATCAGTGTGTTTGATTCAAGAGCCTATTCAAGTGTTTGGATCAATTTTTAAAGCCAATCGATAGACCTTGTTAGATGACAATCATAGTTTGTAGACTAATGATAAAATGTGATAGAGTAGTGATTAAATTTGTTTCTAGTGGTTGAATTTGTTTCAAATTAGTGCCATAGGGTGAATGAGTCATTTTTGTAGTTCATTTGTTCAAAAATGATTTTTTTTTAGTCGAACCCACTCTGGGGCCTGACTGACTCCAAGTTGATAAAGTACTTTATGAAATTGAAGATGTCGAGAATATGTTGCAATGATTCATTGCATACAATATCACTAAATAATAGAGATTTAAAAGGAAAATCTTGAAGTGCTATTAATACTTTTCAAATGCAAACATATGAAAGGTTATGAGAAATTGATGAATTTCAACTAATGATTTAGTGTTGCTTGGTTTGGAGAAGGAATGTACAATGATTAGAAGATATTGCTTTCCTTGAGGATGATGTTATATATTTCCTAAGATTTGTCCATTCAAGTCCAAGTCAATTGTGGCAGAAAAAATCTTTGCAAGTTGAAAGAAGAGAAATTGTTATATGCTAAAGTTGAGAGTGGGCAAATAACCTTTGGATTGATTTTTTTAAAAATGCAGATCTGGTTGCAAAACTAATTTTAACTGATAGAGAATAGGGTGCACTGTGGGTTTTTGTTCATCTCTATTGAGTGATGATTTTTTAGCATATGTGTTTTCAAATGAGTTACAACATTGGACTGACTCATCAGATAGGAAGTAATTAATATGAATCAACAAATCTAGTATAAGAAATTTGATCATATAAAATTACTTGACAAGTATTTGAAAACATTATTACACTTTCTAAGATTCTCCTAATTAGTTCATGCCAAAATTAGAAGCCATGGCTGAAGAAATAAAGAAAGAAGCCGTAGGGGATCTTGGAAGAAGACAAGGGTAGCTTGTGTATAGGCTGAGGCTTGAGTAAAACTCAATGCTAAGCAAGAAAGACAGAGACCATCAATTAAAAGGAACTCACATAAAAGAGTAGGTACCCACATCCATAAGCTACTAGTTGAAAGGAAAAGGGAAAAAATGTCAAGTAAAAGAAGTCTACACCAGTTTAAAGGTGAGGGAGAGACACCACATTCAAACTACCTTCATATATCTGCAAAAAGAGAAATGTGTGGGGAGGTATGGTAGCAATTGAAAAGGAAGGCGTAACACATGCAAACAATGACAACATGTGTTGAAAAGGAGCTACAACGCTAAAGGGGAGGACCCATGGTAGAGTTTCCCACGTGGCAGGATGGAAGACCATGTGAGTAGAAGAAAGAACAAGAGTTGCTACATTGAAGAGAACATTCACAGCTAAGGCAGGGAGAAGGCGTGCTAAGGGGAAGATCATCGAGAGCACTTGTTACAGGGAGTCATCTTCCTTGATATCATTTTTCTCATTGTCTCTAGCTCAAAAAGCTTCTTCCTACTCCTCAACTTCTTCTTTTGTATTTGAAGAAGATGGATTTTTCATGCCTTATAAGAGCTTCTTTCCTAATCATATCCCTAATGAACTAGTTTAGCCAAGTAGGAAGATTTTGAAAGTAGAGCAAGTGGATTCTAAATTCTAATCCTCGAAATGCTCATACAATATAGCAAATTCACTATAGGTCAAATTGTGTGGCATCTATTTTGATGATGCAGAACAAGAGATGCATCAAGGGCTGACAATGCAAAGGATGAAGGAGGCAATCCCCATTAAAACAATAGACACCAACATGTAAAGGAGTCACCAAGATAGAAGTGTAGAACAGGGGCAAAATAGTGATAAGCTCTCAGTCCCACACTGGGAATATAACGACCCTTTTAATAGTTTAAGTAAGAAAAAATACTATGGACTAAATGTCTAAAAGACATGGCCTTTTTGAAAGGCCAAAGGTTCATGTGGTGGAACCCATGGGGCTTGTGCCCAGCTTGACAAAAATGAAAATTTTGAAGGATTATGCAATACAAAACTAATGACATCAACATGATCAAGTGGTGCCAAAAAAGATGAAGAATTCGAGAAGGCACCATGTTGCCATTGAAAAATGGGAGGATTTTCCAATAGAAACATGGCACCTAGCCAGAAAACATAAAAACTTGTGAGAGGTTGCATGGGTCCGATCTGGATGATTTGGTGGTGAAATGGTGGTGTCAACAAATTAGTGAAGGACAAGTGGCATCACATGAGAGAATAGAGGAATTCTCTAGGAAATGTAACATGAATTTGATGGTTGCCATGTTGCCACTAGAAAATGAGATGATTTTTTGATAGTGACATGGTGCGTTGCTAGAAAACCCAAAAATTTTGGTGAGCAGTTGTGAGTGTCTGGGACCTGGTTGGAATAGTTAGACCGCTCCAATGTTGACATGTGGCAAGACAATCAAAATAACTTTGATCTAGATTGAAAAATGAAGAAAATTTCAAAAGGCATAAATTTTAATATTTTATTAGTTTCTCCTAAGAAAAGTATGGGTTAGATTTTAAATAAAGTTTTAATTTGTAATATAGTTCAAACTTTTGAAAAAGACAAATTTATGCAATAATACTCTGCAAAGGTATAGTTGGGGACTTGAATATTTAAATGGCTGACAAGGGGGTATTTTTCACCCAAAATATACACTCTAATATACCATTCGAACTAAGAGGAAATTAACTTTTTGAATATGGAGTCAAATTTTGGACATATATTCACTAGTTCACTCTATAAGTAGATTTATGTTTTCTAGGGCACTCTCAACATAATAAGTACAATTCATCATTGAGCATTAAAATTGGTTAGAGGGTAGATTTAAAAGCTTGTTGAAGCTTGAATGTGGAAAAAAGTGATTATGATAAGTTTTTCTTTCCTTTAGAGGTCATTTAAACTAATTTTTGCCTTTGCCTTGATTTTCGATCTAGCATCAAAATTGGTTATGTTTTTCAATCAAAATATCTGAATCGCTTTATGCTTTTGGATGCCAAAATGATGAAGAATTGATTTACCAGTTGCAGAGAGAGATTAGAGAGATTCTTTCTATTGCTAAGAGATGTTTTCCAAGTGGACATATATTGTCCTCACAATAGATCTAGGAATTCACTCTCCTCTATATTATTCTCTTTCTCATTCTTTGTAGAGGTTCTAGTTTTGGAGAAAAAATGACTCATTGCTATGATACCATGTGCGTTCCAATTTGGAGTTTTCTTAGATTTGTGAAACTAGGGTTCTAGTATTGATGTGTTCTCATCACTATGACAACATTTATTTAGCATATTTCTCTCTATTATTAATAACAGTTGTAATTCCTTAGAAGCAATTAGATTATATAGACATTTGTTGGGTATATTCTAAGTTTTGGCATACATTTGATGTATTGGTTTCAAGGAGATTAATACAGAGCATCATTTTCTTAGTTTCATTCTGATTCTCATCGCCTCTCTCTATAATTTGCAATATTTTGTGGTTTTGGGACAAAGAGCTTAATCCCTTTTGGAGCCCCTTAAAGCTGTATGTCTTATGCATTTTGCTATTGGAACAAAGAACCAAGTAAATGCTTAATACATTTGACAGGGTTGCTGGTTATTTGAGGAGGATATTATAATAAGTATGAGGTCTTTGTGAACACTGATGTCTATTTGCAAGGTGAATAGATAGATTAGATATCTAAGTGTATGAGTATATTTGGATATCTAGGTGTATGTTATAATTTAGTTAATGCCCAATGGATAAGGGACTGATCAGCTAGGAGATTGCATGCATTTACTATTGCATATTTGGGGTTGTGTTGATAATCAACATCATTAATCAAATGCTTTTCCCTTTCATCTTGAAGAGCTAAAAATTGTGTCCCTCAATTAGCTTGTGAATTTCATTATCTTGCACTTAGCTATTGTAGATCTATGTTATTGCATGAGTCAATAAGAGATTAACTATTTTATTTTCTTTAATAGATTTAGGAATATGTTTTAGCACTGGTACCATATAAATTGAATCTAAGGTCCACTTGCCCAAGTTTTGCTGAGCCTAAAGTAGAAGAAGGGTCTAGCCTTATAGTTGGCCTGGTGTCTAAAAGGATATGTTAAAAATGGGAGTTAGTTTCCCCTAGACGTGTCTTGTTCTCGTCAGGGTATTTTGAAACTTGTAGCATTTCAAAACACCAACAACTAGAAAATAAACTTGAAGAGAATACATTAGATGTGTTGAAAGTTGCAAACATTCAACTAGATATGATGAATCAATTGATGCTTGTAAATCAAGAATTGAACATGAAAGACATTGAGATTACAACTTTGAAATCATAGAATGACCTACTATAGAATGAATTGAAAAGAGAGAAGGAATTCATTGAAAGGCTTAATAAGCCTAGTGAAGCCACAAATCACTTTTAAAAAATAATGAAATCATCAAGAATAAATGATGATACTACTATATTGGGATATTATACTTTTGATGTAGGAGAATCAACCAATAGTGGTGATCAAATGAGTAATAAAGGAAAGAACAAACCCACTTGTCATCAATGTGAAAAATTAGGTCATACAACTAATGTTTGTAGAAGCAACATTGGCAGTCAAAACCCTAAGTAGAGAAATAGAGGACACTACTATAACTACAAGAAGTAAGGACATTAGGCACATGAATGTTGGACCAAGATCATCAACACTCAAAAATTTGAAGGTTACTATTACAATTTTCAGAAGTATGGACACAAGGCATATGAATGCAAATCTAAACCTAAGTGGACATCAAATAAGAAAACAAAGTACAAGTTCACACAAACTCTTTTTGTTGCACTAGTACAAAAACAACAAAAATTGTAGATATCTAACTAAATTTGATCATGTGACCAATGGTAGTTTATTGCCAGACATTTATCTACCAAGAAAATTTATGACTAAACTATTTTAATCATTTATTTGGTCATTCATTTAGTCATATATTGTTGTTTCTTGGTAGTTTATATTGTAGTTTATTTGATATTATATTTGGTAGTTGATATGGTAGTATATTTGGTAATTTATTTAATCATTAATTTAGCCATATTAGGGCATGATGGAATTGAACCACCATCTTCCTACTTATAATGCAGGTGCTCTTCCATTAAGCTAGTACCCTTTAAAGAATAATACAAAAATTGACAAAGTTATTTTCCCAACATTAGGTCTACCATGATCATGGTCACTATAACATGATACACTCTTCTCAAAGAACACAAATTCTAGTTACTATGAAAAACAATAGTATAAATCTTTATCAATAACAATTCAACAATTTTATATTATTATATTCAAGCATTTTAGAATTATATTTCATGTCAATTATACTTCTCTAAATTATTGTAGTGATAAACTCTTACAAAATATATTTTGGAGCACTTTGGCTACACACAACTATTGTTCCTTGTGCTAACTTCTTAGAAAAAGATACAAATGATTATGCAATATATGTCAATAAAATAGACAACTAGGAGATACAAATTTGTCAAACAAGTAGAATATAAATCAATTATATGGACAACCAAGGGATTCAGTCTCATAGATAATTATACCCTAAAATTAATGTTCATCCACTACAACAACTAGTATTTCAACCACTAAATGAGTCATCGATCCAATATTGTAAATTCTCCCAAGATGTGGAAGCATAAATAGAACACTTGCATAGTTGAGAAATACCACACGTTGTATTTGCAAACTAATATGTAGCCATGTAGTCTCACATCAACATTACACCATAGTCCCACAGTTCCTTAATAGTCAAATGAAACTATTTCCATGCTTGTAAGTGATTTGGTTTTATTAATAGCAACTCACATTCTCATAACCATAGTTTCAATGCATAGGCAGCCTATCATGGTGAGGGAAAGAAGCCCTTGCTTGTCATCATACAAAAATAAAAAAGAAAAATGTGTTGAATTCATGAGTCTATCCCATACAAATCCTACCTAAAAGGAAGAATTGAAATTTTTTAAATGTATAGTTTTAATGCAACTAGAATAAAAAGAAGTGAGAGAATAGGGTTAGCTATGCTAGTCAACAATGAATTGCAAAATTGCATTTTTTCAATGACAAAATTAGGAAAAAATGCCAATTTGTGATTTTTCTTTAATTTTTCTACAAGTAAAGATGAATTTATTATTCAGGATTCAAATCATATTTTTTTTGATGTTTTTAAGCTAATCAATTTCTCAAAAATACATATGATTTTCTTGATAATTGTTAAGTAAGAATAGTTAAGCTATATGCCTCATCTTTTCTAATGTTAACATCATGTTGTTAAAAGATGCATTCATTCCAATTCCATATTTAATACTTATAGTAAGAAAGGTTTTGTTATCATTTTGATGATCATTAATAAGAATGGGCATTGAATTAGGAACACATTTTGGACTTCATTTTATTTCCAAATTTCTTGATATATTGAGAAGCTCATATTCCTCTATATATATTTTTTATTTAGACACACTACAAATATTCTTATTTCACTACCTTTAAACCCTTAGTTATTACTTAATTACCAACTACAACTATAAAATAGGAAGGTAGGTTTTGTTAGTACTTGGATAATACAAATTTTAGCATAAATGTGAATATAGTAGCACTTGGAGGCTTATATATTTTTCCTGATGTATAGAACTCTAAACATACTATTTAGTTTTCAAGCCTGTGTAGGAATATGATTGAATTCTGTAGGCACAATATTTTGCATAATCTGACTACTATCTGCATTGTGTATGAATTTGGTGACCTCGGTTAAATGATTAAGGATCCTTCAATCAAGAAGTCCTTTCATGTTCATACCCCGTGCCCTTTTTTGAGATGTTGATAAATATGTTGGGAATGTCTAAAAGCAAGATTCAATTAATATACATCGAGTTATACCAAACAACATGCATCTACTTGGTATCATCTTGTTATAGTTTGGCATAACAACATCTTCTTCTAACTATTTTAGACTACATGGTTTGCTTGGAGCATAGTGTTGACCTCCTACATCCCATACCATGACATCCCCATGCATTGAGAGACTTGAAAATATAACACTTCTATTTAGGAAAGTATATCCTACATAACTAGAGCACCTAAAATTAGAAACACCATTATCACAAATATCTCCATGTAGGCTGCATTATTCGTCACACCCAATAGTTGATTACTTTGCTCCTATTAAATCCCAAAATAAAATTTCATGTTACAATTTATCATGTAGATTTAAAAAATTAAAAGAATCTATTAATTAACCATGATGATTGTTTGAATGAATAGATATTAATAGTGATGGAGCTTGAGATGGAACAAATGAAGCTTGAGTTTTAACAGTGTATAGACAACATCAATCTTCATCCTTGATATGATTTGGTTCAAATTAGGCATGTTAAGGCTATTGATATAAGTCTATCCTCGCTATATGTGTGTTTATTTTTTTTGTGTGTGTGTCTATATATATATATATATATATATATATGTATGTATGTATGTATGTATGTATATATGTATATATATATATATATATATATATCTATATGTATATCTATGTATATATACATATATATACATATATATACATAGATATATATACATATATATACATATATACATATACATATATATACATATATATACATATATATACATATATACATATACATATATATACATATATATACATATATACATATATATATACATATATATATACATATATACATATATATACACACACACACATATATATATACACATATATATATACACATATATATATACATATATATACACATATATATATATACATATATATATATATACACACATATATATACATATATATATATACACATATATATATATACATATATATATATACACATATATATACATATATATATATACATATATATATATACATATATATATATATACATCTATATATATATATATATACATGTATATATATATCTATACATATATATATATACATATATGTACATATATATATGTACATATATGTACATATATATATATATATGTACATAATACATATATGTACATATATATATGTACATATATGTATATATATAAAGCCAATACAAATCACATACATGGTTACTAGGTGTATTTTGATTCTGTATCGTGTTGTACAAGTACTGCATTTATGGCTAAGTCTTACATACACAATCTTTTTGAGTACTTTTGAGTCTATACTCTTCCTTACAATGTATTGTTCTAGCTTGTCATGTTGCCTGTTAGTCTATTTTAAGTAGTAAGCTCTTAGGTCAGCTTTCTGAAGTATAACAACATGGGGTTCTAATGAAATTTTTGAATTAGTATATTTGGTAACACTAACAATAATTACATTACATACAATCTATTATACTTGTTTTCTTATAATCACTATTGTAGGGTAGTACTAAGAACCTATGAATGTTAGATAAGTGAATGTTGTACTCTTATCCTAAAAACTATTCACTTATCCTGAATATAGATAAGTGATGGTCTTATAATTGCTCTTCTTTTTATTTAAGAGAAATCTATTTTTAGGTCTCCAAATAAAAAAACATTTCTACATTTAATATGGAAAATGTATCTTCTATTTTACATCCTTGGTATCTATTGGCATAAGTCTTACACATGAGATTTTCAAAATGTACCATTTGGTCATTAAGCAATCTAGATCTTTGTTGTCTTCATTGATATTACATTGGTATCCTTAAATCTAATGTAGGGCTCTGGAAGTTAGTAAAGGTATGAATAATTCTCTTTTATAAGGAAAGTATATAATAATGTGAAGGTCTCTAAAACATCTAATACAGAGATATTTCAACACTTACAACTTTGAATCTTAACCATTTTAATCTTAATCATAGAAATATATGAATTTATTCTAAACATCTAACTTTCTATTCTCCTTTAATATTTGTTCTATTCAACTCATTATTTTAATAGTTTTCTCATTCAATAGCATCACAAAGGAAGGTAGGGATTGTTATCTACTATCACTATAGTAATAAAATATTCCATTAGCATGCAAGTGGGGACTATAATTTGCAGGTTAGAGTAGAGTGATCTTCAAAATATAATCAAAGATGTCTTTCAAATGATAATCTGTAAATATATAAGATTAACATTATGTTGTAATTCATGACAAGGATGCATCCCTAGAATTTTTTAACTATTATGTAAGCTCTAAAGGAGAAAATGAACATCTTCAAAAAAATGGTAAATCCATGAAATTTTATCTTATACAGGGATATGCCCTTACATTCTTCCTGAATGAGTGGTAAATGGATATATTAATATTGGCATTATGGTGAAAAAAGAAAAAATATAACTAGATTCCAAGCCAAATCTGAATCTTTTAAATGAATTCATAGACATTAAAAAATTAGGAGATAATGTAGTTGATGCAGAAGAGAAGGTCTCTTTTATTCTTGGTCAGATCAAGGGTTCTGAGGAGAATGACTTAAATGGATAGAATCACATTTATGTGGGAGATGCAAAACAAATGTTATTTCTGAACATGGAAGAAAGTAGGAACAAGAATATCTCCATAATCCATATGAAACTATCAAATATTATTCTTCTAAATTTGACTATGTGATTTTTTTTCTTTTGGATTGATATCACACAATCAAATCCAAATCTAGAAGCATATTTGATTGAAGAAAGCAATAAATTGGTACAGGACAATTCTAGATAAATAATGGACTATAGATAGTCAAAAGGGCTCTATAGGATGGTAGGCATGAAATGTGCATTCCCACCCAACCTAATGGGTCTACATGTAGGCAGCTAAAGGGCTAAAGCACCCACCCCATAGCTGGTTCCAAATTTTTGATGTGGGGTGGGAATGTAAGGAGGCAATATAGCCCCCCACCCCCTACCACAGAAGCATCATAAACAGAGGGAAGGGACCCTCTCTATATCTCTGTGAGCATATAAACCAATTGAATATAGAGATAGGGAAATTCTATAGGCCCCACACACAATTTCCAAGTGACTTAAGGAAAGGGAGGAGGGATAGGGGTTAGATGACACTAATGATAAGATGGAATGCACTAATCTAGATTCACTTTTTGTCAAGCATTCAACTTGTCAAGTAGTGAAGTAGAACTCATGAATGTACTCTATGGATTAAGGATTGATCAAGAAGGATGCCCTTCCTCTCTTAATGTAAGGGGTGATCACTCGTCTCGATTCCCCAGATCAATCTTTTCATGATGCTCTTTGGTATGGGCTACACTAGGACTCAGGAATGAAGCTAACAACTCATAAACCTTCATCCAGGGCCCCTCCTTTAATGGAAAACCCCCTAGATTGTTACATTTGGGAGAGCACTATTAGGAGTAAGAGTAACCTGTAACCACATTATTCACTCATGTATTTCTGATACATGGTTATGGGCCTTAGGTCTATCCTAGATGGACTTCTTTTGTGAGTAAATAACCTAGATGGAGCATTGTATATTATTAAACATGTTTTGACTATTTAGGAGAAAAAACTTCACAAGGCTCATTAATAAATTAGATTTCCCTGCAAATAACCATAAATAACCGAGATCCATTTCTAAATTTAACCTCAGAATGGTAATTCCATGAAAACTAATTATTGAACTTAGGAAACCCTAATGAACAATAGCAAAGAAGGAGACTCACATTTCCAAATCCATCTGTTAGGGCATCAGTGTACCCAAATATGCTCATGAAACACAATTTTTCATTGAAAAAATTTGCAAAATAGCCTGCATGGCTTCACATCAAGCCCGAAAAGATGATGACTATGAGGTTGCTTCCAAAAGTAGATTTCTTGAAATTTTGAAGATTTAAAGTTGTCTTCTTAGTTAGAATTTTTTTGATGGTCTCACTTTTTTATTTTTCTTTCTTTAATTTTCTAGGCTAGCAAGTTTACTAGGTACACCCATTTATTAAGAAGATATAGCACTAAAATATCTTATTTTTAAAGGATGCACTAGCATCATAATTCATATAGTTTAAAATAGATCTAATGTCATTAATTAATAATAGAAAACTTTCATGGTTTAGAAATGATTTGATCATATCCCATATCTTTGTTATTATTTATTATCACTTTGATACTTTGCACAGTACCTTCTTATTGACTAGACATATATTTATATATATCTTATATTTAAGCTATAAAGAAGTTTACTCATACAAATTAAAGAGATTATTATTATTTATAGTATACTATTAAATAAATAAATAAAAAGTAAATTTAATTTATAATTAGAAATTTCAACCATATATTTTTTCCATAGAGTTGTTGATATTATTGTATGAATTTTTGGGATTGATTGTGTTTAGATTTTTGCATCAACTTTTTGAATCACACTTTGTGGTCCATCATCACAATCAAGCAAGAGAGAGCAAGGATAAATTCTTACAATAATTATCATGGATTGTGGAAATATTTTCTCATTGAGTTGTAGATATGTTTTATATTGGATATGCCCACAACATGAAAGTAGGTGATAATACTAGAATATTTGTAACCTCAATATTTTAGAAATATACCTCTTTGTAGTATGCTTTGATGATGTTCATATCCAAGTCAAAGCTTGCATATTAAAAGAAACAACAAGGAATCAATGAGGAATATGAATTTTACTTTTATACTTTCCAAATGCATTTTCTTGGAGAAATTGTTGTGTGACATTAAATATTTGATGAAACTCTTTAGTCAAAAACCAACTAAATTAGACAAATAATATTTCTAGTATCATTTTTTTTAAATGTTAAATAGATTAATAATTTGACAACACATTAATTTAGTGAAATATGCATATTATTATAGATTGCTAAATCAATTGCTAATGTGGTATTATTACGAGATTATTAGTTTTAAGTCCTTGATATCTTGTAGGAGCTGGTCAAATAAAAGATTTTATAGATATTTTGTACTTTAATTCTACATAAAAAATAAAATGTAGAAAATTGATTAAACACGAGTTGTATTTTAAATTTGAAATATAAAATACATTTTTGAAAGTATAAAATGATAATTTTTTTTTTTTTTGAGTGTAAAGCTAAACTAAAAAATAGGAAAAATATATAAGATTTGAAACTAATTTAAAATAAATATAACTATTTTTTTTATTACTAGAACATTTTATTTCAAGGTTAATATTTATTAAATAGTTGTTCTCACTATTTACTAAATGTAATGCTAATAAAATGATGGTATAGTTTATAAATATGGTTATTACATGACATGAATTTAATTAATAGAGATTATATCCTAAGATTATAAAATACTTAATTTACAATTAATCTTTTTGATATGGAGAGATATACTCTGAGTGCATAGAGGGTTTTTATTTTCTTGAGGAGTTCATAGATAGATTTTGAGGAGTTTTGAGGAAGATTGAGGTGAGTTTAAGTTCATTTCTAGTTAGTTAACAATGATGTATCAATAGAAGAAAACCATCACCCCTGAGTAATAAAAGTTATAGGAAAGGTAATGAATATATTAATAAATAAAAAAATCATTGATCATTCATTTAGTCATTTGTTGGGGTGACTAACTATTAGTGACCAATTAATTACTCATTTATTTAGTCACTTATCTTTTTCTAACCATGTGATTTTACCTAATGACCAAATCAGTCATTGATTTAGTCACTAATACTTATAAATTATAAAATGTTACCAAATTTGATCATATTTAGTCACATGACTAAATTTTTTAGTCTTGTCAGTAAAAATTTTTGATGCAAGAGAATCCTAGGTGTAAATGCAATCTTGCATTACCCAAAAAAAATTTATTCTCAGTCTTTTCTATTTTAATAAGGACTAGTAGGCAGGGTGCTTACTATTCATGGGAACTTGCTATTTTTAGTAAGTTTTTCATATGAGCTTAGAATGTTCTCATTTTCTATATAAAGGTTCATTTTAAAGGTATAACACTACCATAAAAATCTCATTGCTCTAGCTTAAGTGGTAGAGAAGTTATTGCAAATTTTTGATGGGAAAATTTGCAGAAAAATCTTCAGGCTCACCATTAGAGGCCTTAGAGTGCTTGGATGAGGTACTAAAACTTAATGGAAGGGTGCTAGCATGGTTCTAAGCCTATAGATCAGGAGCTGGCATTTTAAAAAAGTGGTTATAATAGCCAATTAGAGCAACAATTCGTGAGTTATGGCCTTCGAAAGTTGGGCTATAGAAATTTCTAAAATAATTTGTCAAAGATGTATTTGGCTGACTCTATGTGTATTGTTAGCGTTTATCGGCCCTAGGTATTAAGTCTTAGCATCTAGAACCTTCCTGGGTAGCATAAAATTGCATATTTAAGAAAGGTTTGGACATTGTCTAGGATAATTCTAGGTGATAGTTCGCAGCACTCTTTTGTAGATTACTGTAATGAAGGCACCCATTTGGGTTAGCATATTGTAATTGAGAATTCTATAATTCTGCATTTGGGGTGATAATTAGAAGTCCATATTTTGTTCTCACATTTTCTTTTGTTTCTTTGTTTCTATTATGAGTTTATGGTATTAAGTAACGTCTCCTACATCAAGTGGTATCAGAGCTAGAGTTCTTGAGTGTGTGGACATATTGCCAATTGTGAGGCAGTTTGCACTGGGACCATGGTTTGGGTTTAGCATGTAGATAGATTACTGATTGTGAGCTAGTTTGCACTAGGGTTTTAGTGAATGTGCAAAAATTCCTCCACAAAGAGAGTGTGGTGGAAGAGCTATAGGTGTTACACCTAAGGGTTTTTGAGCCCTCCATGGGCAAATGCAAGTGTTGGAAGAAAAAATGCAAAGAAGAATAAATCTTCCTGTAAGAGATGAAAGTGAGGATGAGGATGAAGTAGAATAAAATGATGAAGTAGAGGTAGTTCTAAATCCAAAGGAAGAGAGGTTTTTTAGGGCCATATCCAAGATTGGAAAATGACCTAAGTTTGAGGTTCCCACATTTCTAGAAAATCTTAACCCAGAAGAGCTGATCGATTGGATTAATGAACTAGAGGAGTACTTTGAGTATGAAGATATTGAGGATCTAGATAGGGTCAAGTTTGCGAAGGAAAAACTAAAGGGACATGCAAAGATCTGGTGGCAAGAGGTTCAGTTGGAGAAAAATAGAAAGGGAAAGGACAAAATAACTAGATGGGATCAGATGATAGCTAAGATGAAGTGAAAATTCATTCCTATGAATTATGAGCTGGATCTATCAAAGAAGATGCAAAGAATCAAGCAAGCAAGAAAATTTGTTCAAGAGTATACTGAAGAGTTCTATTGAGTTCTCATTAGAACCAGCCATGCAAAAGCTAATAAGGAGAAAGTCGCCCATTATCTTAATGGGTTAAGGCCAAGCATTTAGGATGAGCTAAGTCTAGTTTGAATGAGCAACATTGAGGAGGCATACCAATTTTCCCTAAGAGTTGAGGAGAAACTGAGCAAGAAGTTTGACAATAAGAATAGTGGAAGAGGTCATGATGGAAGATCTAGTGGAAAATCTTATGGAGGCTATAATGATGATCAAAAGAAAAAGGATGAGGCTTAAAGTAGAAACCAAAACCAAAAGCGAAATAATTCCAATCATTTCTATGATTAGAACAATAGAGATCAGAGAGGAAGAGGCAGAGGACAAGGATCTGGAAGAGGAAGCTTTTCTGGAAAATGTTTTCACTGTGAGGAAGAAGGGCATAGAGCATTTGAATGTACCCAGTGCCAAGGAAGGATAGATTGATGAACAGAAGGTTATGTGAGAGTTACACATGTTGATGAAGATGCCAGATTCTCACATTCTAAAGATGCTAAAAGAGGAGAAGTCCTAGTTAATAGAAGAGTCCTGTTGAGTGGTGAGAATGAACCTGATTAAAGAAGAAGTTTATTTGCATAAGGTGCAAATGTGAAGATAAGTGTTGGGATGTGATCATTGATGGTGGAAGTACCAAAAATCTAGTCTCAAAAATGATGGTCACCAAGTTGAAGCTGAAGAGACAGAAACACCCACATCCATATTGTATTTCTTGGGTGCAAGATGACCACAAGGTTATGGTCAATGAGCAGTGCTCAGTGAAGTTCAAGATTGGGAGCTACCAGGATGAGGTACTATGTGATATCATACCTACAGACATATGTCATATGTTTTTGGGTACGTCATGGTAGTTTGCCCTACACTCTAACTAAGGATGGAGTGAAACATAAGTTAAAGTTGTTGAAGGATAAAGAAGAAAATGTATATAGTGCTACCAGAATATGTTTTGTTGATGGAAAAGAGTTTCTTAAAGGTATGAAACATGAGCATGTGTCTTTTTCTATAATTCCTAAAGATAGTAAAGAAGAAGTAGAGGAGGTACTTGTAGAAGTTACAGATATGTTGGAATATTTTTTTGATATTGTATTAGATAATGTATTTGATGGATTGCCCCCAATGGGGAAGATCAGTCACTAGATGGATTTGGTTCTAGGAGCCAGTTTGCCAAACAAGACAACACACAAAATGACACTAGTAGAAAGTGAAGAGTTGAATAGCTAAGTTCATGAGTTGTTGCAGAAGGGGTTGATTCAAGAGAGTCTGAGTCCATGTGTTGTACCAACAATTTTAGCACCAAAGAAGAATGGAGAATGGAGGATGATTGTCATGCTATCAACAAGATCACCATCAAGTATAGATTTCTTTTGCCAAGGATGGATGATATTATGGATTGTTTGAGTGGACCTCAGCATTTCACAAAGATGGATCTGAAGAGTGGGTACCATCAGATTTGTATCAAAGAAGGTGATGAGTGGAAGATTGCTTTCAAGACAAGGGAATGACTATATGAATGATTAGTCATGCCTTTTGGGCTAACCAATGCACCAAACACTTTCATGAGGCTCATGAATGAGGCACCGAAGGAGTTTCTAGGTAAGTTTTTCATTGTTTATCTAGATGATATATTGATCTTTAGTAAGACATTAGAGGAGCATTTGATTCATATTTACAAGGTGTTTGAAAAGTTAAGTTAAGAAAAGTTATTGATAAACCTAAAGAAGTGCAGTTTTGTAAAGAAGGAGTTGGTGTACTTGGGATTTGTAGTCTCAGGAGAAAGTATAAAAATGGACCCAGAGAAAGTGAAGGCTATCCTTGAATGGCCTACTCTAAGGAGTGTGATAGAGGTAAGATCTTTTCATGGACTGGCTAAATTTTACAAAAATTTCATAAGAAGTTTTAGTAGTATTTGTGGACCCTTGACTAAAACAATGAGAGGAAATAGGAAAGAGTTTAAGTGGACTATAGGAGAAGATAAGAGTTTCAATCTATTGAAATAGGAAGTTACTAAGGAACTTATTTTTGCACTTTCTAATTTTAACAAGGTGTTTCAAGTAGACTATGATGCTAGTGGTACTGCAATAGGAGCTATTTTGAGCTAGGAAGGTAGACCAGTTACTTATTTTAGTGAGAAGTTGAATGATGCAAAAAAAAAATATTTAGTTTATGATCAAGAATTTTATGCTATAGTTCAAGCATTGAAGAAATGGAGACACTATGTTCTTCCCAAGGAGTTTGTGTTGTATACTGATCATCAAGATTTGCAATATTTGAATAGCCAAGGAAAATTGAACCAAAGGCATTTAAAGTGGGTTGAGTTTTTGTAGAGGTTTTTTTTTTTTGAAACACAAAAGTGGGAAGTCTAAAAAAGTTGTAGATGCACTTAGTAGAAGACAACTTTTGTTGGCAAAAATGTAGATAGAGGTGGTTAGGCTCAAGGAACTTAGTACATTGTATCTAGATGATCCTAATTTTGGTGAAGCATGGAAGGCTTGTATAGAACCTGTTACACTTCACATGACAAAGTGGTTGGATTTTTTGATCCAAGATAATATGTTGTTCAAAGGAAGCCAGTTATGCATTTCAAGAAGTTCAATCATAGAGAACCTCATCAAGGAGAAGCATAGTGAAAAATTGGTTGGACTTTTTGATAAAGATAAAACTATAGCTTTGGTTGCTAAAAATTATTACTAGCCATAGTTATAGAAAGATGTGAAAAAGTTTTTACAAAGTTGTTGAGTATGTTAGATGGCAAAAGGAGTGAAGCAGAATACAGGGTTGTATCAACCATTACCTATACTAGAGAAGTTGTCGGAGGATGTCAGCATGGATTTTTTTCTTGGATTACCAAGGACACAACACAGGCATGCTTCTATTTTTGTGTTGGTTGATAGGTTTTCAATGATGGCACATTTTATTCCTTGCAAGAAGACTAGTGATGTTGTTCATGTAGTAGAGTTATTTTTTAGAGAAGTGGTGAGATTACATGGTCTGCCAAAGAGTATAGCTTTAGATTGAGATACCAAATTTTTTGGGTATTTCTATTGTACATTGTGGAAGAAGTTGAAGACAAATTTGAAGTTTATTTCATCACATCATCCACAGACTGATGGATAGACAAAAGCTGTGAATCACAGTTTGGGAAACTTGCTAAGATGTTTGGTTGGAGATAAGCCAAAAGGATGGGATATGATTTTACCACATGTAGAATTTGCATATAATAATTCTATCAATAGGAGTACTAGTAAATAACCATTCCAATTTATATAGGGGAGTGGTCCCAGAAATAGTTGGATAAGGGAGAGATAAGTAGTGCTGAAGCAGAAGATTTTACTGAACATTTGAAGAAAATCCATGAGGAGGTAAGGAAGCACATCATAAAAATGAATACACAGTATAAGGCTAAGGCAAATGTGAAAAGGAGATATAAGGAATTTTATTGGAGATGAATTCATGGTTCATTTGAGAAAGGAGAATTTTCTAATAAGTACATATAATAAGTTCAAGATGAAGAAGTTTGGACCATGCAAGATAGTGAAGAGGCATGATTCTAGAAATGCATATGAAGTGGAGTTGCTTGCTGAATTGAATATTTCACTAGTATTTAATATTTCAAATTTGATAGAGTATTATGAAGGAGGTGATGGAGATGATGTTGTAGAAGTGTAGTGGAGAATTCCAATAGCTAATTCGGCTACCAAGGAGATTGAGGAGATACTAGATAGTTGTATTGGAAAAAGTACCAAAAATAGAACTTATGAGGAATATATGGTCAAATGGAAAGGGAGACTGGTTGAGGATTCATCATGACTAGCAAAGGAGGAGGTCAACCATATTGGTTTTCCTCTAAACATCTAAGACATGATGGGGTCACTTCTCAAAAATAACCCTAAGTGTTTGATGTAGGAGCATCTTGGGTGTAAGGGCAATCTTGCATCACCCAAAAATATTTTATTTTTAGACATTTCCATTTTAATAAGGACTAGTAGATAGGGTGGCTACTATTTATGGGAACTTGCTATTTTTAGTAAGTTTTTCATACAAGCTCAAAATGTTCTCATTTATTATAGGAAGGTTCATTTTAGAGATATAAGCCTACCATAAAAATTTCATTTCTCTAGCTTAAGTATTAGAGAAGTTATTGTAGATTTTCAATGGAAACATTTGTAGAAAAATCTTTAGGCTCACCGTTGGAGGCCTTAGAGTGCCTGGATGAGGTCCAAAAACTCAATGAAAGGGTGCTAGTATGGTTCTACATTTGTATATCATGAGCTGGCATTTTTGAAAAGTGGTTATAATAGCCAATTGGAGCAATGGTTTGTCAGTTATGGCCTTTGAAAGTTAGGCTACCAAAATTTCTAAAATAATTTGTTAAAGATGTATTTGGCCAATTCTATGTCCATTTTTAGGGTTTATCAGCCCTAGGTATTAAGTTTGAGCATCTAGAACCTTCCCGAGCAGCATAAAACTACCTATTTTAGAAAGGCCCAAACATTGTCTAGGACAATTCTAGGTAATAGTTTGTAGCACTATCTTGTAGATTACTATAATGAAGGTGCCCATTTGGGTTAGCATATTGTAATTGAGAATTCTATAATTCTACATTTGCAGCAATAATAAGAAGTCCATATTTTGTTCTTGCATTTGCTATTGTTTCTTTGTTTCTATTATGAGTTTGTGGTATTAAGGGAAGTTCCTTGTATCAAGTTTAGTCATGTAGTCATTTATTTGCTAAATTTTTACTAGTGTTGGGATTACAATACAAGTTTCCATTGTCATTATTGTGGAGAGTATGGTCATGTTCTTGAAAATTACATAAGAACACACTTAAGAGCTAATTACAAAAAATGGTTGAGTGGAATTGTATGTTTCAGTTGTCTCAAGGTTAGTCATGTAAGAAAAAATTGTCTAACTCAGTCACCTACACCAAGCAATGAATTCAATAAAGGTAAAGGACAAGTAGATTATTAACTTGAGTTGTTTAAGAGGTTGCATAATCTGAAACAAAAAGATATGAATATGAAGGATTGCATTCAGGAGTTTTGCAAGTTGACTATTTAGTATGGACATAGAGAATTTTCAAAGGAAAAGGTGGCTAGATATATTAATTGTTTGAGATTAGATATCCAACATTAGATTGGCATGATAAAGATTGATTCAATTGAAAATGCTCATAAGTATGCTCTAAAAATAGAAGAGAAGTTGAAGAGAAGACATCAAGGTAGCTCTAGAGGGAAGGAGAAGAAGGATCACTTGGTGAAGAACAAATAGATTGTTGAGGATGAGCCAAAACCTATTGAACATAGGAAGAGAATAGGTAGAGGTGTATTTAAAGGTACTAGTTTCAAGTGTGGTGAAGAAGGACATAGATCTTTTGAATTTCCTAATGTTGATAAGAAGGTTAGTGATAGAAGAGCTATTTTTGTACATGAGAATGGTGATCCAATGAATGAGCTTGAGTAGGAGGAAGATAAATTTTTGGTTAGGTGAGTATTTATTGGTAAGAAGCTACTAGAACCTTGTCAAAGAAGGAATTTTTCAAGATTCATTATAAGTCTAGAGGTAAATGCTATAATGTGATTATGGATAGTGGTATTATTGATAACCTAGTTGTTGAAGAGATGGTTTAGAAACTTGGATTGAAGAGGGTGAGACATCCTTGTTCTTATAGGATAGGTTTATTACAAGATGAACATATTTTGGAAGTGAGGGGGAAATGCCTTGTTAATTTTTAGATTGGACAATATGTTGATCAAGTGTTGTGTGATATTATTGACATGAGTAGTTATTACATATTACTAGATAAACTTTGGGAGTATGATTGTAGCACAACATATGATTGTTTCAAGAATGTGTTTATTGTTGATAAGGGTGGAAGCAAGAATTCCATGATTCCTTTGTACAATATAGAACTTGCTAGGAGGAACCTAAGTTTTAGTAAGCAAGTTGAGTTGAGGAGTTCTCAAGGAAATAGAGATCATCATGGAAAGCATACTTGTTGGACACTAAAGATAGTTGTGAAGATTATAGTTGTAGGAAAAGATTTGTAGAAGTGGAACAAGAGAATGAGTGTACAAGTTGATTTGGTGGAGGATATGTATGTGGAGAACCAGTTTGGGGTTTGTGTGTTGAACCCTAAAAGATGTTCTTCTAGTTGTTAAGAACATCTTTTCTTCACACCTAAGGTGTCTAATGTAAGAGAATCAAGGGGGTAGTCCTTACTCCTCTATGCAGAGGCATCAAGATCAAATTTATGGATTTATGGTTCATGCAATTAAGGATATGTTTGAGGCACATTGGGAAACCTTGTCCTAAGTGCACATAAAGTTTTGAGAAATCATGTTAGAGCTAGAGTCATTTTGGTGGCTATTGGTAATGTGTTCCTATTTCCTTGGCAAATGTTGGAGAATTTTTTTGTGAGCTTAGATCAAACTAAGTTGGCTTATGTACCCTTGGATTTGTTTAGATAGATGGATGTGACATAGACCTATGTGTAAGAGCACATACTTTTATGTTGTCATATGAGTTAGTTATTCTTTATAAAATTTGGGGCCTATCCTAAGTGTTAATTGATTTAGTTTGTCAGGATGACTTGTGGCTTGGTTTAGTATAAGTAAAGGGTCTTATAATGTCTAAATTCATTCATTCAGTATGGAGAATATGGAGTAGCTAAGAGGAACAAAGTTTGGTAGAGCTAGTAGCTAAGTGTGAGCTTGGGAAACAAAAAGGTTGCTTGGTGGCTTACAAGCACAAGTTCAAATTCTTCTTGGGGTTTCTACTAGATTGTGGGTTTGGGCTAGCTAGGAGTTGGATCTTGTGAGGTCTTGTAGAACTATTATTGTAATTTATTTATATTTGGCCATAAAATGGAAGACCTAATAGTTCGGCATATTGGATGTAAATATTATGAGAATTGGTGTTATTTTGGATCTAAATCTTTGTGTTATTTTTATTCTTCCATTATGTGGTTATTTTTTGGGGGCTAGAACATCTCCTTTTGGATTATCCTACCTTGTACTACATCAAATTGTTATAATTATGGAAACTTGGAATTTGATGATTGTATGATATGCACAGATTATTAGGCTTTATGACTTTTTATAGAAATGCAATACAATAATTGCAAGATATGTGTAAAACAAGGTTCTAAATTAGGCTTTTAATATTTTTAAATAATTATCATGATGAGATATGGTCTCGTGGAATATATGCACAAAAGGGTGTGGTATATACAAACATTGTAATGCAAGGAGTATTAATATATGGAAATTGTAAAGAATCAATTAAATTTTTTTCTAATGATTAAGTATATTTCTAGGTATGATGCTAGATACATTAGATTCTTGTATAATATTGATTTAAAAATTAATGTACTAAAATATAACTTGTTTAAAAAAAATTCAAAATTCACCAAAGCCTATTTTCAAAGCAACTACATTGCATAATACTAAGAGGCTAATAGACAAGAAAAAATAATAATGAAAAAAATCATACAACTCTTGTGGAAGAGTTTTTACCATTCTTATGTAATAAAAGGAAAACTATCACCAAACTAGATAAGTGCACTAATACGATAGGGAATGTCATTTCAATTCCAGATTAAGGTTGTTAGGCCATATAATTGGTTTTAGGAGATTTTTTTTGGCATTTCTTTCTAGCATGTGAATTGTGTTCAACTGGTTACTAGCTAGCATTAAAAGGGTCTTCCTTCAAATTTTAATTTTAAAATAAAAAAAAAACTTTTTATTTGGGCAATTTCTCCATAGAAACATAGTGCTACTAGTGTACAAACTAGAGTCAAATTTTATAATGGAAAGCATATGAAAGAAAAATAAATGTGGAGGTTGAAGTTTCAATTTTTTTTTACAAATATGTACTTTCTTACATGTGAAAGTTGCTACCAAATTATTTAGCATGTTTCTACTAAATATGTTCCTCTACTTATTTTTCACATCTTGCATTTTCTACTCTATTATCTTTGCAGAGATCCCCTAGATCCATGTGTGATCTACTCTTATTTTATATTATAGTGTTGTACTAAACTAAACATTGCAAACCCACTAATACCAAGGGTACATGCACAAAAAATAAGCACATTGTAATTTCTTTCATTAATATATATAGAAGCACCATAAAGATAGATGCTCTTCAATCATCAATTCAAATAACTAATAGTTACTCAACATTAATAGAAACTAATTTGAAAAATGGGTAACACTAAAAGGAAATTCAACCATCAAAATGATGCAGGAGCATCCTGGGTTTCCTTGTAATCCCACACTTTTTTTTTTGTTCAGTTTCTAGTTGATGTCAAGTGCTAGTTTCCAGTTGATGTCAAGTGCTAGTTTCTAGCTGATATAGAGTGCCAATTTCTAGTTGATGCCGAGTATGAATTTCTAGTTGATGTCGAGTGCCAATTTCCAGTTGATGTTGAGTGCCAGTTTCTAGTTAATGTCAAATGCCAATTTTCCAGTATGTGTCGAGTTATCCAGTGTGTGCCAAGTTGTCTAGGTTTTTGGTTCTTTGTTGGAGCTGACATGTGTATTTAATTTCAATCATGAATTTTATAATAGGATCTTGTTTAGGGATGAGTGTTGACCATTTTGAGGTTGGCCTTTCTATTATGTAATGTTCTAGAATCTTTTGTAAGCCATTTTGACAAGTACAAATAGAGTGTTTAGGCTTAGATTAAAGGGTAGAACTTAGATGGTGGAAAGGGAATGCATATGCATCTGAAATAAAAATTTAAAGCTAGATCATCGATCTAGAAGTTGTATTTTATATCTGGCCATAACCTAGAAGGCCTTACAGCTAGGCATGTATGAAGATATTTTGATGAATCAATAAAAGTATTTCACTCTTCTTTCTCCTTTGGTTGTTGTTCCTTGTGTTTGCTTTCTTTGTGTTAACTCTTGTAGGGTGGTTTGGATAGTTGGGTGAGCCTTTGGCCCTAGTTATTTCATCCCTTCCTTGTATTAGGTGGTATCAAAGCTTGAGTTTCATCATTGTCGATATTGGATCATGTAGAACCTTGATTCAGATTTGGTTGTTGAGAGTATTGTCTAGGGCACATTCAAATCCTATTGTAGAAGTTGTTCCTTATGACAAAAAATTGGATACCAATGCTATGTTGGATTGGATCTCTGATATGGAGAAGTTCTTTGAGTCTGAAAACACTCCTGATAATAGAAAGGTGAAGATTGTAGTCACTAGGTTGAAAGGTCATGCTTCACTATGGTGGGAGGATTTACAAACTGATATACAAAGGAGAGGAAAGGAGAAGATTAGAACTTGGCCAAAGATGGTGAACAAGGTAAAGAACAAATTCCTCCCTGTTGATTACAAAGTTATCTTGTTGAGAAAGGTGCAAAATTTGAAACAAAAGGACATGATTGTGAAAGAGTATACCAAGGAATTCTATAAATTGGACATTAGATCTAGATATGTAGATGATGATGTTGAGAAAATTGCAAGGTACATTAATGGATTGAGATCTAGAATACAAGATGAAATAAGTTTTGTGAAGTTGGAAAGTGTATAAGAATTATATAAATATGCCTTGAAAGCTGAGGAGATCTTGGAAAAGAAGCATGAACAAAGACAAAGAGGTAGAGATGGTAGATTTTAGAGAGGCAGAGGTAAATCTTATGGTGAAGGTGGCAGATCTAACAATTTTATGTAGGATAAAGGAAAATTTGAATGGAATAATGATGACAAAGGCAAGACCGAATGGAAAAGTGGTAATTCTGACCAAGGAGGCACTAATTCTTACCGAGGAAGAGGTAATTCTTATTCTAGAGGTGGATTTCATTGTAATTGTTTCAGATGTGGTAAAGAGGGACATAGATCTTTTGAATGTAGATCCTATGAAAGTGGGAAAGGTAATAGAAATTTTCTTATTCAAGGAGATGATGAGGGTTCACCAAGTGGACCTAAGGCTAGAGAAAATATTATGGTGAGAAGAACCTTATGTAATAAGGGAAGTGATGAGGAGCCTATTTTAAGGAGAAGTCTTTTCAAGACAAGATGTAAGATGGCTAGAAAATGTTGGAAAGTGATCCTTGATAGTGGAAGTTCTACAAATCTGGCATTAGAAGAGCTAGTTACCAAGTTGTAGTTGCAGAGGCTAAAACATCCCAAACCTTATCATGTTTCATGGATCAAAGATGAGCATAAGATATTGGTAAGTGAGCAATGCCTTGTCAAGTTCAAAATTTGACATTACTTTGATGAAGTTTTGTGTGATATTATGCCCATGGATTGCTATCATATTTTGTTGGGTAGACCTTGGCAATATGATAGATATTTTGTACATGATGGAAGATTGAATCAATATACTCATTCGGTAAATGGGAAGAAAAAAACATTACTGCTTTTGATTGAAAGTTTAGATGAGGTCAGTTGTACTGCAATAAAAGTTTGCATGGTTAATGGAAAAAAATTTGAAAAGGAAGTAAAGAAGAATCAAGTTTGTTTTGCTATAGTTCCTAGAGGACCAAGTGTTGGTTGTAATGACAAAGCAGCAAAAGCTAGTAATGACCAAGTAACAGTAGATAGTGATAGTTGAGTACCAGTAGAAATTATGGAATTTCTGAATGAGTATAAAGAAATTATTGCTGGTGATATTCCTAATGATTTACATCTAGTAAGAAGTATAAGTCATTGTATGGATCTGATTCCTAGAGCTAGTTTTTGAAACAAAGCACCATATAGATTGACACCTATAGAGAACGAAGAACTTAATAGAAAAGTGCATGAGTTGTTGTAGAAAGCTTTAATCAAAGAAATATTGAGTCCATGTGTTGTACCTACTATTTTAGCACCTAAAAAGAATGGAGAATGGAGAATGTGTACTGATTCTAGGACCATTAACAAGATAATAGTGAAATATAGGTTTCCTATACCGAGGATGGATGACATAATAGATTGTTTGAGTGGAGCAAAGTATTTTACCAAGATTGATTTGAAGAGTGGCTATCATTAGATTATAATCATAGAAGGTGATGAATGGAAGAATACTTTCAAGACAAAAGATGGTTTGTATGAATGGATGGTTATGCCTTTTGGTTTGACTAATGCACCTAGTACTTTCATGAGGTTGATGAATGAAGTTCTGAAAAGATTTTTGGGTAAGTTAGTGATTTTTTATTTAGATGATATTCAGATATTTAGTAAGACTAAGGAAGAACATCTTGAGCATATTAGACAAGTATTGTAGAGGTTGAAAGAGGAAAAGTTTCTGATTAATCTTAAAAAGTGTTCTTTTATACAAGAGGAGACTGTGTATTTGGGATTTGTGATTTCAACTCATGGATTGAAGATGGATCTTGAGAAGGTTAAAGCAATTTTGGAATGGCCTACACCTGAGAATTTGGGTGAGGTAAGATCATTTCATGGTTTGGTTAATTTTTTATAGAAAGTTTATAAATAATTTTTGTGCTGTTTGTAATGCTATAACTGAGACAATGAGGGGAGATAAAAAGGAATTCAAGCTGATAAGAGTTTTGAGACTTTGAAACAAAAGGTTGCTGAATTACCTGTATTGGCTTTGTCTGATTTCAATAAAGTATTTCAAGTTGAATGTGATGCAAGTGGTAATGCAATAGGAGCTGTATTACGTCAAGAACGTAAACCTATTGCTTTCTTTAGTGAAAAATTGAATGATGCTAAAAGGAAGTATTCTATGTATGATCAAGAGTTTTATGCTATTGTTCAAGCATTGAAGAAGTGGAGACATTAATTGATTCCTAAGGAGTTTATGCTATATACTGATCATAAAGCTTTAAAATACTTGGGAAGTCAACATAAATTAAATCAAAGACATATGAAGTGGGTTGACTATTCATAGAATTTCACATTTTTTATCAAGCATAAGAGTGGAGTTACTACCAAAATTGCTAATACATTGAGTAGAAGATGTTCTTTGTTGATTGAAATGAAGGTTGAAGTTCTTAGTTTTGATGAAATGAAAGAGTTGTATGATGTTGATCCTAATTTTTCTGAGGCATGGAGAGAGTGTAGAGCACCAAATGTAACAGATCACATAAGTAAGTATGATGATATTTCATTAAAGAAGGTATGTTGTTCAAAGGTACTCATTTGTGTATTCCTAGAAGTTCTATGAGGTTGAATCTAATTAAGGAAAAGCATAGTGGTGGATTGGGTAGACATTTTGGAATTGATAAGACATTGAGTTTGTTGAAAGAGAAGTATTATTGGCTAGAAATGTATAAGAGTTGTGGAGTTTTTCAAATTTCAAAAGGAGTGAGTCAAAATATTGGTTTGTATACACTTATTACCATTCCTAAGAAACCTTGGAGTGACATCAGTATGGATTTTGTTCTTGGATTACCTAAGACAGTGAAAGAGTATGATTCCATATTTGTTGTAGTGGAAATTTTTTATAAGATGGCTTATTTCATACCATGTAAGAAGACATTGGATGCAGAGCATGTTGCTGAACTTTTCTTTAAAGAGATTGTGAGATTGCATGGACTACCAAGAAGCATTGTTTCTGATAGAGATAGTAAGTTTGTTGGTTATTTTTGGAAGACTTTGTGGAAGAAGATGGGTACTAAATTGAAGTTTAGTTCTACATTTTATCCATAGATAGATGGATAGACAAAGGTTGTGAATGGAAGCTTGGGTAATTTACTGAAATGTTTGGTTGGGAATAAGCCAAGTAGTTGGGAAATGGTATTGACACAAGCTGAATTTGCATATAACAATTATATGAATAGGAGTACAAGGAAGACACCTTTTGAGATTGTTACTGGAATGCATCTTAGAGGTATGTTAGATTTGAGAGATGTTGTTGGTGAAGAAAAGAGAAGCACTACAAGAGAAGAATTTTTTGATTTTATGGAGTCTTTGCATAATGAAGTTAAGTTGAGGTTGGAACAAAGTAATTAGAATTATAAGAAGAATGCTGATAAGTCTAGCAGACATCATGATTTTCAAGTTAGTGATGAGGTGATGGTTCAACAAAGAATTTTAGTTGGAACATATAATAAGCTGAAGATGAAGAAGTTTGGACCTTGTAAGATCTTGAAGAAGTTTGATAGTGGAAATGCTTATGAAGTTGAGTTAGCTAATGACATGGATATATCTCCTATATTCAATGTTTCTAATTTATAGAAGCATCATGAGTCAGATGATGAAGTTGTTGTATCAGAAGATTATCCTAAGAAGCATATTAAAGAGGTTGAAAAGATATTGGATCAAAGAGTTGGTAAGAGCACAAGAGGAAAAGATTACTATGAGTATTTGGTGAAGTGGAAGAATAGACCAGTTGAAGATGCTACATGGATTTCTCAATCTGAGTTGGATTTAGCTCAAGTTGTGACTTCTCAATGATTTAGGAGAATCATTTCTTCCAACCTTGGTTGTTTGATGTAGGAGCATCCTGGGTTTCCTTTTAATCTTGCACTTTTTTTTTTGGTTCCGTTTCTAGTTGATTCATGCCAATTTTTAGTTGATGTCGAGTGCTAGTTTCTAGTTGATGTCAAGTGCCAACTTCTAGTTGATGAGAAGTGCCAATTTCTAGTTGATGCCAAGTGCCATTTTCCAGTTGATGCCAAGTGCTAGTTTCCAATTGATGTCAAGTGCTAGTTTTCTAATATGTGTTGAGTTATCCAATTTGTGTGGAGTTGTCTGTGTTTTTGGTTCTTAGTGGGAGCTGACTTGAGTATTTAATTTTGATCATGAATTTAATAATAAGATCTTTTTTAGGGATGAGTGTTGACCATTTTGAGGTTAGCCTTTCTATTATGTAATGTTCTAGAATCTTCTATAAGACATTTTGGCAAGTATATATAGAGTGCTTAGGCTTAGATTAAATGGTAAAAATTAGAGGGTGGAAACAGAATGTATATGCATCTAGAAATGAAAATTTAAAGCTGGATCATCGATCTGGAAGTTGTATTTTATATCTAGTAGTAACCTAGAAGGCCTTATAGCTAGGCATGTATAAAGATATTGTGATGAATCAATAAAAGTATTTCACTCTTCTTCCTCCTTTGGTTGTTGCTCCTTGTGTATGTTTCCTTTGTGTTAACTCTTGCATGGTGGTTTGGATAGCTGGGTGAGCCTTTGGCCCTAGTTATTTTGTCCCTTCCTTGCATTAGGTGGTATCAAAGCTTGAGGTTCATCCTTATGGAGATTGGATCATATAGAACCCTAATTTGGATTTGGTTGTAGGGTTGCAGATTTGTGGATTTGACCTATAACTTGCAAAGGGTTATGATGTTGTAGGAACCTGATTTGTAACGATGGTGCATGGTAGAGGAAATAATGTTGATAATGCTATATTGGATCAGTTGAGACAAATTGCATCCAGATTAGATGATGTGGAGACAACCTAAGGGAGAGGAGCACATCTTGATGATGTAAGTGATGATAAAGCAACGACACCAAACCATAATCTAGAACCTAAAGAAGATCAAGATGAGGAAATATTTTTGAGAGTATTCTCTAGGGCACATTCAAAGCTTGCTATAGAAGTTGTTCCTTATGATGGAAAATTGGATATAAATGCTATGTTGGATTGGATCTCTAATATGGAGAAGTTATTTGGGTATGAAAACACTCCTGATAATAGAAAGGTGAAGATTGCAGTCACTAGGTTGAAAGGTCATGCTTCACTATGGTGGAAGCATTTGCAAACTGGTATACAAAGGAGAGGCAAGGAGAAGATTAGAACTTGGCCAAAGATGTTGAACAAGGTAAAGAAAAAATTCCTCCCTATAGATTACCAAGTTAGCTTGTTAAGAAAGATGCAAAATTTGACAAAAGGACATGACTGTGAAAGAATATACTAAGGAATTCTATAGATTGGACATTAGATCTAGACATGTGGATGATGATGTTGACAAAATTGCAAGGTACATGAATGGATTGAGATCTAGAATACAAGATGAAATGAGTTTTGTGATGCTGAAAAGTGTAGAAGAGGCATATCAATATGCTTTGAAAGCTAAGATCTTGACAAAGAAGCATGAACAAAGACATAGAGGTAGAGGTGGTAGATTCTAGAGAGATAGAGGTAGATCTTATGGTGAAGGTGGGCAGATCTAACAATTTTATGTAGGATAAAGGTAAATTTAAATGGAAGAATGATGACAAAGGAAAGACTAAATGGAAAAGTGGTAATTCTCACCAAGGAAAGGAAACTATGTGGTCTTTGACAATTCCTCCTCAGAGGGTTGGTATTGGAAATCCATCTACAACATCAAAGCCCCACAATCCAATAAGAATATTCTATTTTCCATCCTTAAAAATAGATACTTAACCTTAACAAATAGATAAGATAAACTATTTTGGAATGGGTCCAATATAGGGGAAATATAGTATCAAAAGGGTACAATTGTTTGATAAAATATATAAATCTCCCTAAAGTGGAGCTACCTTAGATCGTGTGTTGGGATAATCTTTGCCTCTTTAAGGTAGGGGCCTTATCCTAGCTTGCCCTTCAAGAAAAAGTCCTAGCTTCCAATAAATTCAAAAGAATATTCTATGTAGGCCCCCTTTGATGTGTACTCTATGAAAAAGAGGAGCATCCTAACCATTTATTAGTCAACTATGACTATGCTAGCCAATACTGGAACTAGTTCTTAAAAAGGTGCCTTGGAAATTGTCTTTACCTAATTTTCTTTGCTCTCTTTTCTTGTCTTGGCCCATCTTTCATAAAGAAGGAATTTTTAGGGGTTTATGGATAATTTCTCCTTCCATAATCCTATAGGAATTATGATAGGTGAGGAACAAAGTAATTTTTAGAGATATGAAGCTAAACTATTAGTAGCTTATTTTTAAAATGATAACTTTGATCATTGAAGTTATGAATAGTAAGATATGTAATTTTAGAGGATCCCATAGAGTCATGACTCAATGGGATGACTCTATGAGACACATGTGGTTGGGACATAAACTTCCCCCCTTGATAGGGAAAGGGAAGGGAAAAAGTGAAAGGGATAAATGTGTATGGGCCCCTCCCCAAGAAGGCTGGGTAAATCTCAACTTTGATGGAGCTTCTCAAGGGAACCCAAGTATTATGGGCATAGGTTTTTGTATTAGAGATCATAATGGTGATATCCTAATAAAAAGTTTTAAATTCATCAGATTTGCATCTAATAATGAGGCAAAGTTAAAAGCCTTGGTGAGAGGCCTTTGGCTCTATTCATATTCAAATTTCAAAACATTGAAATTGAAGGTGACTTAGTCATAATCATTAATTCCCTACAAAAGGGTTCCATGCCTAACTAGAAACTGAAATCTTTTCTAGCTAAAGTAATAGAGTTCCTTTCATCTTTTAAGAATTTTACTATGAGTCATATCTATAGAAAAGGGATCACTCTAGTTGAATAGTTGGCAAATGAAGAATTTGATGGATCAAATAAGACTAGTGTTTCTTAAAGCCTTTGTGATGAAATGGACAAGTGTGATGTGGCCCAACCAAGTTCACAAAGGTGAAAATGTGCAAGGGAAAGGCTATGTTCCCCAAACCCACAAACAAAATCTATCCACTCTACAACTCCTACACTCTCCAAATGGCTATTGTCGATGTATTTCACTTATCTAAGATGAATTCAAGAGGTTCCAAGTGGTTTTAGACCTAGACCAATCCTAGCACTCAAATCCTTCAAAATTGCCTAGTAGGCCTAATTGCCCCCAACTAGGTTTGCAGAAAGAAAGATCTAAATTTTTCTCACAAATTTTCCAAAGGACTCCCAAAAAAAGGTTTTCAAATGCCCAAATTAACCTTCTTCAACATATGTCAAACTCAGTATAGGTTATTTTGGACCAACAACCAGATCCCCAAACTTGGCACCCTTTTTAGGAATAAAATAGGTGATTTTACAAAGTATATGTTACCCATACTTCCAAAGCTTTATGCATTAAAAATTCCTCCAAAATTATCCCAATCAAAGTAAAATCAAACCAACTTGACTCCCCAACCTCTACACATAAGAAACTTCCAATTTGGCTACTTGCAAACCCTCAAATCTAGGGCTTTCTCAATGTGTGACCTCCCAAGCCAATATCAACCAATTGAAGGTTGATTAACCATTTAAAAGGTATATTTAGATGACATCTACTATAAAATACCTCTCTCCAATGGATATATCTCTAGCTACTACACTCCAGGCATGCATTTCATGCACCTACAACCACCAAAAACCCATTAGAAGCCTCCATTCATACAAATTCCTACCCAATCATTGTTAGAATGATTATTTAAATTAGAATACAGGTTCATTCCATGGGACTCATATTCCTACATCCATGGAATGAAGAATGCTCTCTAAATGCCCAAAACTTGCACAAATTGTTGTAAAAGTTGCTTGCAATCAACACTTTTGACCAAATGATCTTGTACTTATCTTAATGCACTATAAAAGGGTTAGAGATCATTACAATGGATTAAAAACATCAAAACAACAATGAGAAACCAATCCAAACAAAAGATCTAATGCAAAATTCTCAAAAATGAAGTTTTTATTGCATTCCAACTACCAAATCCTTACAATTCTGATGGAATACATACAATGCCTCTAATCTTCTAATCCTATACCTTTAATAGGCTACATAGGAGTAACCATGTTCCATTGGTTTGAATCCATAACAAAGGTTAAAACACTCAAATACTAGTTTTCCCTTCTAATTCAAAATATACCTTTTAGGACTTTAACTTTGAATTTAAAACTTTATTAAAATGTTTTAACTCATACTCTTTTCATTTCTACCACTTATGACTTATTCCAATACCCCCCTAGGACCTATTTGATCCATCTAACCAATCTAGATCCCTTGTTGGCACTGTTGGCCACCTTTACATCATTTTTATGCCTAAATCCTTTATCAGGATCTTTAGGACTTTTCAAGTTACCATTAAATTGATTATTACATATTGCCATTATAGGCTTCAACACATTCCAATACACTTTCAAGGATACCATAGATCCTTTTATTTTGCTTGCATCCAAGGTGAGCCTAGATGTTTGCCTAGGTGCTCCTACACCATATACCCCACCTCAAAAAAGACTCTGGCCACAAGAGTGAAGGGAAGTTGTCTTCAAGTCATGCATTCTCCTAGATGGATGTCTACAACTCTTCTTAAACAATCCTCCACTTGTGCCACATGTACTTCCTACATTCAAAATGTTAGAACAAATAAAAACATAAAATTTAGGACATTTATCATTTTCCCTCCCAATATATTCTTTCTCTTTCATTTGAGGATCTAAAAGACCCTTGTCTCTACCCTTCATGGACATTTCATCATTACTCTTGCTTATTATCACTAATGGGCACCAAAGAGAACTAGTTAATACGCTCTTTTCACACACCATCTTCTGTAAATCAGAACTTTTGTGATCATCAACATGACTCTTCATCATTACCAAGGAACTCTTGTGTTTTAGATCAGCACCACTTGTAGTTTGATCTTCTAAGTGATATACTTCTTCTCACCAAGACATAAAATCCTTCTGCCATCACCATTATTTCTTAGTAAAGGGCTAAGATGAAATTTCAAACCATCATTATGCACAATGTATACATTTTCCAATCCATGATGTATAGTATCCCTAGAGGCTTGCTAATGCCTTCCAAGAATAATATGACAACATGTCATAGGAATCACATCATAAAGAACTCTAGCAGCATATGATCCTATTGAAAGATCAATATATGCTTTCTCTCTAACAATAATATTTTGCTCATCACTTACCCAAGAAGCCTTATATGGTCTCTCAATGGAAATTTTTTGCAAATTTAGTTTGTTTACCATCTCATAAGAAACCAAATTGTGAAATGATCTAGAATCAATGATCATTTTACAAAACTTACCATTACTTACACAATTTGTCTTAAAGATGGATACTGGAACCTTCTTTTGTTGCTACATTCCTCTCACCATCAAGGATTCTCCTTCCTCATACGGTCCAATTTATATAGCCTTGCCTTTGTCTTCCCATTCTTCTTCCCCTCCTTGTGCTAAGTGTACTTTCTTCTCTACCTTCTTGTGATCAGCCTCTTTCTTAGGACATCTAAATGATTGATGCATAATGCCTCCACAGTTAAAGCATTTACTAATGAATGCACCACTACCTTTTGCATAACCAAATCTTCCACTTCCTCTTTGTCTTGAATCAGTATTCTTTCTTTTATATAGATTGTCCCTTCTCATTGGTAGATTTTCCTCCTCTACCTTTGTTTTCATTTCCCTTTACCACCACTATTCTTTTCTCTTGTCTTTAACTTATCTTCAACCCTTATGGCCAACTTGTAACATTCCTAAATAAATCTAGGGGTTATAAGACATAATTCATCTTCAATGTTGAATCTAATCCTCCCCCAAGTATCTTTCCATTTTCTCTTCTACATCCTCAACATGACCCACTCTAATATGCAACTTATGGAATTCTTTAGTGTACCCTTGTACATCCAAGTCTCTTTGCCTAAGAATTTGCATCTTCTTGTACATCTACACCTTGTAGTCACTAGGTAAAAATTTTGGCTTCATTTTGTCCATCATAGTATACCAAGAAGTAATCTTGGGTCTACTATTCTTCCATAGCTCTTCCTGTATACAATCCCACCAAAGTAAGGCATGCCCTTTCAGTCTAGTCTTTGCAATCCTTACCTTAACTTTGTCCTCTATGTTCTCAAACTCAAAGTAGTTCTCCATAGCACTAAACCAATCAATTATTTCTTCATCATCCATTTTACCTACATACAAAGGTAAGTCTGATCTTCCTTTTGCATCTCCACTCCTTATGTCTTTAAAAAACCTAGTCATCCTCTGCTCCTTAGGATCCAACTGTGCCTCTTATCTCAAAGGGACATCTTCTTCATCCTGCTCTTCAAAGTCATCCTCCTCTTCTAATCTTCTTTATCCTTTCTTTTCTAGTATGGTCAATCTACCAATCAAGGATTCTATCTCCTGGTCCTTCTCAAGCCTTTCCCTTCTTTCCTGTTCAAGGGTTGCTCTTATCCTCCTCAGGGTATACTTTAGTAGCGAATATTGCCAAATGGCTAATCTCACTCATCGAAGACCCTAAATTTGGCAATTGTTTTGGCAATTTTTGGGTGGTGACATTATCTACAATTTATGAAAATTGGGTTTCATGCTTAAACCAATCGCCAATAATGATACATAATCATTTTTATTTTGATGATGACTTCACCAATGGAATCTAATCTTTCCACATGATAAATTAAATTTTTTCACCCACAATTTCCAACGCATGTCTTAATTGATGGTCACATTTGCCAATCTATGGTAAAAATTGAAGTTTGGTTATAGGTAAAGTACATATATTTGACAAGTGCCTCTATTCTTAAGAATTTCTTAGGAAATTATTATCCTTCTAATCTTTGGCTTGAAATAGATTATAATGTGGACAAGTGTCATTATTTCAAAAACTTTCTTTGAAACTTGTTGTAATTTAAATTTCTAGCCTAAAATGGGGTTTAGACTGTTGATTTAGGATCATCTAGTGGTAATTAAATGGGATTATTATATCTTGGATGATACAAATTTATGGTTTCTATATATTTTTACTTTTGGTTGTAATTTTATGAAATAATTAAAGATTCGCCATGAGTTTACAAAATTATCATATGATGGGGAAAAAATCACTAATAAAATTATTTTTTTTCAAATTAAAAAAAAAAACATTCACCAATTCAAATTAATTTTTTTCCCCTAGTTGGATTCACCATGATTTTATACATTTTTCCAAAGGGGGGTTTCTTAAAGTTATCCTTGATCCTCCTATTCTCTACCATTTCTTCCTTCGCAAGATTTGCAAGCTCAACATTAGTGACCCTTTGAGAGATCCCCTCATCTTCTCCTCCTGACATCTCTATAAGTACCAAGACCCATTGGGAACTCTTAAAAGGCAAGGGATGCTCAAAGGCTTCAACAAAGATCAAATACACCAATGAACCCAATAAATATTTCTTCCTTCAGCCTAGGATGCTCCTAGGCTTTGATAGCAATTGATGCAATAGACAAGTGTGATGTGGCCCAATCAAGTTTACAAAGGTGAAAATATGCAAGGGAAAGGATATGTTCCCCAAACCCACAAACAACAACTATCTACTCTACAACTCCTACACCATCCCAATGGATATGGTGGATGTATTTCACTTATCTAAGGTGGATTCAAGAGGTTCCAAGTGGCTTCAAACCCCCAACCAAATCCTAGCACTCAAATCCTTCAAAATTGCCTAGTAGGCCTAATTACCCCCGACTTGGTATGTAGTGAGAAACATCTAAAGTTTTTTGCCAAGTTTTCCAAAGAAATCCTTAAAAAAAAAGGTGTTTAGATACCCATTATATCCTTTTTCAATATATGTCAAACTTAGTATAGGTTGTTTTGGACTAACAACCAGATCCCCAAACTTGGCACCCCTTTTAGGAATAAAATAGGGTGATTTTACAAAGAAAGTATATGCTTCCCATACTTCCAAAGCTTCAAGCTTTCAAAAATCCTCCAAAATTATCCCAGTCAAAGAAAAATCAAACCAATTTGACTCCCCAACCTCTGCAAATAAAAAACCCCTAATTTTGCCTCTTACAAACCCTCAAATCTAGGGATTTCTCAATGTGTGACCTCCAAAGAAAATATCAACCAAATGAAGGTTGATTAACCATTTAAAAAGTATATGTAGATGATATCTACCATAAAAAACCCCTCTCCAATGGATGGATCTTTGGCTACTACAATCCAAGCATGCATTTCATGGACCTACAACCACCAAAAACCTACTAGAAGCCCCCATTCAATGCAAAATCTTGCCCAATCATTGTTAGAATGATTATTTTCATTATAATATAGGTTCAATCCATAGGAATCAGATTCCTTCATCCATGGAGTGCATAATGCCCTCTAAATGCCCAAAACTTGCACAAATTGTTGCAAAAGTTGCTTACAATCAACAATTTTGGCCAAATGATCTTCTACATATCCTAATGCACTAGAAAAGGGTTAGAGATCATTCTAATGAATTAAAAAAATCAAAATGGAAATGAGAAACCAATCCAAACAAAAGAACTAATGCAAAATGCTAAAAAATGGAGATTTTATTGCATTCCAACAGCCAAATTTATACAATTCCAATGGAATCTGTACAATGCCTCCAATCTGCTATCCTATGACTTTACTAGGATATATCACACTAAATACAACTTCCCCAACCATATTTCATTGGTTGACATCCATAACAAAGGTTAAAACACTCAAATACAAGTTTTCCCTCCTAATTCAAAATATTGTTATTATGACTTTAGATTTGAATTTAAAACCTTGTTAAAATGTTTTAACTCATAATTTATTCATTTCTACCACTGAGGACTTATTCTAATACCCCTCTAGGACCTATTTGATCTCTATAAGCAATCTAGATCCCTTGTTAACACTATTGGTCACCCTTACATCATTTTTATGCTTAAATCCTTTATCAAGATCTTTAGGACTTTGCAAGTTACCATTAAATTGATTATTACATATTTCCATTATAGGCTTCAATTCATTCCAATTCACTTTGAAGGATACCATAGATCTTTTTGTTTTTCTTGCACCCAAGATGTCCCTAGATGTTTGCCTAGGTGCTCCTGCACCACTTTGGTCAGAAGACCTTCTAATAAGGAATGACTTCATAAGTGATCTCTATATTCATATCCCCTAATAAAAAATATATTTTATTTTATTAGATGTTTCAAGCTTAAATAGAATCTTTTAGATAGTACCTTATTATCTAGCACTTTTTATGTGTAGACTTTTATTTTTGATGAATAGACCTTTCCCATTAATTAAATTTTAAAGATATATATCCACAAGAAAGGGTTTGGGAGATACAAGATCACCTCGTAAGTTCACATAGGCTCACAAAACGAAGCTAGATAAAATGACTATTCATAAAAAAAACATTAACAACAAAAATGTAGGACCCTCAGGCTATAAGAGTAGTGCCAACCATGGGAGGATCCTTATCATTTTTACCCCAAAAGTCCTTGGGGTTAGTAGTTGGCTTAGGGTGAGCCCAACCTACTATAGAAGTGACAACAACACCATCAATTTCTTTTTGTCCCTCTGGCCTAGGTGAAGAGATAACAAGGTCTAGCCAAGGAAATGCCCACTTGGGGTCTCAGTGCATAGAAGGCCAACTTGCATTAGAGGAAATAGGGTGAGCCACAAGGGACCAACTCGAACCCAACCTTTGTGGAGGCAAGGTTGAGTGACAATGACTATTGAGACCACCACTAGGAGAGAGATGATGGGGCTGAAATCTAAGAGTATATGAATGACACACAAAATTTTTCTAGCCTCTTCGAAAACCGCGAGGAGTATGATCCCTAGAAAAGGCATTTGATGAAACCTAGGCAACAATGAAATTTCCCTAATGCACTAAAAGCTCCTATAGGTGGGAAACCTCCAACACAATCTTATATGTCTATACTTGTATTTGTAACATGACATTATTGTAAATACATACTTTAAAGTACATAGCAACATGAATATAAAGAGAGTTGTGAAAAAATAAAACAACATTTTTTTCTTTCCAAATAGTAAATAAAATCTCCATTATTAAAGCATTCCATATCTAGGAGTACTTGAAAGGAAGCCTGGGTGAATCTCCTAGCACAACTATATGCCATGTAAAATCCTTTGGGTGAAAAGTTTAAAAAAAATCATGGATCTAGAGCCAATAATTCTTGGCAATTTCTAGTTGGCCACAAAATAGACATCTATGGTTTGGGACTCCTAGATGTTAGAGATAAGGACCCAAAGGTAGCCCCTGGAAAAGTGTGTAATCTTTGGCTCCATGATGTTATTCCAAACTGTGACAAATTGAAGATTCCAAGTCTTGTGTGAAGACTGCAAATACAGACATTGATTGAGCGTATCAACCATTAGAGGATGGGGAACTAGCCATTGATATCCCAACTTAGGCTTGTAACTAGTCATAGGAGTGGTAGGGTACCACTTCTAGTCTCTCCACCAAGGATGAGATGAATGAATACCAAGCTTGTGTAATAGATGGGGAGGCACCCTAGAAACTAAAAGATCAACTATTTGTAGTTCTAGATGGAAAAGCTTGAACTACTCCTATAATTCCTCCCATCAGAGAAAGCTCATAATAAACTTGGAAAATTAATCTTTAGGTGCCTTGATACCACTTTGAAATAAGTGCAATGTGCTATCTCCTTGAATCTTAGCTAGTGGGACACCTTGAACAACAAACAAGGGTGACCACCATAAGTTATTTTGGTTCATAGAGAGGCCATCTTTGAACCCATTGCCAACCTATTGAAGCCATGACTTGATAGCTTTTATGGATTTCCAAATTAGTTTAACAAAAAAAGTTCTCTAAATTTGCATATGTTTAGTGGTCACAAGAAGGGTTTGAAAGCCAATCCTATTCTAGGTAGGTATGTTAATTAGGAAGCCTAAAGAAATATAATGCCACAACAAAATTTGGAAGGCTTCATCACCAATGAGAGCCAAAATTATCTACTTAACATAGAGAGAAATCCCCTATTTGTAAGTGGAAAGCATGACAAAACCACCAGAGTCTTTGTGCAAACAATAGAAATCCTATATAACTCTTTGAAAGCCATGATGTATAGCATCAAAGTCCCAAAGGAAATCCCTTAAGAGGAACTCAAGCTTGAGGTATGAAGCTTTGGAAGGAGCCCAACATGAGCAGTAGTAGACATGTGTGGAAGCAAGCACTTTAGAGAAAATCTAAAATTTTCCTGCAAAGGAGAGAGGCTCAGTGATCCAACACTCCAACTTCTTTTTGATCCTAGCTAGGACAACATTCTATAGCTCCACGAGGGAGGCTTGGAAAGAAAAAGGAATGCTCAAAAACATGAAAATTTCACCATGTTGAATCCATTTCCACCCATAACATTGAATCCATTAAGGGCCTAGAAAGAAGGATTGTCTATAATAGAGGGTCTTGTGCCATTGATTAGAAGACCCAAAAAGAAGGGAAAAAGTATCCAAGCAATGTAAGGCATTGAAAATGTTGACTTAATCCTTTAAAAGGTTAAGAAAGGAGTCATCAAAAAAATGGTCATTCACAACCTGTGTATTAGAATATGGGAGAGTGATTCCATGCACAAGACCCTTAGAAATAGTGTTGGCAAGAAGATAACCAAACCCTTTATCTGCCAAAATATAAAGAGACAACACTAAATGAAAGCCTTATCAGATAGGTCTATCGAGCCCAAAGGCTTTAGATTTTTGACCATTTATGGTAATACATGTAGAGGCATCTCCAAAAAGCATCTAGACTAACTGCAAAAAAACTTGGCCAAATCCCACCACTTGGAGCATGGCCAAAATGAAAGCCCACTCAATCTAGTCATAAGCTTTGGAAAAATAAATCTTAAGAAATAAGGCCTATTGTTTGGATTTCCTAGCCCACTCCATACCTTCCTAAACAACAGTAATATGGTCTAGGATGTATTAAGATTTGATGAAACCAATTTATTCAGGCTGAACAATTTGAGGGAGCAAATGTCAAGCCTTAAGGGAGAGAGCCTTGGCAATAATCTTGTAAGAGCCATTCAACAAGGTGATAAGCCTCCAATTGTATATTTCCTTGGGATCACTAGCTTTAGGTATGAATTTGATGTTTCCCTTATCAATATGTTGCCTACAGAATGAGAATTATAAGCTTCTTGATACACCTACTGTAGATCAGGGGTAATGTCATCCCGAAGGATTTTATAAAATTCATACAAGAAGCCATCACAACTAGGGGCCTTATCATTTTCCATAGAGTCTAGACTTTTATTATATTTAACACTTTAGGTATTTTTGGGAGCTTTTATTAAGGGATTTTTGGGATTCACATTTTTATCCATTCTTTTATTCTTTTAGTCTTTTTTTATACCAATTTTAGTTTTGGATGTACTTATAGAGAAGGGTCATTTATTCCTTACACGAGGTGGCCAATACCTTTTATACATGCATCTATTCACTTCTTGTGTGGATCTTAAATGCACTTATTTACCCAAGATATGTATTTAGTAAAGAAACCTTTCTCTATAGCTATTTATTAAGGAATATTGGTCTTTTTATAACATTTTACTATTATGGATACCTCAATTAAGCTTACTTCTCCTACAAGGTTCATGGATTTTGATAAGCCCATTAAGATTGAGAGAATCATGTAGTTTATCCTATAATACCCCAAAATTGGCTCATTGCAATGATCACAATTCTAGTCTATTTCAATCAATCCTAAGTCCTATGTCAATAGGCAATTCTAGTTTTGATATTCGCTACTTGGCTTAGTTACCAAATGCAAAAAACCCTAATCTACATTAATGATGCTATTTATTTAATTCCTAAAGTATTGACTCATATCAGTCACATTAAACCTACTGATTAGGTTTAAATTTAATACCAAGTATTTATACTTTAATTAAATTAAAATCATCTCCTAAGGCTAATATACTAGGGAATTAAAATATTTAATTTAATATTATGCCCACTTTAATTAATTGAATTAGATTATTCAATTAAATGAAAAAGGTATTTGTGAGGTCATATCTCATCTATTAAATTAAATAATATCTTCAAAATCTTCTCTTTAGTTCAAAATGGGAACTCTGAGTGAACTACTTCTTGAAATCTAAATTAAACTAGTTAACTTGCTCTCTCACTTATGACAAGTTCAATTAACTACTCATCACACTCAGATTTGAAATAGTTCACTTCACTTGCACAAGGATGTTTCCATCTTAACTAAATCATCTATCTAATCCTAACCATTGATCATGGTTGATCTTGACTATTGATTCAGTTCTGGATTCTATTTAAGGGACTCATAATTCCTCATTACATAGGTTGAACTGAATTGATATCGAATCTCTATTGAATTATGCACTCACTCACTCATTATTAGCATAAGCTTTCATTTCTTAGATTAAATATCATATAGCTTTAATATGCATACATATAATCTAGTTTATTTTATATGCTCTTAGAGTAATTGCATATCTCATTTAGAATAATTGCATTCAATCATAGATTTAATTGTATCAAAACCTTGCATTCTAGAAAGGACTAGTTGTTAGATTATGGTGACTGATCAGGAAAGTACTGTACATACTTCATAAATACTTGTATAAAAGGGCTTAGGGTTGGGTATTTTTCATTATGTTGTGATGCGAAATTGGTTCTTGCGGTGGTATTGAGCTGTAAGGGATTACAGATTGTAATCAGGTTGTAATCACTGGATTGTAATAAGATCAGACTTGCTGTTTGGTGGACATAGCCCAAGGATTGGGTGAACCATGTTAAATCTTGGTGCCTTGTGTTCATTTCTATGTGTTCTATTATTTTATATTATTGGTTATATTTGCATGTAGTTTTTATTTCTGTCTGTGGTTTATCCTAACAAGTGGTATCAGAGTGAGGTTGTCTTTCAGTTGTCCTCTGTAGGAAAGTCTCACGATTAAGTGGGAGTCTTACGGTTGGGTGAGAGTGATGGAAGATGAGGGTAAGCTGAGGGTTGATAGGTTTAATGGGCAGAACTTCCAATTATGGAAGATGCAAATGGAAGACTATCTATATCAGAAGGATTTATGGAAGCCATTGGAAGGCAAAGCCAAGAATCAGGGAACTATGTCAGAGGCTGAATGGGATCTCTTGGATAGAAAGGCACTTGGAAGCATTCGGTTATGCTTGGCACCATCGGTGGCATTTAATATTATAAAAGCAAAGATGACAAAAGATTTGATGAAAACCCTAGTGACACTATATGAAAAGCCCTCCGCTTCAAACAAGGTATTTCTCATTAAGCATTTATTTAATATGAAAATGGCAGAAGGTGGATCTGTTGCAGATCATTTAAATGAGTTTAATACTATTACTAGTCAATTATCTTCTGTGGGTATCAATTTTGATGAAGAAATTAGGGCTCTCTTGATTTTGTGTTCTTTACCTGAAAGCTAGAATGGCTTGGTAATGGCTATGAGTAATTCTATTCCTGGATCTAGTACCCTAAAATATGATGATGTGATCGGTATTATTTTAAGTGAGGAAACTCGTAGGAAATCCTCAGGTGGATCTACATCAGGAAGTGCTTTTAAATGCACAAAGTAGGGGCAGAATGACTAAAAGAGGAAGTAACTCTGGAAATCGTGGGAAATCAAGAGGAAAGTCAAAGGGGAAGAGGTCTCAATCAAGAGGACCAAATGATTGCTAGTACTGTGGGAAACCAGGGCACAAAAAGAAAGATTGCTGGAATGAAAAGAAAAATGAAGGAGATAAATCAGATGGAGACAAGGAGGCAAATGTGGTAAGTAACAAATCCGAAGAGGATGCTTTGCTTCTATCTTTAGAGAGTGTTGATGATTCATGCGTTTTAGATTCTGGTGCTTCATTTCATTCTACACCTCATAGAGGTTATTTCATTGATTATGTCCAAGGGGATTTTGGGCTTGTTTATTTGGGGGATAATGAACCCTATCAAATTTTTGGAAAGGGAAAAATTAAGATTAAGTTGTAGAATGGGAATCATTGGCTACTACATGAGGTAAGACATGTTCCAAAACTAAGTACGAATTTAATTTCAGCAGGGCAACTCGGTGATGAGGGTTGTGTAGTTACTTTTAATGATAAAAATTGGAAGGTTTCAAAAGGTTCCCTTGTAGTAGAAAAATGTGTGAAAGTGGGCACCTTATATCTTTGTACAGGTCATATTGTTCATTCTACTTTGATTGTTTCAGAGAAAAATGAATGTTCAGGAACAATTGTTGCAATTGAGCAGGGAGAACAAATAGCTGTTGTAGATTCTGATACAGCACTGTGGCACAATAGACTTGGGAACATGAGTGAGAAAGGTATGAAAGTACTTCATTCAAAGAAAGTTTTAGCAGGTCTGAAATGTGTGAATATGGATTTCTGTGAAAGTTGTGTGTATGGAAAACAAAAGAGAGTGAGTTTTGTAAAGACAAGGGAGGAAAACAAAAAGGAGAAATTAGAGCTTGTGCATATAGATGTATGGGGACCGGCTTAGGTATCTTCCCTTGGTGGCTCTCATTATTATGTTATATTTATTGATGATGCAACTAGAAAAGTATGGGTTTATTTCCTTAGACAGAAATCTGATGTATTTCAAACTTTTAAAAAATGGAAATGCTTGGTTGAAAATGAGACTAGTGAGAAATTAAAATGTCTCAGATCTAATAATGGTGGTGAGTATTGCAGTCATGAATTTGAAGATTATTTCTCCACTAATGGTATTCATAGACAAAAAACTATTCCAAGGACTCCACAGGAAAATGGAGTGGCTGAACGCATGAACAGGACTATAATGGAGCGCGCAAGGAGCATGAGGTTGCATGTTGGGTTGCCCTTACACATGTGGGTGGAGGCTATCAATATTATAGTATATTTGATTAATAGAGGTCCCTCTACTCCTTTGGGCTATGGTATTCCAGAGGAAGCATGGACTGGTAAGAAGGTGAGTTATTCTTTTCTCAAGACCTTCGGTTGTGAAGCTTTTGCTCATATAGACTCTGAAAATAGAACCAAGCTAGAAGCTAAATCAAAGAAATTTTTCTTTGTTGGATAAGGAATTAATGAATTTGGTTATAGGCTTTGGGATTTTGAAAATATTAAAATTGTTAGAAGTCGGGATGTCATATTCAATAAGAAAGTGTTGTACAAAGATCTATTTCAGCAACATGAGAAGAAAGAAGATGATTATGTAGTGCTAGATGATACTCCAAAAGCTGATGTTCCAGCCATTCCTCATGATGTGCAACAACTGCAACAACAAATACCACACACACCAATAAATGTTAGACTATCAACAAGGAAAATTAGAACTCCACAAAGGTTTTCTCCCTCTTTGTATTCTATTTTACTTACTTATGCTGGTGAACCTAAAAGTTATGATGAAGCTGTGCAGGTGGATACTAAGATTCAGTGGGCATTTGCAATGAAAGATGAAATGAACTCTTTGCTTAAAAATAAGACATGGGATTTGTGCAAGTTGCCTGCGGGTAAAAAGGCTTTACAGAATAAGTGGGTTTACAGGTTGAAAGAAGAGGAAGGAGGTAAGAAAATATTTAAGGCCAAGTTAGTTGTAAAAGGATTTGCACAGAAAAAGGTAATTGATTTTGATGAGATATTTTCTTCTATTGTTAAAATGACTTCTATTCGTACTGTTTTAAGTTTTGTGGGTACTAAAGATTTGCATTTAGAGAAGATGGATGTTAAAACAACCTTTCTTCATGGTGATTTGGATGAAGAAATATATATGGCTCAGCCATAGGGTTTTGAGGTCAAAGGTAAGGAGAACTTAGTGTGCAAATTGAAGAAAAGTTTATATGGCTTGAAGCAAGCACCTTAGCAATGGTATCTGAAATTTGATAGTTTTATGCATGAGCATGGATATAACAGGTGTCATTCAGATTATTGTGTTTATTTTAAGAGGCTGGATAATGATAGCTACATTATTTTATGTCTATATGTTGATGATATGCTTATAGCTGGGTCTAACATGGATCATATTAAGGGGCTAAAATGCTAGTTAGCACATGCATTTGCTATGAAGGATTTGGGGGCAGCAAAACAAATCCTTGGTATGAAGATTTGCAAAGATAGGAAGAACAGAACCTTGATGCTATCTCAGGCTAATTATGTTCAGAAGGTGTTGCAACATTTCTGTATGGTGAATGCTAAATCTGTCAGCACACCTTTACCTGGTCATTTGAAATTGACTAAGGAGATGTGTCCCAAGACACAGGAAGAGGAGGATAAGATGTCCAAGGTACCTTATGCTTTAGCTATAGGAAGTTTGATGTATGTTATGGTATGCACTAGGCCAGATATTGCACATGCAGTGGGAGTCGTTAGCAGGTATATGAGTCATCAAGGATTTGAGCATTGGAATGTTGTCAAGTGGATTCTCAGATATTTGAGAGGGACATCCAATAAGTGTTTACATTTGGGGGCTCTACTACTGATTTACAGGGCTATGTTGACTTAGATTTGGTAGGGGATATTGATACCAGGTGGAGTACTACAGGTTATGTCTTTACTATTGGTGGGGCAGCCGTGAGCTGAGTTTCTAGGTTACAGAAGATTAATGCTTTATCCACTACAGAGGTAGAGTATGTTGCTGCTACAGAGGCAACCAAGGAGATGATATGGCTTCAGTTCTTCTTGGAAGAATTGGGACATCCTCAGAAGGATAATTATTTGTTTACAGATAGTCAGAGTGCCATTCATCTTGGTAAGAATTCAGCTCTGCATTCTAAGACCAAACACATACAGTTTTGGCACCATTTCATTCGGTCAGTTTTGGAGGATGGAGAGTTAAAGCTAGAGAAGATACATACCAATGAAAATCTAGTAGATATGTTGAAAAAGGTTGTAACAAGGGAGAAGCTGAACTCCTCTTCAGCTTCGATTGGTCTTTTAGACTGAACCTGAATAAAAGAACAACAGAGTCTAGGGTGGTTTGATCCAATGGGAGCCCCATGTGGTAGTTGTATTGCTACAGGATCAGTCTCCAAGTGGGAGATTGTTTTTTAGTGTGGATCCTGATCAGTCCCCAAGTGGGAGATTGTTAGATTGTGGTGACTGATCAGGAAAGTACTGTACATACTTCATAAATAGTGGCCGACATGGTAGCCGACATATTATGGCCGACATATGGCCGACATGTTATAACCCTAAAGCGGTTTAATACTTGTATAAAAGGGCTTAGGGTTGGGTATTTTTTATTATGTTGTGATGCAAAATTGGTTCTTGCAATGGTATTGAGCTGTAAGGGATTACGGATTGTAATCAGGTTGTAATCACTGGATTGTAATAAGATCAAACTTGTTGTTTGGTGGACGTAGCCCAGGGATTGGGTGAACCAAGTTAAATCTTGGTGCCTTGTGTTCATTTCTATGTGTTCTATTATTTTTTGTTATTAGTTATATTTGCATGTAGTATTTATTTCTGTCTGTGGTTTATCCTAACACTAGTTGTCTGCATCTCAACTTTGATAGCATAAATAGGAAAAATCCTTCTAGATAGAAGGCAATGAGTCGCACTATTGGACCTCTTGGATTAACTATCCCATGTTCATTCCAGGATGAATCTACAAGTAAGCACCACATTGAAGTGTGTGTGAGGTTCAAAGGCCCACAAATTCATGCATGCATGTTCTTGTTAGGAATAAGGTTATTTGGAGAGTTGTTCTATGATGCTTGGACACCTAGTATATAAATTGTCCTAATAGGTTCCATTCTAATGTGGATATAGTATCGATGTTCATTGCAATAGTTCATTATTTTTATGTTGACAATGACCTTATAGCTAGTCTATGTCATGAATGATTTGACAATTGACGAGTCAAGTTTATAGGGTGTTTTGTTTATGATTTTCTAAGTACAAACTTGAATATCTTATAGTTTTTCATAAACATGATACAGTCTTTTATGTTTATAATTTTTAACTCTATATATATTTCATGTTTATGAAACTTAAAGACAATATTGAATATATACCTAGATTAATGAATGCTATTGTAAAGCTAGTATATTTATTCTCTATCTTTTATGGAAAGACCTCCTGTAGTTGTGTGACAAGGCTACATTAAAATAGGGAAAACTTATTATGATCTATGCCTTGGATTCATGTTTTGGATTTTGTTGTGTTAACCTTTTGTAGGAAGAATAAGTCAAGAAAGGAGCATAGACTAATGGATGAGTGGGTTTTTCAAGGAGGGTGACTATTTTAGAGTTCATTATAGCCCCACTCTTTCCATCACTTTGCTACTGTTGTTTTAATCCAAGACAATCTAGTTGCTGAGCATTCCTATATTTTTGAAGCATTGAATGTGGCTTATCTTCTTATGTAAATAATGCTATCACTCCTAAAACTAAATGTTGTTATGCTATGTAATGGAAGACATACCTTGTAGGTGTTCTATTTTTCCTAGTTTCCTTTAAATAAGTTAGAACTTATGCCTTTAGGCTAGTTAGATGTTCTAAGACATTCATGTTGTAATCAAGTAGTAGAGTAAAGCATTTTGACATTCTATATTGTGTTGATGTTTTATTGAATGAATATATGATAGTTTTTCAGTTCAATCTCTGAGTTATAATTCATTCATACTTTTGTGGGGGCCCACATGGGAGGTGAATTCCTTGTTCATGATTAAGTAGAATTCAATTAAGGTTACTTTGAGTTGTTAAGTATTGTTGTTCCTAAACCGCTAGTAGCATAACCATTGACTATATCCTATAGCATAGGTTTACTTCCAAAGTATTATTTATTTACTGTTATGTCTTTCCTTTAAGATGAGAATTAATCTTTAAGTTTAGTTTCTAGTATATGTTTCCAGTAGTAACTACTTTTACTTTAGTAATGATGACTATTGAGAAGAACTAAAGCATAAACATTGCAGTCACTATCTTAAGTTCATGTTCCTAAATTGATACATTAAATGAGTCTAGCATGATGTTCTAAGTAGAAAGATGATGAATTTCAGCAATGAATCATTGTTTAAGGGTGTTCAATCCTTGTGTTACTAGGATATTATTCTAACCAGTCATTTTTGGCACCATTTTTAGGGATGGTGTCAATTTAATTTGACCCATAAGTCATTAAGTTAGTTTTCATTTGCCTTAATTTTGTATGCATAGGCATAGGGACCATCTTGGATGATTCCTACCTAATCTTAATCAGAAAGAACCAATTGAGGTTCTCAATCTAGCACTTGAGCAAACCAAGTTAGAAATTCCAAAAGTAGAAGAACCACTTGAGAATGTGTTTGCTAATGCCTATGACCAATTTCCTTCAGCACCATCATCTAAAGAATCCCTCCATCTATATGCTTTTTTTTCTAGCCTAGAATATCTAAACAATGTAATGGCTCACCCTACTTTCCCTTTTCTTATTCCTACTGAGTAAGGTCACGAGAATCTAAAGAATGTTCCTACAGCTATGCTTCCCAAATTTTATGGACTCATCACAGAAGACCTAGAGGCTTTCCTCTTTGAGTTTGATGTCCTTCACCAAAGCTATGACTACACCATTGATGGTCATAAACTTAAGTTGTTTCCTTCCACCTTAAAAGAGGTTGTTCTCAGATGGTTTATGAGTTTGGGTGTTGATGTTGTAGCAGATTGGAGTGTAATGTGTACTCTATTTCTTGAGAAGTACAAATATTATTGCAAAGGAGGAGACTGAAAAGGAGATGACATCTTCAAGATGTCATAAAAGGAAGATGAAACCCTGGAAGACTATGTCTCTAGGTTCATGTTCATCCTGTAGCATAACACACAACATGAGTTGAATGAAGAATCTCAAAAGCATTTTCTTTTGAGAGGTGTGAATGATGGAAGCCCTTGACCTAGTTGCAGGAGGAGACATTACACAAAAGAATTGGGATGCAATAAAGAATATATGTCTTAACTATTCTAGAGCTACTATCAAGAAAGGAAGAAGCTTGAGAGCCCTACCTCACAAGTCTAATGGAAGAGGTGTGTCCAAAGTGGAGTTATCCAATTTGTTGTCAGACTTCAAGCAAGACATCATTAATGATGTTGCTACTTAGTTGGATACAATGCAAGCATGGAGAAAGAAAGATGATTTTGATGCAATGTTGGAAGAATATTGTCCACATTATAGGGAGAAGGAAAAAAATTGTCAGTGCAAGTTTGTTGCAAGCCTATAGTCTCAACCTATGCCTACCAAGTTCAAAGCCATTGATGAGAATGGAGACCCTATGTTTCCTAATGAAGGTCATGGGCTCCAAGACTAGGTATTCCCCAACATCCATTTCAAAATTTTAATAGTAATAATGCATGGAAAAACCAACAACATAGTGGATTTAGTGGATATAATAGTTGGCATCAGCCCTAGCAAGGTTGGCAAGAACCTTAGTAGGGCTAACAAAAACATTAGCAAGGTTAGAAACAAACTTAGTAGGGTTGGCAACAAGCTTAGCAGAGTTGGTCACAACCTTAGTAATCATGGCAATAGTCCCAGTAGGGGTGGCAACAACCACACAATTGGTCTAACCAATCAAGCTAGCAAGATTTGATGCCACCACCTCAATAGCAAGCTTTGGTGCCTCCTCCTATAGCCAATACCCCTTTCCCTAAGTAGACTCAATTACCTACTTAGCCTACTCCTAATCCCAACAATGCTAAGCCAACAATGCAATAGTAGAGCTATGCAATTTCCCTGAATAACATCCATTTAAGATTTAGAACAACTCTTCCTCCTCCATAGTAGCCTATTATTACTGAAGTTGAGGATACTTCAGTAGAGCCAACTAAGATACCAATTGAACCTACTACTCCTATTGTTCATGCAATACAAGAACCTCTATTTCCTCATAGGTTGAAGGAACATGTTAAGCTGGTGGAAAATCAGGTAGTATTGGATTTTCTTACCCAACTAAAGCAAATGATAATAAATATTCCTTTGTTAGATTCCATAAAAGAAGTACCTACATATACCAAAGCTATCAAGGAAGCTTACATAAAGTAGTCAAAGAAAGAAAAAAGATCCTAAAACCATTCATGTTGTAGGTCAATTATTTGATCTAATGTTGGAGAAATGAATAATTCCAAAGTATTCTAATCCTAGTAGTCCTATGGTAACAATCACTATTCAAGGAGTTGAAGTCTACAATGCCCTAGTTAACTTAGGTGCTTCCATAAATGTCATCATGACCAAGGAAGTAATGTCTCAGTTACATATCATCAGCCTTAGGGAAACACCCACCATCCTTCAGCTTGCTGACAGTTCCACCATTACACCTGATGGGATGGTAGAAGATGTTATAGTTACCTTGAATACTTAGGAATACCCAATTGACTTTTTTGTCCTTTCCCCAAAGGCTAACATGGGAAGATACCCAATAATCCTAGGCAAACCTTGGTTGGCTACTTTTGATGCCTATATAGCTTATCATTGTAGAAAAATGACTATATCTAATGGACTCAATACTAAACATCTGACTCTATATTTCTCAACTTAACCTCTATTACAATATGATCAAATCATGTAGCTAGATTTGGATGATATTGAACCTGAGGTTAATTATATTCATCAGTTAATGATGATATCTAGGGAACCTTTTATATCTTCTCGGGGGGAAGATGAGATCATTTCCTCCAATATTCTAAATGAATATGGAGTGGAAACCCAAGTGTGTTCCCAAGGGAATTGTCTTCTTAACACTTAGTTACCACCTATTGATGCTCTACAATATTTAGAAACATCAAAATTTCTTCACATAGTGTAAGCAGTGCTTTGACTTCCTCTCAAAGGTCAGAAGTCCTAAAACTTCTTTAAAAACATCAATCAACCATTGGTTGGGATTATACTGACATGAAAGGCCTAGACCCTAAGCTTTGCACTCACAAAATCTATATTAGCTTTGAATTCAGACCTGTTCACCAACCTCAGTGTTGGGTAAATCCAACTCTTAGGGATATAGTCAAGAATGAGTTGTAGAATTTATTAAATGCTGGCTTCATCAATCTTATTTTAGATAGTGGGTCTCCCCTCTTGCTATAATACCTAAGAAAGGAGGGAAGTGGAGAGTTTGTGTTGACTATAGGGAGGTTAAAACTACCACTAAAAAGAAGCACTTTCCCTTATGATTCATAGATCAAGTCCTTGATAACCTTGCTAGAAAGAAATCCTTCTTTCTAGATGGATTTAGTGCTTATAATTAGATTCAAGTAGCCCCTGAAGACCAAGAGAAAACAACATTCACCTTCCCATGGGGTACATTTTCCTATTCAGTGCTATCTTTTGGGTTGTGTAATGCCCTTGCTACCTTCTAGTGAGTTGTGACCAATATATTCTTAGATATCTCTTCTGATTGCATGGAGATTTACATGGATGATTTTAAAACATATGGGAATACCTTTGAAGAGGCTAAAGAAAACATGGGAAAAGTTCTTATAAGGTGTCATGAATAAAACCTCTCTCTCAATAGTGAGAACTGCTTCATGATGATGGAAGAAGGGGTTGTCTTAGGACATTTCATATCTTCCAAAGGTATACAAATGGACCCTACTAAGATTGAGGTGATTCGTACATTACTTACTCTAGCCAAACAAAAGGATGCGCATAGTTTCCTTGGATATGCTAGATTTTACTAAAGGTTTATAAAAGATTTTAGTCAACTTGCTGCACCACTATATAACTTTCTCAAAAAGGAAGCTAAATTTTCTTGGGATTTTGAGTGTGAGAAGTCTTTCCTAGAGCTGAAAGAAGTACTCACTACAACACCAATTTTGAAAGGACCTAACTAGGGGTTACCTTTCACATTCATATGGATGCCTTAGATTATGTTATAGGTGCTATCCTTGGTCAAAAGGTAGAATTAGTTGAACACGCAATTTACTTTATTAGTAATAACTTGCAAGGAATTGAGTTTAATTACACTATCATTGAAAAAGAATTGCTTGCAATTATCTATGCCCTGAACAATTGTAGACATTACATCACTAGGTATGAGGTCTATATGCATATGAACCATTCTTCCATTAAATATCTCATGAACAAGACTATAATTTTTGGTCGATTGGCTCAATGGTTGTTCCTTATGCAAGAGTTTGACATTAACATCATAGATAAACCTGGTAAGACCAATATGGTAGCAGATTTTTGTTCTCAGTTGCATGTGTCTGATGATCCTATAGCCATTGATGATAGCTTTCCTGATGAGTATCTTTTCTTGTTGACTTCCCATAATCCTTGGTATGCTGATATTTCCAATTATCTCACAACTGGTAAGACCCTAGCTCATTTCTCTACTAAAGAAAGAAGATTTCTAACTAAAAAGAGCTTTAATTATTCATGGATCTATGAATTAATGTTTTACACTGGTCTTGACCAAGTCACTAGAAGATGCATTAGAGAGGATGAAACTTATAATATCCTCAAGGCATGTCATGATTAATCTTGTGATGGGAATTTTGTTGCCAAAAGGACAACATTAAAGATCTTAACTACAAGTTACTATTGGCCTAGTTTACATAAGGATGCTGCTTAGTACACTAAAAAGTGTGAAATTCCAATGTATGGGTTGCCTCACCAATACAAATGAAATGCCCTTGTAGCCATAGATCATGGCTGTACCATTTTTTAATTGGAGGATTGATTTTGTTGGTCCTATTGAGCCATCCTCACAAGGTAAATCCTATATCCTTGTCTGCACTAATTATGTTACAAAGTGGGTTGAGGCAAAACCTACAAAGCACCCAAGAGATAACAATGTGATGAAGTTCCTTTATGAATTCATCTTCACTAGATTTGGTGTACCAAGGGAGATTCAATTTGACCAAGGTCCTTTGTTTACTTCTAATTTGATTACTACTCTAATGGAGGAATACAACATTAGACATGGTAAATCTTCACCTAATCACTGTTTGGCCAAAAAATGTTATCAGAAACCCAAAGAAATGTATTGCTTAATTCAAGATTGGACACCCCAAATGATTTAGGTAATGCACTATTTAGTCTCATTTAATTATCAGCCAAGGACATAAACTTGGAATAACATTTGCAAAGTATATGCTTCAAACTTCCTCTTCTAAGCCTATTTAAAGTATTTAAATTCTTATGCTTCAAGAAAAATAAACTAAAACTAGTAAGAAATTGTATTCTAATCAAAGTAGGAAACTACAGTTAGGAACTACTCCGACTGACTATGCTATAGGAACATGCTACTAATTCTATTATTAGTGGTTGCAGGAATAACAGAGTTCTAAAACATCTAAATGAACAGAAAACAAACTCTATAGTAACAAAGCAATTCACTCATCAAGTGGCCCCCCTTTAATGAGTGAATGAAAAGTACAATCAAGAAAAAAGTTGCAAACTCGAGTTAAACATTCCATTTATCCATAAAAACAATTACGCTTGATTGAAATAGTATGCAAGAGTTTTATATAAAAAACTAGTTTTTTTGACTAACTCTTGAAAGAGTCACAATAGTCGATTATTTTAAAGGAAACTACCACTTATTCCTAAAACTATGATCACTTCATAATGATGATTGATTACAACTCATAAAGTTTTAGAACAAAAACACTATTTACCATGAACAATCCCAAAATATAGTGCACACTAAATCCACATGTTGCATGCAACAAAAGGCATTGACTTGCATACAAAGATTCTACAATCATAGTTGGCTTTGACAACTCTTGCGCTAGTATGTTGATCCTTGAATATCCCTATTGAACTCTTGCAATATAATTAATGCACACACATCCAACCATATACACATATATATTTCCCCATCATCAATATTAGGAAAAGGTGTTAGTCTTAATTATCACTCTTACAAACCTAGAGCTATAAGAGCTAGCTACCCAAAACATAACTTAGGAGAGAAAGCATCGATTAACATGTATAACTATTATATTCACCATTCTCATCCATGAAATTAAGCAAATATTATGCCTTTAGAGATATCCACATTCCATCTTATGTTCGCACACATATAATCATATACATAGAAACTATAAGTTCACATGCTTAAAACCATAAATGTATGCCTATGTACAATCAAATATCTTAGAAAGAGGATAAAAAGTGGTGAGAAAGATGGATAATTTAGGAGCCCATGCATTCCCCCCTACTAAACTATTGTTGGTCCCTAGCAATCATAAAGTTTTGGAGCTTGGCACAGACCCTTAGATCATTAGTTATTTTTTGCCTTGGCTCATCATGAATATAATCAAAGTATCCATTTGTCTCTTTAAGTCTTTCTCAATGCTAGACTTCATAGGCCATGTCATAATTTGTTGCACTATCATTCATTGCCAGCAATGGATGAAGGAAAAGTGGGAGCTAAAACCTTAATGAACCCAACGATTAAGGAATGTCCTACCCAACATAGTATACAATGTAACTCTTCTTGTGGAAAGGGTTAAATTTTGCAGTGAGTGAGGTTCCATTCTCTTTAAATCTTGTGACATCCTTGCCCACCTCTACTTGGAGGCATTAATTGTTGTAGCAACATCCCAAGAGGAATGCTGATCCTAGTCTATAAAGGATTGTTCTCTTACTGGATAGGTCTCATTGGCTCTATTTGTGTTTCCTATGATACAGATCTCTAGTCAAAATATGTTCTTCTAGAGTGTTGTACCTTAGGCCTCATCATGAAAGGAACTAACATCTCTTTCTCCTAGGCACATCCTGGTGTTCACAACTCATCTCATTCTACATCCATGACATAACTACTCTAAGTTGTACATCTCCTACATAAAGAAGTGAATTCTACTCTATTTCATCAGGAACTACCAAATTGTACAAGTACAATTCACACAATAGATTCTTCAAAGTCATCGAGGTAGATTGAAAGTCATAGTAAAATTCATAGAGAGTTGATATGGATGGATTGAGGCCTTCTAAAATTCTTGTTAATTTGAAATTAACAAGTTGTTCTTGAAGGAATATTGCATACATTGGTGAGGGTGATCTACATTCCATTAGCTATGGAATTAACCTAGTAATCTGATCAATTCTTGATTTCAATACCTCAATCTCAACTGATTTCTACTCCAATTGAGAATTTTTCTCATTAATGACTTGTTTCAATTTTTCCTTTTCTAATTTCCATTGTGTCTTTTCCCATAACAACTATTGGTACAAACTTATTCATGCTATAAGAGGTGTAGACAAATCTAGTGGGGGTAAAGGTTCCTAATTGAGTATATCTACCCATCCAAAAGGAAAGTGGGGAATTTTAACTATTTCTTTGGGTGAAAAGGACTTACCCTTCCACACAATATGTCCCAATTGAATTAGTTTCTTCACTAACATTAGCTACCACTTTAGCCAACATTTCTAAATTTTCCTAACTACCCTACTGGGGTACTTCTTCAATAATTTTGGTCCCAAAGTTAGGAATTTCCTCTATGTCTTTAGAGTCCTCAAAGTCTTGATCACTATCTATTAGTATGTAGTTAACCCTAGGGCTAACCTCTATTTCTAGACTTTGCTCTTACATTATTGTGTCACTAGTTGCAAGTTGATTATTCAATTCCTCAGAAGAGGAATTGTTCAAAGGTTCCTTTCCTACATATTTAGAAGAATCATGTTAACAAAAAGAATAGATACTTCAACATCTTTCTGAAAAATTCTTTTACTCCACCTCATAGGAAGTGTGGATAAGATTGAAGGACTGTTCCATTTCTTTTTCTTCTTAATAACCCCCTCCTCTGCCATTGCTTTAGGAGGTTTTTCAACATTCTCTTTCCTAGGGTTCTCAAGATTCTCTTCAAGAGGATTTTTAGAATGTTCTTCCCTAGGGGAAGGTAGGGTTTCTTCCATATTATCAACATTGTCACAAGGCTAAGGTTCTAATGTTTCCTCTTTTGGTTCTGTTATTTTACCCTTACCCTTCCTAGATGTAGACCTCAGCCTTATGGGTAGTGAAAATTCTAGAATATTAAGAACTTCCACATTTTTCTTTTTCTTCCTCTAAGAAGTAGAGGTTCCAAAATTGGAAATTCATTTTCTAGGTGACCTAGATGTTTGTTTTCTCCTAGTAACATCATGGCCTCTACGACCAACTATTCTAGGTTCAACCTTATTCATCTACAAAAATTATTCCCATGTCCCAACCTTTTGTCTACTCAATTCCCTTTCCACCATTAATTTTATTAGGTAATGGTGTGAAATAGACTATTGCTTCCTGACTAGACTAACAAAGACTCCTTTTTCAAAATGTTAAATAAGAAGCTGGGAAGATTTATCGGTCAATCATCATGGAAAATATGAATGAGAATTTTGAAGTGCAAAGCATGCAGGTATTTGTAACATCCCTCATATGTGAAGTACTAGATAATAAATGCAGCCGATCAAATGAACTCCAAGGGAAAAGATAATAACCCAATTCCTTGCTTCTTGTCAATATCTAACTAAGGAGCACCATGTAATGTGAACTGTGGTTTTTCTGATCATAGGTCAAAATCTTTCACCCATGGTTAATCTTCTTAAGGAAACCCTATCACCTCAGCAACTACGTCTTTAGTGAACTCAACTCTCAAACCTTTAACTTTGACAAACCCATCTTTCAAAGTGGACATAAATTGTAGAGTAACTTCCTTATTAAACCCATTAAGGCTTAAATAGTAATCCAGCCATCCTCTACTTCTAAACATTTCATAGGTGGGTGCATCATTTCACAAAACTATGTGCTCCACTAGTTCATGCCTTTGGAGGTCACCTCCCATTGCTTTTCTCAGACAAATTTCTAACTCACAGAATGCAATTCCCATAGATTTTAGTGATGGCAAGTCATAGGCATCAATGAATTCTAAAACAAAATATTGTAGAAGAAGACAATGTACTAACTACAACTGTTGTCACCTAGATTGCACCCTTATGCTAAAGATTAACTTTCAATAATCTAGTGAAACATGGGATGATCCTTGGCTTATGGGTATGCCATGTTAAGGATCAAACTTCGGTACAAAGGGTCAGCTTCCCCTAAATCAATTCTTGAAACTAATTTTAACTTGGTAGGAAAAGGGGATAGAGAGAAATATAACATAAAATTAAACTATAAAAGAAGGTGATTCACCAAAACTATGAAGTAATGCAACTTTAAATAAAGCATTTGAATTGATGCCCCAGCTTGAATTTTTGCATTGATTGGAAGAGAAGGAAAATTTTCCATGGATGAACTGAAATGGATCTACTTTCTATAGCATTCCTTTTTGGAAAGAAAAGGAGCTTGAGTGCATAAGGTAGGCATTTGATTTTCATTAATCCATTTGATTGATTTTCCGTAAAACATATGCAAGCTTTTGCTATTTATTTTTTATTTTTTGATTGCATTGCATATACGTCTCTTTATTTCTTTCTTTTCCATTATTTCTTTCAGTTGCCTCTTCACTTCTTAAATTTGGAAATATGGAGGGATATAGCTACATTTATACTATTTTTTATTTTTCTTGTCATGTATTATTTTGCATTTGATTGGGGTTGCGACCTACAACTTGGCTCCATGTTTTCTTCATTGCTTTATGAGAATAACCTTGAAAACATTGCAGCTATATATTTATTTGATGTTGCAGCATGCTACAAGAAATCTAAATTAGATTATTTCTTGTCACCTCCCTATTGAAATAATGAATGAGCATTTGAATGCTAGAGCTTATGGCTACATAATATGGGTAGGGCATCATCTTCAATATGGTGTTGCTATCTTCATTAATGCATGTTTTCCTTCTTCCTTTCATGTCTTCAACTTTATTTCCTTTGGATTTGATGTATGTTGTATGAAGAAAGGCATGATTATTATTTTTATTACTACCACTTTTCTTGTATACATAATGAGGGTTTGAATGCAACCCATAGCTACATAATAGGGCATCATTTTCAATATGGTGTTGCTAATCCAATGTTGACTATAGGCTATGGCTTGCATATACCTTTCATGGAAATGTAGAGTGACATTATGTGCATGCAAAAAATTTTAGATTCTAATACATGTGTATTGCCTTTTCTTTTCAATATACATCACCTTTTGTATGTACTTACCTTCTTCATTGCTGGAAATGCATATACAATTCTCTTCTAATTTTTGTCTGTTCATTTTCTCTATAATACATACAGCGATGCATTCATATCTTAGAGAACATATCCTTGTAGCCTTCATCTGGAAATGTAGCTCTTTCGTATTATGCATTTTGCTTTCCTTGGTATAGGAACAATATTTTATGCAGCATTTAGAAAGTGTGTAAAATGACCCCTTAGATCTCTATAAAAAAATTTATAGAAACAAAAAAGTTTGTTCATCACATAAATATCTAACTCCTCACAAATTTTTGGGGTTTTTTGAGTTCATATGTGGCCATATCAAATTTTTCAAGTCGCTGAAATAGTGAAACTGCATACTTCCTGTAGCATAATTGTCTCCTATAGCTCTTTTATATTACTTCTCAAATGTATGATGAATTATTTTGGCTTCTATACTAGTGATCCCCTAGGCCTACTTCTCCTCTTCCCACAAAAGTGTCCCTTGGATGCAATAATGAAACCTCTATAAGTGTTCTTTCCCAAAAAGTCATCAATCCCAAAAGGTACCCAAAGGACTCCTTTCTAATTTTTTTTTTTTTTTGAGTAAGGGCATCTACTACATTTAAAAATCAATAATCAACATCTTCTACTTTCACATGGAACAAACATTGTCAAATAAAAAACATGGCACTTTTTCTCTTTTGTATGGTTTCCTTGTTGATTCTGCACTTTGACTTGGGCATGACCAGATGGATATTATAGGTTGTAGGGATACATATGCATGTGTATTACTATAGGATTAAGTGTATTCTATCAGGCATTGCATAGATCTTTGCAAGATCTAACCCCTCCTTTTTTCATCTAAAACCCATGTAGGTTATGTAACATTTGGACAATGGTGAGATGAAGAGAGCAAAAACAAAGGGGAAACTTCTTCGAGCTCTACATAGGTAATGTCTAGTAGGCTATACTTCTCCCTTTTTCATGTATGCATGTATTTGTCCCTATGATATGCAATATGTGTTTAGCTAAGCTCATGACCTGTGTGAGCCCATGCATTTTCTTTTATGGTCTCTTAATGCAAATTACATTATGTAAAACTTGATACATCCATAAATATATGCATAATGTTTAGTTGGACTTCTCACTTTCCATTTCCCTTCAATAGATCTTGCTACTTTCAGCTGTTCTTTTCATTTTATGCAAAAATGAACAACAAATCTTAAATAAGAACATTTAATAATCACAAACTAGGGTATCATAGAGAAAAAATACACCTAGTAATTAGGCTTCTAATGGCACTAGAATGAATGAACACAAAAAATGGTAATATTTTTGGCAACTTCTAATGAATGGTTGCCTACTAATCATCATGACCAGTTGCCTTTTATTATCCATTGGGGCATAGAATCTTGATAGCTTAGAACTAATCTTCAAAAAAAAAAATGGAAACCATTATTTCCCAAAGTGGCCTGCTAGTCTTCCTCTATAAAATATATGTTCGCTAATGCATAAATGTCTCACTAGACTAATAGAGAAGAGAAGGCCTCCAAACTAGTACTAACAAACAACAAAATAAAGCCAAATCAAACAAAACTAAACTATGCTCTAGCACTTAGGAAAAAGAAAATTGAATTGAACTAAAAGCTGAAAACTGTGCTCCACACTTATTGAAAATAACAACTAAATACTATGGTACAAGGGGAGAAAAAACCTCAATAGTAGGGTTTGAGGTTGATCCCATTAACTAGGATAGAGAGCTCTTCTCCTTCTAGATTAGAGAGTTGGAAAGCATTGTGTTCTTTAATGCTGAAATAAGAAATGGGCCACTCCATAATGCATCAAACTTAGTATGTTTTCCAGGTTTACTTTTCAACTCATCCCATTTAAGTACTAAGTCTCCCACATTATAGGTCCTAGGAACTACTCTCTTATCAAATTTCCTTTTCATCTATGCTTGATGACCTTCTAGATTTTGCAATTCTTTATCCCTCATCTCTTCTAACTCAACCATCTCTACAAGTCTAACCTCCATAGGTCCTTCTTACATTAGTTCTAATTCCTTAATCAAACTTAAAGTAGGTAACTCAATTAAAATGGGCAGTCTTGCTTCTCTACCATACACAAGAGTATAAGGTGAGTTACTTGTTGACCTTTTTGGTGTTATCCTATCAACACAGAGAGTCAACTTCAGTTTGATATGCCAAACCCTCTAATTATCCTCAATGGTTCTACTTATAATCCAAATCAGATTTTTGTTTGTGGATTCAACTTGACCATTACCATGTAGGTAATAGTTAGATGAGGTATTCAAATAGATGTTATTAAAGAGATTAAATTTCCACAATCCATAGCAATTAAACTGATATATTTCTGGATTTGATTGTGTAAAGATTTTTACCATCAACGTTTCGAATCACACCAAGTGATCCATCATCAGGATGGTAAAAATCTTTACACAATCAAATCCAGAAATATATCAGTTTAGATGTTATTATTTAAAGCCCATTCTAAAAAATTTATACCCAAAAAAGCTAAGGCATTATAGAAAATGATGGAATCTAGGACACCAAACCTAGCCACAATATCCTGATAGAAATTTAGGACTAAAGTTTCATTAGAATCCTTAAAGGCTATGGCTTTGATCCACTTCGTGAAGTAATTAGTGGTTGTTAGGATTCATTTATGACTAGAACTAGAAGGAGTGTTAATAGGACCAATAAAATCCAATCCCAACTTAAGAAATGGTTGTTCAACTTGAATAGGATGTAGGGGAAGGAATGCTAGCTTTTTCTTACTAGGAAATAGGGCACATTTGTTGCATTTCATTACCCATTTGGATGCATTATTGTAGAGGTTAGGCCAATAATATCCAACTCTCATGATCTTAAGAACTATGGTCCTAGACCAAAAGTGTCTACCAATAGCTCCATCATGAAATTCCTCCAAAATCTTATCAATCTATTCTACTTCTACACATCTCAATAGTACTCCATGATAATCCTTTCTATATAAAATATTATCAATTACTACAAATGGAATAGCTTGTAATTGATAATACCTCCTCTTTTCATTGTTTAGGCCTTGAGGACATAGGCCTATTAGCAAATAATGCTTCATTTCTTTTATCCAGCTATGGGTATTTTTCTATTTCTTGATTCTATCCTACATCACCATTTGTTAGGAAAATATCTTCATCTTTTGATTCACCATCAATAGGTTGTCTAGCTAGCTATTCACATAAGCCTTTTCCTCTAACCAACTTAGTAATCTTAATCTAAATATCATACTCCATGACCTTGGTTATCCAACCATCCCTTTTATGGTTTAGATCCTTGTTCAATATAAAATCTTTAATGCTAGGATGTGCAACCATAAGATGAATAGTATTATGTGAAATCAAATGTCTAAATTTTTTTAGAATTCTAATGATAGCCAAAATATTATTTTATACAAAAGTATACCTTTGTTCATACCCATCCAAACCTTGGCTATAAAAGGCTATGGGATGCTCCAAATTATTATCATTCTTCTAAACCAACATTGTAGAAATATAATCTATGCTTCCAAAAGCATAGAAAATAAAATCCTTAGAAAAATTACAATTAATGAGAGTAGGTGCTGTAGAAATATCTTCCTTTACCTCTTCAAAACAATTCTTAGCTTCTTTAGTCCATGTGAATTTTGCATTCTTCTTAAGCATTTGAGTCATAGGCCTTAACAATGTTGCAACACTAGGAATGAATCTTTTGACAAAGTTAATCCTTCTTAGGAAACTTTGAAGTGCTTTCTTGTGTACTAGCAAGGGTAAGGCTAGGATAGCTTCAACTCTTTCATGTTCAGTGGTAGTTCCATGTTTAGAAATGATATACCCAAAGAAAATTTCCTTCATGGACAATAAATACACACTTGTTAGGATTCAAAGATACTCCATACTCCTTTCATCTCTCAAAGACTTGCCTCAAGTGCACAAGATGCTCATTAGTATCCTTAGAAAAAATAGTAATATCATATAAATAAACAAGTACAAATTTGTTTATTAACCCATGAATGGCCATCTCCATTACCTTTTGGAAAGTTTCCCCAACACTGGACAACCCAAGAGGCATTTTCCTATATTCCATAGTTCCCCACTTAGTGGAAAATGCAGTCTTCTGTTGGTCCTCCTCCTTTACTAAGATCTGATTATATCCAAAAAATCTATCAGATCCTAAAACTACTTGCAAAATCTATTCCATTGAGGGGATTGGATGGTGATCCTTAAGAGAGACCCTAGTCAAGTCTCTAAAATCTACACAAAGTCTTATCTCAACATTTTTCTTTCTAACTGGGACCAAATTAGATACCCAAGAAGTGTGCTTAATGGGGAAAATAATATTACCCTTAATCACCTTACTTAGATCAGCCTTCATCAGTGCTTCCAGTTTAGGATTGATGGGTCTTTGCTTTTGTTGCACTAGTTTTGCATCAAGAAAAAACTCTATAGTATGTTGTGCTAATAGAGGGTCAAACCATTTCAAATCATGATACTCCTAAGCAAAGATATCACTGAATTCTTGGCATAAGGAAACAAATCCTTGTTTTTCATCTCTTAAGCATACCTTGCCAAGCTTCAAAATTTTTATCTTGGAGTACCTCAACTAGTTGGTAGTGTTCTTCTTTTATCATCATGTTTGATTTATCCTTCCTAAGATGATCATCATCATTGAAAATAGACCTAAGGGTGACCAAACCCTTCGGTAACCTATTAGATTTCAGCTACAAAATTTGATCACCATACTGTTTCTCTAATTTTTTTTTAAATTTCCTCTAGAAAATTCAGCTTCTTCCAATAAGAAATTGAGAATTTGTTCATCACTTTCAAAGACCTACCAACTAACTTGATTTTTTGGAATTGAAGGCCTCACAAAAACCTTCACATACTATTGTGTCTCCACATTCTTGACCTCCTTGGGGATGCCAAACTTAGATCCCATGGTAGCTAGCTTATTTGCATGCTTATTCTGATTTCTAGGAACTGAAATAAGATTTAAAACATCAAAAGATTCTATCAAGTCCCACACTCTATGCTTAGACATCTTAAGTACATTAGTTTTAGTGATATTTGTGTTTCAAACTTGATTAATATTTAGCTCACTATCTCCAAAGACTTGTAAAAACTTTATACCTTTCTTCCTAGCCTATTCTAGGCCATGAATAAGTACTTCATACTCTATTGTATTATTAGTATAGCTGGAAGTAAAATGAATAACAGAGTAATACCTTTGTCCTTTAGGTGAAATCAACATAGCACCTTTACCAAAACTTACCTTGCTTCTTGCTCCATCAAAAAACAATTTCCATAGATCACCATGCTAGTTTTCAAATTTGTGTGCCTCTTCTTTGATCAAATTGTGAATAAAATCTTATTGTTCATGCATGATATAAACACCCATTCCAGCCACTTCCATGTGCCTAAAGGTATTTTCATTTTGATTTTTAGATGCCCATTCATATAAAGCCATATTGAGTATATTTTTAGTAGGGCTAGTGGGATCTAGACCAATAAGGTCATGCTCATGATATGCTAAGTTAGCATTGAATGGGTCAGGTGTGAAAGGTTCAAGATGGTCATTAGAAAGTTCTTTAGATTTGACTTGGACTCTAGTACCATACCTAGTTCTAAAGTATAAATGAGACCAATCTACAAAAAGTTGGCAGTAAAATCCTGACTTACGCATATAGCAAAGAGGGCTAATGCATCAATAACATAAATATCTTATGGAATAGAAAAATTAGGACACTCATGCAAGGTAAGACTCAAATCTTTAACTATTCCAACTATGTTAATAGATAAACCATCTAGTTGAATAAAACCCTTTTCAAGAGGCTCATAAGTCAAACCTAGCTTATTAGCAATTTGTTTAGGCATGATTGAGCTACTAGCACTTGAGTCTATCATGAAATTATGAACCAAAAGCTTCCCAATGATTACTGTGACATAAAATGGTGGTGGTTTGACTTTAGGGGCTTGGTGGTCAATTTATGGTTGAGGTGCATTAGCAACTAGGACCTTAGATTGATCTAGAGTAGGCTCATTGGATATTGAAAATTTAGACAAAGCATCAATCATAACCTCCTTTTGTCTAGGTAAAGTTAAAAAATCCAACATATAAATACTTATAGGTGTCTTCTTCATTTGATCCACAATGTTGAATGAGCCCAAACTCACCCTTTTTTGTCCCTTACCGATAGCAACATCTATTTGAGTTGGCAATGATACTGATGTTTTCTTTATAGGCTCCTTAACTAGAAAAGGCTAATATTTAGACAAAACTTGAACATCCTTAGCCTTCGGCACCATAGAAGGGGCATTTTGAGTTGTATAATTTGGTTGTTCCACTTCAATAGCTCTCTTCTTGGATTTGGTATTTGCTAAGATAGGGTGTAATTCAGATTATTCACAACTAGTGAGCTCATCCCAATAAATTCTTCCTATTGTCAATTTACAAAAGTTGTATCATGCATTTTTTTTCACTTGGACAAATGGATTGTTCTTGTTGCATTTGAGCATCTAAGGATGCATTATGTTGAGATGCAAAACTATTCTATACCATTAGAGATTGCTCCTACAACCCTTTTAGACAAGAATTCTGATCACGTTGCTGACCATATGGGTAACACCATCGGTAATCTTGAGCCATATTATTGGTTATAGGTACTAACTCCTTAGAAGTGTTGGGTATGTTTGGATTGTAAGGTTGGCTAGCTCTAGCATTTTAGTTCCTTCCTTGACCTTGTTGGCCCACTAGGTAAGAAGATCTATTAGGCGAGAAAGGGGGCTATTGAAAATTTTTCTTTCTAAGGCTGACCATCTCATTACCAAGGTTTTGCAAAGATTTTTGAAAGTTTTGACTCTACTCATTAATCTCCCTTAACTCCTTAGATTTATTTGATGCTTGAGGGGCTATATTAGCAACCTAGGCTTGGAGTGCTGAGATATAAGGAATAGTTGCCAAGGCTAGGATCACTTCAACAACTAGCTATAATTCTAGAAAAATTTGCATAGGAGGCCTTGGGGCTATCTTCCCAACTTGAATGAGGCTATTTTTAGCTCTTATTGCAATATCAAAAGCTCCAGGTAAGGTATTCCTACCCATAGATTGAATCATGGCTAAAATATTGCTATTAAGGGCTCTAAGGTAGTATAAGAATGCATGTTGATTAGAAGGCCTTACTACTATTGGGATTCTATTCCATGTTCATTATATATCTTAAATTAAAGTCCATCATGTACTCGTGGGGTGCCCTCTTAATGGTAGTTAGGTGCTCAATTAGAGAAAAGTGATCTGATTTATCTTGAAATTGGGTAGTCAAGGTTGTTCCTAACTAATCCCATAAGGTTATAGAATTAATTGGTAACCCACTAAGCCATTGAAGGGCCTTTCCCTTAAGTGATGGTACTAATAAACTCATAGCCACATTATCCTAGGTAACATGGTGAAGACCAAAAAGGGATGCAATATCTCTTATATGCTCAATAGGAGTACTTTGATATTCCCCCATAAAAATAGGTAAGCTCTTAAGGACTACAACTAGGATATCATCATGTTGCTATAAAATTAGAGGATTACCTTGATTAAAGGCCACAAAAGGATGGTTTCTAGCCATAGGAGGATTTGAGGGTCCTTGAACTACTTGAGGAGGTGGTATTGGTGGGTTAGGAGATATTGTATGTGCTAAGGAATGATTGGAAGTGGTAGCAGAATTATGATTAGGAGTAGAAAAATGTGATGCAATAGGCTGAGTATCCTTGGGTATCTTAGGTTTTCTTTTTGGAGGTGATAACTCTGTAGGTACAAAAGGATCCTTACTCTACCTAGTTTGGTTCTTGCTCATATACTGATGATTCTGATTTGCACAAAACCACCAAGAGAGTTTCCAAGTATGATATCATTCACTATTAAAAAATGTCTCTACTACTCACACTAAATAAAAATACTATATGCCATCCTTTACTTAGACTAATCTCTTAAGAGGTCCCATCAGGCATGCCAAAAACTTTTGTCACCCAGATTGCACCCTTATGCTAAAGATTAACTTTCAGTAATCAAGTGAAACATAGGTTGATCCTTAACATGGCATACCAACAGGCCAAGGATCATCCCATGTTTCACTAGATTGCTGAAAGTTAACCTTCAACATAAGGGTGCAATCTAGGTGACAACAACAACTTGATCATGAAATTAAAGATTTTTTTGCACAAAATCTAATGATATGAGTTTTACATAACATCTCATAAAAACTTGTGGGTGCTTAGGTTGCCACCTTGAACACGTTGCAACACATCATTAAAAATTGAGATCATCTTTTAATATCTTTAATTTATTTTAATTGTGATGATGCAATCACAAAAGGACATATCATCATGTCATGTTAACCAAGAGCAAAAAATTAAAAGGACACAAAATCCTAAAATTTTATGAATAGAAATATTGTATGTATGAGTATATGTGATACTAACTTGAAGGCACTATAGGAAGAGTTGTCCAAAAATTGCACTTGCATATGTGAAGTGATGGGATGAAGTGGATGGGTGGAAAAGAGAGAAGGTGAGATGAAAAATTATTATGAAGAAAGTATTCCAAAAAATATGAAATTTTTATTATGGTGGTCTTGAATGGAACCAATAATTAGAAAAATTATGGGTGGAAGACCTAGATTCTTTGGCTATAGGAGTTGTTGCTACAACTATGCTCTAGAACTATTTGAGGAACTCATTACAACTTATAGGTTTGTGGTAAAGTTTCAAACGATACCCATTTAAAAGTAACTTGAATTGAATATGATCTATTGTTGAAAGTTGTACAACTGCATCATAAAATACAAATATGATCTCATAGGGCCCAAGCTATCTGGTCTAAAATTTCCTTGGTGTATGTTGGTATCGTAAATCATATAATAGTGCCCAATCTCTGATAGAAATTTTCTTATCACGGATGAACTTATCATGCCACTTTTTTTGTTGCTATTGTATCAACTCTATATTATGTAAATTAGACTTCCTATATTCATACAATCCATTCAATTACAATAACCATTCTTGTTGTGCTCTAGTGACATCTATATCTAGATCTAAAGTAGTGTGAAGTGTTTTATGTTGGAACACAATTGGCATAGAGGCAGATTTTCCACATACCAACTCAAAAGGAGTAAACCCTATGGCTTCAAGAAGGCGAGTAGCCCAATCCTTTTTGTGCATAGCTACTATTTAGTGAGAATAGATTCAATCTCCTAGTTTGTAATTTCAACTTGGCCATTGGCCCGAGGGTGATAGGGTAAAGACTTTCCATGATGCACCATGTACTTCTGCATCAACTTAGTGATGAGGTTAGATATGAATTGTGCTCCTTGATTTATCACAATCTCCTTTGGTAATCCAAATCTGGCAAATATGCATTCATAAAGGAACTCAACAACCTTGTGATCTCTGGCTTGTCTCATAGCTTTGGCTTCAACCCATTTTGTTGCATAATCTGTATATACTAAGATATAAGACTTTCCATGAGAAGAGGGCTCAATAGGTCCAACAAAGTCAATACCAGACTTGTTAAAGGGTCTGAACTATCTATGGCTATAGAGGTATTTCATCAATCTTTACGGGATGTCTCATACATTTACACCTATCACAATGTCACATATGCTTTGTTGCATTCTTATGCAAAGTAGGCTAGTAGTGCCTAGTTGTCAAGTTTTTATAGGCTATCCTCTTTGTGGAAAAGTTTTTTCCACATGGCTCATCATGGCATGCTCAAAGAATGTTGTAAGTTTCATTTTCTCTAATACATCTCGTTGTGACCTAGTTTGGTCCTATATAAAACATAAAGCCTGAGATCCAAGAGAAGTTAAGCCTCTTCTCAACTAATAGACGATTTTGTTTAGTAGAAAAGTGAGGTGGTCTTCTCCCTATAGAAAAGTGGATTGCCAAGTTTGCATACCATGGCTTAAAAGAATCAATAGAAAACAATTGCTCATTAGGAAAACTATCATCAATTGCTACAAGATCATCTAGAACTTGTAGTCATGACAAGAAATTGGCTACTACATTAGCCTTGCCTAGTTTTTCTATGATCTTTACATTGAACTCCTACATGAGAAGTAACCAACGTGCTAGTCTACCACTAATGGTAGGTTTATTCATTAACTATTTGATAGCTAAGTGATCAGTATATGCAAATACTTCATAGCTTGTAATGTAGTGCCTAAATTTGTTGAGTGCATAAACAATTGCTAATAACTTATTTTCAGTAATAGTATAATTCAATTATGCTCCTTGAATTTTTTTACTAATATAGTAAATTGCATGTTCAATAACAACTTCCTTTTGTCCTAGAAGTACTCCAATAGAATAATAAACTGCATTAGTGTGGATATGGAATGGAAGCTTCAAATCAAGTCCTCTGAGAATAGGTGTTGTTGTTAGAGCATCCTTAAATTTCTAAAATGATGCTTCACATTCTTCTTTCCATGCAAATTCAGCTTCTTTCTTCAAAAAATTATGAAATGGTGTTGTATGTTTGCTAAAATATTTTATGAACCTTCTGTGATAACCAATATGGCCGGGGAAACTTTTGACATCCTTCTGCTTAACTAGTGTGGGAAGTGTATTTATAACTACAATATTTGTAGGATCAACCTAAATTCCAAAAGATGAAAGATAATGTCCCAAGACTACTCCTTCCTCCATCATTATGTAGCACTTTTCACTATTAAGAGAGAGATTATAATCTTGAAATCTCTTAAGAATATTTTCCAAGTTATCTTGTGCTTCTTCAAATGTTGATCCATGAGTTGTAAATTCATCTATATAGATTTAAACACAATCAACAACAATGTTAGAGAAAATACCTAACACTACTCTCTAAAAATTAGTAGGTACATTACATAATCCAAATGGAAAGAATAAATAAGAAAAGGTTCCACAAGGACATGTCAATGTTGTTTTGTCTTGATTTTGTAGTGATATTTGTATCTAATTGTACCCACTAAAGCCATCTACAAATTAGAACTACTTTTTTCCTGCTAGATTATCAAGCACTTGATTAATGAAAGGTAGTGGAAAATGATCATTCTTAGTGGCTTTGTTAAGTTCTCTATAGTCAACATAGACTCTCCACTTTCCTCCTTTCTTTAGAACAATGACAAGAGGAGAAACCCACTGACTGCCAGAGATAGGATAAATAAAACCTACACTAAGAAGGTTTTGCAACTCAATTTTGACTATGTCCCTCAAAGTAGGGTTTATTCTTCTTTGGGATTGCATTACTAGCTTATATTCTGGGCTTATATATTTAGTGAGTATAGAGTTTAGGATCTAGGCATGTCATGTTAGTGTCATCCCATGCAAAGGCTTGCTGGCTCTCTTGTAAAAGCTTAAGAATATTGGACATTTGAGACTCAATGAGGTTTTTATTAACATTCAGTTCCCTTGCTGAAGCAATTTCAACTCTCCTTACTTTTTCTAACATCAACACTTCTACTATGGATGGAGACTTTGTCTCATGGGGTAGTAAAGTGTGAAGGTAATCAGGTGTTGTAGGAAACTAAGATGTAATTTACTTGGGTATTATTGTTGAAGAGAACAATTTGGATCATCACAAGATGACTACTCAAAATCATATTGGTCGGTAAGGATTGCTACAAGAATGTCATCTTCTTCTTGGGGTACCATGAATGGATTTATTTCAATGACCATGAGTCTTTGCATAGAGCTTACTTCAAAAGCAGCATCTCCCAAGTCAGGCTAGACAACTCCATCAAGTTCACTTTGGGGTTTTTTTGGAGAATATAGAGTTAACCTTTTGGTATTTATTCCATTCTATATGGTCATGTTTCCTAAATAGCATGCAATGCAAGCATCGGATGTGGCTAACCAAGGCCTTCCTAGGATTATCAAGTAAACTCCAAGAGTGGCTTTGGGTGACAAGACTATAAAATCTAAAGGGTACACTAAAGAAGCTAGAGTAACAACAATATCTTCAACCATACCATTAGGCTTGACTATGGAATTATCAGTTGACTGCAATATTGTTGGTGTGTCTAGCAAACCAATGATGCTAAGATTCAATAGAACTTCTCTAGTCATAACATTAATTGATGCTTCTAAGTCAATAAAAACATTCTAAATTTGGATACCATTAATGAAGGATACAAATGAACTTCCTAGGTCTAAATATTTAGGCATGACAACTTTACTTAACATGAGATCAAAGAGCTAGCCTACGACATGGATAGTATTAGGGTCTTTATTTTTCCTTCTAGGCTACCTGATATAGGCTTCTTTAATTGCTTTGGTATAGACTATAATGTCTTTAAGTGCATCCAATAAGGGAATCTGCACTATCATTTGCTTGAGCTAATCAATCAAATCAATGGTGATAGGATTTTCTTTTAGAGGCACATCCTAAGACAATCTCTACTGATAAGCAGTCTTAGGTACTAGCGTAGTTTGAGCATCAGGTAGAACATTAATAGGCTAGCTCATGGGTATATCCTTAGTATCACCAACTTTGGTTATTATTGGCTCTTTGGGTGCACGTAGTATAGTTCTTGGTCTAAGATGAATATCATTTATATGCAAGGAATAGGCCTGCTACTTACTATTAGGATTTGGAGTTGGCTAAGCTAGAAGCTGAGTTGGCTTTGAAGGAGTGTCATTTTCTATAGGAGGTGGTGACATAATAGCTTGTTGCTAAGGTGGAGGCATTAGTGCTAGTTGCTGATTAGGTTGATTAGGTCCTCATTGAGGTTGTGGTTGCCAATTACCCTGAGGTAGCCATTGGATATTTTGTTGCAACTACTGGTAAGAGTTATATTGCTATTCGTATGGGTTAAATGGTGGTTGTTGCTAATAGGCTTAGTTATAGTATTGCTATTGATTAGACCAATTTTGATTCCAATTTTGACCTTGAGGAGTAGAATTTGGGGGGTTTTGGTTTGGCCAATATCTACTATTGTTATTACCAAAATTATTCAGTGGGTCTGAGGGCATACCTTGTCTCTAGGCCCATGAACACCATTGAGAAATTTAGAAAACATCTCCATCTTCCTCATCTATACCTTTGAACTTAGATGGTATTGAGTTAACATCCACAAATGCAACCATCTTATATTTAAAATTTCTTTTCCTCTCTCTACAATGAGAATAATACTCAGCAAGCATAACATTTGATTCTTCCTTCTTCCTTCTTGCTTCCATACTATGTAGTTAAGTGGCAACATCATTAATGATGTCCTACTTGAAATCAAATAGTAGATTAGATAGCTCATGTTGATCTCAAATTAATTTTGACAAATGAGTATCAACATGCTTAAGCCATTTATTTAGTTCACGTTGAACTAGTAATACATGTCAAGCACAACATATAAATATTAGACCATGCTAATTTGCAATGAGTGTCAAGTCACTCATGTGCTAAGTCACTCAAGTGTCAATCAGATAGACCATGTCAATTGATTTAGGTTTCGAGTGTTTAGTGGATACTGACTGATACAGGTGCTGAGTCATAGTATGTAGAATAGTGCATGTTGAGCATCAGTGACTTAATATGCTAGGGGAAACTATTTTGACATCTTTGTTTGTAATGCACGAAAAACTATGTAAACCATTTTTGAGCTTACTTAAGATTATATTTGGATATTATGGAGATAAGGACAAATCTATATTTGAATTCCCTAGGCAATTACATGATACCAATAAAAAAAGGGAAGGTTTATGCAGAAAAATGAATGAACCTTAGCCATAGATTCATACCTAACTCTAATCCACCTAAGTCTTCTTAAGGAGGATGAAGCCCTAAAATCATTTATTATAGAGGGGAGTGAATGTGGAAGAAATTGAAGGAGAAAACAAGATAGTTTTCATGCAAAGCATTCAAGGTGACCGAGAAGTTATGATGAAAGAGTGAATTATAGAATCAGTTAGAGAAGAATAAAGGATAGAGGAAAGGATACAACATTGAGGCATATGATCATGAAGGATCAACAAGATATTGTGTAGAGATGATCTGTTATCAGGCAAGTAAGTGCTAATCATAGGATCTATGCTCAGACATTTTAACGGGTGATTTTAGTTAAATCTCTTCATAGAGTAGTCCTAACATGCTATATGAAATCCATTAACAAGGTGCTTACTTAGTTGTAAGTTGAAGTCCTCTAACAAGGTACACTTCTAACAGGGTATTGATATCCTCTAACAAGGTGAGACCTAGCAGTCTTTGTAATCCTTTAATAGGGTAGATCATGTTTCATTGTCAAAACATTGTAACCTTCATTTGATACACTTTATTACTATAGTAGTGAAGATTTGTGGGTGTCATCCCCACCCTAGTTTTACCTTCTCACTTGGAGGGTTTTTGGGTAATCATATCTGGTGTTATGTGTGTGAATGCTTACATGGTTATATGTTTTATATGTATATACTTTATATATTATTTCAGCTTACTTATGCATGTAATGAATGAATGGTGAAAATTTTATGGGTCCAAGTTTAAACTACCAATTCACCCCCTTCTCAAAAGTTTACTCTTTCCTCTTGTAATTCCAAGAATTGGTATTAGAGCTTTGTTCTCTAAAAGAGAAGCTTTGTAGCTTTGCAAAAAGATCTTGAAATGGAAGTCTACAAGTTGGGAAAGACTATTAAAAACTAGGAGATTGAAATACATCTCATACTACATCAACTGAATGAAGCAAGGGAAGTTTTAAAGAGTTCCTTGAAGAGAAGGAAATATATTTCTATTGTGGACAATGACACACTATATAAAGAGATAGACACTACCGAGCTATTTGTAGATGGTGACTCCAATGAATTTGATGCAGCAGTTGTAGATCTAATGAAAAAGAATAGAGTCCAAGCTAAGGAAATCAAAAATCTTAGGCTAGAGCAAGAATCAAAAGCTATACTGCTATGTGAGGTGACTGAACGAAAGTAGAAAGCTATGGAAGACAAGGCCATGATTGAAGAAGACAAAAGAATTCTAGTCAACAAATTGGAAGAGAAGTCAATAAAGATAACCAAGATTTCCAATATGCAATTGGATACTCTAAGTCAAATGATGAATTCCAACTATGAATTGAATATCGAGGACATTGAGATAACTACATTAGAGTTGTAGAATGAATAATTGTAGAGTGACCTAAAGAAAGAAAAGGAATTTTTTGAAAGTTTCAACAATTCAAATGAAGCCAACAAATATTGAGCAACTACTAAGATCTCGTAGACCCAACAATGATACATCAGGACTAAGCTACACAAGAAATAAAGGAGAATCATCCAAAGTTGTAAAAGAAAGGTAAGAACTCCAAACCTACTTATCATAATTATGGTAAGAAAGGACATATTGCTAATATGTGCAGGAGCAAGATTACAAATTAGAATGTCAAGCCTAAGAACATGAGTCATTGTCATAAGTGTAACAAGTAAGGTCATTAGGAACATGAATGTAGAACCAGGACCATGCATACACAAAAATTTGAAGGATATTGCTACAATTGTCAGAAGTATGGACATAGAGCTTTTGAATGTAGATCCAAATCCATGTGGTCATCAAACAAGACAACAAAAGTAAGAAATAATGGGAACTCTTACAATTGGGATTATATCACAAGATATAGCTATTGTTATTGTTAATAATATGGACATGTTCTTGAGAGTTGTATTAGGACACACTTTAGTGGCAATTACAAAAGATGGTTGAGTCAAACTACATGTTTTAGCTATTTGAGGATTGGTCACATTAGTGAATACTAATCAACTAGGTCAAGGGCACCGAGTTGTGAATTTGATAAAGGTAAAACAAAGGAAGATGTTGAACACATCAAAGATGAGATGAATAAGACATGGAAAAAGAAAGATGTTTGCAGAACATCAAATGGAGAAGGGATCACTTTACCTAATGGGTTAGGTGATCACACCTCATCAAACTAGGCAATCAAGAGGTATGTGGGACTGATATTTATAGGTTGTATCATACATTAGTTCTAAAAGGATATAGTACTAAAAAGACTAAATTAGCATGAACAAAGATACAAGATGTTTTTACAAATCCAAGACAAATCTTTAAGTTTTTCATGTTGATGCTGAGTATGAAAAATTTCCAATATGTGCCAAGTGGAATGTAAGAAGATGTTGAGCTAGCAGTTTGGCTAGTTGATGCTAAGCTCATAGTAGTTGTTGAGTAATGGAAATATCAATAGATGCTGAGTGAATCCAAAATTGGTTGATGCTAAGCTTACAGCTATGTAAGCACTCAACATTAAATGCAAGGTTTTTTAAGGGTATATGATTGATTTCAGCTCATTTTTCATCATTTCAAAATTGACAGAGAGTGAGAAGAGCTAGAAGTGACCTAGAAATTTGTTAGAAGCAATTAATGAAGATTTGTGTAGAGATTCATCACCAATTAGTCAAATTTTCACAAGGTATTTATCAAGAGCTAAGCTACACAATTTTAATTTTCATAAACCCTAGTTTGACAAGATGGCAGCTAGTTCAAAAAAAATTGAAGGGAAGAAGGTTCTAAATGTTAAGCTTGTTAGTAATGAAGTTAAACAACCCATGTTTAAATCCATTCCTGACATAGCCTATAAACAAGACCCATCTGGCACATTATCTATGATCCTGCCAAATGTAATAATGATGCAAGATGTGAGGAGATGCTATAGGTACAAAACTGGTAGCAGTAGAGATATGGAAATAATGGATGCATACAATAGGTTGTGTGGAAATGATGTTTTGAAGGAAGAATACAAAATCCTAGAGAGAAAGGGATTAACATGAGCCCTAGATTTTCCTAATGTATTCAAAATAGAATGGATTCAAATTGTGTTGAGCCAAATTCATGATGGTTATTTATGGTTAGAGGGAGGATGTATGAAAATATCAAAGAGAATAATCCGTAGGGTTACTAGCTACCTAGCCCTAGATAGGCCAAAGACACTTAGGAGTGATTCCAAGGAAATCATTGAAAAGAACAGTAGAGAAAAATAGAATAAGAGAAGCATGACAATAGATACAATTGCTGATCCATTATTAAAGTTTGTTGTAAGCGTAATCTCACAAAAATTCTATCGATCTAATAGATTGAATAGTGCACCCTACATAGTTGTAGGTGTTGGCTATAAAATTGTTAAGAAAGATCATACATATGATGTGGAAGAGCTACAATTACAATAACTGACGGAGAACCTTGGAGCAATCAAGAAAATGTATAGTGCACAATGCAAGTTTGGTTTGATAATATTTTTCATATTCTTTTATGTATAGAATGCATTTCCCTCATTTGGAATAGCAGGATGGAAGACCAGCAGGTCAGTGGCAACACAGATTGGAGAATACATTGAGCAACTAGGAGAAAACTTTGAAACCATAATGACTAGTTAGTTTGAAGATTTTAAGAAGTCAATGAAGTAGAGGCTCAAGATTCCAGTTTCCTTAGTTGAGAAAAACTATAATGATGTATGTTTTCTTGTTATTGTTGACTATACATTTGTCCAAGCTTCCACACCAAGGGTAAGATGGTTAAGACCCTTAGGTTATGAGGTCAATGTAGATGAAGCCTTAGAAGCCATAATAGCCCTACTTGTTGAAGAAGTAGACAAGACTACTAAAATTTTTGGAAACTATGAGATGGTGAAATCAAATATTTTCATGGAATTGAAGACTACCTCAACAATCAAGAAAAAGGACAAGTTGGTAAAGAAGTCAAAAGAAAAATTTGGAGATGCTGCCAAGGAGGAAGAGGAAGAAGATGAAGAAGATGAAGAGGAAAAACAAACACAAGCACAAGAACCTCTAGCTCTAGCTCAAGGCATGGGAGAAGAAAAAGAAGAGGTGCCAAGGGAGAAGAAGCCAAGGAAGCACCTACTACTACCAAGTCAAAGAAGAGGAAGGAAAAGGCATAGCCAGTGACAAAGGAAAATAATATTGTAAAACCTAGTTAGCCAAAGCCTACTATACCTACTACAAGGGGTACTACACGAGAAACTACCCAAAAGGCCAAAGAAAAGTCAAAGAAAATAGAGAAAGGTGGATAGTAGTAGGAAAAATAGAGAAGGAAGTATGTGGCTCAACCAAATTTTGATGAAGAGAAGACAAAATTAGATGATAATAGTCAATTCAAGGTGGTAAGTCACAATCCTCTCTCTGATCTTGAGAACTTATGTGGAAATGTCAAGAGTAATGCCGATTTATTAGGTTTAATCATATTGATTTTGATAAATTGGGGAAAGAAGAGAAATATCAAGTGGAAGAAGCATTGTATGCCATGATGTCAAAGTTTAACATCACTCCACTAGAATTTTCCAACTCAATACCAAAAGGCCTATATGATATTGTTAAGCAAAAATGACATCATTGTCTAAATGTGGAAAGACAAATTAGGGAAACAAAATTAGCTCAAGTAATGCTAGAGTTGGAAAAGGGACAAATTACTAAGGCTATTAAGAAATATGTAGATAGGTTTAAACCTAAATACAGAGCCTTCAACATTCTCCAAAATAACATTGAAGATTTTGTGAAAAAGTCAACACAAATATGGGAACTCATTTATGGGTTAACTATTGTCAAGCAATGAGAAGCTGACCCTTCAAACGGTAAAGATGATGATAAAGATGATGATAAGGAAGATGATGATAAGGAAGACAATGACAAAGATAATATAGTTGGAGGAGTAACAAAAAATTAAGATGATGATAAGGAAACAACTACACAGCAAAAAGATGAACAGAGTGTGCAGGACACATAAGTGTTGAGTGTCAGCCCTCCCCATGACACAACTACTAAAACTATAACTGTAAAGGATGTTCTTGATGCATCAGCTTAAGACATCAATCCACTTATTGTAGAAGATTTGAAGAAAATACTAGATCACTCTACACTTTAAGCTAAACTATGTGAAAATCCTATTTTGGTTAGTGTAGAGGAATTGCATAAGGTAGTGACTGATGTCACAAGGGAAAAGGTGAATCCACAAGAACCACCTTCAATCATCCCTTTAGTTACTCATGTACAACCTTTGGTTCACACAACAATAGATACATTCACCAAGGTTGATACATGTGTTAAAATTTCTACTGTTGAGAAGAAAGTAGAAGAGAAAGACACTACTATAGGACAATAGGAAGCAAGATAGATAGATTTATCTATACCTACAACATAGGAACAATGTGCAAGCCAAGTCATAGTAATAGAACAAAGAAATCCTAAAGAGATAGAACCAAAGGTGAAGGAATAAGTGGCCATCCAAGCACTAGTAGCCTTACCAGCATTTGCCACTCCTTCTACTCAAACTCTTCAATGGCTGAGCACAAAAGCCATTCCATTATAGATTTCAATGCCAAGCCCAAGCTCATCAAAGGTAGAAAAGGTAATCCATTATGGAGACATAAGCCTTCATGAAGAAACTTTTATTCCAAAGTATGACTATTATACTATGATATTAGAACAAATAGGCATTTTACAACAAGCCTTAGAAAGGAAAAAGCATCAAGAAATTCTTAAGAGAGAACATAGGTAGAAGCAAGCACTTCAAGATATAAAGGACATCTTTTTAGATGCATTTAACCTAGAGAATCCTAAAGAGACCAAGCCACTAATAGAATAGCTGAAATATATATTGGAAAAGGTCACTAATGAATACCTTGATACAAATGGAAAAATCTTAAAATGGTCTAAAAAGAAGTTTCAAGGCAAAGTAAATAAGAAAATATCTAGTGAGATAGCACTACAAGAAGTTGCATTGGCAACAAAGGTTGAGGATGTGAAGAACATACTTGAGAATGTATTCTCATTGTACACAAAACTATGTAATCCTACACTCTTCAACCAAGAGAGAAAAAGTCACATTTTGAGTTTGGACGATAAAATATCTACATCAGGTGCAAGCCTATCTACAAATCCATCTCAGAGTGAGAAGAATTTTAGAAAATTGCTTCAGACACAAACTTAGTTAGTTGTCTTAACAATAGATGAGGCTAATCTTAGAGCCAAACTAACAAGTATTCAGCTTATCCTCACCCTACATATGGAGATAATGCACAAGGAGTTAGGCTATGCTGAAACTCTATTGAAGAAAGACCCCAATCTTTCTACTCTAGATGGTCTAGTACACCTTGCTGCTAAGCTTGCAATCCAAATTAAATCATTGTATGTTTCTTGTGATAACTAGGATGCAACTCTAAGGATAATAATGTATATCCATAAATATTTTTTGGACAAACACACCATAGGTGTATAACCCATTTGACATAAGTGTCAAAAAGGGGGAGATAGAGAATATAAAAATATGGGGGTGATGATAGAGAATATGAGGGAGATAAAGAAAAGAGGAGATATAAAAAAAGGGGGATAAATACTATGAAAAGATATCATCCAAGGGAGAGCATGAAAGATTATCAATGCATTGAAGTCAAAGTGTATTAGCAAAGATACATTTACTCATAGAGGAGCACAATTCTGAAATTCTGAAATTTTGTATAAATGCCAAGTCATGGATATGTTATGCTCAAGGGATTAAGGTTGATCATGAATATGTTGGAAATAAAAATGGGAAATTTTCTTTCTCAATTTCTCCTTCCTTATCATCCTCATCTTCTCCATTGTTTCTTCCGCCAGAGGGACCCTCCTCTCCTTTCTTGACAATAGTCAAGCCATATATCAATTTCCACATTTGAGTTGATTTCTTTACAACATCTTCAATCTTTTTTTGAAGTATTCTAAAGGCTATATACTTGGGTGCAAATTTTCTACCATTTTTCTTGTTTGCCTTGGTTATTTTCCCTTTTGGAAATTCTGGCATCACTTGTGCCAATGTAGACTCTCCTATTTCCTTCTCCATATTTAGGCAATAATGTTATTTATTATCAACAATTAAATATAAATCTTTGGGCATAGTATTATCAAATTCAAGTGGGGTATTATTGAATTTTTCCATTATGTCATACACTGATTCTTCAGCCTTATTTTGATCTTCTCTACTTAATTTATTGAAATCAATATTTTTCAAACTAGTTAAGTCTGCATTGTCCCTAACATTATCACAAATGTTTTCAATATTAGATTTGGGAGCATGACTTACCACTCTGAACTGGCTTGTGTAACATATTTTCTCCTTAATTTCTTCTATAGTAGAATTTCTTGTTTAGTAGCCTTCTTCTTCTCTTTTATTTTCTCCTTAACCTTTTGAATGGTAGCCCTTGTGGTGGCTCTTGTGGCTAGAGTGGTAGGCTTTACAAGACTTGGCTTTGCAATTTTCTTACCCTTTGGCTGAGCTGCAGGCTGTGTCTTAGCCTTTCTCTTCTTTGATTCTTGTTTTGCTACTACTTCCTTGGCTTGTTCCTCCTTAACACCTTCTTCTTCTTCATCTTCACCCATACCTTGGGTTAGGGCAAGAGGTTCTTGGCCATGCTCTTGTTCTTCCTCTTCTTCTTCATCATCATCATCTTCATTATTGCCTTTAGCTCCTTCACAAAATTTGGCTTTAAGTTTCTTTTCCATTTTATCCTTCTTCTTTAGAGTCGAGGCAATTTTCAATTCCATTTCAACTTTAGATTTGCCAACATCATAATTACCAAAGATTTTTGCTGACTTGTCAACTTCCTCTACAAGTAGTGCGGTGATGGCAACTAATGCTTCATCTATGTTAATTTCATAGCCCAAAGGCCTTAGCCATCTCACTCTGGGTACTATAGCTTGGATAAAAGTGTAATCAATGTCTAGCAAGAAACAAATGTCATTGTAGTACTTTTCTATTAGGGAAACTATAATTCTTAGCCTCTATTTTATTGACTTCTTGAAATCCTCAAAATAACTAGTCATCACAAAATCAAATTTGTCTCCCATTTTTTCAATGTACTCATTTATTTGCATAGCCATAGACCTATTGGTCTTCCATCCTACTTTACCAAAAAGAAAAACTCATTTTGAACAAAGAATATGTATATCAATATGGAACCAAATTTACATTGAGCACTTTTAGATCTCCTTATTGCTCCTAAGTTATCCATTATTTGCTGCAACTGTAGCTCTACTAGATCATAAGTATGATATTTCTTCACAGTCTTATATCCTACATCAACTACAATACATGGAACACTATTCAGTCAGCTTGATTGATGGAATTTGTGAGATATGACCCTTACTACAAATTCAAGAAGTGGATCCTTGATAGTATCAATGGTTATTGCTCCCTTGTTCCACTTTGCCCCTGTATTTTTCTCAATTGCTTCTTTTGAGTTACTTCTTAGGGTCATGGGCCAATCTAGGGTTGGATATCCTATACCCCTATATACAATCCTCTTTTTTATTTTGATAGGTCCTCCTTCTAGCGATAGGCATCCATCATGGATTTTGCTTAAGACAATTCATATCCATTCCATTTTCAAGACAGTGAGGAAATCTAGGACATGGGTTAGTCCCTTTCTCTCTACAATTTTGAATTCTTCTTTCAAAACTCCATTTTCACATAATTTATCATATGCTTGATGAATTTCCATGTCTCCAATTCCTCCAACTTGCAGTTATAACACTTTTGTACATCCTGAACCATTACGACCCTGGGTAGAATGACTGATAATGCACCTGCTAGGTCATTTTTGTATGCAACCTATGGAATAGCCCTAAATTTTTCTTGTTTTACCTCATTACTAATGAGCTCAACTTCAAATGTTTCCTTATCCTTAGGATTCTTAGAACTAGAGGCCATTTTGCAAACTAGGGTTTCAACAAATATAAAACTGTGAAACTTTGTAACTTGGCAAGTGAATAATATCTTTAGATCGATGGAAAAATGCTTGATCTTCACTAGAACCCATGCAAATGATTCAATATCTACTCATTAATCACTTTTTCACTCTACTCTCTCTTTCTCTATGTTTGTAATGATGAAAAAATTAGCAAAAATCTACCTTATACCCTTTCAAAAAATTGCATTTAATGCATGGTGCTTATACAACTGTAAAATTGACTTCTATGCAATTTCTATTTTACTTGACATCCATTAGTTTTTTTGTCACTTAGTAGCTATTAGAATTACCCTTACTCAAATCTAATAGGAATTTCCTTTACTCAGCAAATACTACTAACTTGCCTTCAATTGGCTTTGGTTGACAACTCGGCACACACAAGAATTTTACTTGGCAATTGAAGATAACTTTTCACACTTGGCAGTAAGATGAAAGCTTAAAGGCTTGACCTTGGTTTTTCCTTGTTGGCTTGCATCTTTATTCATGCTAATTTATCCTTTTTAGCACTAAATTTATCTTGGAACTGATGTATGACAAGGTATTTAAATATCAGTCCCACATACCTCATTTTGCTTAGCTTGATGAAATGTGACCACTTGACCTTTCAGGTGAAGTGGTCCCTTCATTTGATGTGTTGCATCCATTTTTCTTCTTCTAAGTTTTTTTCATCACTCCTTTGATGTGCTCAACATCTACCTTGTCTTTTCCTTCATTGAACTCTAAGTTAGGTGCCTTTTTCCTTGTTGGGTAGTGCTTGTTGATATGACTAGTATTCAAACAACTAAAGCATGTAGTTTGACTCAACTATCTATTGTAGCTACCACTAAAGTTTGTTCTTATGCAATTCTTAGGGATGTGTACATACTCTTGATAATAATGATAGCTATGTCTTGTGTTATAATCCCAATTATAGGAATTTTTATGGCTTCTTCCCTTGTTTGATTACCACGTGGACTTGGATCTATGTTCAAATAATTTGTGTCCAAACTTCTAACAATCGTAGCAGTGTCCTTCAAATTTTGGTGCATGCATGGTTCTAGTTTTGCATTTATGTGCCTCATGACCTTGTTTGTTGCACTTGTGAAAATGAGTCATGTTCTTTACCTTAGCATTCTAACCAGCATTCTTGCTCCTACAAACATTATCTGTGTATCCTTTCTTTCCACAATGATGATAAGTAGGTTTAGAATTCTTACCTTTATTATTTCTATCTTCAGTAGCTTTGGATGATTATCCTTCTTTAGTGTTTGTGTAGCCCATTCCTGATGTGTCTTTACTAGATCTAGGAGATTTTAGTAGTTGCTCAAAGTACTTTATGGCTTCATTTGGCTTGTTGAAACTTTTAGCAAAATCCTTTCATCTTTTCAAGTCATTCTAGAGTTGTTCATTCTGCAACTTCAATGTGGTTCTCTCAATATCCTTAACATTCAACTCATTATGAGCATTCATCATTTAGCTTAGAGTTTCCAATTACATGTTTGAGATCCTAGATAGCTCTGCTAACTTTTCTTCGAATCATGTTGACAAAATTCTTTTGTCTTCTTCAATCATGGCCTTGTCTTCTATAGATTTCTTCTTTTGTTTAGTCACCTCACATAGCAATATTGCTTGTGATTCCTACTCCAACTTGAGATTTCTAATCTCCTTAACTTGTGCTCTATTCTTGTCCATGAGATCTACAATTGCTACATCAAATTTATACGAATTATCTTCTGCAAATAAATTTGTGGTGTCAATCTCTCTATATTGAGTGTCATTTTTTGCTATAGCTATTCTTTCCTTCTCTTTAGTGAACTTCTCAAGGCATCTCTAGGTTCATTCACTTGTTGTAGTAAGAGATGTATCTCAATCTCCTGATTTTCAATGGTCTTTCTGAACTTGTAAACTTCCATCTCAAGATCTTTTCTCCAACTTTTAAGGTTTTTCCTGATGAGAAATTAGCTCTGATAAGATGAAGTAACATGTAAAGGAAATGAATCCACATAAACACTTGACACTAGATATGATTGCCCAGAAACCCTCCAATGAGAAGGTAAATTGGGGTGGGGATGACACCCACAATTCTTCACTACTACAGTAATAAAGTTCACTTGTTAAGGTTACATAATTTGATGATTTTCATAATCTTCCCTGTAAAAGGCCTACCCTATTAAATGCTTACAAAGGATTGTTAGATCTCACCTTGTAAAGGATTTTAACACCCTACTAAAAATGTACTTGGCTAAAAGACTTTAAGACATTCACTTGGAATGTCACCCTATTAAAGGGATTTCACTATGACTATTAAGTCAACCTTAATAAAAAGGATTTCATCCTATTAATATATTTGTTAGAAAGTATAGTAGAATGTTTGATCTGATACACTTACAATATGGTATTTCTGATTTTAGATCTCAATTCAGTCCATCTTGATCCTTTTTGATATGATATGAAATTTTTGTAACCTTGATCATCTATTCTACAAATTGATTCTATAATTTTGTCCTTCTTCTAAGTCACCTTGAATGTATACTGATCAATTTAGCCCTTTTCACTTCCTTCAAATCTTCACTAGTATCACCTTCTCACATGCATTCTCTAATTCTCTCTCTCTCTCTCTCTCATCTAAATTATGGGGCTTTGTCTCCCTATAGAAAGACTTTGGTGGCTTAGGGTTAGGTATGAATCTATGATTGAGATTCATTCATTTTTCCCACTCAATTCCTTCTATTTTTCTAATTGGTTGCATGTTGATTGCATAGGGAATCCAAATAGATTCAATCTTATCTTCAAAGCTTTGAGATCTATCAATATATCAGCTCAAAAATGGATTACATAGTTGTTTGTGCCATCACAAACAACTAGGTCAATTATGTGTTACTCAACACTTGATAATGTTGATGCTCAACATATACTATAATTCTATCTATCTTGGCACTTGAAATTGCTCGGCATCTACTATTCACTTGGCACTTGAACTACTTGGCATCTACTGTTCACTTGGCACTTGAACTACTTGACATCTATACATATTATACTCTACATATGTTACTAGCTGAGCATGAACTTAGTAAAGTTCTAAAGTGTGTTGACACTCAATCTTCATAACCAATATGAGATTAACAATCTTCTCATTTGACATGAGTGGCAAAATCACTTAACTATATATGATGAATTTAATCTCTTTGAGTATAATATACATCCAGTTTGGCATATATACAAAGCTTAAAAATTGTTCAAAATTTTGTAACGAACCATATACTTTAAAAATTTTGTGTCTCCCCCTAAGTTTATATGTCTTTTTTGTATCCAAAATCTCTCTAAGTATATTTTCCTCTACTATTATTCTCTATCTACAATCATTCTGATACTCGTTATCTAATATGCCCTATTTCTACTTTCATGCTATTTACTCCCCCTTTGTTTGTTCCTTTCTCTTTTTAATTATATCTCCCCCTTTTTCATGTCTTCCCCTTGTGTTTTATCTCCTTTTAAATATTTCTCCCCATTTTTGACACTGATGTATTATTTCCATGTGAGGGGTCAGGGAGGCTTGAATCTAGATTAGCTTGGCTCTAGTATTAGCCTCTTTTGTTGTTAATACAACTAGTTTTTTTTGTGTGTGAAGCATGGAATAAAAGTGCTTCTCAATTTGAGCTAGGTTTTGTGGTAATTGCATACCAAATATTTTCAATTTTCTTTCTAGACTCAGAAACCTTTGGCTTGTTTCTTGTGTGAAGAGTGTGGGGTCACACAATTTGGTGTAAAGTGAGAATATATTCTCAAGTACCTTCTTCACTTTTTCAATCTTTGTAGCCAATTCAACTTGTGACAGTCCTATTTCACTAGATATCTCCTCATTAACTTTACCTTGAAACTTCTTTTTAGACCATTCCATGAGTTTTGCATTGGTTTCCTAGTCTTCATTTATCACTTGTTCAATAATTTTTGACAATTGTCCAATATAGGCTTGGTTTCATCAGGTGTTTGCAAGCTGAATGCATCTAAAAAGATGTCTTTAATCTCATGTAGTGCTTGCCTTTTCTTATACTCCTTTTTGAGTATTTGTCAATTCTTCTTCCTTTCCAATGCCTACTACATGATATTGAGTGTCACAAAAATATTCAAGTGTTTTTGACACTCATGTCCAGGGGGAGATTGTTGATTTCAGATTGGTTTTGACAAATGAGTGTCAACACACTTAAGCCATTTACATATTTCATGTCAAACTAGTAATACATGTCGAGCACAATATTTAAATATTTGACATGTTAAGTTGCAATGAGTGTCGAGTCACTCAAGTGTTGAGCAGATAGGCCATACCAAGTGATTCAAGAGTGGAGTGAACAATGGATGCCTAGTGATATAGGTGCTAAGTCATAGTATACAAAACAATGTGTGTCAAGCATTAGTGACTTCATGCGCTGAGTGAAATTGTTTTGACATATTTTCTTATAATGGCACAAACAACTATGTAAACTATTTTTGAGCCGAATTAAGATTATATTTTGATCTTATGGAGATAAGGATGAATCTATATTTGGATTCTGTATACAATTGCATGCAACCAATCAGAAAAAGGGTAGGTTTAAGCGAAAAAATGGTTGAATCTTAGTTGTAGATTCATACCTAACCCTAAGCCACCTAAGCCTTCTAAAGGAGGATGAAGCCCTAAACTATTTATGATAGAGGAGAGTGAATGTGGAAGGAATTGGAGCAAAAAAGATAGTTTTCATGTAGAGCATTCAAGGTGACTTAGAAGTTGTGATGAAAGACTGAATTATAGAATCAGTTAGAGAAGAATAGGATAGAGAAAAGGATACAACATTGAGACATCTAATTATGAAGGATCAATAAGATATTTTATATAGGTGATCTATTATCAGGAAAGAAAATGTCAATTGTAGGATCTATGCTGAAACATTTTAACAAGTGATTTCAGTTAAATCTCTTAATAGAGTAGTCCTAATAGGCTATATGAAATCTTTTAACAAGGTGCTTACTTATTTTTTAGTTGAAGTCCTCTAACAAGGAACACTTCTAATAGGAAATTGAAATCCTCTAACAAGGTGATACCTAATAGTCTTTATAAGCCTTTAATAGGGCAGACCTTTCACAAGGTAGATCATGTTTCATGGTCAAAAAATTGTGACCTTCATTTGATACACTTTATTATTGCAATAGTGAAGATTTGTGGGTGTCATCCCCACCCTAGTTTTATCTTCTCACTTGGAGGGTTTTTGGGTTATCATATTTGGTGTTATGTGTGTGAATGCTTACATGGTTATATGCTTTATATGTTATTTTAGCTTACTTATGCATGTAATGAATGAATGGTGAAATTTTTTATGGGTCCAAGTTTAAATTAAAGATTCACACCCCCCCCCCCACCCTAGAAGTTTACTCTTTCTTCTTGTAGTTCCAATAGGATCCATTTTAGAACCACTATTGGACTTATGTGGTAGGTTTCTAAGTCCCCTACCCTTATTCAAAGTGGTCCTTAAGTAATTTTCACATATATTCTTTATGTCAACCCATGATTTTTATGTGATATCACCTCCTATCATTATGTCTAAAGCCTTAATGCTTACATCATTCACACCTTTTAAGAAAATGTGCTTCTGAGATGCCTCATTTAGCTGGTGTTGAGAATCACACTATATGTTAGACATAAAGCTAGACACATAATCCTCTAGTGTTTCATCCTCCTTCAGAGACATTTTAAAAATGTCACCACCTTTCAAATATTGACCTCTATAGTATTCCTTGTACTTTTTAAGAAACATTCCATTCATGGCATCCTAATCTACTGCAACATTAGCACCCAACCCCATTAACCATCTCAAAGAAGCTTCTTTCAGAATTCATGGGAAAAACTTCAGCTTGTGGGCATTAGTGGTATAGTCATAACTCCTACAAAGAATATAAAATTCAAAGAGAAAGGTCTCATGGTCCTCTTTTAGGAGGCCATAAAATTTGGGAAGTGTAGCTGAAGGTATATTTTTCAAATTCTAGTTGCCTTGCTATTGAGGTATAGGAAAAGGAAAGGGAACTTGAGAAACCATTCTGGGAGGAGGACCTTGCGGTGGTGGCTGATATATAACAAGAGAAAGTGGATTATCTTGATATTTAGGTTCAACATATAGGTCATTCAAATGTAGTGATTCTTCAGATGATGAAGAGGATATGTCTTCCTAAGCATCAACGAATAGATTTTCAAGGGGTTCTTCTTCTTTGTTCTCACTTTGTCATTCTTCCAATTAAGGATTAAACAAATCAAATGGTTCTCCTTGATAGTTATATGGAAGAAATCTCCCAAGGTGATCTCTTCTTCTATGCATAAAATGTTCACTAAAGTACTAAATTAAAACTAAGACTACAACCACAAGGACTAGTTTGAATTAACACCATCCCCAACAATGATGCCAAAAAAGCTTGGCCAAACAATGGTATCAAAAACCCAAAGTAATGGACTACTTAATTCAAGTTTGGACACCCCAAATGATTCCTAATGCACTATTTAGTCTCATTTAATTTTTGACCAAGAACATAAACTTGGAATGGCATCTGCAAAGTGTATGCTTCAAATTTCCTCTTCTAACCTATTTAAGGAATTTAAATGCTTATGCTTTAGGAAAACGAAGCTTTTGATTTTGGTATTAGTGGCTAAAAAAGAGTTCTAAAACATCTAAATGAATAGAAAGAACTCTATACAAACAAATAAATTCACTCATCAAGTGGGCCTCCCTTGAATGAATGAATGAAAAGTACAATAAAGATAAAAGTTACAAACTCAAGCTAAGCATTCTATTCATCAATAAAAACAATTACACTTGATTGAAGCAGTACGCAAGAGTTTTGTATTAAGAACCAATTTTTTTGACTAACTCCCGAAAGAGTCACTACAGTCAATTATTTAAAAGGAAACTACCACTAACTCCTAAGCCTATGATCACTTCATATGAGGATCAATTATAATTCATAAAGTTTTATAATAAAAACATTATTGACCATGAACAATCCCAAAATATAGTGCACACTAAATATGTGTGTTATTGTAGATGCTTAAAAATGGTTAGCATCTATGGTTTCATTTCATACTAATTCATCCCATTTTCTCATCCCACTAATTCTTATCTTTTGGCCAACTTGATCATACCTCAACAGTGTCTATCATCATTTGCATCCTATTTTACATCAATTTCATGTCATCAAAAACCATTTCAAATAAACTCAAAATCACCCAAAATCAACCTAGAATCACCCAAAATCAGTCATTATTAGCTTAGAACACGTCAAACATCCCAAATCTATCATCACTTTTCCAATCCTAGGCATTTTGTGGCTTTTAGTTCTTTGGAAACCTATTAATCTAAAAATCTTATCAATCTGACCTTAGTACTATCATGGCTCTCAGTGCTAGGTCAAACTATCATCCACATCATCTGATCTTTGACATTGTCGAGTCTCTCAATGTTGGATCATATAATTTTCAACCATTTAATAACATTGGTAGTATCCATTGATGTTATTATAATCAATCCTATCAACCAATCTTAATCTTGTAGCATTTTGTAATGTCAGTTAAATGTTACGTATCTTTAATTCATGTCATGTGTCCTTGGCATGATATCAATTTTGATCAATAAATAAATTTGATGATGGCTTTGGTCTATCCATAATCATCCTAATCAATCTCCATTATCATCACATTTCATCAAAGGATACTGTCACACTTATCAAATCAAATTAGCCAATCATCTACTAACTCTTTCTATAGGATTAAGTAACCCATAGTTTAATCCTATGTCATTACTAATTATTCTTCAACTAACCTCCTGAATATAATTGATATTTTATTAATTAATTGGTTCATCATCCACAAACCATGTAAATTCTCAATTTCTTAAGTCATATTTTCCTTTATTAATTCCATTTTCACTAAATTTTTAGTTGTGTGGAATAAGGAATTTTTTTATTCAAATATTCCACATGATATTGACATCATCATGACACATGGGAATGACACCTCATGGATTCTCCATTGACACTTGGCTAAGATATGTCATACTCGATATATTATTATTCTCTTATGCACATCCATATTTGGCTTCCATTTTCATAGATTCTTAGCTTTAAGTGAGTTTGAGGTGTCATATGACGCATCATTGATTTTCTTCCATCTTTAGCCAAGTTTGACTTCCAAGCATCATACGATCCTACATTTGGCATCTTGTGTCATATGTGTCATGGATTCTCCAAGGAATCTCTTTCCATGTTGCATAATAAAAGGTGATAATTCCAATACTCTCATCCTCCCTATTGATTATAAAATGAGCATTATTTCTCTCATTTATGGTCCTAATTCTTAAGTCTTTTCAACGTCCTTAGCTCTTTAGTATTTTCACTCCATCTCTCACACTAAAATCACATATTCTATTATTCTCATAGCTTTATCCCTATCATAGATTTTTTCTTCAACATTGTGTGCACTATGGGAAATTTGGAGCTACATCATATGGAGAAGAAAGAAGGACATGAGAGCTACAAATGAAAGAGGGGGTTTCTAACCTTATGTTGCTTCCTTTCTATTTATTTGGATTTCATGGTAGACTAGAGGGTGTCAATGTACATTTATTGATTTTGTGATTTTCTCATAGTATGTCAAACAAAAGCTCATTTTCTAGGTCCTAGATTCAATGATCCCAACATGAAACATGCTTAACTAACTTGTGTTTCTTGTGTTTTTGCTTGTAGGTGCAAGGAAGCAGCTCACTTGAAGGGGTATATTCCTTATTTTCTCTCCTTTATCACACCTAGTCTAATTAGGGGGGCCTAGTAACATTCATGTGTGCTATTTTTTCATGCATTTTGATAGCTTGCTATCCTAGGGTGCACTATGCTCTGTTATGGCACACTTGAGACCCCTAGGAGGCAATTTTAGGGGGACTAGGAGGCACCATAACCCCTGTCTATTGTTCCTAACTTACCAACTATGCCGAAAAGCTACCAACTACACCCTTCTAAGCCCCAATTGCACCATGGGTGTAGTCTAGACTATCTAAGTGCACTTGGGAAGGTAGAGTTGAAAAATTTGGTTTCTAGGTATTATATAGGGCACAATTCCCCTCAATCTGCACCTGGGCTCCCAACTATGCCCAGAAACTACCAACTACACCCTTCTGTGTTCCAACTACATCATGGGTTTAGTTAGCACTATCTAAGCACACTTGGGGTCATTCTAAGCCATTATGTCCTTTTGGGTCATAGTCTCCTCTGTCAAAGTGCACTTGGTTCATAGAAAGCACCTGTTTCAATCAAAATCTACACTTACGGTTTATGTTTGGTTCTAGGACCTAGATTAGATGTTTTAATGTTACTAATGATCTACTTGAAGCATGTGGTGATCATTGGATTAAGACTAATCATTGAAAAATACTAATTCTTATTTGTAGGATGTTGTCAAAGACCTTGTGTGTTTGTCAAAACCATGTGTGTGGATTTCCTAGATTAGATAACACTTCATTTGGTGCATAGAATAAAATTTTTCTTTTCTATTTTGTGTGTCTATAGTGTTTAAAACCCTAGGGGTTACATGGACATATCTTCTCCCCTCATCATCTGTGGATCTTGGGTGTAAGAGAAATATGTGTGACTTCTATAGGAAGCCTGCCTTGGACTAGGATACTCGATATTGGGTATGATAGGGGACAACTTCAGAGTGGTAACAAGCCAAAAGCTAGGTCAACATTCCAACCACTATATAAAAATCAGTTATAGTGAAAGTCGTGTCGGTGGTATTGCTGAGTGATAGCTCTCCTTTAGTACCCTTATGGTGCATGAAACCCTAGTTCTCAGGGCTAGGAGACCTTTTGAGGAAGTTTATCATTCACTTGCTGAACAAAATGCCCTTACTAAAAACCATGTTTTAGTGGCTGAAATCCTTTCTATCCACTAGCTCAAGGGATCACCCATGCCTGTGAAGAAATCTTACACTCTCATGGTCCTTAGTAGAGAGAAGAGTCCCCTGTGAAATCATGCCCCTTGTAAAGTAGATCTTAGTAGCCCCCAAAAGTGAGTGCACTATAAGGGGAAGCCTATGGTGTGAAGATCTTATTTTTTCCACTCTATATAAGCATGTCTAAACTTTGGTTTAAGTAGGAATTCAGTGGATACAGTCGTAAAGCCTAGGTTGTGGTGTGCTTGTTCACTTTTAACAACAACTATTCTTTTCTTAATGTTTCTTACATGTGTGTAAAATATTAATCAAGATAAAATCCAAAATTCAAATTTACACCTTGGATATTGTTAAAACCTTGGTCAAACTTTTCAATCTTGGGAAACATGGCAACTTGTGATCCTAAATGTGCTTGGCATAACATAGGTTTCATCCTTGCATAGAACCACTTGCATTGACCCTAGTTTAGGCCTCATAATTGCATCATATAAGCTTCATCTTACATATTTTAGTCCTCACTTAGTATTCCTCATCTTTCATATTGCATTCATTAGGGTTAAGCCTGCATTCCTTGCATTTCAACCTCCAAATTTGCACTTTGCATTGTCCATCTTACATCTTTGCATACCCAACCCTATTCTTGAACAATTTAAACATCATTTTGGGTGTCATACACATCATTTTGAACCTTCATTCTAGTCTTAGCATTGTCCTCTACTATCTATCTCATTGTGTCATCAATCTAGAAACCATAGCACCTAAGATTGCCTTAGTTTTAGCCCAGCTTCCCAACTATGCTCTCAAACTACCAAATGCACCAAAACTATCCCAAACTACATCATAGGAATATTTTGTATTTTCTAAGAATTCTTGGTAGTCTAAGAACCTATTTTGGGCTTCTAGCCAACATTTTAAGGCTTTAGAAGTGTTCACAGGTACCTAGATAGGTCCCCTTGCATTAGCATGCCCTGATCTGCATTTTGCACCCCATAATATTCTTTTTCTTCACTTAGAAAACCATTCCCTACATTATAGCCTTCATTATACATCACCTAATCCATAATAACATCAACCCCACCATCTTAGCTTCTTATCATAGCAACTTGACAACTACCCCCCTCAAAATTAGTAACCCTTCAACCTAGTCTCCCAATTGCACCCAAAAACTACCAACTATGCCCTTCTAAGCCCCAACTACACCATAGGAATAGTTGGTACTATTGGAGTGCACTTGGTGCTATTATAGTTTAGTTGGGCACCTATATGACCATTTTGGGCCTCCAAACTACATTTTGGGACCCTAAAACTGCATTTAGATGCCACTGTAGGTCCTCATTTTGCATCTGACCCAAAATGACATCTTGCACCCAAAATATCATTTTTCATCTTATGACCTTTCCATATTGCATATTTTCTTAGCATTATCATCATTTTAAGCCCCCTAAACATCATTTTGAACCCAAAAACTTTGAATTTAGTCAAAATTCTAAACAAAGAATGAGTCCTAGAGTATCTCCTAGCGTTGACAGATGATGGATCTTAACTAGTCCTTTTGGATTTTCTTATCATTTTCTTTGGTCAAATTTTGTCTATGTATTTATATATTTGACCTTTTCATCTTTATCAATTTGATCTTTTTGTCTTTTATCACTTTTTGGTCAAGATCCAAAGTCCATTATCACAAGGTTAAACTCCTAGACAAAATACTTTCTAAAGATTTCACCTAAGTTCAAACCTTGCATATACCTTTATCATTAGCATAATCATATTACTAATGTCCCTAAATATCATTTTGACTTACCCTAGTGGTATATCCCCTTCATCTTGCATTGTTCCAAAATCATAGCATCATTTCCACTATCAAACCTTGTCAAATTGTCTATCAACCAACTTGTCTCCTTGATTACTCATCCTCGTTTTGTATAATCCAAAAATCATTACCAACCCTAGCACACCATCCCTCACATAGTCCACCTTGCATACACCAACCTATAGCATCATTCCCAAGCTCATAATCTACCCCTAATCATCATTTTCCATACCCTAATCTTCATTTTGCATACCCTTTAGTCAAAACCCAAAAATGTCACTTTGCATTTGCATTTGCATACTTTTCCTAGGACATTTGCACCTTGCATATCAAAATTCTACTTCATTTGGCATTTTCCTAGGTTTCATAACATCCTTAAACACCTAAAAATCCAAAAAAAAAAATCATATCTTACATACCCACATCCTAAGTATCAAGTTTTTGACTTGTTTTACCAACTGCACACTTTAGGTACATATTTGGTAGTTTCAAGGTGCACTTGGTAGTTTCAAAGTGCACTTGGTAATTAGGGAAACCTAATTTGGACTTCCATAGCCTTCATTGCATCCCAAAACCCTAGAAAACCCTCAAAATCATTCAAATCATTCATTTTCTACATTTTAGGCACCCTGACACCTCTGTTTACCAGTTGCATACTTTATGCTTACCAATTGCTTACCTTCAGGGCTCCAAGTGTACCAAGGGTGCACTTGGTATTTTTTAAACATAGTTGGTAGTTTAGGTGCACACTTGGGAGGAAGAAAGTCCATTTAGGTTTTCCTTCACTACATCTACATCCTTAGGTATCATGCTAGGACTCACTAGGACACAATCAGCATAGAGACCTGAAGAACTTTATTAGCCCTTATTTTTTGAAGTACCAACACAACAAAAAATTGTCCAAGACAAAAGAAGAGCAATAAAACCCAACAAAAATTTGACAAAGACCAAATTGAGGCATCACAACCTTTACTTGTAGACCCCTTAAACATGTATCCACAAGATCACCAAAATCAAGAGATGATCCAACACACCCTAAGCAATGCACCTACTATGAGGTTTCCTTTAAACACTTCCCCTACACATGGGATGGTTCAATGGAGTCCTAACTTTGAACCTATATTCGTGCCAATACTACTTGGAGGTGGAAGTGTACCAACCACACCCGAGGATGAACAAACATATCCCTATGAATTCAACAAACCCAACACAAGTACCTTCAACCTTAATGCATCAAACACACAACAAGGTATTATAAACCTAAATTATGACTTTAACACTAATTATAAAATCACTAATGAAGAAATGGCTAGGGCATGTCAAGAAAAAAATTTCCACAAGAACTTCAAACTTTTGGCAGCCCAAGAAATTGTCAAATTCAACTTAAACATGGAGGGACATAAGTCCAAATATCAAACCAACACAACAATTGAAAACATACAACCCATGATCAATTTGGACTTAGATAAGGGAAAATAACCTTTTGAGTTTTCAAACACAATAATGGCGCCTATAAGGTCCCATCAAGAATCAACCATTGAAATCCTCCAAAGTACATTTGAACACATCAACATTAATCCCTTGTTTGACAAACCACAACCAATGAAGTGAAACAAGACTCTTCTTAAGTATCCCAAAAGTATGATAAGACTTGATCTCAATCACATGGTGCAACAAAAAGACATGCCTAAAGGGACTTGTGCTTAAGGGATGCCAAACATACCTCCATTGGAGGAAAATCAACAAAGTGCACCTTTCCTCCTAACCTTACCAAATGTTATGACATCAAATGTTATGGAGCCTCCCATGAGTACACTATGTAAAACATCCATTGCAACCATCCTTATTGATGTACAAAGGAAAATTATTATTGGCATTACACCCATTCCTAGGAGGAACACATCACATTGCAAAGTCAATATGATGCCCCAAGGAGAAACCTCTAACACACAAAGGTGCCAAAATACCAATACCAACATGGTGATCAAATCTCAAGGACATAACCAACTACCCCGACAAAAATAACATACAATAGTACAAGGAATTAATGTTTCCAACACACGTGCAACGTATCAACAGTAACATCAACCACAACAACAACAACCTCAAGTGGTGCAAGGATCCAACATCCCTAACACACAATCCAATGTAAACTCACTTGACTTCCATGTAATGTATCAACGACAACAACGCATATTTTCTAAACAATAAGAGCAACTCAAACAATAGTTGGAATACCAAAGACGCCTTGAGCAACAAATTGCATTCAAGATTTTTTACAACAACAACACATGCCTCAACAACCACAATAGATACCTCTACAACAATAGTCACATACATGGCCTCATATGCAACCAACAAAGGTATCCCAAGAACAACTGTAACAAATGACACAACAAAAAAAATGGTACAAAAATCATAGTCGATACCACAACAAGTACCACAACCAATACCCCAATATCTATCACAACAGGGACCCTTTTGTATTCAAGGTACTAACATATCTCCACCACCTACTGATACTTCACCAAACTCATCAAACATAGAAATGTTAGAACTGAGTAGACATAGCTCCCACCATAGCAAATGATCTACTCATAGGCACAAAAGACTTGAAGGGGAAGCTATCATGCAAAACTCTAATGAAGAGCTATTGCAACAATTCAAACAACTTTCCTAACAAGTCAAGGCAATGGGAGTCCAAAATAAATAGGCTCTATATACAAAAAGGGACCTATGTCCTAATCCATTTGACAAAATTTTGTATATGCCTCCATTCCCAAAACACTTTGAGGCTCCAAGGTTTGAAAAATATCAAGGAAAAGGAAACCTTGTTGATCACATCCAAGAATTATGTGCCTCTTGTACCAAACTTAGTGATGAGACCACGTACCTCATGATATTGTTCCCTAATTCTCTAGATGGGCCCACCCTCGAATGGTACTCCAAACTTCCTAGTACTATCAAATCTTGGTTAGAACTAGCAGACGAGTTCATCTCCCACTTTTCCTTTAACATTAAAAATGAGGTGATGCTTTCTAATTTATGCTCAACTAAACAAATATGAGATAACTATTCATCACATTCTTACTACGCTCGAGAAGCTTAGTTAGTCAATGCTCACTAGACATTCCTAAAGAATAACAAGTTAAATTGTGCATTGAAAACTTAGTCCTAGACTTAATGTATAAACTCAAAATCAAGAGTCCAAGAACCATTTCTAAATTGATGAAAAAAGGGGCCAGCATTGAAGATGCTCTTATCCATAAGGGAATCCTCAAGATGAACAAGGAAAACACAAACACTAATTCATCTAATGACAAGGTAAACAATTTCTCCAAAAACAAGAATGTGACCAATGATGGAATTGTAGATGCACGTACAATTAGCACTGCACAACCTCAACTGACTTTGAAAGGTGCAAACCCTACAAATTCACAAGCTCCCAATCAAACATCACCTCCAAAATAGAAAACTAAGACTTCCACATAGGATGGACCTCAAAGATATCCTAGAACAAAAGATATAAAATTCACACCATTGGGGATACCTCTTGAGACTGCACTTCAATAATTACTTAGTAATAACTTCCTATAGTTACCCCTAATCAAAGATGAGCCACTGACTAAAGCTTCTTGGTGGGATGACAATTTTTTTTTTATTACCATCACACCAAAGGACATAAAACCTCATCATGTTTCCAATTAAAGCATGCAATATAAGACCTTATTGATGATGGTGTAATTATAGTCTACCCATCACTACTATCATCCAACTCTAATCACACCATCTTCAAAGATCCTTTGGGTAATCATGACAAAGAGAAACCCTCTAGTTCAAACTCTAACTCAAAAGGTAATGTGAATTACACATGCATTGGATATGACTACACCATCAACTATTTTAATGAGTTAGATTCTCACATATCTATATTCATCTTAAAGGATGAAGACCCTCATTGCACTATCACTACATGCTATACCAAGATCACCCTACTTGGAGCTCCATCTAGACCTACTACTTCTACTAGACCTGCACCCCCTAGTAGACCTATTGCTCCTAGTTCATCTGACTATAACCTTGTTGAACAACTTGGCAAGACCCCTATGTACATATCCATCTTGGACCTACTACATGCATCTCCCTAACATTAGAAGATCTTGGCTCAAGCTCTTAAAGAGTTAGTAGTCCCAAATAATATCTATGTTGCCCAATTCCAAGCCATGGTGGGGAACCTATCTACATCACAACATATCACCTTTTCCCCTCAGGATATTCCTAAAGATAGACCAAACCATAATGATCCCCTTCACCTTGAAGTCTTTGTCCATAATGTTAAAGTCAAACATTTCTTGATAGATGGAGGAGCAAGGATGAATATTTGTACACTTAAAGTAGTCAAAGGTTTGGGTTATTCTAAAAATGATGTGCATCCCTCTCAAAGGATCACGATTAAAGCCTATGATGATGGTGAATGCTTTTCTACAAGGGTCATCATCTTACCTATTGGAGTTGGTCCAGCTACTAAGAATACTTTATTCTAGGTCCTAATATAGAAATGAATTTCAACATGATACTTGGACACCCTTGGCTTTATGCTATGCAAGAAATTCCATCTACATATCATCAATGTTTGAAGTTTTCCCACAGCAATGTACAGGTTACTATCCCGAATGATCTAGATCCCTTCTAGTTCTATGCTAATCTCAAAGATGCTACTACATACCAAGTCCCAACAAACAATGAAGCACAAACCAAAAATTCCTTTAAATATGTGGATGTTGATATACTCCTTAGTAAGGCCAAGGAAAAGCTAAAGATTGAAGACAATGGGTGTGTAGAATATTTTATGTCTCAACTATTCACCATTAGGGAGTCACCACTTTCTCCTCAATCTTATGGTAAATCACAACCATTTCAAGCAACACATTTGAAGATCAGTACACAAAATGCCACTTCTATCAATAAGAATACATTTGTGTGTATTGAGAAAGAAAAAGTAGAACAAAAACCCACTTTGGTATCTTCTAACAAGTATGGACTTGGGTTTATTATCATGCAAAAACAAGGCTATGATGGCTATAGTGGTCTCAGATATTAGAAACAAGGAATAGTTGAACCTATCACTACAAAAGGACACCCTCCTAGTTTGGGGCTTGGATTTAAACCATTACAAATATGTCCTCCGAGTACTATGAGACCTATGTGTAAGACTATGGATGTTTTGAATGATGAAAAGGCATTTGAGGATACCCAACCTGAAACCAACCGTCCTCCAACTTCTAAGCATGATCCCAATTATACCACTAAATCAAATATCTGTATATAAAACTTCAACCAAAGTTTGTCCAACACTAATGATGACATCCCCTCAATTTATCCTAAACTATTTGATTGGGACCAACATGGACCACCAATTTTTGATCTATTAAAAAATGATGATGCTCTTGCAATAGACTTTGAAATCTGTGAAGGCATTCAAATTGGTGATCATAAAGAAGAAATTTCTCCTAAAGTAAACACATTGGCTTATTTTGGGGAGCCAACTCCATCTTCTAGTTACAAAGCAAAAAGAGAAAAAAATGCAAAAAGTAGGTCCCTTGGTGAAAATTGAAAGGAGCCATTAGATCGTGAAAAATCAAAAGCTAAGCAACTCCCAGGGATACAAAATGAAAAGTTGATTTCGTAAATATCAGTGTTTCAATGTTCAACATGCCACTAAGTCTTTTTGAGCTCTCTCGACCAGCCTTCATTTGGAAGGTCATTGCTCTCAATCCTCCCAATCCTCCCTTATATCCAGTTGTTTATCCCCAAATCCAACAACCTAATTTTCCCAACACCCAAGATCAAATCTTTATCCAACAACCCTTTGCATATGTCATCATCAATGACATCCCATACAAAGAATCCTTTGACCCATTTATCCTTAGATGTCTTGATTTGTAAGAGGTAGATATTGTCTTACATATAGTACACAATGACATATCTCAAGGTCTTTCTAGTGCTTTGATCTTAGCTACAAACTTGGAACAACTCCTGCATAGTTATGGTCAGTTGTGGGTCAAGATATTATCAGCTAGCAGCACCAATAACAACTCTATTCTTAGCATTCATCAACAACATTTGTGATTCCATCTAAAAGTCTTGAAAAATATCAAAAAAAATTGAAAAAGGTCCTGAAAAAAATATCAAAAAAATAGCAAAAAGTTATGAAAAAAGAAAAGAAAAAAGTGAAAAAGTCATGAAAAAATGGATGCCTTGATGAAAACCTGGCAAACAGGCATCTTGGCATGAAAATTTGAGTCAAGAGAAAAATGATGTCCAAAAGTGAAAACCTGGCAAATAGGAGCTTTGGGCAAGTACCATGGTGAAAACTTGGTAAATAGGCACCATGTGTAATCAATTGTTGCTCCTCCATCTATTGGGATTCCATTTGGTTTTCTCCCCTTTTGCTATTCCTTGATCATATCCTTCATATTACAAGACATTCCTAGTCCCTGATCATGGCCCATGAACTAGTTAATATCCATTATTATCTTACCTAAAGCATCACCACTTTGTACATACTCTGTCATTGGCCTTTCTACATAGTCTATGTCTTGTCTGGGGACATATTACCTACACAATGCATGAGTTTGAACTTGAACTGGGGGCATATCCCTAAGCACTTTTTATCCATTGGACTTATCGCATAATAGATTGGAGCTAACACTTGTATATGCTTTTACGATCCTGAAAATTTCTAAAAATTTAAATACTATCTTGAAAAAATCCTAAAAATTCAAATACAATCTTGAAAAAATTCTAAAAATTCAAATACAATCCTAAAAAATTCCTAAAAATTCAAATATAAAAAAATTCCTAAAAATTCAAATACAATCTTGAAAAATCCTTAAAATTCAAATACGATCCTGAAAAAATCCTAAACATTCAAATATGATCTTGAAAAAATTCTAAAACCCATAAAATGTCCTGAAAAACACACTAAAAATCATAAAATATCTTGAAAAAATCACTAAAAATCATAAAATTTCTTGAAGTAAATCCTAAAAATCATAAAATTTCCTAAGAAATTGGTCACACAAAAACATCAAATATCCTCAAAAACCTTAAAAATCACAAAACCCATCAAAAATTTGTAATAAACCTTGTACATAATCAACCCTTTTGCATGAACACTTGCACTTTCGTAGACTAAAATTCAAAGCACTACACTTTCATGGCAATCACACTATTTGAGCAACATGAACCGAAAATCAATCCAAGATGTCACTATGAACCTATCAACTAAATCAATAATCACAACCATCACATGATCAACCTATCAAACAGTACCTGAAGACCTCAAACACTAAAAAGAAAGTAATAAAGGACAAGAATAGCTGTTGGCTCATGTTGTTTAGTGAGTGATTTATTTTTGCTTCGTTTTTTTCTTTGATCATGTTCTTGTGCCATTGGATGATATAATCTGATCTATGAGAGTGGTCGAGATGGTTCATGGTCATCTTTTATTTTTGATCTATTACAATGTACCTTTGAGATTCTAGAGCATGTATATATGCCTTAGGAAGGACAAGGTCATTTTCTATCTACATCATGCTTGTTTATGCAAAAGCTTTACATATTGCAGTCTAGCCCTTTATGCCATGATACATTGCATTCCATTTGCCATATCAAAATAAAGCTCCATTTGACATATAGTGCACTTTACAAAAGAAAAAGTCTTCTCATCATAATAGCACTTCCTCATCTCATCTCCTCCATCTTCGGTGTCTTCTTCATCCATTGCCTTGGTCTCATACTCTGATACATCAAAAGCTTTGTTATCCTACATTCCTGTACATGTCAATAGTCCAAAATGATCCAAAGAAATAAATCTTTGCATAAACATGGCATTTATATTATCTTCACATTTCATTTGCATTCATTTTACATTTCCTTTGCATTCATTCCACATCATTTTACATTTCATTTGCATTCATTTCATATCATTTACATTTCATTAGGTATTCATTCATGATAAAAATATGTGGCAAACATAAAGATGTCATAACACATGATAAACCAATGCATGATGTCATCATATAAAAGCCCACATAAAAAAGCGTAAATGCATCCTTATAAAACATATGCATCAACCATCTCATATAGTCATCATAACATAGTTGCATCTCATGAGTGTCTCAAAAAGTATTAGAGTATGTGATCATGGTTTACATCAATACTAATTACCCATAGGCATGAACCATGACACAGCATAATAGAAACCAAAAAGTAAAACAAAGAAGCCCCTCTATACATGAGTATGTTAGTGTCATCCTGTGTTATCCCTAGCTGCACAGCCTCTATCCAGCCTTGAGGATAATCCCTCTACTCTCTGTGGTGGCCTCATAGGCTCCATCGTCCCCACACTACTTTGTGTCCTATGTGTCTGATTGGAGTTAGATCTTGATGCATGAAAATTCTCTACTCTCTCCCCTCGTGGCACCACTCTCTCATACTGATCCATCTAGTACTATGCTTCCATGTGTGCCCTACTCATCATCATTGCCATCTCTTAGAATTTTGCATCTTAGATGCTACTATTGAAATCTTGAAACTCTTGCACTACCATCTCTACCCTGTGTACTATGACATCTCTCTCAACCATGGCCTGATCTCTCTCTCCTATGACAAAATCCCTCTCTACCAAAACCTAATCCAACTGACTCTGTAGACCTCTAATCACCTTCATCAACTCTAACTGACTAGGCCCTATCTGTACCAGTACTAATGTCCTATCAAAATAGTCCACTAGAACCCCCTCCACATCCATCGTAGCTACATCTACACCTATGTCATCCTCATCACCTCGCTCACCATAATCATCCCCAACCTCACAATAGTCATCCTCATCCTCTCCCTCATCACCACCTCCAACACCCTCTCCAATCCCACTATCTCCATCCTCGTCATTGTCATCTCCCTCACCTCTCCCTCAACATCCTCCTGATCATCTCCCTCATCCTCCCCCTTAGAATCCTCATCATCACCCCTTGCATCATTCTTAGCATCCTCATTTCCCCCCTCCTCATCATCACCCTCATCTCCCCCTCTCCTCATCATCGCCCTCCTCTCCTCCATCCTCATCCTCTCCCCCATACACCTCCTCCTCATCATCCTCCTCATCCTACTCTACCTACAACCTTGCTCATGGTACTGGTACTACTAGATCTATCAAAGGCCTTGGAAAATGTTGTGCAAACCATATATCATATGCTATCATCATGCCTACATCTACTACATCTACTGCTACCCCCCATATCCTTAGTTGTAGCTCCTCTAGTTGTGCATATTCCACCTATGTCCTAATGGGTGCTCCACACTCTTGGATGTTTTCTCTAGACCAAGACAATAATGCTAGACTGGTCAGTATGTCTTGTATCTCACCAAACTATCTATGTACCCACTCTGGCAGGTACATCTCTATCACCAAGTGCCCAATCACTGTGTGCCCTATGAGATAGTGCTCCTTCCTATAGTATGGTAGGTGAACATCATCATTATCCCATCTAGGGAAATCCCTATAAGGTCTCTAGATGAGTTGTGTCATAGTGTCTAGCTGATATCAGAAGTACGTTGCATATCCTAGTGGTCTCCATGCTAGTACGCCTCTATAATTGTATGCATATGGCATGTCCTCTACTAACTCCCTCTCAACAAGTGGATGAAATACTATGATGTGTTTGTAAACCTAGATGTATAGAAATGTTCCCCTAGTACTAAATGTCAAACCACCACTATATGGAACCTGATGTAGATAGTAATACAACATCCTTAACATGCATGGGCCCTAGGAAAATATAGTCCCCTCCATTACCATCTACTCTAACACTCAACCCCATCCGATGGGAAATCCATCTCCCCATCTATCTAGTATCAATAGCTCACCAATCAACCAAAAAATCACTACTATCAACCACTTGTGGTATGCCACTAATAGGTCCCATTAAATCTCATAATCACAAATGCCTAGCTCCACATCTCCACATCCAAACAATTGGTGTAAGGCTACTCGTCCAATCACTGGGTCATACAGTGCTAACTCCCCATGAATCAATATCCTTAAGATGCACCATACATCCTTGAGGTTCATTGTAATCTCTCCCATTAGGAGATGGAATGAACTCATGTTTGAGTGCCATCTCTCGGTCAATGCTGTCAACAGAGCTCTATTACCCCTCACCTTCAGCATAAAAGTAATATGATATAACCCTAGACCAGCCAAGATCCCCTGCTCACCAACTATCATATCATGATGTAACACAAGAATTTGTGGCCTATGTCCCCTTGTCCATAATAGGGGCAGCTCCTCCTACATAATCATATAGCCTATGCCAACCTCCTATGGTTTTGTATCCCATTTATCCTAGTTTTGACTTAAGTTTGACTTAGTTTAACTCTAGTTTAACTATGTTTGACTTTTTCTAAGAATATTTTACTAATTTGACTTATGTTTTCAACTCTTTCTATGGTTTTGAACATGTTTACCAAGTTTTGAGTCATTTCGAGCTCATTTGCATCATTTTGACCCTATCCTTATCCATCTATTAGCCTTTTTCCTCCATCTGAGCTAAGTTTGACTAGGTTTGCCTTTTTTTTAACCATCCTAGCCTTAGTTCACCAATTTTTTCAACTCTTCCTAGGGTCTTGAACATGTGGTCCAAGTTTCAACTCATTTCGAGTCCATTTGCACCCTTTCAAGCCCTTTGCACTGTTCTCTATCAACATTTACTCAAGTTTGACCTACATATGCCATAAGTTTGACCAAATTTTGACCACTTTGACCATATTTGACTACATATTAACATGTTTTTGACATCCCCCTAGGGTTATGCTATTTCACCCCAAGTTTTAGGTCGATCCAAGACCATTTGGATCCCGTTCGGATCCCTAGAGCATCCTAGGGTGCAGTTGGGGCTCCCAACTATGCCTAGGGTGCACCTGGTCATACCAAGTGTGCTCAATGCATGCTTGAGCATTGCAAGTGTGGCCACTATGAAATTGGATGTGTTTTGGGTATAGTTGGGACATTTGGATGCCCTAAACTAGCCTCAAGATCCTCATTTGACCCCAGTTGACCTTGACTGATTCCTAGGTGCCTAAAAAGCAGGAAAAAGTGTGGAAAGGTATGAAAAAACATAAAAAGCACCAAGATGGCCTTGATGTACTCACTAGAGGTCCTGCATCTACCTATCATCGAAAGGTCTACACTCATTCACCACGGTGTTGCTCCCTAGGTAGCTGGTCCATTCTCCTTGCTCCAAAGCTCTTTTCTTCCAAAAATGAAGGTGAATTGACTTTCAAAACCCTCTCCAAGCCCTTTTATAGTGTGTTTCTTCCTAGATGGATGTGCAAGAGGCCTTTTCTATGTTGGTCGTGATGCCCTTTTGCACTCTAGAGCCCATAACTTTCATGTTTTAGCTTCAATTTATGATCAATTAGTTGCTATGGTTTTATTTTCTCATTGTCGATGAAATCGACTTATCATATGCCTATGTTGGTCAATTTCTCAAGGGGGCATAAATATATACCACCATTACTAGAGCATGTTTTTATGATTTTTTTCATTAGCATTCTTTGACACAATGCTCTAAATCACATCGTATCAAAGAGGAGCAAAATGGAGATGCTAAAAAATGGTTTGCATCTATGGTTTCATCGCTTCTTCATACTAATTCATCCCATTTTATCATTCCACTAATTTTGATCTTTTGGCCAACTTGATCATATCTCGACAGTGTCTGTCATCATTCGCATCCTCTTTTACATCAATTTCATGTCATCAAAAACCATTTCAAATCAACTCAAAATCACCCTCAAATCAACCTAGAATCACCCAAAATCAGTTCTAATCAGCTTGGAATGTGTCAAACATCCCAAATCTGTCATCATTTGTCAAACCCTAGGCATTTTTGTGGCTTTTAGTGCCTTGGAAACCTATCAATCTATCAAATCTTATCAATCTAACCTTAGTACTGTCATGGCTCTCAGTGCTAGGTCAAACTATCACTCACATCATCTAATCTTTGACATTTTTGATTCTCTATATGTCGGATCATAGCATTTTGAACCACTTAATAACATTGGTAGTATCCATTGATGTTATTATGATCAATCTTATCAACCAATCTTGATTCTATAGCATTTTACAATGTCAGTTAAATGTTACATATCTTTAATTCATGTCATGTGTCCTTGGCATGTTATCATTTTTTATCAATCAATAAATTTGACCATAGCTTTGGTCTATCCATCATCATCCTAGTCAATCTCCATAATCATCACATTTCATCAAAGGATATTGTTCTACTTATCAAATCAAATTGGCCAATCATCTACTAACTCTCTCTATAGGATTAAGTAACCCATAATTTAATTATATGTCAGTACTAATTATTCTTTGACCAACCTCCTCAATTAATTGATAATTTATTAATTAACCGGTTCATCATCTGTAAACCATGGAAATTCTCAATTTCATAAGTCATATTTTCCTCCATTAATTCTGTTTTCACTAATTTTTAGTTGTGTGGAAAAAAGGATTTTTTAATTCAAATATTCCATGTGATATTGACATCATCATGACACATGGGCATGACACCTCATGGATTCTCCGTTGCCACTTGGCTAAGATATTTCATACTCGATATATTCTTATTCTCTTATGCACATCCATATTTGGCTTCCATTGTCATAGATTCTTGGCTTTAAGTGGGTTTGAGGTGTCATATGATGCGTCATAGATTGTCTTCCATCTTTAGGCAAGTTTTACTTCCAAGTGTCATATGATCCTAAATTTGGTATCTTGTGTGATATGCATCATGGATTCTCCAAGGAATTTCTTGCCATGTCACATATCCAAGGTGACAATTCCAATTCTCTCATCCTCCATGTTGATTATAAAATGAGAATTCTTTCTCTCATTGTCAATCCCTAATTCTTAGGTCTTTTTAAAGTCCTTAGCTCTTTAGTATCTTCACTCCACCTCTCACACTAAAATCACATCTTTTAATATTCTTATAGCATTATTCCTATCATAGACTTTTCCTTCAACATTGTGTGCACTATAGGCAATTTGGAGCTACATCATATGGAGAAGAAAGAAGGACATGGGAGCTACAAATGAAAGAGGGGGTTTCTAACCTTGTGTTGCTTCCTTTCTATTTATTTGACTAGAGGGTGTCAATGTACATTTAATGAGTTTGTGATTTTCTCATAGTATGTTAGACAAAAGCCCATTTTCTAGGTCCTACAATTGCATGCAATAGAATGCATTGACTTTCTTATGAAGATTTTACAATCATAGTTGGCTTTAATGACTCTTGCGCTAGTATGTCGATCCTTGAATATTCATGTTCAAACCTTGTTAGATAATTAATGCACACACATTTGACCATATGCACATATATATTTCAACATCATCAATATTAGGAAAATGTGTTAGTCTTAATTATCACTCTTTCAAACCTATGGCCATAGGAGGTAACTACCCATAACATAGCTTAGGAGAGAAAGTATCCATTAACATGTGTAACTATTATATTCACCATTCTTATCCATGAAATTAAGTAGATATTATTTCTTTAGAGATATCCACATTACATCTTTTGTTCACACACATATAATCATATACATAGAAACCATAAGTTCACATGCTTAAAACAATAAATGTATGCTTGTGTCTAATCAAATGTCTTAGAAAGAGGATAAAAAATGGTGATAAAGATGGCTAATTTAGGAGCCCATCAATCACCCTTAAGCTAATGGGCAGATTGAAGTTACCGATTGAGAGTTGGAGTCTATTCTCACTCAGACAATAGCCATCCATAAGAAAGATTGGGTTATTTGACTTCTTGAAGCACTTTGGGCTTACCATACCACATGGAATTCTATAATTGGTTTTACAGCATTTGAGCTTGTTTATGGTCATTTTGTAGTCATGCCAATAGAGTTTGAGCATAAGACACTCAAGATAACCCTTGATCTTGGGATGGATCTCACTGTTGCACAATAAGAAAGGATACTGAGTTTAAATGGTCTTGATAAATGGCACAAATCTACCTTGCACAACACATAGTTGATACAAAACCAATGCAAACAATGGCATGACAAGTATGTTCAGGAAAAAAAAAAAATTTTTGGTGACTGAGCACTCCTTTATAACTCTATGAATCAGCATAATCCTAACATCTTCCAAACTAGATGTTTAGGGCTTTATGAAATTATTGCAGTCTTTCCAAATGGAGCAATTCAACTCTCCACTATGGATCGGGTATAGTTCAAATCGTTGGTCAGTGGTCACAGGTTAAAATTATATCAGAAACCAGAGAGTAAGGAGGAGTTCATGGAACAATTCTCTTTTTCTATTGGTGTTGTAGTTCCTACAACATCTCCTAATGAGCTTTTTGCTCATTTGCCTTCCTCATTGTAGTTGTTCTTGTCACTATCATAATCAACACTTTCATTGCAAAAGTTAATTCTCCATAATAAATTTTTGCACCATTTCTAGTCTACCATCCATTCATCTCATCATTTCTTTTATTCGTGGATAGCAACTACCACCTCACCATCACTTCTAGTTAGCACACATTCCAAGGTATGCAATATTAATTTGCTTTTCCAATGCTTTTTTTTTGTATGCCTCGTCACCATTGCCAGTGTAGACCACTTGCAATATTTTAGCCAGTGGGGAAGTTATATTAGTTTTATCATTATTTTTATGCAATCTTTTTATTTATTTATTTCTCTTGTCGTACTTGCATTTTCTACTAATGATTACACATTTTTGAAAATCATTTTACTGCATGATATTTTTTTGCACGTATAAAACTAAGGTGGAAATATATGTTATGTATGAGTTCTATTGGATGTACTTATGAGTAATTATAAAACTAAGATTTGCATTTATTTTACTCATAAGCTCTCATTTCTCTAGCTTCATTATTCTAGAAATTTCTAAATTTGAACTCATCCTGTAACCTATTGTTTCAAGTTTTCTTGTCCAAATTTGTGGTTGTCTATTATTCTCTCTTCCAAATTTTTTTTGGTACCCTGGAAATTAGATGATGGGAGGATACTTGATTCAAAGAGAGCCTACTATACATAATGTGTTATTCAAAAACTAGAATTGTAGGCCATATTTTCAAGCAAGGGAATGGATAGATTATGTTCAAAAGCTAATTAGTTGGGATGATGAGGTTGCATTTCAATTTCTCAACTCCTTAAAGAATGGAGTGACATCAATTAAAGGATTGAAGGTGTCATTTTCTTAGACAATTTTGGGAAAAGTTATGGGACTACCATTGGAACATGAGGAATTTACAGAGAATCATGACCCAACTTCTACCAAATCTCAATTCACTCTACATGGAGATCCATAACTTGATATTAATAAGAAACAAGGTACTGTTAGACTATCTCTTCCTGAGTCATTTTAGCAATGTGCAGTATTTATCATTAGGTATTTCACCTATAAAGGGTGACACTCATTTTTGCATGTTGTTAATTTCAAATTCTTGAGTTGTTTAAGGCATTATAACAAATCTATTAATGTCCCTAGTTTTGTATTTAACATTTTGTCAAAACAAGCCATACTAGTAAAAGAGGGTAGATGAAACTTTGTCTCCCACCATTGCTTAATTAAGATGATAGTGGAAAAATCTTTAAGGGAGTAGTCAAATATTTCTTAGGAGGAATTTTTTCTTCAAGGGTTTAAGGAGCTTATCCCAAAACCAAGTGGACATAGAGTAGGTCAGAGGGTTAAAACTGGTAAAGGAATTAGAAAAATCTTTATCAAAATTGGACAATGTTCTTCATCTACAAAGAAAAAGGAAGCTAATGTTAGAAGCCCTATTTCCTTTGATTCCCCTAATTTTACTAATTCCTCTACTTCAAGAATAGTTCATGAAGAGGAATTGGAAACTCCTACAGAGAAGGTTGAAGTTGCCCCTATAGTAGAAATAGTTTCCGTAGAGTGTAAGAAATGAAAAATTAAACCTAGTACTAGCCAACAAGCTAAGGCATCTCCTTTAGCCAGGAGCACTTCTAGAAAAAGAAAAGTCCTAGAAAAGGAGAAAAATCCATTAAGGAGAAGTGCTAGGAAAAGAACAAAACAAATTGTGGAGATTCTAGATAATGCACCTTAGGTAACCCAAGATTCTAAGCCGAAGGATGAAGAAAATGAAAATATCCAACAAGAGGCTGATTTATGGCCCAAAATTTCTTAACAAGATGAGTAATGGACTAAAGTTATGGAATAGGGAACATTTAAGGAATTTAATGATGTTAAAACAAAGAAGGTTCCTAATAAGCTTGATAACGTAGAAGTCATTAAATTAGAGATGACTCCATCTTGGAGGACCAGGCTTATGTATTTCAAAGGAGGGGGCCAACCTCTGGAAATTTTTAAGGAGATGATTCAAGAAGTTATTTTTTTTATAGTTATATTAGTGAAGTAGATGAACCAATATTTTCTCCTACAATAGAATTTCCTATGGTAGAGAAGGATCCCTATGAAGAAAATCCAATTGTTCATATGGACCTTGTCAATAAGTTGGTTGAGAAAATTTCTGATGAAGGGTTAGAAAAATTAGCTTTAGTGGCTCAATAATTCTCTAATACTAAGAGAGCTATGATTATTTGGATGGGTCCTTTAAAAAGCACAAGTGCTAACAATGGTAAGTCATCTATTCCTCAAGTAGTAGATAGTTCTCACCATAGTTTGATATCAGCTCAATCTAGTCCAACATCTTTGTTAGATGTTATTTTCTTGTTGGCTAAACAATTAAATTTTGAGAGGGAAAATTGGAAACAACAAAGGAACAAACTAAATAAAATTATAGATAGTCACTATTAGGAAACACTTTTTTAGGATGAAAAGGTAGAACAGTTAAGTGTGAAGCTTGATAGAATTACATCCTTTATCCCTAACTTAATGGGTTGTAGATCCCCATCATCTATCTATGCTCTGTTTCTTAAAGAATAGTTGTTGAACTATCAAATGACCTACATTATGTGGGATAGGACTCCCTCATTACAAGAGCCTACCTAGTCTTCCTAGGCTTTCCATAACTCTCCTATAGCCATCAAAAATTTTCTATGCAAACTTTATCTTCACAATCTTGTAATTCTAGATGATCGAGTTTGAAAACCCTTACTTTATGTTAGGGATATTCAACTTAGAGCCTTCATCTCCTAGATGAAAAATCAAATTAGTTGGAACATTCAAGCTGAAGTGTATAGAGATTTGGAGTCAGAAAGTCTAGAGAGTTTTAACATGCAAGAGGAAAAGGATAGGTGGAAGAAATATAGGAAAACAAAAGGGTTCTACTATAGTTTTGCATAGGGAGGATCTGGATAGAGGGTAGTTGCTAACTGTAGGTTGATAACCAAGTTAAAGAATTTATTTTCTATAGGACTAGCAAATGGCTAAGCTGGGGGCAATGATGAGTCAAGTTTATAGGGTGTTTGGTTTATGAATTTGTAAGTACAAACTTGAACATCTTATAGTTTTTCATAAGCATGATACAATCTTTTATGTTTATAAGTTTTTACTATATGTATATTTGATGCTTATGAAACTTAAAGACAATACTAAATATATATCTAGATGAATAAATATCATGATAAATCTGGTATATTTCTTCTCTAGCTTTAATGGGTAGACCTCCTATAGTTGTGTGACAAGGCAACATTAAAATAGGGAAAACTTACTATGATCTATGCCTTGGATTTGTGTTTTGGATTTTGTTGTGTTAACCTATTGTAGGAAGAATAAGTCAAGCAAGGAGTGTAGACTAAAGGATGAGTGGGTCTTTCAAGGTGGGTGACTATTTTAGAGTTTATTATAGCCCCACTCCTTCCATCACTTTGCAGTTGTTGATTTAGTCCAAGACAATCTAGTTGTCGAGCATTCCTATATTTTTGAAGCATTGAATGTGGCTTATCTTCTTGCATAAATAATGTTGTCACTCTTGAAACTAAAGGTTGTTATGCTATGTAATGGAAGACCTAGTTTGTAAGCATTCTATTTTTCCTCGTTTTGTTTAGATAATATGGAACTTATGTTTCTAGGCTAGTTAGATGTTCTAAGAAATTCATATTATAATCAAGTAGTAGAGTAAAGAATTTTGATATTCTATATTGTATCCATGCTTTATTGAATGAATTGAATGAATATATGGCAGTTTTGGGGCCCCACATAGGAGGTGAATTCCTTGTTTATGCTTAAGTAGAATTCAGTTAAGTTTCCTTTGAGTTGTTAAGTACCACTATTCCAATAGCCACTAGTAGTAAAACCATTGACTATGCCCTAGAGCATAGGTTTACTTCCAAAGAATTATTTATTTACTATTATCTTTTTACTTCAAGATAAGAATTTGTAGGAGTTGATGAAATCCAACTCCATAGCTCACCAAGATCACCTGCATGCAAACAACCTATCGAAGGGAAATCAAGAAGGAAGAGATGGAGCTTGGAAAAACCCTAAATGGATTTGAGAGAGAACATTGTAAACAATGAAAATGTATTTGCAATGAAAATGAAATATTGAGAAAATACAATAAGAGAGCTCGAATATAAAGGCCTCATGGAAGCTTGTAGAACAAGCTAGAAAGTGGTAGAAGATAAGGTTGACAACTAAGCACACTTCCATAAAAAGGTGGAACATGCTAGAAGGGGACAAACTCCCATGTTTTCAACAACTCATCTTTACAACTATTAACTAAATTCATTAACCTAAGTAAGCTTAAGTAAATAGAATAAATAATTGATTATTTACTCTAACACCCCCCCTCAAGTGTGACTTAGGGGAATGCCTTAAGCTCACAAAACTAAGATGAAAATACAAAATGGGTCTCAGCAACTAGGCTATGTTAGGTACCCATGTATAATGCAAAGAAAAGCAACCTCTAAAAATGGGGAAAGCGAGAAAACTAGGTGGGAAAAACCCTCCCCCAAAAAGAGGTAATCCAGTGAAGGACTTAAGAAGCCTCCAACTAGAGGAATGTCCCATAAAATAGGAAAAGAAAGTGATCATGAAGAGCATCACTGAAGCATGAAGAAGCCAAAAAATCTACCATCAGAAAGAAATTACTAATTTCAAGAACCTCCATGGAAGAAGAAGGCACAAATCGAGCATGTCTATATGGTAGATGATCCATCTCATCGAAATGCATAGGTAGCCAGCCACTAAAATCACCTCGTATATAGGATCAACCACTGAATACATGGCTCACACTATCAAACCATTGAGCCAAGGATGCATTAGGACAATAGCATAACCCCCCCTTAATGTAGATGGGGTGAGATGACAAGCAACTGAGAATGTGGGCCAAAATCCTCTACAAATAGAACCAAGAACAATGAGAGAGGAAGAGGTACAAACACCTATAAAGACACAGTCACACTAACTCTACATTGGAAAACAAAAGGAAGAAGACCAAAAATAGCAAACAACTATCCCCCCATAGTGCTTTATAAAAAGAGTGCAAGTACAACTATCTCAAAAACAACATTCATGAACTCAAAATGAAAAAGTGGCACTTTATCTCAGTGCATATAAATAAAAGTTCTTACAAATGATATCTAAAATGATTAGAATAGGATAAAAGCTGATAGAAAAGGTAGTACAATCCAAAACAAAAGAAACCATACGAGGAAAATGATACTCAGATCTGAAACACCCAAGATATCCACCATAGAGAAAAAATCCCAAAAACATGATAGAAAGAGCATGGGCTAGAATCTAAGGAAAAAGACCACATTTTTGAAAAGATGACAAAGCCAACTATCCAAAAATATAACGTTTTCAAAAAAATGACATGGGACGTGAAAGAAAAGCTTGTCAGAGTCAAAAATAGAACTTCAAACTGCAACTACAAAAATGGGTAACAAAACTACATCAAAACCCAAAAATACCTCCAAAAATATCTCTATCTTGAAACTAGCTTTCCAGTGCTTCTTTCAGATAAGAAAAATACCTCTGTATGCTCAAGTTATGGCCAAAAAATTGCAAGTAGGTCAAAATGGCCCTGGAGAGCCCGGTAGGGGTGTTGATGCAAGATGACATCATGCTAACATTAGCATTCACCTAGCTTAAATTTTATTTCTTTGCAACCTTCATATCAAAAAAAAATACCATGTGGCATGCCACGTGAATGCTACATGGTAGGTGAGTGACATGGCAAGTGACATGGCAAGGGCCACGTGGCAAAGTACCACCGTGGCACCCATGCCACATGTCACCCATTGTATGTGACAACTATCATTATAAACTACCATGTAGGCACTGATTGTACACTATCCACATGAGCTAGGAAGTTCTATAGAAACTCTACTAGCAAAGGTGGCTGGACTAGGGCTGAGCAAAGACAGGAGTTGATCGCAGGTGGATAGAGCTGAGGGCACTACTGAGGTGGGAGGTGTGTGGGTCATAGTTGGAAATAGAACTACCATGGTGGAGAGATCAGGGGGCACTATCGAAGGAGCTATGAGCAAGTAGCCCTATGGTGGCCACTAGGTAGTGCTATGATGGTTCACCCAAAAACTCTTTTTAAAAAAAAATTCACACCAAATTCATCTGTACAACCATACAATAGGCCCTCAGACAATTTTTTTTTGCCTCCTAGAGCTCTGTCTCCAAAATTGAAAAGTTTTATATGAATCCTGACTACAAATGGCCTTTTAGATCCAATGGCAGCATCCTTTTGGGCCCAAAGTGCTCCAAAAAAATGCTCTTCCCCCAGATTAAAGAAAAATGCACAAAAAAATTAGGGTTTGTGTCTCTGAATCGCAACTTCAAAAATCCTTCAACAAAGTAGTAGCATGGTGGCTCTGATACCATGTAGGAGTTGATGAAATCCAACTCCATAGCTGACCAAGATCACCTACATGCAAATAACTTGTCGTAGGGAAACCAAGAAGGAAGAGGTGGAGCTTGGAAAAACCCTAAATGGACTTGAGAGAGAACATTGCAAAACAATGAAAATGGAATGTTGAGAAAATATAATGAGAGAGCCTGAATATAAAGGCCTCATGGAAGCTTGTAGAACAAGCTATAAAGTGGTAGAAGATAAGTTTGACAACTAAGCACACTCTCACAAAAAGGTGAAACATGCTAGAAGGGGACAAATTCCCATGTTGTTAACAACTCATCACTACAACTATTAACTAAATGCATTAACCTAAGTAAGATTAAGTAAATAGAATAAATAATTAATTATTTACTCTAATAGAATTAATCTATAAGTTCAATTTCTAGTATAATTTTTCTATAGAAATTGATTTTACCTTAGTAGTGATGACTATTGAGAAGAAGTAAAGCATAAACTTTGTAGTCACTATCTCAAGTTCACATTCCCAAATTGATATATTAAATGAGTCTAGCATGATGTTCTAAGTAGAAACATGATGAATTTTAGCAATGAATTGTCATTTAAGGGTGTCCAATCCTTGTGTTACTAGAATATTATTCTAACCAATCAACAACCACATGCTAGGAGATATCAAAACTATCTTTATAAACATTAGAGAAGATCTCACCATTCCTCTTACAACTAACTATAATGTTTTTTGTATTAGGGTGGAACCTATTCCTAGTTACTCAATTATCTTTACTAAGGACCTGATGAACTTCTAGGAAGATAGGGAAGTCTATAAAAAAAAAAAAAGGTTTCTTCTCTACTTTTTTCTATCTTGGACCCTATGGATCTAGATAGGCTAGAGCACTAATTTGTGGAAGAATGGATTCTACATGAGTGAGCCCTAAGAACCACCATAGAAAACCTTTGAGAAGCTTTTAGGGATTGTATGCTTCTTTGATTAAGATTTTTGTTCTCTCTTGATTTTTTTAAAGCTCTCATGAAGGAACCCTTTGGAAAATCTCAAAATTGTTACTGATACTAGGCTTTTTAAAAAATATTATTATCTGACTCTCATTTATATTTTTTGAGGGGCTAGTCAATAATATTGTTTTTTGAATGGAACCTGCATTCGTAAATAGTAAGTACAAGTTTATGGAGGTATTAAAAATAAATCCATAATCTATTTAAGATGGAAAACTCTATATAATTTACAATTTTTTGTTTTATTTGTTTGTGTACCGAACTGCTAGTTACTTTTTGATTAATTTAGTTTTATATGTGTTGCAGTTTGAATAGTTCTCATTGAATTTGTCTTATGTCTCTTTATATTTCCTAATTAAAAGGATAGTTTATATCTCAATTATTAGAAGGAATTATCAAAATATGTTACTGCCACAAGAAGAAGTTTGGAATTTGCGTAATTTAAAATTGGACTATAAAATTAATTTAGTTAATTCCTAGTAGTCAATGGCCTATACATATTGCTTGGAGGTGGTTATAATTGTTCTTATTATATTTTAGATTCTTTTTTAATTGTTTACTCTTTTTCTCATTGCCAATAAGAAGCTATTTTGGTAGCCATAGGTTAAATTTATTTTAATGGGTAATTTTTTTATGTCTCCCTTGAAGCTATGGTTTGCTTTGGGAAGTAAGTTTCAAAAGAGATTTCAGATAATTATGGTTAGCTTATACATGAATTATTATCTTTACATATTGATAGAATCACTTTAAGTTGATCAACATACATCCATTAATAAGGAAGTTACTATTATATGGAGTATCTTTAAGCATTTTTATTAGTCCCATCTAATTTGGGGATATTTTTTGGCTGGATTTTTAGAGGAAATTTTTGCATATACTTTTATTAATTTTTTAATGCTTCCTAGTGGGGCCATGAATAGATTAGGAAATTAGATGTTTTAGTTTGGGGTGAAAGGGCACAAGAAGTCCCTCATGGTTATTCTTCTAAAACTTTTCATTTGGATTCAACATGTTGGATTTCAACACCTCCATCTCTATCATCTTAAGTGATGATTGTCTAAGGACATTGTATTTTTGTGCTAACAATTTGATCAAAGGATTAGTTTATCTATTGAAGTGTTTTTTGTTGTAGAGGGACATTTCATTTTATTATGATCCTGGGCTATCCTTCTCCAAGCTTCTTAGAGCAATACCACTTTTCTCTTTCTCCCAATCCATTCTATGTAATTATCAATTCTTGCTATTGATTTTAAAACCCTATATAATAGGGGGTATTCCCTCTAATATATCTTTGTAAAAGATGGAATTCCCTCTTTAAGTCCCAAGTTGGACAACTATATGGAATCTAGATTTCCATCTCAAGCTATACTAGGGGTTTTCTTTACCACATTCTTCCCCCCTCAATGCCTTCACTTGAATGGGATCAATTAAATTTGTGCATATTTCTAAGAGTAATACAATAGGAATTTGCTTCTTATTTATATAAAAAAATGCATTTATTAATTCAAATATCAATGAGTAATCCAAAAATCAAAATTAAGAATTCTATGAATAAAATCACAAAGTCAAAGCACATTAGATGCATAAGGAAAGTCAAATAAAGAGAAAATAAAATAGCATACATGTAGAGAGACTCATGAGTTTAAAAAGGGGTAGACATTCATATATGATTTCTCCTTGCAAGATAGGAATTTAGGCTATGGCTAGGATTAGACTTGGTCATTAACTTACCATTCATACCATTGAGTTATTGTGATACAACACGCTTATCCAAGCAATTCAGGGAAGTTGATGCCTAGTACTTGGAACCTACATAAAAGACAAGCACATACATATGCATATATATCTAAGCTAAATAAACAATTTTAGGATGTGGTACATCATAGATATTGACTAGCAGGTGATGTTAATCTTAGATTGGTTTTGACATATGAATGACTACATACTTAGTCATATTTATAAAGTGCATGCTGAGCAAGTAGTGTATGTCAAGCATAAGTTTTCAAATGCCAAGTCACTAGACAATGATGAGAAATCTAATGTATGTCGAGTGATTGAGATGTCAAGTGAATAGTGGATTTTGAGTCATTCAAAGGCCAAGCTACAACATTGAAGATATAATGGATGTCAAGCATTAGAGGCTTCAAGTTCTAAGTAAACTATTTTGGACGTAGTTGTTTGTGATGGCACAAACTCTAATGTAAACCATTTTTGGGTTGACTTAAGGATTGTTTTATGACTCTAGAATATGTATACGAAGGTATATATATATATATATATATATATATATATATATATATATATATATATATATATATATATAATGAATCCCTATTCATTACATGCAACCAATCAGATTGAGGGATGTTCTAAGTGGCAAAATGGATGAATCATAAGTGTTGATTCTTACCTAACCTTAGGTCACCTAAATATTTTTGAAGAGGGAAAACCCTAAAGAGTATATGAGTGTGTGAAGGAAGAGGTTTTCATGCATAGATAGAGCATTCATGGTGACTAAGGAAATGTGAAAGAATTGAATTGCAGAATTAGTTAAAGACAATAGAGGAAAGTGAAGAGAGTAGAAGTGATACATCTAATCAAAGAGGAACAAGTATATACCAATAAAGAGAAGATTTGATATCTAGAAGACTAGTGCTAACCACAAAATCAAGGATGAGACATTATAATAGGTGAATAAATCAAATCTCTTAACAAAGTAGCCTTATCAGGTTTCAAGATTCTAGTAGACTTTTGTATAAATCTCTTAATCAAGTGCTTACTTTATTGTAAGTTAAAGTCCTTTAACTAGGCACACTTTTAGTAGGTTGTTGAAATCTTTTAATAGCATGAGACCGAACAATCTTTGTAAGCCATTAACAAGGAAAAACTTTTACAAGGTAGATGATAGTTTATAATCAAACTTATTGTAACCTTAATTGGCTACACTTTACAACTATAGTAGTGAAGATTTGTGGGTGTCATCCCCATCCCAATTTGACCTTCTCATTGGAGGGTTTCTAGGTAACCAAATATCTTGTGTCATATATATTATTTTCTTTGAATGTTTTTATGGTTAAAGTTTAGAAGGACTGATTCACTCCCCCTCCCCGCTCTTACAGTTTACTTTCCCTATTGTTAATTCTAGAAATTTGTATCAAATACTAGTTCTTTGGAAGGAGAGCTTTGAAAATTTGAGGAAAGATCTTGAAGATGGAAATCTAAAAGATGGGAAAGACTATTGAGAACCAGAAGATTAAAGTCCATTTTTCCCTAAATTAGTTGAATGAAGCAAGAGATGAGTTGAAGCATTCATTAAAGAGAAGGAAATAGATAGCTATTAAGGAAAATGACACACATTACCAAGAGGAGGATTCTATTGAATTGTTTATAGATAGAAACTCAAGTGACTTTGATGCAACAGTTGCAGATTTGATGCAAAAGAATGGTGCCCTAATTGAAGAGGTCAAAAATCTTAAGATAAAACAAGAATTCCAATCAGTATTTCTATGTGAGGTGACTAAGTAGAAAAAAAAAGCTGAGGAAGGAAAAGTCATGATTGAAGATGACAAAAGGATATTGACCAATAGACTAGAAGAGAAGACATTAGAGGTACAAAGGATTGCAAACATGCAACTAGAAATAATGAATCAATTAATGATTGCAAATCATGAATTGAATGAAAATTATATTGAGATCACAACCCTAAAGTTACAAAAATGAACAACTCAAGAATGAATTGAAGAGAGAAAAGGAATTTGTCAAAAGTTTAAACAAACCTAGTGAAGCCATCAAGTACTTTGAGAAATTGATGAGACCTCCTAGATCTAATGATGATACTACTAGATTGGGATACACTAGCATTGAGGAAGGAGAATAATCTAAGAGTGGTGAACAAAGAAACAAAAAAAAGAACTAGAAACCCACTTTTCATAATTGTGGAAAGCTAGGTCATGCAAAAAATGTTTACAAGAGCAACAATGAAAAGTAGAACCCTAAGAATAAATTCATGGGTAAATGTCATAAGTGCAACAAGCAAGGACATCAAGCACATGAATGCAAGAACAAAAATACAAGCACACAAAGATTTGAAGGTTACTCTTACAACTATAAGAAGTATTAACATAGAGCATATGAGTACATATCCAAGCCTAACTAATCATCAAACAAGCAAGAAAAGGTAAACCATACTGACAACTCTTATAATTGGGATTATAATAAAAGATATAGTTGTCACTATTGTCAAGAGTATGGTCATGTTCCTAAAAATTTCATTAGAACACATTTTAGAAATGATTATTGTAGATGGTTGAGTCAAACTGCATGCTTTAGTTGTTTGAAGACTAGTCACATCAACAAAAACTATCCAACAAGCTCAAAAGCACCAAGCAATGAATTCAATAAAGGCAAAGAGAAGATTGATGTTGAGAAAGTCAAAGTGTAGATGAACAAGACATGGAAGAAAAAGGAAGATTTTAGGACATCAAGTTCATATGAGGTCACTTAATCCAATGGATTAGGTGATCACATCACCTCCAACTAGGCAATCAAAAGGTATGTGGGATTGATATCTCAATGATATATTTTACATCAATTCCAAGAATAGAAGTTCTTAAAAGATTATATATGAATCCATTAGGATGCAATGTAATTGTTAGAACCTAGAAGAAATTTCTAAGTTTTGTTAGTTTGCATGTTGCTACTGAGCATGAAAATGAAATTTTAGTTGATGTCGAGCTATTAAAGGTGATAGTATTGGCCAAGCTCATTGTGGTTTCCAAGCAAAGTGAAATTCATCTGTAAGCTAGGTGAGTCAAAATTTCTATGATAGTCAAGCTTATAGATGTGTAAGCACTGAGTATTTATTGCTGATTTTTAAGGGTTATATGGTCAATTTTTGACTCATTTGCATTCATTTAAGATTAAAGAGAGAATGCAGAGCATAATGAAAATTGAGAAGAAAGATTAAAGTGTTTGTGAACTAGATTCAACTACTACTCTTCACCAATCATTAGATTCATAAGGTATTTATCATGTGTCAAGCTATGATGTCTGAATTATTGCAAACCATAGTTATTTAAAATTGTGTCTATTTATTCTACTATTTTTAGGAAGGAAGGAAAAGAGATTTTAAATTTTCAATTAATAAGTAATGAGATCAAACAACCACCCTTCTGAGCTATTTTGGAGATAATATACAAGGGAGATCTATCTAGTGCATTATCTAAGATACCACCACAAGTTTTGATGATATAAGATGTTAGATATTATTACACCTATAAGGTTGGAAGTATTGGAGATGTGGAAAGTAGAGACTTATATAGCTAGATATGTGTTGATGGAGTATTGAAGGAGGAAAACAAAATTGTAGAAAGACAAGAGTTAACCTATACCCTAGATTTTTTAGATGTATTTGAAACTAAATGGATTAAGATAATACTTAGTAGAATACATGATCACTCTATATGGTTGGAAAATGGACCTACCATGATTACAAATGGAATTACTAACCAATTAATAGGGTATCCTACCCTATACATACCTAAGACCATGTGAAGTGATGCCAAGGAGATAATTGAGAAGAATATAGGAGTTGTATGTAACAAAAGAGGAATGACCATAGACACAATTTTAGATCCCCTAATTGCATTTGTAGTGAGAGTAATTGCTCACAAGTTCTTTCAATCTAGTAGATTGAATAGTGTGTCTTTTATGGATATGGATTTAGGCTACAAGATAGTGAAGAAGGACCACTCTTATGACCTTGCCAAGTTACAACTCCAACAAATATTAGAAAAATTGGTAGCCATAAGAAAGACAGAAATACACAATATAAATTTGTTTCATTGCTTGTCTACATATTTTTATATGTGCAAAACACATTTCCTTCATTTAGTAAAGTTTCTTGGAAGACCAACAAATCTATTCTAGCTCAAATTGGAGAATTCATAGAGCAGCTTGGAGATAGCTTTGAGTCAGTCGTGACAAGTTACTTTAAAGACTTTAAGAAGTCTATGAAATAGAGACTAAAGATTCTAGTATCACTAGTGGAGATGTATTATAATGATGTTTACTTTCTAGTTGATGTTGATCACACATATGCACAAGCTAATGGCCCAAGTGTTAGATGGCTTAGACCATTGCCTTATGAAATCAATGTTGATGAGGTATCTACAACCATCACAACTTTATTAGCAAAGGACATTGACAAGAGTACAACATCTTTTGGTAATTATGATTAAGCCAACTCAAGAATCACTATTGACTTGAAGACAACTTTTGTGGTGTGAAAGAAAAATAAGCTTGTGAAGAACCTAAAGAAAAGATTTCATGAAGGGGAAGGAGAAGAAGAAGATGAAGATGATGAGGATGAGGATGTTGAGGAAGTTCAACCAGCTCAAGCCCCACTTGCACTTACAAAAAGTTAAGGAAAAGACCAAGAAGAATAAGTAAAACATGACGAAAGTGTTGAGGAAGAAGAAGCCAATGAAGCACGTAAGCCAAAAAAGAAGAAGAAGAGGAAAGCCAAAGAGAAAATAGTGACAAAACTAAAGAAAGTTGTGAAACCTACACAAAAAGTCCAGCAGTACCTGTTACCAGGGCTAGCACAAGGGCTACTACAAAGAAGACTCAAGAAGTTGAGAAGCCTAAAGGCAAAAGAGCTATTGAAGTTACAAAGGTGGATGGGCCTAAGAAAAGAAAGAGGATAAATTTTATATCTCTAGTTGAATCAGACAAGGAAAGGATAGAATTAGATGACAATAATAAATTCCAAGTGATAAGCTACATTCCCTCTTCTAATTTAGACAACTTGTGTGATAATATCAAGAATATTGCAGATTTATCTAGATTCACACACATTGAATTTTATTAACTTGGGAAGCTAGAAATGAATAAGGTGGAGAAATTTGTATATAAGATGATGGCTGCATTTAAGAACACTCCTATTGAGCTTGCCAACTCTTTACTCAAAAGTCTATATGATAGAGTTCATCAAAGGTGGCATTACAATTTAACAACTGAATAAAATATAATGTAGACTACTCTCGCTAGAGTAATGTCAAATTTGGATAAGTTTTCAATGACTAAGGCCATAAAAAAGTATAAGGGGATATTTCCTCCAAAATATTGAGCTTTTAACATTTTGCAGAATAATATAGAGGAGGTTGTCAAATAGAGCACCAAAGTATGGAAAGTTATCTATGGGTTGATAATAGAAAAGGCTATTGAACAAGAACCTAAGGATGTAGGTGAAGACAAAGATGATCAAGAGGTAGTTGAGATTACAGATGTATCTATCAAGGATGGACATGAGGGAGGCACATAAAAGAATACAAATGAAGTGGCTATAGTTGTAGAAGAGTAGCAACAAGATCAAAATGTACCTAAGGTACATATACCAAGTACCAATCCCCCTCATGTGGACTAAGTCAACAACAAATAATAGAGATAAAGGATGTTTGTGATAACACACTAAAGAACATTAATCCTTTGACAAAGGATCATTTAAACAAGATACTAGAGGATTGTACTTTAGCTGCACAATTATGCGCTAATCTTGTATTAGTAAGCACAACTAAGATTGACAAAGCATAAGTAGGGGAGAAGAAAATTGACACATCAAATGTGCCCCCTATATCTACAGAAATAAAAGGTATAGAAGGAATAAAGGGTTTCATCAATGACACACATGTTTCAATTCCCATTGTGTTATATCAAAGAAAGGACATATTGACATCAAATGTCAACACATTAGTGCCTAATGCTTCAATGTAAGCAGTTCAATAGTTGAACAGGATGGGACACAAGTCCATAAATGTCAAGATTTTAGTCCTACACCTCTATCACATGCACAAGGTGAAGAAAAAGAGAAGGAAGCTAATAGGACATAAGAGAAAGTTTTAACTACAAAACTAGAGGAACAAATAACAATTTAGATATTGGTTATGTTGGCGCTCAAAATTGCAGCCCCGATTTTGAGTACCATTGAGAAATCAAGCCCTTGAAATGCTTTTTGATGCCTATGTACCCTGCTGCACTTGATAAGCTTATGAGGTGTTTAATTCTGCTAGCACCTTCCATATAGTACGTCTATGTGTTTCATGAAGTTAAATTATCATTCTGAGCCATTTCGTGAAGTCTTGTTTTGAGCAATTGTCAAATCTGCATTTTCACCTTAGTGTCAAATAGTGACAGGAGGTTGTGTTTGCATGTGAATATCTCGCACCCACTAATGTTTCATGAATCACAACTTTGGGAGTGTTTAGTGTCCATACCTAAGAGCCTATTTTTCAGATTTTGCATTTGATTAGGTTTTGGACCCCTCAAAGTTGGTAGTTTATTGTTTTCATGCATTTGCAAATTGTGCAAAATTCTAGGAAGCACTGTTTGACCTATCATAAATTTTGACCAGTTGACCTAAATGAGAAAATTCCTATTGTGTTGCATTTTAGGGGTTAGAGACATATATTATGTTTCAATTTTGAGATAATGACGAATCTGTTTGATTAGTTTTCAAATACGATTCCAAATACAATTTTTGATTTTTTACTGGTGTCAAAAGGAGAAAAATGATTAGAAACCCTATTCGTGACATTATAACTTGAAATTTGTGATAGGTGAGGTTGAATGGATTGTACCACTATGTTGTACTCCAAAAATACTTTAAGCGTGCCAATTTTCAAATCTTGACAAACTTGTCTACAAAAAATGATTTGTCAGTGTTTCCAATCTGTAAATTCCAAGTAGCCTACTTTGACCACTCGCCAAATGCATCTTGTTATTTTTAATGAGCCCAAATCATGGATTTATAATCTCCTCATGATAGTGAATCAATGCCCCAATTTTCATTTCCCCAAGTGCCCATTTGCCTAGTTTTCAACCAAATCTGAATGCAATTTGTTGTTTTCTGACATGTTTATGTGCAGGTGATTCTGAGAGGTCAACTATGATAGTCAATCTATTTTGGATGGGAATTCATCATGAGAAAAGATTTGATAGGGTAGGAGCATATAGAACAGATAATTAGTGTACTATTTTTTAGAGCTTGATCAAGTGTTCTGGTTAGTTTTTAAGGCTAGTCAAAGGACCTCTTGGCACAAAGTCGACAAGTTGCAGATTAATTATAAAATGAGTTTTAAATGGTAGAGCATGGATTGAATTTGAATCTAGTAAATGTTGGATGTTTAGTAGGGTAGTTTGAGAATTTAGTTGTCCAAAAATGAATTTTTTTTAGACCCACTTGGGGCCCGACTAATTTTATTAAGTTATTATGGCATCTAACTTTTTTCAAATATGAACCAATTTTAAATGACATATTCAAAGTTAGATGAAATGCTTGAGTTTTGCTTTGTGGAGATGTATAATAATCAAGTTCTACCTACATCTTCACCTGATAAAATTGAAGGATAATGGTCAAGAAAGAAATTAGAAAATGTGGAGACATCAAATCTAGCAACATTTTGGAAGAATTTTTTTTTGAAAATGTGGAGAGGATTAATGTGTGAACAAAGAAGAATCACAAGCTGAGCAACAAATGCATTCAAATGGTTGCCTTGATGGCAGGGCGCATAGATAATGAGATAAAGAACTTTTGAAATACATGAATGAAGAGGAGGATGAAATTGGGCCTTTCCTTGTACAATGTTCTTGAAGGGAGTGATGAGGGGAGGAATTTGGGTAGCTGTTCAGTTGGAAGATTCAAACCCATGGCCTATAACACTAGTGATAACAAGAGTATTGGAGAGATTTTTGGTGTTTCTTATGAGTTGATGAGTAGTAATATTAGTTTTGTTGAAAGAGTAATGAGAAAAATTGAGAGTACTAATATGTTACAAATTAGTGGTAGCACCAATAATACTATGAGTATTAGTACTAGTAGTAATAGTACTAATAATCTTTGCTACTCTATAAATGGGGCTTCATCAAGCCTCATTTTAGAGTTCCCTTCAAGCTAATCAGTGTTTTCATTAGACACCACAACCATATATTATGATTATTCTTTCAAGCTTCTCTCTGAAGGGGAGAGCAATAATTTTGGGAATTCTAGTTTAGGCCTTCTAGATGTACTTCGACAACAGTCAATGCCAAGGAGACTTGAGAGATAGGAGACGTATGCAAAAAGGGAAAACCATAGAGGGGTCAACTAAAAGGAAGCATCAATGTGCAGAGTAGATGCCAAAAGAATTTGAAAAAAGATGCCATCAAAGCATAGAGATCCACGAATATACTAAAGAGGTGGTTGCATACATAGGAAAGACTCACAGAGTATCATAAAAAGAGGTAGACCATGCATAAAGTTGCCATGGAAGTCAAAGCCATAGGGCACAAGAAGAGGCTATGTTAATGAAGGGAGCAAGCCATAGTTTGAAGAAGGAGGTCATTGCATGGAAAAAGATCACCTAGTCCATGAAAGACACCAAAGTAAAATAGGAAGCTACCATGAAAAGGCAGTGGCATAAAAGCGAAAGTAGGTTAGCAAAGAAAAGTTGCACGAGTCAAGGATTTGAGAGCTCCATGCAATAAAATGAGTAGCCCAAAGCCATTCAAAGATCAAAATGAGGAAATTGGTCAGAAGCTAAGACATATAGAGTCCCCAAGCACAATACAAAGAAGAAAACAAAGCAGAATTGTTGCATCCATTTATCCCACATTCACAAGTTCAGTGTCTTTTTGTCTTTTAAATACAATAACAAACAAATGACATGTTGTCTTAAGACAGTGGCCTTTCTAAAGACAGGGCTACGTGTAGAGGGACCCGTAGGGTTCAAAGTCAACATATTTTGACTTGCCCAAGCCAAAGCATGCCATATGAGCAGAAGCAAATTGCAAAGGCCCTTTGATGTTATGTTCACCCTATGTAGTCATAAGACAAATCTTGAAAGCTCTCAATGTTCCACTAGGGTCGTAAAAGCGTAAAACAATTTTTAAAGGTTCTCCAGTGTTATGCTCAGTGTAAGAGTGGAAGGTGAAAAACATGTCATTATGACCTTATGAGAACTAAAGCTCCTCGTATGGTCAGGAAATAATTTCAAAATGCTCCCAGTGATATAAGTGCCCATATGAGCGTAAAGGGCATTGAAATTTCAAAAACCTGTATGCATGTAAAGGAAAATTTAGAAGCCTCCAGTGTTATGAAATTTAAGGCCTCCTATATGAGCATAAGATGAAAAAATGAAAGCCTATGATGCTATGGGAGATGGATGATGGAAAAAGGATTAATTAATATTAATTAACTAATTAATTAATATTTCAAATTGTTGTGGCCAATAGAAAATTGACATGTGGCAAAAGGAGAAGATAAAGTGAAAATAAATTGAATTCAAAAGGGTTTTCAAATGCATGAAAAATTAGAAAGATTTAAATAACTTTAAAAGTTTTTATAGTTCAAACTATATGAATTTTTAAATTTTTCTTTTTTAATGACTGTTCATGGCTTGGCAGCCTATTTTTTCAAATTGCTACCAGGTGGGCAATCTTTGTTCGAAATAGACACTATAATATACCATTGGAACTAGGAGGAAATGAATTTTCCAAATTTAGGGTTAGATTGTGAGCAGGTCTTCACTAGTTCGAGTTATAAGAAATTTTGTGTTTTTCGGGGCATTCTCAGTGGAATGAGTAGAATTCATCATAGAGCATTATAATTAGTTGGGGAACAAACATTGATATTTGTTGAAGCTTAAAACAAATTATGGAAATGTTTTCACCCTTATAGAATTTAGTTTTAACCAAATTTTGCCTTTGCCTTGTTCCAGATCAAGCATCAAAATAGTTACTTGTTCAATCAAATATTTCAGATATTTTGTGCTTTTGGAGGCAAAAATGATTGAAGATTTGATATGAAAATTTTAGAGAGAGATTAGAGAGATGTTTTTAGCTTGTTGAGAAGGTTTTCCAAGTGGACACATGTTAGTTTTAGATCAGATCTGGGAATTAACTCTTCTCCTATATCTTTCTTTCTCTCATCTATTGTAAGGTTGGTTCCAGTTTTTGGAGAAAAACCACTCACTACTGTGATACCATGTTTTGGTTCTAGTTTTGATGTGTTCCCATACTATGACACCACATTTCCTTCAGAAAAATTCTCTTGTATGAATAGCGGTAGTGAAGATAAAATATAGATAGTTCAAATCTATTAGGTGTTTTCTATGTTCTACTTTCATGCATATGAATGTATTACTTCAAGGAAATTAATACAAAGAACAAAAAGTGTTTGAGTTTTCATTTTAGATCTTGTCTCCTTTATTAATTAATTTTCAATGTTTTATGATCTTTGAACAAAGAGCCTAGGTCATAGTTGTAGTCCCTTAAGGATGTATGTTGTTTCATTATTGCTTATAATTCAAGGGGTTATGTAAATGCTTCAGAGAAAACAATGGAGTTGCAAGTTTATTGAGGAGGATATTAGGTAAGAATGAGATTTAGATTGAACATAGATATCTATTTACATGGTGAATGGATAGATCATATATCTAAAGATATGAATATGTCTCGGGTATCCATGTGTGTGTGATTGATTCATGGAATTTCTCAATAGATAAGACACTAATCAGTTACAAGATCACCTATTCATGCTACTACATATTAGGGGTTTTTTTGAATTCAACATTATTAATCAAATGTTCTTCCCTTTCATGTTGAAGAGCTAAAACAAATTAACCCTCGCTTAGCTTATGGATTCATAGGTTATGATTTGTAGCTATCTAATTTCTATGTCATTGCATAAATATCAGAAGATAAAAGGGTTGCATCTTCTATTAATAGGTTCATATTTATGTTTTAATTTCATTGGTACCATATATCAGAACCTTAAGGTTAACCCACCTAGGTCTTATAGAGCTTAAAGTGAAGAAGGAGGTATGCCTTATAGGTGGCCCAAGATTGTAGTAAAGTGTATCCATCATAGGAATTTTCTAGCCTTAGATGCATTGGTCTGGTTTCTTGGGGTTAATTTCAAAACTGTTAAATCAGGAGCCAATAAGCTACCCTACCAGTCTTTGTAACCCTTGTTTCTAGTCAAACTCTTCATGGGCCAAGTGTAGATGCTACACCATTACAATCATCAAGGACTCGTCCTGATACATCTAAGGTTGGAGAAGGCACATCTTATGGAGATGTCAACCTAGATGAGGTGATTGAACTTCCAAAGTTTGATGTTACAACAATCACCATAGAGGAAACATGCATATTGTAGGATGCTCTAGCAAGGATGAAGCACCAAGAGTTTCTCAGAAGGGAGCACAAACAAAGACAAGTACTACATGAAATCAAAGAGATATTTGTTGATGCATTTAGCCTCTTATCCTAATGAAGAAAAAACTACTATTGAGAAATTGGTGACTATTGTTGACAAGATAAGTGATGCAAACCTAGATACAAATACCAAATTACTAGAATGGTCTGAGAAGAAGTTCCAATCAAAGGTCAATGAAAATATTTCTAGTGCCATTGCACTAAGACAAGTTGAGCTTGCAACCAAAATAGAAGATGTGAAGAAGGTGTTAAAGAATATATTTTCTCTATACACAAAGTTGTGTGATGTGAATCTTTTCACACAAGAAGTATGGAGGCATGTTGACCAACTAGAGGGAGATTTGAAGATTATAGGTAAATCCTTAAAATTATCTCTTGGTCAAATTTAGTCACATTTTATGAGACTGATATCTACTCAATTTTAGCTAGCCACATTGCAAGCGCAAGATGCTAACATTTGGGCTACCTTGATCAACATTCAATCCATGTTGACCCCACACATGGAAGTGTTACACAAGGAACTAGCCTTTGTAGAAACTTTGATGAAGAAAGATTATCATCTTTCTACTCATGAATGCTTTGTAGACCTTGCTATCAAGCTAGATGTTCAATTTCAATCTCTAGAGGTAGTGTGCAACAATTGGGATGCAACACTCAAGATAATAATAGAGGTCCATAAAACATTTTTGGACAAACACACTATTCGTGTACCACCCATGACATAAGTGTAAAAAATTGGGATATTGAAGTAAAGGGGGATATTGTAGAAAAGAGAAGTTGAGATAGAAATAGAGAGAATACCCAAAGGGGGAGTAAATACAGAACCAAATGATGGCAATAGTTAATCATATTTACTCAGCAGGAGTATTAGATTTAGATACAACATTGAAAAAACAACATAGGGGGAGTTCTGAAGTTTTGAGGTACGACTGACAAGTCATAAGTTTTGATAAATTTAGACTTTTTAAAAAAATTTGTATGCAAGCTAAGTAAAGCATATAGATTATCTGAGTTATGCTTATAAGTTAAGGTTATATATGCATGACAAAGGGGGAGATTGTTAATCTTAGATTGGTCTTGACATATAAGTGACTACATACTTAGTCATATTTATAAAGTGCATGCTGAGAAAATAGTGTACTCCAAGCATAAGTTGTTAGATATTACATGCCAAGCATAATATATAGTATGTGCCAAGCACCAGTATGTGTCAAGCAAACAGTCAGTACCACGTCACTCGAGTGATGATAAAGCTAATGTATGCCAAGTGAATAGTGGATGCCAAGTCATTCAGAGGCTAAGCTACATCATTGAAGATATAATGGATGTCAAGCATCATAGGCTTCAAGTGTTGAGTAAATAGTTTTGGACTTAGTTGTTTGTAATGGAACAAAATCCTATGTAAACCATTTTTGGGTCAACTTAAGGATTTTTTTGTGACTCTAGAAGATGTATACAAAGGTATATTATGAATTCATATGTAGTACATACAACCAATTAGATTGAGGGATGTTCTAAGTGGCAAAATGGGTGAATCACAATCGTTGATTCCTACCTAACCTTTGGCCACCTATATCTTTTTAAAGAGCAAAAACCCTAAAGAGTATGTGAGTGTATGAAGGAAGAGGTTTGCATGTGCAGACCGAATATTCATGGTGACTAAGGAGGTGTGAAAGGATTGTAGAATCAATTAGAGAGAACAAAGGAAAGGGGAGAGAGAGAGAGAGAGAGAGAGAGAGAGAGAGAGAGAGAGAGAGAGAGAGAGAGAGAGAGAGAGAAGAAGTGATACATGTGATCAGAGAGGATCAAGTATACACCAGTAGCAAGAAGATCTGTTATCTAGCAAACTAATGTTAAAAGGATCAAGGATGAGACTTTATAAAAGATGAATTAGTAAAATCTCTTAACATATTAGCCCTAATAGGTTTCAAGTTTCTAGCACACTTTTGTATAAATCTCTTAACCGAGTGCTTACTTTATTGCAAGTTAGTGTCCTTTAACTAGATAGACTTTTAGCAGGGCATTGAAATCCTTTAATAGGGTGAGACCTAATAGTCTTTGTAAGCCTTTAACAGGGAAGACCTTTCATAGGGTAGATCATAATTTATGATCAAACTTATTGTAACCTTAATTGACTACACTTTACAACTGTAGTAGTGAAGATTTTTGGCTATCATCCCTAGCCCATTTTTACCTTTTCATTGGAGGGTTTTTGGGTAACCAAATATCTTGTGTCATAAATGTTATTTCCTTTCATGTTATGGATGAATATATTTAGCGAGCTTTTTCCCTATTGTTAATTACAATAGGTGACTATGAATCTCTCCCTTAACCACATGAGACATGCTAGACAACAAAGTAAAACAAGCACACACACACCATACACATGCAAGTATGGGGTAAGTGCCATAGTAAATCACAAGTCAAATCATCAAATGCTTAGATATAATAATTTGTCACTATGAATATAAAATAATCATCTTTTGGAGACATATCATATGACATCATCATGAGAGAAATCACATTTACTAACTAAGAATCATTAAAGCATCATTAATATGCTAGTACACCTAATCATCAATCAACATGTGAAATATAATAAACTAAGTAATCATCTATGATATATATGTAATCCAAGTCATGAAATAATGCCATGTAATAAAAAATCAAATATATCTAAAAATAACAGATGCATGAAATAGGCCTAAAAGAGTTTGGCAATCAAAATAGAAACACAAACAAAGAGTGGGCATTACATGTTGAACTAGGGAGCATGGCAGTTCATTAAAGATATCCTTGGACAAAGAGAGGGCATAGATAGAGAATGTGTTCTAGATTTAGAGGGTTTTTTGACACTTTATTAGAAATAGCCTTGACAAAGAGATTAAAAAGTTAATGTTTATTCATGAAGAAGAATTTCCAAGTACAATCCCTTGTAATAGATTCTTGTCTATGAGAGATAAGTATGAGGTGAAAACCTTATTCTCTTATATGTTTCATGTTGGATGTCATGACAATACCACATGACAATATCCATGGTGATTTCATGTAAAATTTTGATGTCATGCATGTATTCAAGCCTTCTCCTTGTGTACATCATGAGGAAGTGACAACTTCCAAATGATTATCACTTGTATTTGTAGTAGTTATTGGAAGGTGGTGATCTTACAATAACTTAAATAATGATATACATTTTGTGTAAATGTTGAAATGGATTACAAAAGGCTTTATCTAATAAATAAAAAACTAAGTGTTAGATGCCATTAAATTTATTGTCTATAAGTTACTTGTATAGATATATGATATGTACTTGGTGAATATCATCTAAGTAACATTCTGATAAGCCAATACTCATGTTGCCTAATATGACCTATCAAAAGAGTATTTGGGTGAATATAATGTGATGATATTATGATAGCTCAATACCCATATGATATTATATAATGGAATTCTTATGATCAAATACTTCCTTGATACAATTTCCTAATATTACCAATGGTGTAATATTTGTTTTATGTTTATCCTCCCTAGCTAAGAGGGAGTGTTTTTGGTAGCTTCAATTGGATAAACTATGAGAATAAAGTACAGATATATACATATATAAATTATATATGTGTGAGATATAATATGTATCTATATATGAATTAAATAACATATTATTATGTGAGATATTATTAGTTGTCATTGTATTAAGATCTAATTATTGAATAGATAGTTCCCATGAAGGGACATGTCTCTTCATAGGCTTTTCTTATTATAAATTAGAGGTTGTTGCCATTTGGAGCACACATACTGAATAAAAGGTAGTGATAATAGATTTGTAGGAATCACCAAAAAAACTAACACAAATAGTTATCAACAACCACCTCTTAAGATGTATCGATTATAACACAATAAATCACCAATGTAAGGATGAGAATGAAGTAGAGAAACATCAATACAATCCACACTAGGATTTATGAGGAAAACCTAGAAAGGTAAAAACCATGAAGAAGCTAATTCTCATGAAATGAAAAACAAAGGTTAACATGATTTTGTACAATTATGCTAACTTCTTGAGAGGTTTTCCATGATATGAAATGGTCTTGCTATTAGGCTTTGACTACTAGGATGACCACACCTTAGAAATACAATAAGGCTCACTACTAATAGAATAAGGATCACAAAAAACAAAAAAAACAAACATATTTATTAATTATTTATAAATGAAATGATCAATTTAAACAATTAATTTTTTTTAATTGAATAATTGAAAATAAATTTTAAAATAAATTAAAATAAACCATTTAAATAAAAGTATAACAATAAAATTCTCCCCTTGGACTCTCTCATGGTGGTTGGGAACTTTATGTGATGCAGGAATTGGTGTATACCACCCTATATTTATACATACATACATACATACACCTATACTTACATATATTCATACAGATATATATTCTCTTTCACATTCATACATATATATAGGCATATAAATATATATATTTAGTTTCTTCCATTATATGTATACGCTTTATTTAAGTCATATTTTACTCACTCACACACACACACATGCGCGCACATATTGTTCTACCCTCTTAGGTTAAGAACTTACACAATGTTCTCTTATCTTCATTCCCCGTCTTATATAATTTATCTCTCTTATTCATAATCTCTCATTATGCCCATTATTTATTTTATTGCCACCCCTTAAGGCACTCGTCTATAGAAGGCTAATTGATCTTGGTCTCGATCGTATATATACTAATAGTTACTTATTCATAGGTAGAGGATATAGTGCTCTTCATGTATGTGTCTTAGCTCCTTTCTTGGTTTAGGCTATCGGTAGAAGATTTCTTTGGCTAAATATTATTTAAAGGACAGATCTCAAATATATTATAAGGCTTATAGCAACCTCAGACTCTTTTTCCATCATGATTTGAGATGGCATGAAATTCATCTTTCACATGCCTAGTTGGCTTGGGTTAAGATAGCAATGGATTCATCATGTTTGAGCCAAGGAAAGATCATGCTGATCCACTAGGTGGCATCATGGGATGACATCACTGGTTCAACCTTCCAAAGGATTCTTTTGGCTTTATATGGTCATCTGGACTTCTTTATAGGATACCGCCAATTTTGTAAAGATGGAAACTAATATCTATCTCTTTCATGCTACTGAGAATCAAACCATGGCTTTTTGCAAAAATGTCAAACCAGAATGCTGGAACAAGACACTTTACTTGGTTGATGAGATGTCTCATTGGCCATCAATAGAGCCATAGGAGAATGGGTATTCAACTATGAATTTAACTAGAGGACCAATAGCAACATCATAGAGTCCCTTATTGGCTGTATGAAAAGGGCAAAGGTGGATAATGAGGACATTATAAGGCTTTTCTTTGATATCTTCATTCCAACCTAAAGAAAGGGCTTGGAGAAAGTTGTCAGGAGTATTGATGACAAACTTCGCATCCCTTTTCCAAAGAAGTATATGATTTTACCATTGGGAGACCCTGATTTAGCCACTGCATTTCGAAGGCCATCACTAATTATTCAAGAAAGTTTGGCATTTTACTAAGAACGGCCAAAAATGGATGCTAGTATTCACTTTTTTCTCCACTGGTGAGGTGTTATAGCCAAAGAAAATAGGGATTGGCTAATGGATTACCTCACCTTATCTAAGGCATACATTCAACCGGGAGTAAACTTTGACAATTTTGAGGCAGTTGATTTCTACACACCTAACTCAAAGAAATCTAGCAGGGCCAAGATTTCAAATTTCCTCCCGAATGTCAGATTGAGAACCCAAATGATATTACCGAAGTCATCATGGTGGTTTGGAAATGAGGTGTGGTCACTGGTTTTTTGTAGGTTTTGGTATTTTATAGTTAGGGTTTGGCTTATATCATATTAATTAGAAAAGTAATATAGGATGATAGATATAATTGGCATGAAATCTATCGAACATGGGACAATACATATCCTTCTCTATATAGGTTCTAATGTTCATAGTTCATAGTTATGGTTGTATATGTTCATTTTCTCCTATTTACATGGAATGTATGATGGCATAATTTGCAGTTTCAAATGGTAATTGGCAGCTAGTAATTTCTATTTCTGCATGGTAGTTTGAATTTTAATTTAAGCTAATGTCTCAAATTCACTCTCACTTCATGTTGATGCTTCTCCTCTGTTATGTTCCTTGTGATGGGCATAGAAAGTGGGTTCTGCTAGCTATCTACAGTAGTTTAGTATCCTCAAATAGGCTAAGCTAGTGTATTGATAGGTTAGGTTCGATTAGTAGGAAAAATATTTTTAAAAGAGATGGTGATTTAGAGCTGAGTTTTAGACAAGGTTTTTAAGCTCTACCCCATTTATGCATATCATCAGACTTTAGATAGAATTATTTGGGTGACACTCAACTAGATGAATTTAAAATTAGTTTGTTAGCATTATGAGCTCTCAAATGTATTTTCAGAAGATGGTCAATAAGAAGAAAGTATTTCTACTCTGTCTTGATGCACGAGAGTGACCCTAGTGTGGGAAGCTATGTGGTCAAGGCCCCTGTTTTACTCTATTTCTCATCGAACTGATAGGAATAGCATCTCTTGAGAGATGGAATCTGTAATTGGTAATGTGTCAATATCTTAATATCTAATCCTTATTGTTTTGAGGTGTTTCTCAATAAGAAAAATCATTCATTTTCTTTTGATATGGATGAGTTCAGTTTAAAATTGCAAATTGGGTCCAGTTACTATCCCAATTATTTTGGGCAGTCCTAGACTAACTTTCTTTGTTCTAGGCTATGGGTTTAATTGAGTCCTCAATTTTCAATTCATATCTAAGTATATGGACTTTCTTATTATCTATATCAAAAAATTCTGAATGATGGGTGCTTCCAGAGATTAGATATCTATGTATCTTTTGGATGATTTGAATTTAACTTGCATGACACCTCAGTTGGTATAGTAACATTATGAATTTAGTTGGACATTGTAGTAAAGCCCTATTTAAAATTTTTATATGAGTCATCTTTTAAATTAAACAGACCATTCTGTATAGGGCAATCTCTATTAGTATTAGTTGTTAGAAGGCTTTATTTTCTTGATAGGCTTCTGACATGGATAAATTGGAGATGCCATATGGATGCTTTCATTTATTTATATATAGTTTTTCTTGTTTCTAACCATGTTTCATTGAGTAGCATAGAAAGATTGTACGCTTTTTGAAGAATGGAATGAAAGGTAGCATAAGGTGAAAGTATACCCATTGGAAGTTCATAGTAGCTACTACCACTATATATGGGTTATCAAATTATGTATTATGTATTTTTTTGGGGGTTCTTCTCCCTAAGTTGATAACAAAATTTGATTTATTTTATCTAGTTCTTGACTGGGGTATGCCTCTTTTAATCTGTAATAATATAGGACATTTTTGTCTCAGGCAAGACTAGAGGTTTTCTTCTCTATTCTTTCCTACCAATGCCTATTTGAATGGAGATAACTGATGCATTTTATCTTTATAATAATAAAATTATCAAGGCCTCGACTATTTACAGATCAAAAATAAAATAAAATTATAACAATAAACTTACAATAGTTCAATAGCGAAAAATAGATCCTTCGATAAGTTTTCTCATTTATTTTATGTTAATATTTTAATGTATTTATATAGTTAGGAAATAATATAATTTTATGCTTAGTTGCACTCTATACACTTTGTCTTAAATTATTCATATTTGTATCTAGAGAGACAAAAATTTAATCCAATAAGTAAAAAACAACTAGAAAGATGTCTGAAACATTGCAGAATTGTAAATAAATGCATAAGCATCACTAAGAGTCTACTTAAACTAGATTTGTAGAAGTAAAAATTTGAATTTGTTTGCCTTCTCATGGGGATTTATATGTTGAAACTCAAATTGGTTTGAATGGTCAATTGGCCACTTTTTTTGGTCTCCATTAAGTATATATAAAAATGGAAGCAAGTTAGATTAGATTTATACTTAAAACTCCACATAATAGCCATGTTTATTATTGATGAGTAGGTAACTAGCACATACCACTAGCCTTACCTTCTTTTTACTTGAAAGAACACATTAAATATAATTTGACTTACCAAAGAAATCATACCTAACCACTGGACACAATAATTATTATGTCTTAAGATATTGGATTATGTTGTATCATAGCATTCCAATTATGGTCTTGTGTGTAGAGTATTGAATGAATCCTCCTAGAATGCATCATTCTCTTAATATTCTTAAAAATCCTTTTAAATCTATATCTAAAAAATGAATCTTGCCTCAAATGGATGGTTGTAGCATGCAATTAAGAAAACTCTCTTTTCCCACTTGCATAAATGAATGACTGACTTAATCAACCTTCTTCCTTTATTTTTATTGATGTATGACTATGCTTTATGAGAAGGAGAATCATTTCCCTTCATGATTTCAATCTTTTCATGACCTCACAATGTATGCACTATATTGAATCTTCATGATGTTAGGCACAATTTTAAACACAAAAAACAAAAAAATATACAATCATCATAAATAAACTTGTACTTTTTTTTGCTAGTGTGGGCATACCCCTTACACTTCTTTCCTCCACAAGTGCTACTATAATTCATGAATCAAATGGCGAGCCACTTTTTTTTTTCCTTGGAGGCATTTTAATATTAGTTTGCAGAAATCTTCAAAATGAACATTAATTGCACATTATTTGGATGAGAAAAAGCTAAGTGTTAATAGGAAAAATGGACACTTGCTTTCTAACCATGAGATTCCTATTGGTTGGATGCTCATACTATTGGACTAACTGCCAGCATTCCCCTTCAGGATTCATGACATGGCTTAAGCGTCTCCTACATTCTATAAGTCTAGTGGTTGTTTCGAGCATTAACATGTTGATCTTTTGGTGCAACGACAACTCTAGCTTGTAACAAGTGGTACAGAGCTTGGTCATAGGTTTGAATCTCTTCGAGTAACATTGAGGGGGGGATTTTTGGCCTAACCACCAATGTTCCCCTTTTGGATTTGTGACATGGATTAATCACCACCTGTGTTCTATAAGTCTAGTGGTTGTATCGGGCATTAATAGGTTGATCTTTTGGTGCAATGACAACTCTAGCTTGTAACACATATGATGTCATGCACTTTATCTTTTGACCATGTCAGCCTTCTGCTATTAGTAATACCTAATCATTATTTATGTACTTGGAGAATTGGTTGGAAGGAGTACATAGAGATTTAGGAGAACAAATTTAAACACTTATATAAATCCTAACTTGTTACTTTCATGGTAACTGAACACACTTTTAGAATTAAATTATTTGTGTATTGTTGTATGTTAATTTTTTTTATTTCTTATATCCTATTAAATTAATATATTTTGATTTAGTTATTTTTTATTTTTTATTTTTTATATTGTATTTAACTAAAATATTTTAACTAGCTTAATTTTCATTTCTTATATTGTATTAAATTTTTATTTCTTATATTATATAAAATTATTCAATTGATTTTAAAGATAAATATAAACTTTCTTTATTTCACTAACAATAATATTTTTAGTATTAAAATTTTTATTATTTTTCACAGTTATTCACTATTATAATCATAAATTTTTTTTTATAGATGATAATAATAAGTTAATCTATATTATTAATTTATTTTTAAAAATATTCTATTATAAATCTTTCAAAAATAAAGTTTTGTTTCTATTAAATTTTTTTTTTTTTTTGTTTGGTAAACGGTCGAAGCCTAGATTAATTATTATTATTTTTTGGAATTAATTATTATTATATGTTAAGCGAAGGTAGATTCGAACCCAAGACCTCCCACATGAGAAGCTTGCAAGTTACCATTGTGTTGTAGGCTTTTGCCTAGTCTATTGAATTATTTGTTAAAAACTATATTTTAATTTAAAAATAAATCTCTATATTTACTATTATATTATTTTCTATATTAAATTTTAGAAAACAAAATAGTGTAAATTATTGAAAAGTATAAAAAAAAGATTCTATATGGACAATATTTTTAAGTAACTCACTTTTTATATATATAATTTAATTTATTTATTAAGATTTTTATCAAATAAATTAATATTCAATTTTTTGCACTAATTTGGAGTAACATATCTAATTACAATTTTTTTTATACTATGTTGTTTTTTTAAAAATGTATTCAAATTATCACTTAATAATGTAAAAACCAAAAAGCTTCACCAAAACCAAGGACATAAAAATTAAGTTGTTTAAGTGAATGAAAAGAAATATATTTAAATACTTTAATCTATATTTTTAACCAATCAATATTTCATATGTTATTTATGACAAAATCAAGAAATACCAATCAATATTTCATACATTATCCATGATTTTTTTGAGAAATACAATTATAACAATGATTTTAAATCTATTCGTTTTTTTGCCAATCATCATTAAAAATATTTTCTACTTATCAATAGATTTACAAATGAGAAAATTTTATTTCATAAAAATTATTTAAAACCTTGTTATCATTGTCTATAATTTTATACTTTTTCTTGAATAATATATGGATTGATAAAATGACTTAATATTTTAAATATATCTTAAAATTTAATTATAATTTAAAAAATACATCTTATCTTTCAAATTAGTTTATTACATTTTCTAATACTTTTTCTAAATTACACTTTTGAAAATATCTATACTCATGCAAGTACAAGATTGACTGAAATGACGTTAATATATTATATAAAAAGGTATGGATAAAACACATGATGGGGGATGGTATGTATGGTATGGGCATCCAACCAAGAGGAATCTCATAGCTAGATAGCTAGTGCCAAGTTCTTTTCCCCATACATTTGGGCACTGACTATCCAACCACAAAATTTGTGGGTTAGATGTGCCATGCCATGCCTTGTGATTTGTCAGTACTTTTTTATAGTACATTTTGTCTAAGTTGTACTATTTTTTTCTAGGAAAACTAAACAATTTCAACTATAGAAACAAGAGCTGTGTAGAGCTGGAGTCCCGCCTAGTGGATAAATAGGATTGTGAAGATTGTCAAATATTTACCAAATTTTAAACAAAATTAAGCTTGTCAAAATTGAAAATAATTAAGTTTTTAATAAAATAATAGATTATAAGAAGTGCATAAGTTTTTTTTATAAAAATAATAGAAATTTAATGTGTATACTTTCTTGTGCTCATTTTTTATTAATGTGATAGTTTTAGAATTTAAGAATAGTAAAATGAATAACACTAATGAGAAAATATAAGTATCCACCTATATCTAATAATCTTATCAAGATTTCTTTATGCATTAAATTACAATGTTGATTCTAAAAATGAGTATTTTTTTTTTCTTTACATAATAAGAGGAGATCAACGGTCCTTTTTTAGCTCACAGCCAATATATTAAAAATATTCAATTATTCTCTCTATTATTCCTTTTGCTTCTTTTAAGATTTTATTCAAATTCATCAAAAAATTTACAAATGCACTCACACTCTTGTATCACATGTTGAACATTAGAGACTTTGATGAGAATTCAAGACTCATAGATTTTGTTAAAGAAGAAACAAGAAATATTAGGAAACTATTAAAAAAAGTAGTCTCGTATTTGTTATTTGTTAAATTGCATTGAACTTATCTTTATTGACATAAATGTTGAAGACTTATTTTCATGCATATCTTTATATTAATACTCACTCAAAATAAACTTATAAAAGATTTGTTTTTAATTTAAAATAGAAATAACACTAAAATTTTAGTTTTTGATAAATAAATAGATTATGAAATTATTTGAACTTTTGGTGTAGTTATAGTTATTGAATTTATAGTTTAGTATGTATATATAAAAGTAAAAAATGAATATGAATAATTTTCTATTTTATTAATATGAATATGATATAGTTGAAGAAACAATAAGCTATGGATCATTTTAAAATATAATATTTTTATTTCTACAAAAGACTTGAAAATTTCTTATGAGAGGAATCCAATAAAACAAACAAATCTGTAAACTCTAAAATCTCTAAACCCTAAAATTGAAATCTAGGCATAGGAATAACCCTCATCCTAAAGCTTTAAACATTGAAAATAATCTATGTCCTCCTCCATACATTGTAAGCTATATTTTTTCAAATCTTTTGGAGCTATCTTCTTGTGAAAATAAACACATTAGTAAGATAAGTTCTTAAATTGAAGTGAGATAGTCATATCTTTTATAAATGAAAATAATCAAAAGGAGAAATACGGAAGCTAGAAATTACAAAAGACCCAACCTCATTTTAGGTCAAGTTCTAATCTCTACCACAACTAATTTTGCCAAAAATGGAAGTTACACGTGGAGGAGGTGGAAACAACTTAGGATAGTGCAATGACATATCTCATGAGACATGTAACATAATGCCACTCAAAACTTCTAAAATGGCATGTTTGTTGTCTTTATGTTTGCCAAATGCCACCATTCTTGATGTTGTATTTTCACTTGAATTTCTTTAATAAGAAAATAAAAAGGCTGCTTGGAATAATGGCCACATCCAATCAAATAGAACAAAATTAAATTCAAAAATTTTATTTAATGAAACATTTTACCTAGACCATATTATAAATGATTTTTCTTACATGCTGCACAACTATCAAAATGAAGATCAATACTAAATAGTGAATCAAAAACTATAGTCTCTACCTATAAATAGGTGGGACTAATAAATATTAAATAAATTTGTGAAAAATAAGGATTCTATTTGAAGTGATGTAAATAATTTATTTAATCTATTTTTATTTTAAAATTTTTTTTTTAATATTAAAATTTTATAATGTGTTTAAAAATAAATTAAAGTTTGAATAAACATAGTTAATTTTATAAAAAAAATTAAAATTAAATATGTACTTTATAATTTTAAAGTTATTTTTAATATTTAATTCTTTAAGTAGTTATAATATTTTTTATATAAAATTATGTAGAATTTATTTTAATTTTTAAAATAAATATACATTATACTTATATTTTAAATTATTAATAATTTTGATTATTATGCAATATAATTTTTTTTGAAAAATATTAGTACTAAAATATAGCTTTTATTTATATTAAAAATTTCCATCTTTTTTAAATAAATGTTTACTTAAAATAATTTTAAATTAAATTGAATTAGATTTATGAATATAATAAGTTTTGACATTTTATGAATTGATTATAATAAGGTTTGATATTTATTTCATAAACTATAGAGTTTTGATATAATAAGGTCAAATAAATCAACATATTTATATTCCTTATATGGATAAAATCAAAACTTCATATAAAGTACTTAAGTGTTAAAAGTGAAGATTAAATAAATCAACATATTTATACATATTTATACTTTTTTTACCAACAAATAAAATTTATATTACTTTTATAAATACAATATCAAAACCTCATATAATACTATTTAAGTGTTGAAAGTTTATCTAGAAGTGATTGTATTCTAACTTTTACCATCAGATCATACTCATTGATCCATCATTAGGATGAAAGAATGTAGGATGCAAATGATAATGATGGTGGATCATTTATTATGATTTGAAAGGTTGATGGTAAAAATTAGAACACAATCACTCCCAAATAAAAATTTTATATTTGTTATGGATTGTGGAAATCTACTTACTTTGATACTACTTAAGTGTTAAAAAGTGAAGGTTAAATAAATCAACATATTTTTTAACATATTTATACTTCTAATATGAATAAAATATCAAAACTTAATATAATATTACTTAATTGTTAAAAAAGAAGGTTAAATAAATCAATCTAAAATTATATTCATATTCTATTATTTTAATAATAATATTTATATGTTTATAGTTAAAAGTATGAAATTATTTTAAAAATAACTATTTTATTATCCAAATTTTTGTTTAGTCCCAAAATTATAATAAAATGATATATATAAATTTTAAAATTTATTAATTGAATATATAAATTCAAATATTAATTTATTTAAAAGTTTATATCATTAAAATATATTATAAATTTTTAATTGAGCCAATAGGCTTTTCACTAGGCATAGCCCACTACTGAAAATTTGTCTTCCACTCGAAAACCTATCATATACTGAATAGAGGTCTCGTCAACAAATTAGTCATTTTTCAGAGAAAATTTGAATGTTGTGTGTCACAACTATGATGGCTCATGATGGAATGAATCGCAGTGGATCCACGTAGTCTACCATAGAGTTGTGTGTTAGGTGATAGAGGCACTCACCAAATGACTAGGCAACATAGAATGGGAACTCATCTTCTTGCTATCCACAGAGGTGTTTACCATTGACAAAGTATAAAGGGGATGATTCAGTAGTAAAAGCATCCACAAATAGGAATGGAAACCACCCAAGAGTGCACTCATCTACATGACATGTTGAGATAGAAAATTTGCAACACTAACTATTCAGAAAGACTGCTGGCCACAAACAAGGTGTTCTTTCCATATGTGTTTTCTCACTTTTTCTTCTATAGTTGTTACTTGAGTGTTTGAATTATTACTAGAGCTTTGAATAATTCACATACATGAAGCTTTTGATTATTTCAAACTAGGTGCTTGAAGGAATACTATGATTTTTATAAATATTTACAAATCATGTCAATTAGATGCTAATCGTTATAGTTCAGTAAGTTCTGATTGTTTTGAATTGAATATGTACAACCACATTCTTTTGTAGACCTTTTCTTTTAGGACTTTTTTGAGAAAAAACATTTCTTCAATAACCTTTGGAGATTATCATGAAATATGAGGTCAAAGTAACAATGTACTTAGGATTTTAAGTTTTAAAATTGTCAATAGCAGTTACTCTGCCAAATTCTATTGAGAAGCTTACCTGTTTTAAGAAATCAATCCCACAATACTCACCGCTATCCAACAAATTATTTCACATGATATGCAAAGAGAATTTCAAAAAAAAAATAGCATGCCCTTGGGAAGATATGTTTTTAGGCATTTCAGTCTTGAATCACTACTTGACAATATCGAAAAAGAAACTTTGGCACCCCAACTATGTAGTGCTATCATACTTTACATATTCTTAAGTTTGTCATGGAGTACACCATTAACTCAATTTTTAATTATTTTAATCACCTAACTCTACTCTGAAATAGATGTTCCATGGTGTGCCTATTCTTTGTTGGAAGCATGAATATTGATGATATTCCTATGGGGGAGCATTGTAGATATGTTAAGTACTATGATGATATGTTACATTCATGACTGAGTTTATCATTGATGTCAACATAGCAGTTTTCTATGGTATTTGATAGAAGAACAACAGAAAGATCAAGTTGGTATGGATAGTTGGTTGAGTATTTTCATTGTCTAAGGTTATGTGAGATACTTCTGAATATCTATTATATGTTGTTAATGTTGGATGAAGAAATGTGAAGTCTAGAACAAGTTATGTAAGTCTCGATGATGTATGTTCTAAGATAGAGTTTACAAAGGCATGTTCTGGTAAACTTGTTATATCTCTTAGCAAAATTGTTATTCTACAAATTGAGGTTGAGGATGTGTAGAAGAAATATTGATGATGACATGGTCAAGCTTGCTCATCATAGTATTGCATGTATGGAAAGTTATTTGAGTTGCAAGGCAAAAGATTAATGTTATCACTAAGTGTAACATATTCTTAATGTAATCCTATAATAATTAATTAAGAAGGTGTAATAAACAACTTAGAGAATTGTTTTATAGATTCAATATAAAGGAAGGACATTTTCCTTTATCAAGTGTGACATGTAGAAGTAATTGTAAGTAGCACAAAGAGTGGAATGTACTAAATGTTGTAATAGACTCACTGGGGTTTTCCCTCTGATCAAGGGTTTCCCTAGTTAACATATCTAGTGTGATTGTCTATGTGCATCTTGTTATAGTTCTTGTTTACTTTGGTTTAATGGTTAAGATTGTTTAAGGTTGATGAATGTTGTAATTATTAGATAAATAATTCACCCCCAACACACCCCCCCCCCCCCACCCCCAACTCTTAGTTATCTTGGTGGACTATTGTTTCTAACATTCTTCCTACAACATGGATGACCTAATTTGGTTTTATAATAGATGGTTGTTAGTTCAGATGGGAGGTATACAAGTTTATGTCTAAGTTTTTATTCTGGTGACATAAATAACCTTTAAAGGAAGAGCTGGAAAATAAAACAAAGAAGAAACAAACCCACAAAGACTAAAGAACAATTTTTACCTTAATCTATAAACTAGAATGGATATTATGTACATTATATGTCAACATAAAAATGTATAAAAGAAATGAAATGTTGTAATCTTTCAAATCATCTAACATGTAATGTGTAACTGAGAGCAAACATCGTGCATAATTATGAAGGCAAAGGATTTACCCCAGAGAAACCCATGTATGGGAAATTTTCAATAAGTGTAGGCTACGATGTAGGTTATGACTTACTTAAAATCTACAACTTCAATAGAAAATATAGTCCAAGGCCACTTTATAAAATGACTAGCCAGAATTTCAAGTGGTTTCAGTCCTTAAGAGCTCTTACTACAACTGTCTCACAAGTGAAATAAGCTTACAATGACAAACTATATACTAAAAGTAATAAGTATAAAATCTTGTGCACTTCTATTGATTTCCTACATAAGCTCATTTAAAATCTCACAATTAATATATATTTTCATTTACACATAGTTATGCCTCACAAGCCTATAGAGAAGTTCAAAATTTGTTAGAAGTTACCCAATTTTTGGTTTGGATAGCATGAAATGTTTATCTTGATGCAAACTGAACACCCTATTGATTGGCTTAGGACAAAATCACAGTTTAATAGGCTATGACTATAGCCCTTGCCTATAAGTGTCACTTGTATTATAGTTGTGGGTGAATGTGCTCATAGCCAATGACAACCTATTTGTAATGCTCTTTTTTTAAATATAATGCAAAATTATATTTTATTCATGTTTCTTTAATACACATTCTAGGATCTTTCCTACTATTCTAGAAAAAAATTTGTTCTTAGCATTGTATTTAAAATCTCTTCTTCCCTAAAATTTTTGAGAATACACTTGGTGATAATCTCAATTTGAAATTGTAAATTCAAAAATAATATGTACATTTAGTGAGTGTTATAAAAAAAAATTAGCTTTATTGTTTCCATGATATATAGTAAGTTAGGGCTTTTTTTCTATTACACTTAGACATCCAGAAACATTTATTCTGTTAGAATTAATTTATGCCTACCTATGTGATAGGTAACTAATATTTTGCAATTTTTATTATTGAAAATTACGACAACAAAGAATTGCAATTTCGTTGTGGAAAAGAAGAATCAATGAAACTTACAGCTTCGAAGAAATAGAATCTTTGAGGAGAACAAATCTACTAAGAACTCCACCTTCTAAACTACAAATATAGGAAAATAGAAAAAGAAATAGAGAATATTACACACATAACAAATATGTGATAGCTTCCCACCAACATCCTATAATATTACAGAGAGATTCAATACCTCTAAACAGCTACAAGAAGAGAGTATTGCTGAAACAACCACATAACAAGACCTTCACCAGTTACATTATAGGACCAACAAGATCCACTAAAAGAACAATGTACCCACCTCCCAAAAGTCACACTTCATGAAATCCAAGGAGAGGAAAGTAGAAACAAAATTCAAGAATACTATGCCCAACATAAAGATGAAATAGCTTCTCAAAGACATGCTAAAAGATTGGAGAGAACATCGAATCCATTACAGCAAATAGAGGTACAAAGTGCTGAGCACAGAGCCACACAACAAATAATTCCATAATTACAAGAGAAACCACTCAAATTTTAGCACACTCCATTACAAGATGAAAGGAAAAAATAAATGAGGATTAGGGAAAGAAATGATTATATAATGACATGCAGCAAACTTCCAAAGGATTGATGCATTGTCCAACTTATAGAGCTGCACTATATGCAAAGAATGTTACCCAAGAATACACTTCCAATTATCAAACACAACTCCCATGTGCAATAAATGCTTCCATGAGAAAGACATACATTGGTTCTCATCCTTAAACAACATGGATCCAGGAGAGCAACTTGTTATACTCAAAAGATTGACCCAAGTTGAAGAGATGTTGATTGCTAGAGTTAGCTCAATATTACAAGTCACTCAAAATTTTGGAGGTCAATATAAATATCATGGAGACACGATAAAATTTGCACAAGATATAAATAACATGGCAAATATTCTTCCACATAGAATACAAGACCTACATATACTACTTGTTCAAAGATGACATACAACAAACCGATCCTATATTTGTTATGTAAAGAGAAGCCACATTATAGATGTGTTCCAATACAATGTGAAATATGACTCATACTATAATAATGTCACTATTTATCCTAAACATGTAGGTGGCATCCTTGAAATAAGAACAAATGTTTTAGGTATGCTCAAAACCATTGAAATAGTTGAAGACATGTCAGTTCCAAATTATGAAATTGATATTGATGAAGAGATGAATGCAAATATCATGACATACATGTCATCATTTATGTCTCAACATCCAAAAACAACACTTGAGCTATAGAACATTAAGAAAAAATGATAACTTGAAGAAAAAATAGAAAATGTTATCGATTGGCCAAAGATAGATTCATCTCCTATAAATGAATACAACATTGAGGGCTTGTTGGATATGGGATTTTCCACACTCTTCCCAAATGGATCTACACTCTACATGCAGCCCCGTATAAGAGAAGTTTACATTCATGAATTTGCACAACACTTAATGAAGTTCCATGATAATAGATTTGGAAGGCACCCCCACTTTTGATATTTCATCATCAATCTCATGTGTAGACATCATAGCTAGGAAGTTGCAGCGATATTCATTAAAAGAAATACAAAAGAAAAAATTCCCACAACTATAGAAAACCTTCATGCACACCTTAGAAATTTTCCAAATAGGTAGCTTGCATGGGAATTGGTGCACTACGGTTCTTCCATGCGAGGAACATGACCATATTGGAACAAGCACCAAATGGAGTTGATAAACTTGATCAACTGGATAGGATCACCTTCACTTTTGTTCACACTGAGTGCAACAGACACAAAATGGCCAAATTTAAATTGACTATTCACAAATGACACTTCCCCAAGGATGTTATCAAATAGACAATGGATGGAAAACATAATCAATAACCCTCATATAGTGGTGTTATACATGCATCATCAATTTGCAATATTTTGTGAGGAAGTAATTGAAAAATGTTTGGGTGTAGAACACTATTGGTATAGATTTGAATGGAAAAATAGAGGAAGTGCACATGTGCATGGAGTTATTTGGATAAAAAATGCACCAAATATGGATAAATTTGATTGGAATAATGTTGTAGAAATTGGAAGAGTGCGACTCTCTTTTGACAAGTATGTTATTGCCTGGAACCCTCATGAAGCTTCACAAAGAAATAACACACTTTTCCACAGTCCTTTAGATGATCCATGCTTTCTTGACACACAAGATATATTATTTGATGAGCCTTCTCATGACTATGAAGAATTAATTATCTGGGTTCAAATACATACAAAATGTAGACAAGGAACATGCTTAAGAAGAAAGGATACAAAACTAGAGTGTCCCAACAGGCTCCATGGATAGAATAAGCTATATCTACTCTATCATGTGATGAGGATGGAAAAAAATAGGATCCTACAAGAAATTATGATAGACTTAACATTCACGATCATGCAATGTTGACAATTTGGAGAGCAAACATTGATTGCCAATTGGTTATCTTGTAGGAGCTTGTTCTCAAATACATTGCTAAATATGCATCAAAGGTAGAAAGATCATCTGAAACATATACTAATATGTTAAAAAGAGTATCTTCAACCCAACAACCTGATAGCCCAACTCTTACAACATACAGGAAATTTATGATAGAAGTTCTAGCTGAATGTGACATAGGGGCACAAGAAACATGTCACATGCTTCAAAAATTGCCGCCTGTTTTATGTAATCATCCTTTCACATCTTTGAATGTTGGGAAAAAAATTGTTTTATGGATAATAGACACATCAAACACAAATCAAATGCAATCTACATACTTGCAAGCATACAACTAGCGACCTCCAGAGCTTGAGATACTACCACTTCTTGAATCTGCATAGTCATACACTTATTTTGTAAATTGTAGAAATGACAAGTGGAAAGAGAAAAGGCGAAAGCCATTTTTAATGTTTACCCAAAGTTCAACAATTTTCCACATGTCAACACAGACCATTTTAAAATTTTCTTTTGGAGTGAGCTTCTCTTGTGTAAACAATTTCACACTATAGAAAATAACATTGGCTTGACAAAAGAAAAAATTACTACAAATTGGAAAAACATGAATGCAAATAGATATCATGTTTAGCATGTCAATCATATGTTGGAATGTGAACCAAACTCAGAAGAAGAAGAAGAGGTAGAAGAAGAGAAAGAAATACTATATATGAATGAATGGTAAATGTTGTCACAAATGGGTACCTCACTGAATATTACCCTCGATGAACTTGATATGCTTGGTAGATGTGACTTTGAAAAAAAAAAAAATGGGATCAAATTATCATTCCCCAACATCTACATGAAATTGTAACATAGTTCATTAATACAAATAAAAAAATTGCACAAGGTGAGAATGTCCTATTAGATTGCCATATATTGAGCTATCCATTATTAGCAAGTCAAAAGGAAACACTCACATTAATTATGGAACATAACAAATATCCAACTAGCAAACCTCTTTACATGATCATTCAAGGAAAAATTGGTATAGGTAAATAATACTTGATTGATTATATCAGAAATGCACTAAACAAGAATGGTCAACAATAGAAAGGCCAACTATTGGCACTGGCTCCTACAGGTGCTGTTGGATTAAACATGCACATGTCTACTATAGACACGGTGCTCAAGATACCAATTAAACAAATGCAAGCCCTACAAGAATAAGCATTAATCACATTCCAAGAGGACTTTAAAAAAATAAGATGCATTCTTATTGATGAATTAAGCTTCATTGGACCAAAGCTACTATTGAAAATAGATAGTAGACTATGACAAGCATTTCCACAAAAGAAACAACTCTACTTTGGTGGCCTTTCCATCATCCTAGTTGGTGACCTCGCCCAACTACCCCCCATGATGGACAAGCCTCTATATACATCAAATTCTACTACAATAACATTGTGGAAGAAATTCAAGACATATATCACATTAGATACAATATTTTGCCAACAAGTTGATGACATAGAGCAAGCACAATTTCGTCAACTTTTATAGAACTTACAAAATGCAAGACCAACAAGAGAAAACTAAGATCTCCTACTAACATGCACATACAAAAAAATTACATCAAATGAAAGGGATGAATTTTAAAAATTAATACACTTGTTTTCTATGAATGATCTTGTCAAACTACACAATAAAAAAATGTTGAAACTATTGAATTGTTTGATTGCAATAAGTATAGCAACACGCACTACAAGTAATATAGAATATGCAATTGTTGATGAACAACTTGAAAAAGAAATCTTGTTGTGCAAAGAAAAACATATCATGCTCACAACAAACATATGGACTCAAGTAAGCCTCATAAATGGAGCATTGGGTGAAATAATTGAAATTGTTTACAGTGATGGTTGTAAACCCCCACAGCTTCCATTCTACATTGCAACAAGAATTGATAATTACAATGGTCCACCATGGGATAAAAATGATCCAAAAGTAGTACCAGTAATTCCTCTAACCTTGGGCAAATGAATGCAAATTTCATTGGAAATGGCATGGGCTTTAACCATTCACAAATCCCAAGGGCTTACACTACACAAAGAAACAATTGACATTTGTAAATAAGAAAGGCAAGGGATCACATTCATAGAATTATCCAAAGTTAGATCACTAAAAGACCTTCACATTTAGCCAATTTTCTCCTTTGAAAGGTACTCAAAAATAGAAAATAATGCATACAATATCATAAGGAAAAGAGAAGAAGCTCGATTACATTAGCTTGCCCTCTCAACAATCAAGGTACACAACAATTTTAGATATTTATACTTCTATTATAAGATATGTGTACAATTATGTTCTTCTAAATATTCTTTAAAAAAATGGCTCCATGAATGAAATTCAATCTCTTATGCATAGGATCCTAGTTCAACATTTTGATGATTGGAAGTTGTATCAATGGGTGTCTCATAATTATTTGGTATGTTCAACAAATCAACTCATATTCTATTACATCTTATACCCAATGTTGCATCTAATCAAGAATACATTCTTTAATATTTGGTAGGTAGTGACTCATTTCTTTTCATAGAGAAAAAGAACAAAACGTAACATACTTGTGCATTCATTATGTCTCCTTACTCACACCATCCAACCAAGACATTTGGAAAATTAATTCTACATGATATTGGTATTTACTTGCAATCATTTCCCACTTTGCTCCAATCTCTATTATGTTTTGTAGTTTACTTAAGAAATACAAGGAAGACGTAGAATAGTTCTTTGAAGACAACAACATGATTCAACATCCTCTCATTTTGACTTCATTTTAATTTTGCTCTTGTTAAATATGATTAATACCATCTATGTTTTGATACCGTGTTGTTTATAACTTTGAAGTTAAAAATGATTCACTATTGGTAAATAAAAATTCTCTATTGTCCTTTGTGTAACTTGGCTAATTAATCTATTTTGTTGTTTATTTCAAAATAGAGTTGTTATCACTCATAATCTAATTTGACCAAGCTGGTCAACAATATATCCTTTATTGGATTTGTACATTTCATCATTATTTTTGGTAACCATCTACATCTGTACAAAAGCAAACTTGTTAGTTATATATATGGCATTTGGTACTTTTCTTATCATGAATATTGTCATTGCAAGTGCACATGTATGGTAGTCAAACACAAAGATGAGAGTTAAAGTTTGTTCATTACTCAGTTGTTTTTAGATTGACACCATTTCATTTTCTTGGAGGCACACAGTTCCCATAGTTTGAATATGGACAACTAGATGTAGTGTAAATATGGACATGGAGATGTTACACTACACTTGTTGACACATAGTTGCTTCACTCTCACTCCATGGCAGATTTCTAGCCCTCCACCTAGTAATTAAAGCTAATGTTTCATTTTGAAACAATCCCCAGTAGTAGCAAGCAATGTCTAGAACAATACATGCAGCCTAGGGTTTCGGTCCCTTGAAGCTAGCATCTTAACTTAATACCTATGATAAGCATTTACATAATCCTTTGGCTTTAAATTTTAGGGGAAGAGAAGGAAATGAAGAAAATTTGAAACTGCATAGAATGGTTTTGATGTTATAACTTTGCTAGAATTGTACATAATTTTTTTGACTTGAGAATCAACTTGACCCTTGGACCTTTGGGGCATACAAGTGCTAGTATTGTATAATAAGAAAAATAACAACTTAGCATTAAACAATATTAAAAGGCTATTGAATAAATTATCTATGTGATTAAAAAAAAATGGTTTGACATTTTATTTTTTTAAAGAATATATTTTCTTAAGTTAAAATATCAACAAAAATTGTGTGACTTGTGAGTTGGGATGAAAAGAAACTTATAGGGGTAAATAGTACTCACATAAAGTTAAAATTATATTTGTACATCTTAGAGAAAAGTAATGACAAAAGACAAGTCATAAATATAAGATATATGGCACATAGCACGACATGAAATGTCTGCGGTAGTGGCTACAGGACAACTTATATGGACCTATAGCCTATGTTAAATAGTCAAATCTTTAATATTTTCCTTAGAATAGTGGTGCATATCTATTGCATGGTAGACAGTGTCCACATTCTAGCCCATGAATTTCATGGCTAGCTAGTCAGTGCCAAAAAATGAACCTAACCTTATGCCCTTTGAGTACTATATTTGAAGTTATCAAACATGTGATTTATATAAAATAGTATTATATATATGTGAATTTCATAATGCAAGGCCGTTAAATGTGTGAGTACTACTTACATATTATTTTATTATAGGACACCATTATAAAAAATGAAGAACCTATCTGCAGTGTCTAGTTACATATTGTCCTATTATTTGCTTCATTTACTCAATGATGAGCACATATTTTGCTATACCAATGACACCCATGAGAATACATTATGATCAAGTACTTTTCAAAATGAGTATGTAAAGAAAACATGTTGAATTGGTACCTCGTGTTCAACTACATTCCTTCCCTAGAAAGAGAAAGGGGGGATGAGTTTGAGAAACTTGAGTGGCATTTCCTATCATTTGGTCCTTCATTACCTAGCCAAAACCAACTCTCAACTATGCTAGCCAGACACCCTACACCACTCTCTCTCTCTGCCAATCATCTACACCAACAAGCCTGACTTAGTTCTTTCTTCTGCTCGCAGCTATCAATCTAAGCTACTATGTTGATTTCTTCTACTCTCACCGATCAAGGCTTACATTTCATGTTCACATAATAAACCTTACAACCATTGTTTACATCTCCTCTATTGTTCCACTTCTTTCTTCTCCTTTATCATTGCTATTTGTGCTCCCTACAACCTAAATCAATGATATTATTATTAGTTTGCTATCTTTCTTCTTTGAAATGATTTTAGTCCACATTGAAGCATTCTTAAACTCAAAAATGTGAGAGGTTTAACTTATGAGGAAATTATTTTGAATTATATGATCAAAAAATATTTTCCTCGAATTTCAAATAAATTAATAAAAATTTATTAAAATAATTCTCATTTTATAAATTTCAAAATTATCTTTTAATTACCAAAGTATAACTTAAAGATGTGTAAAAATATCCTCTTAAATTATTTTACTAATTATCCTTCAAAATTTTCATTATTATTTTATCTTAAAATAAATATATTATATATTATATAAAATTATAATCAAAATATTATTTTTAAAATTAAATAATATTACTATTAAAATTTTCATAAAATATATTTATTAAAGTCATTAAATTACACATTATAATAATAATTCAATGTTGATAAGTATTTTACAATGGGGGTGGAGTGGGATGGTGTGAGCATGTTAATGTTAACATTTATCTTTTTAGGTTAAATTTGACAACCATCTACATGTCAAAATTTTAATATTAATTATAAATAGAGTATATTTTTAAAAATAATTTAAACTCTACATAAAATATTTGTTAAAATTATAAACTTTGAAGATATAAATAATCATTTTGTTAGAAATTAAAATTAAAAAAACTGAAGTGCAAAAAAAAGAAAGGAGATACACTTAAATATAAATATTTTTAAATGTATCAAAGTAAATTTGGTGGTCATGTAACAATGGACATGTCTATAATTAATAGGAATTATTAGAGATTTTATTTTAAACAATGTATTCTACTGACATTACCTTAAACTAATGTAGTTTTGTCACATGAGTGGTCTTAAGTTGGAAATAATTTTTAGTTTATTTTTAATAAAATTATTTATTTTTTTTTCCCTTATTATTGTAACTATCATGAATAAATAGAAAAATAAATAAATAATTTTATTTAAATTATCAAAATACATAAAAATGTTACAACTATATAAAATGAATATAAGTTGAAAGTATTTTCAATGATGATTGGTTAATTTAAAACATAAATTGCATTGAATCCATAAGTTATCCTTTAGCAAGAAACTAATAATGTTCTCACTTTAAAAAGTACTTTCATATTAATATAAAAATACTATTCCTATGTGTACAACTATTAGGGTAGCAATATAAATGCATTAGAGTTTTTCATATTAATGATTTTTCATATCATAGATATAAAAGGTGAACAAAATAAGTGTCTTGTATTTTTTCAATTGTTAAAAAATATTAATGTTCAAATGCTCATCCCTTTTTGTTGGATATAAGTTGTATTATATATAATAATGTTGATTTATAACAAATAATTTCTTTTTGTGTTGAAGCATCAGGCCTTTTGTTTTACAAATAAAAAATAAAATATAATAAATATGTATGATTACCAATAGGTATTTGGTCTATTTAAGTTTAATATATGCTATGTTTTATATAGAAATAATATTCTACTAATAACAAATGGATTTTTTTTCTATTCATGGTGAGATTGGACATTTTGAGCGAGAATGGTTGGGGGTGCTTCAGCTAGGGTTTTCCGTCCTACTGGTGCGGCCATTGGGGTTTTGGGATTTGTTGGTGTTGTGTTTGTTAAGACTGATGATTCTTTTTCCCTAGTCTCCCTTCTTGCTAGCTTTCTTTTGTCTACTTAGGAATTGACCATGGGTGTCACTGTAACATCTTTTATTGTTGGGGCTTTGACTGGAGTCTAGGCATCTATTGTTGTCTCACCTTGTGAGGTGGATGATGCATCTACCCTGATCTCCCTTCTTGTTGTCATTATGTCAGTTGTTGAGGCTCTAGTTGTGTCTTTTGATGGTACTTCTGCTTTTGCTTAGGTTGTTTCTTCTATGGATGCAACTTCTTTCTCTTTTTCCTCTATATATTCAATGTTGGCTAATGAGGTTCCTAAAGTTTCATTGGTTACTACTATTTCTATGGGCAGTGGGGCTAGCATTTTATCAATAGTTGGAGCTTCTAATTTTGTTGGGGCTTTGCATGTCTCTAAGAATAGGTCTTTATCGTGGGATCCATTACTAGCTAAAGTCTCTAAGCCTTTAGGTGTTGAGCTTCCTACTAGAGGAACTACTCTTGGGATGATTCCTTCTACCAGGGTTGTAGGGACCTTGTCATATGCTAGTATGGTATCTACTAGAACTTTTGGTGGTGATAGAAATGGTGGAAGCTCTAGTTTGAAAGCCCTGAGGTCTTTCCCTATTGTTAACCCTATTCAAATTTCTTTGGATAGGAATTTTTTGACATAAATTGAGGAGGCTTCTTTTGAGTTTTCCTCTCATGGGGTTATCTATCACTTCATGGGTTTGTGGCCTAGTCTTCTTAATTTAAATATGTAGATTTTTTTCATTAGGAACCTATTATCTTAGCTATTGTTTACATTTTCTCTCTGGCTAGGGGTTTTTGTCATTGCTAAATTTGATATTGTGGAAGATTAGAATTTGATTCTATGTAATAATTCTTTCACATGGGACAATCATTACATGCTTGTTATGAAACCTCAAGGACCCCTAATTTTTCCTTGCCTTCAAAAATCTTTAACAAGATCCCAATTTGGGTGAGGATTCCCAATATTCCTCTTCAACTTTAGGTTGATACTCTTTCAAAAGCTATGGGAGATGCACTTGGAGAATTTTTTTATGGTAGATGAGTTATCTAATCATTCTACTTATGCTCATATTCTAGTAGAGATGGATACTTCCAAGGGTTTTCTATAAATGATTATATTAGAACACTTGGGGGGTTTTGGATTCGAAATTTGGACTATGGAGGGATTCCTTTTAGGTGTAGAAAATGCTTTAAAATAGGTCACCTTGCAACTCAATGTGGTCTACAAAATGTTAAGAGTAAGAAGTCTTCCTCTTGGTGGAAGGGTGCCTCTATTGAACATGACAATGTTTATAAGAAAAATCAAGTTGCAACTGAGGCTAATGGTTCTACTCCTAAAATTGATTTTTTTGTTCCTAAACCTGACCCTATCAAGGCTACTACATCTACTAGAGACTCTCTTGGTATTGTTGATGGCCAACTTGCTACCCTTTATTCTACAAGAATCTTTGTTTCTCCAGTGGCTGTTACTAGGCCTGGACCTGGGATTTTAAATACTAGCTCTACTCAATCCTCTATTGTTAGTTTTGTTTCTAGTTATGTTGTTGGTTTTACTAATATAGGCTATACTATTGTTGGTTCTATCACTACTACAAGCTCTACTACTACTACTCTAGGCTCTGCTACTATATCCTCTTCTACTATTGGAGATTGTGTTGTTATTCCTATTGAATCTAGATCTACTACTGATATTCATGTTGGTCCTATAGTTGGATACTAGTGCTTTTAGAATTGCTACTAGCTCTAATACTATTGCTTGTAGTTTTGTTATTAGCATTGATGTTTTTATTGGCTTTGAGACAACTGGCTCTACATATTTTTTCTTGGGTACTCAAGACTTGGCTTCCCAAGATTGGAATAAGAAGACATCTATGGTGGAGGAGGGGTAGATTCCTATTATTGCAAAATATATGAAAATATTCCCTCTTCAATTTGATATGAATTTGTGCTCCCACAAGAAAAGGAAAAAGGGAAAAGATTAATTTTTTCTGTGTTTCTCTTAGGGTGTGGGTAGAATTTGATTCTTTTGTTTTATTTTCCATGCTGCCAAATTTTGTGGGATTTCAGGGTCCCATCAAAACCTACTATTTTTCTTGGCTTCCACTTTTTGTTGTTGTCTTGTCTTGGTTCTATTTCTTTAGGTAGAGCTTATTGAATATCTTGTGATATAGGTTTTAGGTCCCCTTGTCTAAAACCTACTCTATTATGGGATATAGGGTCCCTTCAAAAACCTATTTTCTTAATTTAAAAAATTATTTTTTTAAATTCAACTATTACTTATTTTTATATTAAGTTTTGAAATTTTCAAATAGTCATTTTTTGGACACATTTCACTAGATGTGCTATTTTAACAAATTGCTTGTTGAGTCACATCTTAAAACCTTAGTTTTAGGTAGTTCAATGACTATTGTAGATTTATAGAAGAAAAGAAAAAAGGTCTTGCAATATTCCATATAATGTGTGTATTTTGTAGAAGGTGAAAGCTTTTCTTGTGCTCCTCCTCACTGCCAGAGATCAAGATTGGGTTCATCGAGTATGTACTTTAACCTTGTTTTTGTATTGTTTTGTATGTTTTTTAAGTTTTTCTTCAAGTTTGTTTAGTTTTTAAAATGTAATTGGTTTCTTATCAGGAAATGTGAATAATCAACCACAAAATCCCCAATCTAATCAACAAAATTCTTCACAAAATCAAAATGAAAACCCTCATGAGGAAGAGAGCAATAAACTTTGTAATCTCCACCGATTGAAAGACCTCCTCCTAGAACCCAAGAAAATATAATGAATGAAATAGAAAGAGGAAAAAATCAATTAGAAGCAATCATTGGTAGGTTAAAAGTTTGCAAGGAAACTAACACTTGGTGAAGGTTTTGCAAATGGGGTTGCAAGGGTTGGGTTTAACCATGGAGGAAACCCTATAGTTAAGCATGCTCAAGATGGAGTAGTATTGAGATGGGTGACCTCCCAGGAAGTCCCGATGCTTCACCCCTGTGAGCATCACCTAGATCCAATATGTGCTAAGTGTTCCATTTATTCTCATGAGATATGGATTCATGTTGAAACACTACTCATGAAAAATGGGTCAATGAGTTTGACTCAAAATCATATAGTTAAATATTGATAGCAATATCTCAATTTGACTTATTGTAGATATTATCTCCTACTTATCTTCATCTTAAGGGGATTTCCAATGAACACTTGGTGAATTTTTTGAAAATGAGGTTGTAAGCTTTGGGTTTAACCATGGAGGAAACTTTGAAGTTAAGTGTGCTGAAGCTACAGTAGTACTAGGATGGGTGACCTCTCAAGAAGTCCCAATGCTTCATCCCTATGAGCATCACCTAGATCCAATGAGTCCTAAGTGTTCCATTTATTCTCATGAGAGATGGATTCATGTTGAATCACTACTCATGAAAAATGGTTGAATGAGTTTGACTCAAAATCACATAGTTAAATCTTGATAGCAATATCTCAAAACTAATCCTATGAGAGCATAATTGGCATCCTCCCTCAAGTCCATTGTGAGCTAGGTAGCTTTTGTTAGTGGTTAGTTGGATGTTTGGCATGTTAAGAGAGAAGAACAAAAAAAAATATTATGCAAAAAAGTTATCCTATGAAGATGTAAAAAATAAGGACATAAAAAATGATGGCATACGTACGTTGTTTTAAATATTGACAAGATGGTTAAATAATTTTTCTATTAGTAACTTAACAATTAATTAGTGGGTTATGTTGGTACTAAGCTCTACATTTTCTACTGAGCTTATCATACTACTAGAAGTGCAAACCAAGTGTTTTGGTTGCTACAAAGCCAATCAATCTGATTGTCGTTCATGACTAGCTTCATAATGTCTACTAAGGATCTAAGGCAAAGTGTAGTGTTAACCAAGCTTTGTAGTGTCTATCAAGTTGGAAATATTAACAAAGTGAATAAAGGTAGTGTTGACCAAGCCATTTAGTGTCAAGCAAGTCTACTAAGTTCTTCATGTTCATTGAATCATCCAATACTAACCAAGTTCCTATTACCCCAAGTGATCAGTATGGATAAAGCATCTACATCAACAATGAGCTTAATTTTTTCAAGTGTTTCAAGTGTTTCTAAGTGTCAAAACATCACCCAAGTGGTCTTTAGAACCCAATTTACAAAAGTGATCCAACTTTGTGAAGATTGTTTGAATTTGGTATTGTAGCCAACTCCAGAAGGTAATTTATTGGATTGGCACACACACACACACACATATGTAATATATCTTTTCATATCCAATGGGAGAAATAACATGGAAGTGAATCCAAAAAGTAGTATAAGTGTATATTAAGAAGGCTACAATAAGTATAAAGAAAAATAGAGTCTTATCTATCAAGTCAAGCAATCATTGTATTTCAAAAGAATCTCATTCAACAAACTAAGTTGTGGATCAGAGATTAGCCACTGATTCATCCTAATAGATGCATCAGCCAAATTCTCTAACCAAGTGGACTTAGTAGTCTTTTCCAAATCTCCTAATAGAGTGCATACTTCATTGTATGTTGTAAATTTTTTCACAAGGTGGACCTAACAATCCTTATTTCTCTTAACAGGGTAGATCACTAGAAGTGATCAATTGTAAGCTTTAACAAGCTAACTTTATACTGCAATAATAAAACTTGTGGGTATTATCCCCATCATAGTTTTACTTTCTATTTGGAAGGTGTTTGGGTTACCAAATATTGTGTCAAGATCAATGGTTTATTGTTTTTAGTCTTTCATGCATGAAATTAGATTACATTACATGGTAAATGTTTAATTGGTGAATTAAAGTATAAGTTTTATTGGTTCCTGATTCACCCCCCCCCCACCACACCCCCCCCCCAAGTCACCTAGTCCATACTATATTTCCAACAATTGGTATCAGAACATTGGTTATCGCATCAAACATTTAGCAGCTTGTGAAAATATCAGAGACAATGGAAGTCTATAAACTAGAGAAAGATATTGAAAATGAAAGGTTGGATCTACAATTAGTCATGGTTCAATTCAAGAGAATGAAGGAGAAGCTCTTTGAATCCTTGAAAAGAAGAAAATATCTTGCAACATAAATGAATAAGAATCTCTACATTGAAGAAATAATTGAAGACATTTTTCAAGAAAGAAGTTCAGATGAAGATGATGCAGCAATCATAGATCTACTTGAAAAGAATCTATGCAAAAATCATAGATCTACTTGAAAAGAATCTTTCTCTTCATGAAGAAGTCATAAAGTTGAAAAGAGAACAAGAAATTCAATTAGTCAAAATGTGTGAAGTCATGCAACAAAAGGACAAAGACAAATAAGAAATAGAAGAAAAGGACAATGAAGTAAATCAACCATCTCTTCAGCAAATAGATCTAATTGATCAATTCATGATGCAAATCAAGAGCTTATCAACTTCAAGATAGAGAAGGAAAGATTGTAGAATGATCTCACCACAAAGAAGAAAACAAATGAGAGAATGATGAAATCTCATGAAAGCATAAATCAACCGAATGAGAAAACTCAACTTAGACACAAAGGCAAAGCTATATTACGATACACAAAAGAAGGTTAATCATCTTAGCAAGGAGCTTAAAAGAATAAAATACCTGCTTGTAATCACTATGGAAAGATAGGAATGCATCAAACAAGTGTTGGAGCAATGGTAATAAAAGTTTAGTGGAAAGTGTTATAGTTGCAATGAACTAGGACATAGAGAAAGTGAATGCATAGAGGAACCTAAGTTTGAAGGATTGTGTTTCAATTGCAGAAAATAAGGGCACAAATATTCATAATGCAAAACCAAGAAATGGAACCTAGAAAAGAAAACTATCAAAGCTATATTTGGTTGGGATGACAATACATGATGTAGATGTTAGTATTGTGGTGAGTTTAGGCACAATAGAGAAAATTGCATAAAACATCACACAAGGAAGAGAGACATTACACAGAGATGTTTTGTGTGTATAGAACATGGACATCTTGTCAAGAACTGTATGAACCATGGAAGAGTTGAAGATGAAAAGAAAGAAAAGGTTAACAATATTAGAAGTCAGATGAGGTAGAAATGGGTAAAGAAATCTCCCAAGGATGCAAATTATAGTAATGAAAGTGTTGACACCCAAGTCAATGAACTAGGTGACTCAACCATTTCAACTTAGTTATGTATGAAGATTAATGGAACTATGATTCAGAAGGAGATATCTCACATTAGTTCTAGTTAGAAAAAAGAAGACCTATATCATAATTTTAGATGCATAAGGATCACCGAGTTGGAATGACAACTGAAGTAATGCCCAAGACCTTATGAGCATGGTCAGGTTGCAAGACCTAACTAAGCTTGGATGTGGATGGCAAGATCAGAGTTCATGTTGAGTCAAAGACTTTTTTGATTTGAAGACTCTGTCATGTTCGAGTCTTTGCTGAGTTGATGAATCTACCAAGTGGAAGGTATCTTTCGAGCGTTGAAGACTTAGCCAAGTGGAGGATAGCTTATCACTGAGCCAACTATTGCATGATGCATTAATTGGAAATTTGAACACAAAATTTTTCTTAAAAAGGGGAAATTTAAGGTTATTGTTTCAGCATGATTTTTAGAGCAAAGAGAGTGAAGATCATTCTAGAGCCCCTTGATAGGCCAACCCTAGGGCAAATAATATGAAAGAATTAATGATTTGTGATGAAATTCATCTTGGTCTATTTGTGTCAATCTGAGAGCATAAGCTTGTGAAAGATGTTTGAGCAATATGCCATCAAGGGAAGATAGTTGTGACAAGAGGGATTATGAATGTGTCTACAACACACAAAAGTGACACTATGAAAAATCAAAGTACTTTTGGTGATAGGAACTGTCACTTCTTGGTGACATAAATTGTAGAAATAAAAGAAATTCAACAAAAACAATCAATGATAACAATGATTGCAACTCATAACAAATAATTAATTAATTCATAATCTAATTCATATAAAATATTATTATACAATTAAAAAATTATATTGAATATATAAATTAATACGGTATGATTAAATGTAGTCGATATAATGCTGAGCTAATTAAAATATAATTGAAAACAAACTCAAATGCACTTTATACAATAAAGAATCACTGGGTAACTTCAAAGTTGGTCCACCTCCTCAACTACCTTATGATGAAGAAAAAAATCAGTTTTACAACCTTTTAACCATGCTCACAAAAGTGGAATTTTTGTTTTTAGAATAATAATAATCTCTACACATTGTTGTATGTTCTGCAAGACTATACACATATAATTCTCTCTTGCTACTTATGTCTCATTTTGTTTTTATAGATGTAGGTTATAATACTATGTACTAGAATAGGTTATGGATAGTTACAATAAGAAATGATGGATGTTGTCACCTCCACATAAGATAACATTTATCATAGGTTTTTGATAACTGATCATAGTTCTGTGCAATGTAAAAGGATGCATCACGAGTATGGTTTTTTTGTTGCATCTCCAAAATAAGTTTTTTTTTTTTAATCATCCTACAAATAATATATGTGGAGATTTGTTCATTAATGCATTATGCTATTCATGGCTAGCTTGATAATATTGGTTACAATATCAAAATAGAATAGTTGGTGGAGAGGGAGTCATGTACTCCATAAAAGAATATTAGCCTCACGTATCATGTGAGAAGTCATTTTTTAACAACAAAATCTACCAAGAAATGGTATAGTTTGGTGGCACATATCAAGAAGGTTCCATATTGCATCATATCTCCAAAAAAGACACCCCCAAATGATTGGGTAGAAAGTGAGTGGTAGAGAGGAAGAAAGTGCAAAATAGGTGACAGGAACATCTACATCCATTAGTCAACATATTACAATAATAAATATTAGTAAAAAGAAATAAATAATGAATTTTCCATGTTTTCATCCCAAAAATATAATAAATACTACTTATATATATTAAATCATATACAACATAAAATAGGAAAATGGGAATCAAATGAAATAGGAAAGCGAGTATGGAAGTCCATGAAATTGATTAAATATGACATAAAAAAGGTTTTAAATGGATCTCATCACCCCTAAGAGATTCAAATCTATTTAATAAAAATTCTTTCCAACATTTGAAGTTTTGCCAAGTAGTATGGCATCCTCTAGAAGAAAATTTAAGAAAGGTTTGAAGATTTTAATTTGAGGAGTTGATTGCAAAGCCCCAAGATTCAAATAAAGTCGAGTGATTACTGAAGAACTTGACCCAACTGGAGAAAAATCATGAATTCCTCCCAAGGTAATCCTTATTCATGATATTTGGTCATATTACCACTATTAAATTTAGGAGTTGCAAACCCTAGAAATGAATTAGGCATACAATGAGCTATGTGTGGCTAGGAGCTTGAAACCTGACCACAAGCATTTGGAGATCAAAGGTTTAACACATATCCTACATATGAGAAGGGATTTCCAAGGGAAATGGATTAGGTTAATCTTTATCAAAGTTCATGACATTCTTTTTTGGTTAGATCAACCTATTTAGATCACCAAGAAGATGATTCATCAAATCACAGGGTTGCCAATGTTGAACAAGGCAAAGACCACCAAAACCCTAGGTCAGGTGAAACTAAAAAAGAGGACTCTTGTTGAGTGGGTTGGTAGAGGCATGAAGATATAATAAGTAACTAACATGGACATCATGTTCAACATCCATGTCATTTCCCACAAGATATACATCTTGAGTAGATTGAACAATGCTCCATGTGAAGTTGTTGACCTAGCATTCAAAGTTGTGAAGAAGAACTTATCTTTCAACCTTGCCAAGCTACATCTCAATCAACTAAGAAATAACATGGAAGTCATTCAGTCATTAAATAAAAATCTATCTAAGTTTAGATCTTTGTTGACTTGTTTATTCTTTTATGTGCAAAATTTATTTCCTCCCAAAGGCATTGTGGTATGGAAGAAGGATACACCCATTTTGTATCAAATCCATGAATTCATAGCAGAGATGGGTGATAATTTTGAAATCATTATGGAAGCCTACTTTGAGACATTCAAAGAGAAAATTCAAAGTAGATATAGGATTCCAAAGAAACTTATGGAAGATTATGAGCAAGATATTTTTTTTCTGGTGGGTTGTGACAAAGTGCACATCCAAGTAGTAAGGCCTAGAGTGGCATGGGTTAAGCTTCTTGGTTATGAGATTAACATAGATGACATAAGAGATATAATTGAGGCTCTTTTGAATGAAATAGTAGACCCCAAGGCACCATACTTTGGTACCTATAAGGAAGCCAGAGCTAGGATCTCATTGGAGATCAAACTTTCTCAGGCCATGAAGAGAGGAAGAAAGCAAGTGGAAAAGATTCTAAAAGAAACCAAGAAGTCTAGCTCTCCTCTTCTATTGATAGATGGAAAAGGGGATGACATTGAGGAATATGAAGAGGAAAAAGAACCTACAAAGGAAGAATAATCTAAGGAGGAACCACCCAAGAAGAAAGGGAAGGTTATCATAACCAAACCTGCAAAGTCCTCCCCTGTTGTATTCAATAGAAGGTTTGAAAAGTCCAAAAAGAAGTTGAAGTTAGGTGATGATGATGAAGAAGAAGATCAAAAAATATCATTCAAGATATTAACCCTTATCTTTGAACAAAGATTGAAAAGAATATAAGATGGTGGAGGTATGTTTGATTTCAAATTTTTGAACTATGAAACTAGGACCAAGGTAGAACAAAAATAAATTGAAGAAGACCTAGTGGCTAAGATGGAAAAATGGAAGTATTCTCCAGAGGAACTAACAAAGAATGTTCCAAATATCCCACTAGATTCAATAACACATCATTGGGAGAATACATTAAATGTTGTTAGAGACATCAGACAAAAACTCTCAAAGAACTTATGTTGAGTCTATCTAAGAAGGAAGTGAAGGAATCATTGAAGGAGAATGAAACAAAGTTGACCCCTAGATTCAATGCATTCTTGATTCTATTAGAAGGCATTAAAGTAGTGAAGTATAACACAATTGCATGGAAGAACATCTATGGGTTGTACAAACCTAATGAAGAAGTTGTGCAAATAGATGATGAAGTAAATGTTGAGAAAGATGATGAAGAAATAAATGATAATGAAATCAACGATATTGACAATGTAGAAGGAAATTATGTAGAGGATAAAGAGGATAAAGAAGAAACAAGAGATCTTCTTGAAATCTAGAATATTGAATTCAGAACCTAAAAAAATAGTAGCAAAGGTAATGGCCTCCCTCGTTCTTTGAGAAAAGCCTTAGTGCCATCTAGCTCAAACAAGGCTACTACCAAGTTAGTCGAGGTAAAAATTTATTCATCAAGCACTAAACTAACCATTGGACAAATACTACCAAGTACAATGATGAGTGAAGTTTCCATCACTTCATCTACCAACCAATAGGGTTAAATAATCTTAGCATTAGTGTCACATCTATCATCAGTAATTTTTCCTATTATAACTATTGTTGATACTATTTATACTATTTTTTATTTATCGAGTACATCTATAATGAGTGCAATGACAGTTGAGTTCAAGCCTCAACTAATAATTGAAGTCTTGAAAGATAAGGAAATTATTCCTTCAATTATTCATAAGGAAAAGGGTAAAGATGTAGAAGCCTCTATTGAAGAAATTGATCTAGATGAGGACATTGTAATACTAGATTGCGATCTTTCTAATCTTACTCCTAATCAAATGGATACCCTTAATGAACTATGGAAGAAGAGGGAAAGAAAGAAAAAAATGAAAGCGGAGAAGAAAAAGAAGTATCAAGTACTTGTTGACATCAAGAATATATTTGTTGATGCACTAGACATTGAGGTTGATGATAATAAACCAATTTTGGATCAACTTGTTTACATTGTTAAAAAGTATGATGAGGAAGTGGATGGACAAGAAAAACTTCTATAGAGGGTAGAAATAAAATTTGAAAATAAATTTTTGGAGAAGGTAGCTCAAAGAATTTCTATTGACCAAGTAAAGTTGTCCACTATTCTTGCGACATTTCAAAATTTTGTAAATAATATTGTTTCCTTATTTGTGAAATTAAGCAATACATCTAACTTCACTAAGGAAATAAAGGATAAACATATAAGATAGATGCTAACATGAAGAAATGTGTACATTAGTTGCCACTCAATCCTAGTTGCATTTCTGCACATTTTGTAAATTTAAGATATCTGACAGATCTTCAGGCAGAGTTAGTGAGGGAAGAAGCTAGGATAAGGGCCACACTAACAAAGATATAGGGCATGATACTTCCCAACATGGATGCAATGAAAAAACATTAATCCATGACAACAATTTTTCTATAGTAGGTCACAAGATGGAATTATTAGTAGAGGTACAGATACGTTTGCACACATCAAAGGTTTTGCAAGAGAATTTGGGCAAGACAATTTCCATAAGTTTGAAGGTACACATTGATTTCCTTTCAAATTTTGGTGTTACCTTGTAGTTATGAATTTTTGGCATTTGTGTCAAAAAAGGGAGAATATACATAGAAGATAGAAGAAAATGTATTTATAAAAAAAATTTTGAAAAATGAAAAAAATTCAAAGGTTACCGAGCAGCAGCAGTAGTAGATAGCAATCAAAACTGAGTTATAGACCCAAACATGTTGATAGGGGAAGTTTTTTAATTGAATTTTGAGTATTCAAATTTTGGTACAATAACTATTTTTCTCACTAATATCAAAGGGGGAGATTTTTGACTTGATGGTTAAATCATTTGTCTATTAGTAACTTAACACTTAGTCACCTAGTTACATTGCTATTGAGCTCTATAGTTTCTACTAAGCTGATCATACTACTAGTAGTACAAACCAAGTGTTTTAGTTGATACCGATCTAATCAATCTAATTTTAGTTCATGTCAAGCTTCATAACATCTACAGAGCATCTAAGGCAAAGTGTAGTGTTAACCAAGCTCTCTAGTGTCTACCAAGTTGACAGTGTTAATGAAGTAAATAAATGTAGTGTTGTTTGAGCCATTTAGTGTCAACTGAGTCTATCGAGTTCTTTAGTGTTCATTGATTCATCTAGTTCTGACTGAGTTCCTATCACCCCAAGTGATTAGTATGAACCAAGCATGTACATCAATTGGGTGCCAAATTTTTTTGAGTGTTAAAAGCATTTTTGAGTGTTAGAACATCACCTAAGTGGTCTTGAGAGCCTAAGTTATAGTAGTGAGTCAACTTTGTGAAGATTGTTTGAAGTTAGTATTGTAGCTGACTCTAGAAGGTAATTTATTGGATTGGTATATATATGTAATATATCTTTTCATATCTAATGTAATAAATAACATGGAAGTGAATCAAGCAATTAGTATAAATGTGAATTAAGAAGGCTACAAGAAGTATAAGCTAAAGAAGAGTCTTATCTATCATAGTCAGGTGATCATTGTATTTCAAAGGAATCTCATTTAGCAAACTGAGTTGCAAATCTAAGATCAGCCACTAATTCATCCTAACAGGTGCATTAGCCAAATTCTTTAAATAGGTGGACTTAATAGTATTTTTTAAATCTCCTAATAGAGTGCATACTTTATTATATGTTGTAAATCCTTTCACAAGCTGGACCTAACATTCCTTATTGCTATTAATAGGGTAGATCACCAAAACTTATCAATTGTAAGCTTTAACAGGATAACTTTATACTGCAGTAATAAAGCTTGTGGGTATCATCCCAACCATAGTTTTGCTTTCTATTTGGAAGATTTCTAGGTTACCCAATATTTTGTTAAGTATTATGAATGTTTTATTGCTTTCAATCTTTCAGGCATGAAATTAGATTAGATTACATGGTGAATGTTTAATTGGTGAATTAAAGTATAAGTTCTATTGGTTCCTAATTCACCCCTCTATCTTGGTCACCTAGTCTATACCACATTTCCAACATAAAATTTTAGGAGAAGAACAAATTGTTAAAAATACAACTAAAAGGTTCTCCATCCACTAGTGCATCCATGATGATATTTGAAATAAATTTTTGGATAGATGGTGGATGATCTTTGATGCCCCTCCCTACAATAATCATGAGGTTCCAATATATTTCTTAAGGAAATTGTATTATTAGTTTTTCCTTAGGGAGATCCCCAATTGTTTTGACATGTTAGATTCTTAGGGTAGAGGGACAAGGTTATTGTTTTAGAGGTTGGAGGAACATTGTGACCCTAATGCAATTAGGGCACCCATTGTCAAGCCATAGGGTGAGCATGTCATTATTCCTTCAGTTGTGAAGGAACATGTAGAGACTAGTACTCTAGGGGCTATCAATATTTTGACACAAACCCTCATTGATTGTGCCAGTCCATTAGTTAAGGAAGATCCTTCTTTGCATCATCGTCACATGTGCACATCACGTGGATCCTTATGCACGTTTGGCAGTCATGTTGGAGACACTATGGGTAATGGGCTAGTCATTGATGACTTCCTGAGTGAGATATTTGGCATTAACACATAGGTAAATTACAGTTATAATAAACAAATTTTATCACATTTTGTATGTACAATCAATGACTAATAAATTAGCATCTCTTGACATTGCTTAAAATTCAGGGTAAGAGTGTTGATGACCCTAGTACAAATTCTCTAGACCTATTTTATGTCTTGTTGATGAGTCAACGGTTATGTATCGATTTAATCATTTCAATTAACATATATATTTATTAAGTAATCATATGAAGGATTAAAAAGGAAATTAACTATGTGCATTAGTTCTCTACTGAACCATCAATATTCATAAGGGACTCTAAGCCTAGACATGATACAAGGTTTGTAGAGGTACATTTGTTTCATGTTAATTTAATTCATTTGATTATATTATATTCTATAAAAAATATGTAAATTGTATTATATGATTTTTAGTTATTGACGTCGGAGACTCCTCATCTTTGCTAGTCCATTGATCATGGAGTTGCTATTGTGATGGATAGTTTAGAGCCATTGACTAAGGTATGAAAGATTTTTCATAGTTTTAGTTGCTATTTATAATAGTTTTTGATTAGATAAATAAGTTTTATAGGGATCATGAAACCCAAGTTAAAACAATATAAAAGGCTGAAAATTAGCAATTAAAGCCCACCCAAAGGACAATAACCAAACAAAAGGCCAATGCTATAGATCACCAAAAAAAATGTGACCATTGTGGCAACACATCAGCCACCAACAAAAGTTTTGACTGGGATCCTAAAACCCAATGAAGAAAAGGGAAAAAGGTCCCCAACCATGATATACAACAAAGAACAATAGGCCAAAAGCTAGGGGACAAAACAAAGAACAACAGGTCAAAAAAACTAGTTAGGCTTTGCCTATAGATCCCTTCTTTTGAGAATGTAATTCCATATCAAAAGAGGTAGTGGAGGGCTTGATCTTTTTTTATTTTAGTATGGTCCATCCATCCTCCACCAAACTAGCAGCCTTTTTCCACCATAAATCAGCAAAACTAGAGCCAAACCCAGAAATCCGTGAGACCAGGGAAGAGACTACAACTGGAATTTATAATAGTTAGTATCAAAATTTTAAATGGTATTTATAAGTATGATTGAGTGATTATATTTATTGAATTTTTGTAGGGACCTATTACTCTTGATCATCTATGGGCCTTTGAGGTGGATGTACAAAGTGACGATTTGATGGTGGTAAGGAAATAATTAATTTTGTGTGTACATATATTTGATTTCAATGTATAATAATTATTGATTCATATATACTTTGTATATACTCAAATTAGAGAGGAGGTTAAACAAGAGACTGAGTGAGCATGTGAGAAATGTCCCATCATCCTCATCATCTCCCTCTACACAATCACCAAAGACCTCTAGAGATTTGTTTCCTTCCACTTGTGGGAAGGAGAAGATATAGGGATGGACACATGTATAGGAATTAGTAGACATATATCTTGGATTTTATGTTATTAGGTCCATATTCAAAATACTTTTTTTTTAATGAATAGTCCTTTTCTATTGATAAATAATATACTTAGTTATAATTCACAAAAAAGGGATCGAGGGATACAAGATTAACCCATGAAAGTTCACACGGCCATAGCCAAAATCAATAACTATTCATCAAAAAAAACTTATAAGAAACAACCCTCAAGATGAAAAAGTAGTGCCAACTAAGGGGGGTGGTTCATCCTGATCATGAAATCTCTAGTCATCCCTAGGATTGGTAGGTAGGCTAAGAATAGTTCACCCATCAGTAGGATCATTGGGGGTCTAGTCTTCATCTTTGGTATCAATCCATGGAGGTGAAATAGCCAACTCTAGGCGAAAGGGCCATTTATTGGAAACAACATGCTAAGCACCAAGAAGGGGAGCCATTAGGCCTAGGGACCAACCTATGCCACCATGTGGTGGGGAAGCCAAGTGGCAATGCCAACCACCATCACACCACTGGGAGAGCGGTGGCAGGAAGCCTACAAGCATGGTGTGTGCAAGTAGTGGCCATAAGAGATGTGCCCCTAGTGGAGGTCTAATGGGGACATAACCCACACATAGAATGGACACAACAGGAAAAGGGAAATTGTATTAACTGTAAAAATAAGCTAGTACATTCAGTACAGAGAAAATAGACTTCAAAACATGCCCTAAGGGCTTACAATAGCACAAAACTAGAGATAATTTCTCCCTTTGGTACCTCCTCTCAATTTCCACTCTGAACTACCTTTTATAATGCCAAAAATATCCTTAAATAGACCCCAGAGGGTTAAGGACTAGGAATAAATTCTAGAAAGTGCTAGTAGGCATCCATCGACCAAGTAGAAGGCTCCAGAAGTTGCATTAGAAGTCGACGCAAATCTAGAAGAATCCAGAAATAGTAATCAAACTTTCAAGAGGCATAACTTTTGAACCGTAGCTCCGATTGACGAACTGTTTACATTTTCAGAAAGCTCTCAAAGCGCTCTATAGACCTATAGATGAGATCCACTTGGTCCCCATTTTTTTTTCCCTTTTTAAGGTCATTTAATGCCCCTAATCTAACTTTGAAGCATTCTTAGGAGGTCTCCAAAACCCAAAAAACTGCAATAACTTTCAAACTGTGGGGCCTTTTGACCTGATTCTTTTTTTGGAATGCTCTAAATTACAATTACATTCATTTGGCCAATTTACACCTCCTAGTTCACCAAACTGATGGCTCAATTACATACTCCTATTTTTTGGCATTTACACATATCCCAAGGTGTTCAAATACTCTATCCTAGAACACTGATAGTGGAACTGTGAGAGTTGGAACCTTTATTTGACCCAAATGGGTATCCAAAAATGAAAACACATGAAATAGAAACTAAGTATAAGTACATTTTTTTGGGTGACACAAGATTTCCCTCATACCTCTGGATGCTCCTGCATCAAGGTCCTTGGGTGGAGTAGTATCAACTGAGACATTAGGAGGCACTCTGGAAACTATACAGGGAGCATTACCCCAATGATTGAGTAGCTCCTAGAGGTGGGCCGCCTCTGGAGCAATGTTTTTGGCTTGTACTTGAATCTACATCATTACATTATTACAAAATGCATGCTTTAGTGTATACAACAACATTTATGGGAAGAAAACTATGAGTGAAAATAACAACATTCCTATCTTTCCACAAAGTAAATAGAGTCTCCATCCTGAAGGTATGCTAGATTTTGGTAAACTTTTTAGGAAACCTAGAGGAGTCACCCAAAATAACCACATGCCCAAAAAAGGTTTAAGAAAATCATGAATCTAGTACCAATAGTGTTGATCATGTCTACAGAACCAAAAAAAATGTAAAAAAGTCTCTAGCTGCCCACAAAATGGATACTGGGGACTTGGAACCCCAATATGGTTGAGTCGAGGCCCAAGGAGAAGACCTTGAAAAACTAAGCACCAAGAAAAGTGAGCAATCTCAGGCTCCGTAATGGCACTCCAAATAGTGTTGAAAGGCTTTCTCCACTAAGAAAGAGAAGACTACAAATGCCAGTATCGGTTAAGGGTAATCACCATCGAAAAATTGGGAGAAAGCCATAGATACCCTAACCTTGGCTTGTAGCTTGTGAAGGGAGTAGCAAGATACTAGTTCCAAGCCATCCACCAAGGTCAAATAAATTGAATACCCACCTTGAGAATTAAATGATCTAGAATTGTAGAAAGAAACAAATCAAAAGTCTTTCAATCTAAATAGGAAAGATAGAATTAGACTTGCATATCTTCCTAGGATCTGTGACTCATAGAGACCTTGGAAAATAGGTCCTTAGGCATCTTGATGCCATGTTTAAAAAAATGCAGAGCACTAGCACCTTGAGTCTTGGCTAGAGGGACACCCTAGATGGCAAGTAGTGGAGACCACCAAATGTTTCGTTGATTCAAAGAGAGCCTATCACAGAACCCATCACCAAATCAGCAAAGTCAAGGCTTTACAATTTTCTAAGATTTCTAGATGCTCTTGATAACAAAAGAGCCCTGTATGTACAAAGTTTCCTACATGATAAGAAGGGTTTGAAAGCCAATCCCCTTCCATGTAGGCCTATTAATAGGAAACCTAGAAGAAATGTAATACATAACCAAAACTTTCCAAGCTTCATCTATAATAAGGGCATGTATAATCCATTTATCACAAAGAGAAAGCCCTTGCTTCTATGTGGAAAGAAGGCCAAGGCCTCTAGACTCTTTGGGGAGACAACAAAAATCCCAAGCCACTCTATGAAAGCCATGGTTTTTAGAACTAGAAGCCCAAAGAAATTCATGTAGCAATCACACTAATTTTAAATAAGAGGCTTTGGAAGGAGCCCAACAAGAAGAATAATAAACATGTGTAGCCTCCAGGATCTTTGAGAAAATCTAAAATTTCCCCACAAGAGAAAGGTGTTTAGTAATCCAATATTCAACCTTCTTTTCAATCTTGATGAGCACAGTGCTCCACAAATCATCCATCAAAGCTTCAAGGGAAAATGGGATTCCTAGAAAGTGAAAGATCTCCCTGTGTGTGACCCATTTCCATTCAAACTAGTCAAGCCATGGCAGAGCTGGAAGAAAAGATTGCTAATAATAGAGTGTTTTGTGTTATTGAATAGTAGAGCTAGAGGCTTCGCAAAAGGTATTCAAGCATTAGTGATGCTTTCCTCATCCTCCAAATGAGTGAGAAAGGAATCATCAGTAAAGTGCTCATTTACCAACTGGGAGGAAGAATCTGACAAGGAAATTCCATGAACCAAAATTGAAGAAATAGAGTGGGATAACAAGTAACCAAATTCTTTAGTAGTAAGAAAATATAAAGCCAGAACCAGAGGGCAACCCTACCAAATGGAGCAAAAGAGCCCAAAGGCTTTAGATTGAGAGCTATTGATAGTAATACAAGCATTAGTAGCTCCAAATAGTATATGTATAGAATGAAGAAAATTGGGGCTAAAACTAAGAGCTTGAAGCATAGCCAAGATGAAAGATGATTTGATCTAGTCATAAGTTTTAGCAAAATTAATTTTCAAAAACACAGATAGCTGATTCGATTTTTGAGCCCACTCCATGCCTTCCTAGACAGTAATGATGTTGTCAAGAATATACTTAGACTTAATAAAGCCAGTTTACTCTGGCCACACAATTAAAGGTAGTAGATGGTAGATTTTAAGAGAAATTTCCTTAGAAATAATCTTATAAGACACATTAAGCAAAGTAATGGATCACCAATTATAGATTTCCTCAGGATCTCTAGCTTTAGGTATGAATTTGATGTTTTGATGAATAACTCCTAGACTCTTAGAATGATAGGCTTCAAGATTAACTTTGTGTAGGTCTAGGCCAATAAACTCCCAAAGGTGTTTGTAAAATTCACAAGAAAAACCATCACACCCAGGGGATTTTTCATTAGCCATGGAAAGGACCACCTCCTTGAGGTCTCATATTGTGAGAAGTTGCTCACAAAAAGCATGTTGCTTGACCGCTAGGCAGTTTGGAGTAATAGTAATACACTTTCTAAGGACTTCTTACCAAGAAATTGAATTTACCTACAAAGTAAACACATTTTTGTAGTGGTGAACAAAAGCTTGCAAGATGTCAAGAAGATTGGAGAGAATAGTTTTACCTTGTTTGATATTTTTAATCCCAAAATTGGTATGACAAGCTCTAAGAGCCTATAAGAATTCTTTAGAATCCTTATCACTAACCTCCAAACAATGGAGGTGAGCTTTGATTTGGGCCCCTCGAATAGCATAATTCTCTGCAACCTATTTTTCATGATGAAGCTTGGCAACCTAGATTTTCAAATCAACATCAAAAGGGTTAAGGGTGAGAGCTTCAAAATATTTTTTAAGAGCCGTGGTAGTGGATTCATAATAATATCATCTAAAAACCACCAACTATCACCCATAGATGCACACAAATCTAGCTATTCTAGTAACAACATCATTCCCCCACTAAATCAAACCTATCTAAGAATGTGGAAATGCCTCCAAATTCTATACATGTAGGATATGAGCAATAGTGGAAGCATGCATCAGCACTGACGTATTGAGTAAAAAACGAGTATTGACAATACGCTAGAAAGTTGTATGCCAAGAAATGGAAAAATAAATGGGATAGTGGTCTAATAATGTCACATCTGGAAAAGGAATGAAAAGTAGACCTCGATCCTCAAAAAAGGAGAAAAAAGATTGTGTAGTAATCATACATGATCAAGATGTTTTAAAATGTTTTCAGAGCTAGCTCAAAAGTTGGACTAAGTGTGCTAGACCCCACTATGTTGGTGGCAATTAGTATTGGGATCATAAAAGCCCAATTTATTATGTGTGTAGTACCAAGCTTCCCTTTCCCCAACTATCCAATGAAAAGGGAAAATGTCATCTTTGTCAAGGACCAACTCAACCATATTAAAGTCACCACACATAACCCAAGTAGCTAGAGGCAAGCTTTTAGCCATCCAGCCCCACAATTGAGATCTTTCCACAACATCATTGGAAACATAAATATTAACTACTCCAAAGGAATGATTTTTGATAGAAAGAAAAAAGCCAAATTATTTTGTGCATGGGGTTAGAACCATGTGAAATAATAGTAGAATGAAGATAAGGTGACAAAAGAGTAGCTACACCACCTCTACTAGTTTCATGCTAAGAGGAAAACATAATGTCATCTAACCAAATGATGTGACATGTAGAGGAAAGAATACATTCAAAAAAATTAACCTCTTGCATATAGAGAAAATCTAAATTACCAAGTCTATGATGGGTATCCTTGATATAGTACTTTCTAGAGAGGTCTGTAAGACCTCACCCATTCCATGATAAAAAATTCATGAAAAATATTCCATATCTTCCTCATCCTTGATAGAGGAATAACTATTTTGTAGGAAAGTGGAAACTTAGTTAAAGCTAGAAGGAAACTCCTCTAGATTGATAGTTTTTCACCATATCTGGGAGGACTGTGATAATGCCACATATTCTAAGTCATAGTGGAGGAGGAAGAAAAAGGAGTTTGAATCACAATAGAAGTGGTAGCCCTTGTGGCCACCTCCCCTATGAACTACCAAGGTTTGAAACCTTAGAAACACTAGGGTTTCATTTTAGAAAAATTGGTGATGAACCCACAATGGTTGGGGTTTGTTCTCCTATTGAAATAGGAGGAACCAAAATGATAGTTTTATATGACTATTTAGGAGCTGAGGGAGTTTTACTATTGTTCCCAATAATAGTCCATTTCTCTTTTTGTTTCCCTTCTATAGATTTGATAATGGCATGCTTAGGTAGGGATTTAAACCAGGGCATAGCCAAAGGGAAATCCCTAATCTTGTGTTCTATTGAATGACACCTTTAAAGGGGTTGGGCAGGTTCAAATAGAGAACCTTCTAAGAGAAGGTTTGAGAAGCAATCTATATTTCCAAAGAATCTTTTAGATCCTTGGAGAGATCAACCTCAATGCACACACATTTTTGAGGTCAAGCATTGAATAAAATTCATGTTCCTTTGTAATAACTTTTCCAAGAGTATTGGCAATAGACTCAATGAAAGTCCAACTCAGCAAGGGTAAACCCAGGAACTCAACACACATAAGAACCCTAAACTTTTTATCATCAGAGACAATGAAGTCTCTTGGATATCTTCGAAGAACAAGTAGGGAGGAATGCACAGACAAAGGGCCATTGTTAAAAACCACATCTTCTTGAGACGGGTTGGCAAAATGAAATTAAAAAAAACTATTGGTAAGGTTTTGCATAGCATCAAGGCAGACTCCATGAGGATTCCAACTCTTGTTAACCTATTCTCAGAGCATAGCTTCAAGAGGAGTCCTACCCACAAAATACCCTATCAAGTATGTTGTTCTACCCAATCAAAAGCAACATCAAATTCTTGCAAAGGATAATATTAGAATTATGTTGTGAAAGACCTTTGGGATGAATTTGCAAGGATGTTTATTCAATGGAGGTGTCATGGCTTTATGAAGCAGCAATGTGAACACCGATACCAACAATTGGGTCACTACTAGCTAGGGCCATTGTAAACTAGCTTAAAAAATCCCACACTAAATGCAGTTTGATAGGTGGAAAATACAAAAAGTGAGCTCAAACAGAGAGTTGTATGTAGGGAAACTCAAATAACTCATGAAACCCTAGCAGAGTGAAAAAATAACTAGCTTCCTAACAACACACATTTGATGTATACATGACATTATATATTTGATGTATGACATATATTTCATGCATGACATTATAAAACTTACAACTTTGATGCATCAAATTTGTTCATGTATGACATTATTGGTTATCATAATATATATCTTGTTTTTCTTATTTATTTTTTAAGTATTTCATGTATTTCATTTTAATGTAATTTCTATCCAAAATAAGGGTAGGAATCATTATACTAAGCTTTGATAGTATCTTTTGGCATGTGAATAAGGCTATGGTATTAATTTGTATTTAGCTTATACAAGTTATGAGTACTTTTAATTATGAGTAACTTATTTGGAGTTTTCGTTTGGATGAAAACAATGAAACTTGAATTCTTATTACCATTATACAATTAACATTAAAATTTGAATCTTGAGTTGGCTGCATTATGTAAATTTCTAAGCTTGAGTCTTAGTGTCATCATACACATGTCAAGAGTTTATATATGCTTTATTTTCACAACACGAGAAGACTTGAAATAAAGTTTTTAATTTATTCATAAAATTTGATATCAATATTGCTTTATTATCCATCTCTTTGAGAGCTTCATTCATGGAAGCACATTATATATGCTTTTCTTATAATTCACATAGATATAGTTGTTCCATATTTTTTTTGTATATATTTTATCAATCATTATCCACTATGTATTTACTACCTTATCTTTTTCATTCTTCCAAGTATCGACACACAATATTTAGTGACTCTTAGGGTCAATTCCGTCTAGCATGCCCAAGAATGTTCAAATGATCAATGGGGTGGGATGAGATTGAAACTAGTGTTTACCTAATTACTCAAAACTAATAGAGAAGAAAATTTGATCCCACAACAAAGGGTTAGAGAGATTCATTAATTGGCAACTTTGTACTGGCCAACACTACAAGTTTCAATATCAACCAATATGGGGCCACAATATCAAAATAAAATTTAATCTCCAAAAAGTGAGAGAGATTACTATAGGTATTGAAAACATGATCCTATAAAACTTGACATTGTATCCATACCTCACACAATCTTTGAGATATGCCTCATCAAAAATTGTTTCCCTATGGCATCTAGTGACCCTTAGAATCAATTTCTTCTAGATATGTCTGATAAAATTCAAGTGCTCAATAGGATGGGATGAGTTTGGGACTAGGGTTTACCCAACCATTTAGAGCTAATGAAGTAGATATTTTGATCCCACAAAGAAGGGTTAGAGAGATTCACTAGTCGAAAACTTTATATTGGCCAACACTAAAAGTTTCAAAATCACCTGAGGTGGGGCCACAAAATCAAAATGGAATTAAATCTCCAAAAGAGAGAGAGAGAGAGAGAGAGTAAAAAACATGATCCTATAGAACCTAACATTGCATCTATACCTCATACATGAGCTCCAAGATATGCCCCATTAAACATTTCTTCCATATGGCATTTAGTGATTTTCTCAGGGTCAATTCCATTCAATGTACTCAAGAACATTTGAGCGGTCAACATGATGGAACAATCTAGGGACTAGGGTTTATCTAGCTACTCAAAGCTAATAGAGAAGATAGTTTGATCCCATGATGAAGGGTTAGAGAGATTCACTAGTTAACAACTTTGTACTGACCAACACTACAAGTTTCAACATCACCCAAGATGGGACCACAAAATAAAAATAGAATAGAATCTCCAAAAAAGAGAGAGGTTATTGTAGATGTCAACAACATGATCTTATAGAACCTGACAATACATATATACCTCGCATGAGCTCTGAGATATGTCCCATCAAAGATTTCTTCTCTATGGCATTTAGTGACTCTTAGGGTGAATTTCAATCTCTACACCTAAGAATGTTTGGTGTTCTTGAGAATGTTCATTGTACCTAAGATTTCATATGTACTATTCATATGTTGACAAGTTAATAAAAGTTTACAAAGAACTACAAAATAAGCATTTACCATCCGAGGATGAAAAATTGTAAAGTTGTTGATTATCCCATATTTCACATAAAATGTTAGATATGAATTCCCTTAAAGATCTAGGTGGTAATGAAAGGTGACTCATTTGTTGCATTGTCTTCAATACCACCCAAGGTAATCATGATACATGATGTGTGTAGCTTCTAGATGTGTAAGATCAAAGAAGTAGGCGATTATGAAATGTGTGCAACATATGAGAAACTATGTAGTGAAGCAATTTTAAAGGGTGAGTTCAAAATTATTGAAAGGAAAGGATTAACTCATGCCCTAGAGTTCTCAAGGAATTTCAAAATTGAATGGATCAATATTGTGTTGAGAAGGATCCATGACATGAAGTTTTGTCTACACCATGGACTAGTTGAAATAACTAAGAAGATGATTCACAAGGTTACTAGCTATCCTACAATGGATGAGAAGAAGACCATGTAAAGATTGAACCATGAGGAAGTTGAAGAAAACACAAGTGTCGAGTGGAATGGATGAGGGTTTTCCATCACAAACATTTCTAATCCATTGATCAATTTATAGTGAGAGTTATCTCATACAAATTATATGAATCTAGCTGATTGAATATTGTGCCATGTATGGAAATGGATCAAAATTGGAAGATAGTCATGAGAGATCATGAATATGATCTTATCAAGTTGTAGAAGCTACAAACAGAAAAAAACTTAACAACTATTAGGTAGGCAAAGAATTCAATGTGTAAGTTCGGTTCACTTATCATGTGTATTTTCTTTTACATTTAGAAGTATTTTTCTAGTATTGGAAACAATGTTTGGGAATAAGGAAAACCTGTAATAAGAAAAATCAATGAGTATATAACTTAGGAGAGAATTTTGAGAATTCTATGGATACATATTTCAAGGAATTTAGACACAAAATGAGAATGAGGGTGAGGATACTGGAAGATCTGGTAATGAAACATTATAATGATGTATGTTTCTTGGTTGACACAAACAACACATATGTGTAGGTAGTTAAGCCATGGAAGGTATGCTTAACAATATTTGACTATGAGATTGATAGTGAAATTGTGAATGCAAACATTTTTGCATTATTAAAAGAAGACATTGATATTGATCTTGAACCTTTTGGGAAGTATGAAGAAGCTAAGGCTAGAATTACTACAGACATCAAGATAGCTTCCAAGGAAAAGAAAAGGAAGAAAATGATTGATGACCTAGAGGCAAAGCTAGGTACCCAAGGCAAGAGAAAAGAACCTTTTCATATAAGAAAAGGACTTGGAGAAGATTAAGAGGGTAGTGTGATGAGGAAGAGGAAGAAGGAGTTAATGGTAAAGCCATAGTAGTTTTCGCACCACCTAGAAAGTATAAGAACTAAAAAGAAACCTGTGGTGACACTCCTCTTTTCTCAACCACCTATCAAACCAAGGACCACAACAGTAGCTAGTACCAAGTAGACTATAAAACAAAGAGTAGTAGAGACTAATGAGCGTAGTGGATCAAAACCAAAGAGAATGAGATTGGTCAAAGTAAAACCCATGGGAAGAAAGAAATCTATTGATGAGGTATGTGAGGTGAATGATTATATAAGTGAATGCGTATTTTGACAAAGATTAAAATCCATGGCACCCAATTGTCATTGATCATGAGAAATATGCAAATTGAATACCTTACATGGAGTACAGAAGAAGAAATTTCTTGCAAGCTAGATGATAGAGGAAACTAGAGTCAACTATTAAGAAAATATAGTTAGCAAAAATATTCCTACAAGAAATATCTATTTTTAGCCAAATTGATTAACATTATTTACTATTGGGGAATAACATATCATCTCCTAATTAGTTGATTGGATATTATAGTTACTATAAATTGTCTTTCATAAATGAACCCTTGAAAAATGTCTAAAGCCATATCTAGAAAGTTGAGCTCATTCATTCATTGTTGATTAGTATTAAGTGGCTCTTGGAATAGAGGGCATAATTTAATGCAGCAATAAAAATTCACCTCTAGAAAATAAATATTATAAGGGATACCATACACTCCTTCCACCTATTGAGATCATTACATCAATAAAATTGGTAAACACATATTATTATAAGTGTCTTCTGTATGGGATAAGTATTGTCGCTTCAAAATTAACATTATCACATATAAGTTGATAGAGAGGGGATCCTTTAAATATTAAACAATCAATTTCCATTGTTATCAAAATAGAGCCTAAATATCCAAATTATGGCCAGTTTTGTGTCTTCCATTTGTAAGGTTGAAAATACAAGAACAAACAATAAGATATTATAAGACAACAATCCTTTAAGTAGAGACATAGACTAATCAAATATAAAATAATCATACATGATATATATGAGCATGTAACTAGATGTATTCTGATCATATAAAGCTTCTGAGGATTATAAATGGAATTGATTGAAAGAGATGATTCTATTCTAATATTAAGATATACCAAGTTGTAAAATCATTAAGGAGGATACTATAATTAATTACATCACAATTTAGAAGATGTTATAATTAGAAAACCCATAAGGACAATTACCGGAAACCTTGACTTTGTATACCAATGGTTGATGTGCAAGAATATATTAATAATGACATGCATAAAATTGACAAGTGATAAAAATAATAATAGTGTCATGATAATTTAAGACTAAAGTTGTGATCATTAATAAGGTTGCAATTATAGTAAGAAGAGTCTTATCAAAGATCATAAATGATCCACCTGAAAAGAGAGGTGAACAGGAAATATAAATATCATAATGGAAAATCTTACACTAGCACACTCAAGGCATCTATATTAGTGCACTAATGTATATCTAATAGAGTGAATAGTCTTGGTGATATTTCATAACCATGAAACTATCCTAATTTTGTGGGAAAACTCAAATTAGTAATAAATATTGATCAAAAGGACAAGATTTTATAAAAGATTTAATAAACATTACAAAGAGACTTAATAATTGTGCTAAGTATATTGCTTACTATTCTCAAAGTAAAGCTCCAATTTGGGTAGACTATGAACTTAAAGTGAATCTTTCAAGCTAATACTTTTAACTTCACTAATAAACTCATGTGGTCATCCAAAAATGTAAGAGTTGTAACTTTAAATATTGAGAGAGATAAAAAAATAAATATAAAAATAAAGTAAGCAATCTTTATAAACTTCTACCATCTCTTATTAATGAAAAAAAAAGTGGTTTTGGTAGATCTATTTATGATGGCGTCATTATAGCTCATGAAATTATGCATTCTTTACAAATATCCAAGAAATCTAGAATAATCATAAAATTGGATATTACTATAGCATATGATAAAGTAAATTGGTATTTTCTTTGCAAATGTCTTCAAGCTTATGGCTTTGCTAAACCATAGATCAACTTAATCTTTGAATGCATTTCCACCCCTAGATTCTTGGTTCTAGTAAATGGATCCCCATAAGGGTACTTTGCACCATCAAGAAGACTAAAGCAAGGGGATCCTTTATCCCTATTCTTGTTTATTCTTATGTATGAAGCCCTGGCTGGGTAGGGCATTCCAAACACATTGTGCTAACAATTTTCTTAATGGCCTCCAACCAACAAGGGAGAAGGATCCCACTACCCATCACCAATTTTTAGATGACACAATGTTGTATTGTGAAGCAAGCATCTTAGAAGCCAAAACCATAAAAAACTTTCTTAAAAATTCCATGGCAGTATTTGCTCAAGAGATCAACATTTCAAAATAATAAGTTTTTTTTTTAACACTACTCCTTTTGAAGTAAGCATTCAAAAAATCCTCAATATTAGAGATAACACATTTCCTTGTAAATACCTTGGGTTCTAGCTACAAATAGGGAGAAAAAAATAGCTAGTTGGGTTAATTTAATTAGTAAGATCAAGACAAGAATTCAATCATGGAAAGGTAAATGGCTTTATTTAGCGAGAAGACTCATTATGCTAAAATTAGTGTTAACGAGAATACCTATTTATCATCTCTTAATTATAATCTACATGTTTTGAATTGAAATTCCTTAATTAAAAATTTCAAGGAGTTCTTGTGGGAAGGATTTGATAACAAAAAGAAATTACCATTTTTGGCTTGGGATAAGGTCTGTAGGCCAAAGGATAATAGAGGTTTTGGGATAAGAAACATCAAATATCAAGCTATAGCCCTCGAGGATAAATTGGTATGGAGAAAGATAAAAATTCCTCATCTAAAATGGGATAGAATCATTTTAAAAAAGTATCTTGATCCATCAGAACAAAAAAATCTCATGATGGGATCGTGTATCTGGAATTTCATGCTCAAATACAAATCTATCATCTTAAAAATAATTATATGGAAAGTAGGAAATGGAGAGAACACAAGATTTTGGACTGATTCATTAGAAAGATTGCCTATTATTAATAAGTGAGGTAACTTTCTTTTACTTTGAGATGTTCTAGAAGAATATTGGTGCCCTTTCCTAAGAAACTATGTGGTCTTTGACAATTGTTCTCTAGAGAGTTGGCATTGCAAATCCCTCCATAGTATTAAGGCCCCATAGTTTGATAAGAATCCTATTTTTTCCTTCCTTAAAAATAGATCCTTAGCCTTAACGAATAGAGAAGATAAACTAATTTGAGATGTGTCCAAGTTAGGGAAATATACAGTATCTAAAGGGTACAATTATTTGATGAAATATATAAATCTCTCTAAAGTGAATCTTCTTCATATCTTAAGTTTGGATACTCTGTGCCTCCCTAATCTAGGAACCTTCTCATGGATTTTCCTTCAAGAAAAATCCCAACTACCAATAAATTCAAAAGAATGGACCATGAAGACCTCCTTTACTATCCACTTTGTGAAAAGGAGGAGGAGCATCCCAACCACTTATTAGTCAACTATGACTGCACTAGCCAATGTGTTAGAAATCAACTCTACCTATTGTAATAATAGTAATATATCAAAAATTCAACCTTCTTGGGGAGGGGTCCATACACATTATTATAGTAATAATAATATAATAATGTGTATGGACCCCTCCCCCAGAGGGCTGGGTAAAATTCAACTTTGATGGAGCTTCCTGGGGGAATCCAAGTATTGTGGGTATAGGTTATTGTATTAGAGACCATAAGGATGATATCCTAATCAAAAGTTGTAAATTAATCAAATTTGCATCCAATAATGAGATAGAGCTTAAAGCCTTAGTGAGAGGCCTTTGGGTCTATTCAATATTCAAATCTCAAAACATTGAAATTGAAGGTGACTCAACCATAATCATTGATTCCCTACAAAAGGGTTCCATGCCTAACTAGAAACTAGAATCTTTACTAGCTAAAGAATTAGAGTTCCTTTCATATTTTAAGCATTTTACTATGAATCATATCTATAGAGAATGGAAAATTCTAGCTAATTAGTTGGAAAATGAAGGAGTTGATGGCTCAAATAGGACTAGTATTTCTTAAAGCCTTTGGTTAGAAGACCTTCTATGTAGGAATGACTTCATAAGTGATTTTTATATCCTATATTCTTGATAACAATAATATCGTGTTTTATTAGATGTTTCAAGGTTAAGTAGAATGTTTTAGAAAGTACCTTAATAGCTAACACTTGTTATGTCTAGACTTTAATTATATTCAACACTTTAGATATTTTTAGTAGCTTTTATTATGGACCTTTTGGGATTCACATTTTTATCCCTTCTTTCATTATTTTAGTCTTTTTATACCAATTTTAATTTTTTATGTACTTCTAGTGAAGGGTAATTTATTTCTTACACGAGGTGGGCAACACCTTCTATGCATGCATCAATTCAATCCTTGTGTGGATCTTAAATGTAATCATTTACTCGAGATAAGTGGTTAGTCAGGTAACATTTCTCTGTAACTATTTATTAAGGAATATTGGTCATTTTTTTTATCAAGTATTATGGATACCCCAAATAAACTTACTTCTCCTACAAGGCTCATGGCTTTCAATAAGCCCATTAAGGTTGAAAGCATCATGCAGTTTGTCCTTGTTAGGAATAAGGTTATTTGGTGAGTTGTTCTACAATGCTTAGGCACAATGTATATAAATTCTCCTAATAGGTTACATTCTAATGCAAACATAGTAGCCATGTTCATTGTAATAGTTCATCATTTTTATTTTGACAATGGTCTTATAGCTAATCTCTGTCATAAATCATTTGACAACCGCTTGCTAGTAGATCTCAACATTTTCCTTATAAACATTAGAGGAGATCTCACCATTTCTCTTGTAACTAACTATAATATGTTGTATATTAGGGTGAAACATAATCCTACTTACTTGATTATCTTTACTAAGGACTTGACAGGCTTCTAGAAAGATAGGGAATTCTATCAAAGAAACATTAGGTTTCTCCTCTACTTTTTCATTATCTTGGTTCCTGTGGATCTAGACTGGTTGGAGCACTACTTTGAAGAATGGATTCTACATGAGCGAGGCCTAAGAGCCACCATAGAAGACCTTTGAGAAGATTTCAGGAGCTAAATGCTTCTTTGGTTAATCTTTTTGTTCTCTCTTGGCCTAATTAAATTTCTCATGAAGGAACCATTTCGTAAAGCTTAAATTGTTACCTATATTGGGTTATGTTTAAAGCATTGTTATCCGACTCTTGTTTATATTTTTGAGACATTGGTTAGTAATATTGATTTTTAAATGGAGCCTACATTCATAAATAGTAAGTGTAGGTTTATGGAGGTATTAAAAATAACTCCATAGTCTAGTTAAGATGGACAACTATATATAATTTACAAACTTTTCTTTATATATTATGTGTGGACCAAATTGCTAGTTAGTTTTTGATTAATTTAGTGTTATGTTTGTTGTAGTTTGAATGGTTCTCATTGATTTTGTCTTCATATATCTTTATATTTCCTAATTAAAAGGATAGTTTCTATTTCAATTATTACAATGAATTATCAAAATATGTTACTACCATAAGCAGAAGTCTAGAATTTACATAATTTTTAAATATTGACTGTAAAATCAGTCTTGTTGATTCTTGGTAGTCAATGGCTTCTATGGATTGATTGGAGGTTGTTACGATTTTTCTTATTATATTTTGGAATATTTTTTGACTACTCAATCTCTCTCTCTTATTCCCAACAAGAGGATGGCTACTATGGGTAGCCATAGGTTAAGTTTCTTGTAATGAGTAATGTGTTTTAGTCTCCCTTGAAGCTCTAGTTTTCTTTGGGAAGTAAGTTTTAGAAGTGATTTCAAATAATTATTTTTAGCTCATGCATGAATTATTCTCTTTACATATTAATAGAATCACTTTAAGTTGGTTGACATACATCTAGCAATAAGAAAGTTACTATTATATGGAATATCTTTAAGCATTTTTATTAGTCACATCTAATTTGTGGATGTTTTATAGTTGGATCTTTTAGAGGAAATTTTTGGGCATACTTTTCTTAATGTTTTAATGTTTTCTAGTGGGGCCATGAATGGATCAATAATCTAGTCATCTTAGTTTGGGATGAAAGGGCCCTAGAAGTTCCTTGTGGCTATTCTTCTAAAGTTTTTCATTTGAATCTAGGATGTTGGATTTTAGCACCTCCATCACTGTCATCTTAAGTGATGATTATCTAAGGACTTTGTATTTTTGTGCTACTAATGATTCGATGAAAGGATTATTTTTTATATTGAAGTGTTTTTTTTTGTAGAGGAACATTTCATTTTATTACAATCTTGGCCTATCCTTCTCTAGGCTTCACAGAGGAATTCCACTTTTCTCTTTCTCTCAATCCATTATGTGTAATTATCAATTCTTGCTATTGATTTTAAAACCTTGTGTAATAGTTGGTGTTCCCCTAATCTATATTTGTAAAAGAGGGAGTCCTCTCTTCATGTCCCAAGTTGGGAAACTATATGGAATCCAAACTTTGGTCCCAGGCTATACCGCAGGTTTTTTTCACCATATTATTTTCCCCTACTACCTGTATTTAAATTGGGTTATGTAAAATTGTATTTATTTCTAAGAGTAATATAATGAGAATTTGCCTCTTATTAATTAAAAAAAAGATATTTGACAGTTCAAATATCAGTGATTAATCCAAAATTCATAAATAAGCATTCTACAAATAAAATCACAAAGTCAAACCACATGAGATGCATAAGGAAAACCAACCAAAGAGAAAATCAAACAAAATACACATAGACAAACTAATGAGTTTTCAAAAAAGGTAGAGAATTGGATATGGGTCTTCCTTGTAGGACAAGTATTTAGGTTATGACTTGGATTTGATCTGATCATTAACTTACCATTCTTACCATTGAGTTATTATGATAGGGCACACTCATCTTGGGAATTCAAGGAAGTTGATGCTTACTACTTGCAACCTACATAAAATATGAGCATGTACATATGCATATAGATCTAAGCTAAATAGAAAATGGTAGGGGTGAATACACCAAGTTGTGGTGCCAAAAAGATAATACACAACTAAAATTTTAAAAAATTAAAAGCACACACAAGCCAAAGTGCATACATGCTTTTTAAAAAACCTATATATGGGCTTCAAACTCACAGCCCATTCCATTTTTGCTTGTTTCTTTTTTTTGGTACCTTCTTTGCCAACAAAAATGCATATGTGTTTTGTAGAAGCTAAAGAATTTTCTCACTCTCCTCTTCAAAATGTCTCGTTTCACCGAAGATCAAGATCAAGATCATCAAGTATAATTTCTACTCTTGTTTTTGCAATGTTTTTTAGGTTTTAGCATTGTTTTGAATGTTTTTTTCATTTTTTCTACAAATTTGTTTATTTATATAAAATATGTTTGGTTTCTTATCAGGAAATATGAATAATAAACTACCAAATCCCTAGCCTAATCAACAAAATCAAAATGAAAACACTCCACAAGATCAAGATGAAACCCTCATGAGGAAGAGCAAGAACTTCTGCAACCTTAATCGATTGAAATACCTCCTCCTGGCACCCTAGAGAATATAATGAATGAAATAGAAAGAGGGGAAAATGAATTAGAAGAAATTTTTGGTAGGTTGAAAGCTTGTGGGAAAACTAATCATGTAGTGCTTGCCCTAGTTTGCATTTTGCTATTGTTGCCAAACTCTTTCTAAGTGAATTTTCTATTAATTAAGCCTAATTAAAAGATTTAATTAATGGTTTGATTTAATGGAAAATAAATATGATATTTTAATATTTATTTTATTTAATTAATTGAAAAATTGATTAAATAAAATAATTAAATTTGGAGATGAAAGTTATAAATTTAAATTTGGAACATAATAATATTTATTTATTTTAATAATAATATATTTATAGTTCATTTTTAAATAAATACTAAATAATATTATTTAAGCTAATAAGTATTTTATCAATAAAGTTTTGAAAAATAAATTTAAAAGTGGAAAAGAAATTAATTTATTAAAATTTCATGACCACATGATGAGTGCATTAGATTTAAAATTAATAAATTAATTTAAAAAGGATTCAAGTGAATATTAAATAAATTAATGTACATTATTTTAATATTTATTCACATAGGAGTATGCAAGCTCTTGGGAGTTGTCATGTTGACAACACATGAGTTTGCACTCTAATTATGCACGTGTTGTCTTCACTTAAGAGTTAGCACATTATTTGAGCACATAGTATCTACAACATTCTAGACACCTCATCATCTTTATCTTCTTATCATGGAAGTTATGTGCTTAGTTGTCATGCTCATCTCCTAGTTCTTTCTAGAAATATTCTAGATGCATCTTAGAGGCCTTTATATGCAAGCTCTCCTAGTGTATATGGACATCCTCATATGCTTCTACAAGCTCATATGCTTCGACATGCTTATATGCTTCTGCATACTTCTATATGCTTCTACATGTTTATAGTCACTTGGGGATCTAGTTTTTGGAGGAATTGTGAATGTTGGAGAAGGCAAGAATTTCTAGATAGGAGTAGGATCTAAGAGGAGGTGCATTCTTTATGGATTTTTGAGGCATAGCGAATTAACATCAGCGTCGAAGTAGGCACTCGCGATTATTTTGCATATTCTATTATGCTCTCTCTTGTCCTATCTTAATTGTGTTTGCTAAATGACTATTAGAATATATTTAGACTGTATGCTTAGTTTATAATCAATCTGCATTGTGTTCACAAGAGAGATTCATACCTTTTAAAATATGACATATTGATTACACAAAATAAAATTGTATCAAGATGGTACTTAGAAGTCTGTAGGTGGTTATTTTATATGCAAGTTACTTACTATTGTCTAGACTTTTTGAAAATAATAAAATTTAGGGTGTTCCTTCTTAGCATTGTGTCGACATATGTAATGTCATTAACAAACTATCCTCCTTCTTGACATCGAGCGTACTGGAAAACATAGAGGTCAAACGATTAAATCAGGCACACTATCAACACCAAAAAGTGATACTAATATTTTGTCACAATGTTGCTCTTCAAATTCTGGAAACTGGAAGTATTAATGGTCAATAATATCTAAAATTGACAAATAGAATAATAGAGAATTGAAAATAAGATGGCTACATATTAAGCCATGGATATATTTTATGCATCGAATGCTTTTAATGAAGTTTTATATGTAGGGAAGATCCAATTGATAAGAAGGTGATCTCTAATCAAGCATGTGTGAGTGAATGTTTGTCTCAAAATTAACTAGTCCCAGTGTGGGGGTTGTATATTCCAACTCCACTGTTGGATCGTATTAAGATTTGGGTATGTTTGAGAGAAGCTAAGTATGCTCATACTCAACAGAGTGATTGAGAAGTTTGTATCTTATTCAAAAGTTACACTTATTTTTGTATGGTTCTATCCAGAGACAACAAGGAGGCATATCTTTGGTGACTGGGTTAGGTAGTAATTAGTAGAAGAAGGCTATATTCCATTATAATATGGTCATGACATGTGGCTAGAGGGAAGCTATATCCCATTAAAATATGGTCACCAGTAGATGTGTGTGTGGCATTTGGGAATGGTTTTTGTGATGACAAATCAAGATGCAACAATCACCTAAGACATGAATTAACTCGTAGACTATTGTTTTCCTATCCATCACCATAAATGAGCAATGAGCATATAGATATATAGATTTTAATTGATCTCAAAAGTTTAGAGCACTATGATAGAATTTGAAATTGATTGTTGGGTATTATATGTCTACGAACACTATTCTTCAAACTTACTTCCACATTCCTTCCTGCAGAACACCTATAACCACACTAATTAGCTTTAGGTAGTCCTAATCAAGAACAATTATTCATAGTGGCTACAAAATAACAATACAAGTTAATTATCCTACTGTCTATCTTATTCAAACTTATTATTTGAAAGCATGTTCTATTGATATATGGGAATAATTGATGGAGAGCAACACAATTTATGTGTCAAATCATAATACTTATAATTAACCCTATGAATTTTTTTTAACCACAAGTGGTGACATTTTTCCATTGTGTATGTTCTAGATAAGATTGTCAAACTCGCCTTCCTAGCATGACTATTGTGTGGATGTAACTGCCATGTACAAATCTTCCTCCATTCTTGATTCTTTTGATAGCTCACCCTGTTGATATGAAGGTAGATGAAGGATGTAAAGATTGTTTAGATTTATAGTCAAACAAGTTAATGAGAACCTTATATTCTTTTTAATACTTGTATTAAAATAGTAGACTACTATAAATGTTATAGTTAGTTTGGTGGAATATACTTGATAAGGGTAATGCTCATCTTTATATAATATCTTTTAGGTTGGTTAAAATTGGGACATATGCTTTTCAATCATTGATTCTTAGTCAAAGATTTCTACTTCTATATCCAATAGAAATAGTGATGTTCCAAGTGATAGATTATTCAAGTTTTAAGTTTACTTAAAGTTTATATATAGAATTTAAATTTATAAAAGTTGTTTGTAATCAAAGGGTTACATTTTAATTAGGCAAAGCAGATATTTTCATGGATTAAATTGTTGGCAATTGTTAGAATAGATTTTAGAATTAGTTTACCAATTATTGTAAATGAACTTTTGAATTCATAATTATTTAATAAGTTTCCTTAATAAGACTTCTATAATTCTTTATTATTATTTCAATAATAATTGTTAATGAAGTTTTGTTATTGGTGTAGGTAGTAATACATCTAATATAGTCAATTTTTAATTGATAAAACTAAAAGGTAATTTTATTAATTATTTGTGACCAATAATTGTTGAGGTAGTAAGATAAGTATTTGGATTTTGATAAACATTAATTAATTTAATTAAATTTAGTTTAATTAAATTAATGATGAATATAGTTAAATGAAAATTGTAGAATTGTTCTAATATTGTTTGGGATTGGAATTATCTAATAAGTCAAATAGTAGTGATGCTTTTTATTTGAATATCTGGATGGGTTTAATTATTGGGGTGAACGAGGAATACTTTTACCTAGAATATACTTTGAAATGAAAATTGAAACATCTTACTTGGCATAACCATGTATTTTCATCTTGATTATCTTTGGAAATTGAATGGGGTAATTTTGTATTCTATTTGAGTAATTGAATGGGTTAAACCATATTGAGTTAGACGTACCACATTAAATTTGAAAGCTCACACTAAAGTGAAAATTGGAACTTTACTATAAATTGACATTGTGTGTTCAGAGCTAAACCCAAACATGAAACTTACATTGTGGTATGTATATTGTTTGTGTTTTTGGATTTTGGGGTTGACTAGATTTTTGACCAATCTTAGGTTGATACCAGAGGCTCGGGGGTTAGGTGTTTGCAATGTCATGCTGATGTTGATATTGATCTTCTTAAAACCCAACCATGGTAATGTGATTGTATGCTCTATGAGATGTTTGTATTTACTAATTGTTATTGCTTTCTAGTCTTCTTGTGTGAAGCTAAGGTGTATGTATTTGAGATACCTGAATTAACCATTTTTGAGTCATTGATCAATCATACTTGGATCACTTTCTAGTTACCTTGATAGGACTGAAGTGTTGATTTATTCTTGATGTTTTCATGTGGTGACATGTTTTGACTCAACCATTTTTTAGTCTTTGATCAGTATTATCTACTTTGAGATGCCTTTTTGGTTGCTTGTTGAGAATCGATGGATGTTGTGATTTATCATTGATAGGGATATTGAGATTTATTTTAGAATACTATACGGTTGCTTGATGAGGACCGGTGGATATTGTGATTATCATTGATACCTTCAGTTGCCAATAGAGAACTGTTGTGGTCATGATTATCAATGGATGCTTTTCAGTTGCTCATGGAGATTTGATGTTCTTATTGTGGATTATCTTTTGGTATTTTTCTAGTTGCTTGTATAGGAATGAGGTGATTTTGTGATTTGTGATTTCTTGAGCCTAGGGTAGGTTATCTACTTGTAGTGTCAAGAAGTGGCTTGCAATGGGGGTCTGGGCCCTAAGTGGCTACCATGGTAACTCATTGTAAGTTATTTAATAAGTAAAAAAAATTACACTAAATGGGGATTAAAATGAACCTAATAAGATAATTGTATGTTCTCACCCATGCCATGAGTGCTAGTACAGACTAGGATGGGAGTAGAGAGAATGCTTGGTTGCGACCTTGCATTTCGTAGTATGTCTTGTCAGTACAAGAGGATACTAATGGCTGCATAGGGATCACTAGGGGCTCGGGGTCTATTGAGAGACTACCAAGGTAACTCTATCATGATTCGTACGATGACACTTTCTTGCTTACATAGTATGTTTCCTATGTGTCTTGTGTGCCTCTAGGTATAGGTGTCGACCCTTTATGATGGAACCTTGAGTTAGTATACTTTTAGGATTCCTAGACTTAGAGAGTACTTATGTTATCTGATTTGTTATCTTGTGATATGTGATTTGATATCCTATTTGGGACTTGAGACTATCTCCTCAGCATAGTGGGAGTGGGCTATTTAGGTCCCACGCAGTCAAGTGGTAGTGTATTTTCACTCTTACCATTTGAGGTCCATCTAAGACACTGTGGTTGGAGCATTCTTGGTTGGTATTTATCTTCATTCTATTCTTGGATCTTATGATGTATGTTATTTACTAGTACATTTCTCTGTATTGATGATTAGCATGTGATAAATGATGTTATTTATTTACAAAATCATCTTATGCTTTATTTTGCATGATTAGATTTCTTATGTATATGTTGTAGCATGTTAGATTCTTTCTGCATTTAGGAGTGACATCCCTATTTACTATAATACCAATGATCTCTTTGGTGTCTTGGGATGTTACACGTGGGGAATGGCTAGGGCCCACAATGGTATAATGATGCTATTAATGGTTGGGAGGAACCGCACAGTTATATTAGACATGTTTTTATGATGGATGGTTATCTTTTACGATGGTTGTTATATCTTTATTGATGGATGGATGTATCATGTATGTTATTGGTTTCATTTACTTTATTGTACTTGTATCATTGATTCAATGAGGATGATGTATCTTTATTTTTACATATGTTTAATCTTTTAAGCTTTTCATACCCTATGACATGTACAATGGATGATTGAGTCTTTCAAATTTAATTGCCAAGAGGTATTCAAAAAAATGTATATTATGGACATTGGACTTTTAAATTATTCTTTCATATGGATGCAGTAGTTGTTAGACTTAGTTTTTATTATATTAAATGTGACTCAACATCTTGGGATCCTTAAGGAATGTAACCTGTTATGTATGCTTATGTATGAATGTATGTTATTGCTTCTACTACTATGTGTTTGATGTGGATGGTTTATCTTTCATGTTTAAAAAAAATGTTTGGAAAACTTTGTAAAAATTTAGGTTAATTCTTTTGGATCCCTTGGTGGGGCGTTAAAAATCATATGAGAGCACAATTGGCATCCTTCCTTAAGACCATTATGAGCCATGTAGCTTTTTTTAGTTGTTAGTTGGATATTTGGCATGTTAAGAGAGAAGAACAAAGAAGATATTATGCAAACAAATTATCCTATAAAGATGTAAGAAAAAAGGACATAGCAAAAGGTAACATATGTGCATTGTTTAAAAAGCCAAGAGAACAAGACACAATCAAACATATAACTAAAAGGTTCCCCTATTAGCATGAATGTTGATGATACTACATTGGGGGAGTATCCTGAGCATTGGAGAGTATTTACATGTTGCATTCATGACAATGTTTGTCATTGATGTCAATATAGCATGGTTTTTGTAAAGATTGGCCAAGTAGCAAGAAGAGATCTTGATGGTATAGACAATGATTTAATTTTTTGGTGATGTGTAGTCATGAAAATATTCCACATTGTGTCTTGATGATGTAGTCAAGTCCATAGAATCTAAGTCAAAGTTGTATGGAAGTTGTACCTTATCTATAGAGTGCAGTTTAGAGAAAAAGAATCGAGAAAGAAATTCCTTATGTTTGTTCATCGTCTTACATATGAGATGTAGTAAGAAGATGCATAGTCAAGAAATGATAGAGGATAGTTAGTTGATGCCATCAGTGAGTGCAGAAGACCTAGTACCACATGTATGAAGTTTTGCATAGACTGTGAGATGATTGTGTTATTGTAATTGTAATTAATTAATTATCTTATTATAATTAATTGGGAAAATCACAAGGCTGACTCAAGGAATTATTTTTAAAATATGGTATAAAGGAAAGATGTTTTCCTTATTTGTAAAGTGTATGTGATTTTGGTATGAAGTACAAAGTGTGGAAAAGGGGCAAAGTGTTTGAGGAATGGGATTTGAGGGATTATTGGATGTGATATTTATAATCTGGTTATAATATCATAAGGAGAAGAAGTTTGGTTGATAGGAAAGAGAAAGAGGAAGGAAAAAATACAGTACAATTCTATTATTCTTCAAGGAATAATAGAAAGATAATTTGGATAGTGGGTTCATTGGCCTTATCCTTGAAGTTGTTTGGGCAATGGGTCTAGCTATCTCCCAAAACTCCTAACAAGGTTGGAATCTCCTAACAGGGATTCAAAGTCTCCTAATAGGGACTCATATGCACTAAATGTTTCCATAAACTCCTAACAGGATCCATCATCTAACAAGGAATGTTTATATTAGTACATCATCTTGTGGGTACCATCCCCACTGGGGTTTTCTCTTTGATCAAGGGTTTCCCTAGTTAACATATGTGGTGTTATTGTGTATGAGTATCTTGTTGTGGTTTTAGTTTATATTTCTCATATGGTTAAGTTTTTTTAAGGATGATAATTGTGATAATAGTTGGATAATTGATTCACGCCCCCCCCACCCCCCCCCCCCTCCCTCGAGTTTTATCAAAGGACTATATATTCTGACAATTGGTATCAAAGCTTCAAGTCTTAAAGGATAAGCTTAATAGCTTGGGGAGATTGATGGTGAATATATTCAAAAAGCATAGTCCTAGATTTGATGGGGCCAACTATGATAATTGGAAGGAGAAGATGAAGACTCATCTTTTGTGCATGGGTCCAAGATATTGGATCTTGACAAATAGTAAGAAGACTATCATTGAGGAAGAAAAGATAGAAGGATGCAATGAAGATGAGAGAGATCTATTCATGTGTAACATGAGAGCAAGAGAAGCTCTAATATCAGCTCTTCTAGAGAATGAATACAAATAGATAAAATCACTTGATACATCTTATACAATTTGGAAAGCATTAGAATCCACTTTTGAAGTTGATAAACATGCAAAGAGAATGGGATTTATGAATTGGATATGTGCATTTCAAGATGCTAAAATGATGGAAGATTAATCTATAAGAAGTTATATTGGAAGAATATCAAAAATTGTTGCAAGAATGTAGTCTCATGGTGGAACTATTGGAGAAGATGAAGTAATATGGAAGATCTTGAAAAGTTTGACATCGCCATTTAAACAAGTAGCTCATATGATTCATGTAGTAATGCCCCACACTAAAGATTACACAAAGGAGACACTGCTTAGAAGATTAGAATCTATAGAAGTAGATCTAAGGAAATTTGGAGATCTAGCTAGAGTGGATACAACTTTTACTGTCCTTAACATTTGACCTAATTTGACAAGGAGTGCAAACACATGTGGAGATTTTGCTGGTAGTAGAAGATCTAATGAAGATAAGAAGATTGAGGAAGGTATAGCCCTTACTGTGAGAAGAGAAAAAGATGGTCAGAAAATCTTTAAATGTTGGACTTGGGATAAATTTGGTCATTATACATCTAGATGTCCTAAAAGAGAGAAAAAGTATAAGGGAAAGTTTTAGCGTAGAAGAGATAGAGATATAAATTGTTTGTATGCAAATGAAGATGAAGAATATCATGAAAAATGTCAAAGTGAAAGTGATGATGAATTGTGATGTGTGGCTATTAAGGAACATGGTCTTGATAGAGAAATTAGAGAAGAAAGAGCTTTGATTTCCCAAGTGGAAAAGAAATTTGATTGGATAATTGATAGTGGTTGTTCACATCACATGACTAGTGATATGAATAAGCATGTTAAGTTCAAGAATCATGATGGAAGTATTGTTAGAGTTGGTAAAAATGCAACCTATCATGTAATAAGAATTGGATCCATTACTCGTGATGATAAAAATAACACTGACTATATTTATTTTATTGATGAATTGAAGCATTACTTGTTGAGTGTTGGACAGTTGGTGGACAATTTATTTTAGTTGAATCGTACTAAAATGACATGTTTGGTAGCTAAATTAGATAGTAGTTGGTTGTGGCATAGAAGATTTTGTCACATAAAATTTGACAATATTGTACAGGTTAGTATCACTTTTATAGTCAAAGACTTTCCTAAGATTACAAAGCCTACTAATTTTGTGTGTAAAGAATGAATTTTGGCTAAATAGAGGAAATTATCATTTCCTAGCAAGAAGTTCACTACCATAAAGAAGCTAGAGATCATTCACACAGATATGAGTGGTCCCTCAAGAACAAGAGGATTCTATGTTAAAAGGTATTTTATTATTTTTGTTGATGATTTCACTAGAATGTTGTGGGTAGCATTTCTCAAAGAGAAATTTGAAGCTTTTGAGAAGTTTAAGATATTTAAGAATTAAGTTGGGAATGAATCTGGTGTTAAGATAAAGTGTTTGAGATTTGATAGAGGAGGAGAATTCACCTCTAGAGAATTTAACATATTTTGTGAAGAAAATGGAATCAAAAGGCAACCATCTTCTCCTAGAACACTTAAGAAAAATGAGATTGTTGAAAGAAGAAATAAGTCTTTAGCAAAAGGAGCAAGAGCAACATTGTTTGAAAATGATGTTTCTAAGATATTTTGAAGAGAAGTAGTCAATACAATAGTATACACTTTGAACAAAGTACATATCAGAAAAGGTATGAAAAAGACACCTTATGAACTATGGTTTGGTCATTCACCATTAGTTAAGTAGTTCAAAATGCTTGGTAGTAAATATTACATTAAAAGAGATGATGATAGTGGTAAGTTTGATCCAAGAAGTGATGAAGGTATGTTTCTTGGTTATTTATTGAAAAGCAAGGCATACATATGTTTTAACTATAGAAGTAAGACAGTAGTTGAATGCAGAAATGTAAGGATTGATGAAAAGTTTAGAACTAAGGAAAAGATGCTAGATTATAATTCAGATGAAGAAGAAGATAATTCTAGAATTGTTAGACATAATGCTAAAGTTTTCTTTGAGACTAACAATGATTTGTAGAATGATGTGTTAATTGTTGAGAAAAGAGGATAGAAAAGATCTGAACCTAGAGATGAGATAAGAGTTGAGATGTCAACTCCCATTTTGAACTAGAATTTGAAAAAGAATCACCCTACTAAGAAAATAATTGGAAGCAAAGACAAAGGTGTAATGACAAGGAACAGAGTAAATGAGGAGATATGTTTGATATCTCAAGTTCAACCTAAGAGAGCATATGAAGCATGTAAAGATGATCATTGGATTCAAGCAATAAAGGTATAATTAGATTAGATTGTGAAGAATGATGCATTGAAGTTAGGTCCTAGACCTAAAGATAAGAATGTGATAGGAACCAAATGCGTATTCAAAAACAAGATGAATGAGCAAGGCAAAGTTGTGAGAAACAAGGCTAGACTTGTATGCAAGGGTTAGTCATAGCAAGAAGACATAGACTATGAGAAGACATATGCACTTTTAGTCAGAATGGAAGTAGTAAGTATGTTCCTAGCTTATGTAGCAAATAATAAGTTCAAGGTTTATCAAATCAATGTTAAATCAACCTTTTAGAATGGAGAACTTGAAGAAGAGGTATTTATTGAGTAGCTTGAAGGTTTTCCTTTATCAAAAGATAAAGACATGGTATGCAAATTAAAGAAAGCTCTATATGGTCTGAAGCAAGCACCTATAACCTAGTGTGCAAGGTTGGATTTGCTAAAGGTATGAAAAATAGTAACTTATATTTGAAAGAAGTTGAGAATGGTTTGCTGATTATTGTAATATTTGTTGATGAAATCATTTTTGGAGGTAATGATGAAGAAAGTGATAAGTTTTCTGAAGAGATGAAGAATGAGTTTGAAATGAGCATGATACGAGAAATAAAGTTCTTCCTAGGATTATAGATTGTGCAAAATATTGATGGTATTTTCATTTCATTATCTAAGTACTTGAATGATTTGTTGAAATGGTTTGGTTTGGAAAGTTCTAAACCTATTGGTACACCTACGATAATTGGTCACATGTTATACAGTAAAGATGAGACACCTATAGTAGAGCAAAAGAAGTACAGATCCATGATTGGAGGCTTTTCATATCTAACTCACACCAGACTAGATATAGAAAATGTAGTTACGATTGTAGCTATATTTCAAGTTGATCCTAAGGAGTATCATTATGTAGTAGTAAAGAGAATATTTAGATATTTAAAAGGGACATCTAACTATGGAATTTGGTATGAAAGATCAAGTGATTTCACTCTATGTGCATATACTAATGTGGATTGGTGGGCAACATGGATGATAGAAAAAGAACCTGTGTTGGAGCATCCTTTCTTGGAGGAAGATTGGTTTCTTGGTTAAGTAAGAAGCAAGATTATATTTCAAAGAGTGCTACTAAAGTAGAGTATGTTGCATCAACAAATAATTATAATCAAGTAATGTGGATGAAGTAAATATTGAAAGATATTAGAATTGAGTTTGAAGAACCTATTTTCATTTTTCGTGATAGCACAAGCATAGTAAGTATGTCTAAGAATATTGTGTTGCATTCTAAGACTAAGCACATATCTATTATGTATCATGTCCTAGGAGAGAAAGTAACAAAAAGGGGTTCATATTGGAGTATGTGAGTACTAAAGATTAGATTGCAGATATTTTTACAAAGCCTTTTCCTAAAGATACATTCAGGTTTCCATAATAGATCAAGATAATCATACTCATATTCTACTAACAAGGGTGCTATATCCAATTTTAAGGACCATCTATTCTATTATGAAAATACATTTGAATTGTCTACCTAGGGACGTGGGACTTGAAATGGATTAGTACAGTATGTGCACTAAGTTCCTATGATTCTTAACACCTATGTTGTAGGAAAGTAAAATGCATGAAAGGAATCTATACTACTGATACAGAATAGTAAACACACTTAGACTATCAATGGGGAGCTATAGAAACTATAGAAAAGTGAATTCTAAACTAGCTAACAGTTCAAATATCCGCTATGATAGTTTTCCACATGTGTTGTAGGGACTCTCATAGTAACTATGTTTTAGGACTAATACAATAAATCTATCTTAAATAGAAAATTACAAGAAACGAAACTACTCTACCTAAATCTATTCCACTTCCCAAGTGGGCCCCATTAGTTAGCTTTAGCTAACTTAAGAACACAATAGTAATCCAAAATCACTCTCTCATTAGAATTTCTCTTTTTGTTACATGTCTAAGAAAATTTTAGAGAATAGAGAAAAACTTCAAAATTTTTGAATCTCTTTACTAACTTTAACATTCCATATATATAGAAGATTGGAACTTATTACAAGACATAACATAAAACTCATAAGAAAACATCATTAGTAGAAAAAGAGTGGGATATCAACCATGACTCTTAAAATATTGATTGAATAATAGAATAATGGTCAGTAGATAGGGTAAGAAGTCATTTTTAAAAAAATAACTCCTTCTGCATACATGGCTTATTACCCAACATTGACTTGTGTTTCATGCATTGACCAGTCTCCATTACTCCTTATTTAACACATTGTTTGCCACTCTTCATGCCACTTCCACATTTCCTACAAATTAGTAACATCTAAACATATACAACAATATTTCTAGTCTCACTCAAATAATAAAACATAGCTTAAAACATTTATATGAAATATTGTACTTTATATAAAATATTTAAGCAAGATACATCATAACCACCATCCATAGGTTTAATAGGTTCTGGTTCTATGTAGCATTAGTTCTTAATACATTTAAAACAAGTGTTTTGGAAATGTTTTCTCATGGCTTAAAAGAGTAAAGATTAGACTATAAAACTATATCAAATCTGAGACATTAAATTGTCTCATCATTTGCCCCCCACTATGCCAATGCTTGTCCTCAAGCATTGTACTTCTTCACCATTACTCTGAAATCTCCCACTATTGTCTTCCCTTATTTCCCACTTCTAAAGGTATAGAACTATTCTCTAGATCATAAACGATTCTCACCCAAGTGTTCTTCAACTAATGGATCTAACCTGGTAGCATTGCTTTCATACAAGGGCCAGAGAAGTGTAGGAGGCTAGAAGGTTAGTGGCATCCACAACTCTTTTCTGATCTGCCTTCCCAATTGCATAAATTTAGGCACTATGTGGTTCAACCTTCTTAAAAGACATTGGCAGTAAGCTCCATCTATTTCTAAGTCCTACAAGTGCTCTCTGTTGCATAAAATTAGGAAGTGTCTAATACTCCCTTTAAACTTTCTTTGTTTCTTCAAACACCTTCTCTCTAATTTTTGCTTTTGGCCTTCCAGAAGTTAATTTGAACCAATCTCTTAGGAGATCATAAGGCTTATGGGATTTAGTCTGAAGTAGCAATGGCTCAGATTTTTCAAGGTCTCTATAAGCATCCAATTATCTATCATAATTTTTTTCATTGTGTATCCATGAAATTAGAGCCCTTAAGTGAACATACCCTATATAGAGGAAGGCTATTCCATTATGTTTCTTATAGGATTATAAAATTATGTAAATAGAGCTCACACAATAAGTTCTTTTTCCATGAGCTCAAGGTTTGATACACATCACAAAAATATCGAGCATTTTTAAATTCAAAATCAATATTTCTCATCATCATCATCAACTAGAACAATAGAAACTATTCTTTCAAACACATAACATACACCCTTGGGAGTGGTCTATAGGCTATAACCTAATTAGCTAGCTTCAAGGATTTATTCATTTGTTGCTTCTATTTTTCTAGTTGCTCCTTTAGTGATTCAATTTCTTTGTCTCTATCAAATATTACTTTTTGCATCTAGTCTTGCTCTTGTTTTCAAAAGGCTTTCTAAAAAATAAAATGATTGTATAAACCAAACAATATTGACTAAATTGTTGATGATGAATATTCTTGAGTTTTAGATCTCATCTTTTGATCTCTAGCAACTTGTTGGAAATACTAGGTGTACCAAGAAGATTTATAAGGGATCATAGAGACATTGGAATATTTAGAGACTAATGGCATGGCAAGTTGCTCATTACTGAGTGTTTCTTCTAGAACAGTAGTAAGATTTTATTGGAAGGTGTCTTGATTCTCTTGTGGTGTCACCTTTATAGACTCAGCTTCATGTATTTTTATGTTTTGGGGTTCTACTTGTGTAGGAGAATCATCTAGTTCATTTTCAACTACTAACTTTGTTTAAGATTTTAAAATTGGGGCATTTAATTTTTCAACTGAAGCTAGATATACTTGGCCTTGCATGTGACGGCTTCTATGTATAGGAGCTTCTTCAACTTTGACCACTTTACAGGTCTATTTTGGTTTAGGTGTGACTGGAGTAGATGTTGTAGGATTAGTTACTACAGGGACATGCCTCTTTCTTTTTGTTTCTTTAATAGAGGGATTTTGCATTTCCTTCTCTAGGTTAGGATTAACCTTACCCTTGCCTTTACCCTTAGAAGAGCTCAGCATATCCTCCTCTAAATTAGGCTTAATCGACTTATTAGGAGAGGGTTCTTTTTCCTTCTTAGCTATATTTTGAATGGCTCTGTGGTTTCTTCCTCATCTTCTAAATTTTGAGGAGCAAGGTTAACTTGTGGCTGTAAGGTTTTGGTTTCAACAAATTCTGCCCATGAAATAGGGGAAGAGTCCCTAAGAGATCTTTCCACTAAAATTTTAATAAGGACATGATGAGAAACAAAATTTGGCTTTCCTTTTTTGGGTTTCCTTAGCACTAATACATAACATATTGTAAAGAAAGTTGGGAATATTGACTTGCATATTATGCCTTATGCAACTAAGCAATTTAAAATGATGAGCATGTAAATTTGAGAACCTACCTTTACAAGTTAAATATCTGATAATGTGGGTTGCTAGGTCTACATATGGAGGTGGAAGAGAAAGTCTGTAGTGCCTCTCCCATTTGACTTCTATAAGTCATCCTGATGGATGCAACCTTGCTGATCTTTTGTTTTGATGGGATCATGATTGTGACCCTAAGTGGTCTACACCATCGAGGTGTTCAGATTTATGTTTTTGTATCAGTTTCTTTGATTATGCTTTTGACTGATCTTTGAGATTATGATGTGATTTTTGGTTCACTGAGGTTTGTGCCAATGGTTACCAAGATAGATGTGGTATCGTGAGGTTGTTTTGTGATTACCTCAGGATGTGTGCAGAGATTGCATTGTGTACTTTTTACCATGCTACACTAGACTAGGTTCTTGTAGCAGTGGTTAGTCATGTTTATGACTTTGTTTGCTTCTGTGTTTTAAATGCCTTTTTAATGCAGAGTAATCAATCATTATTAAATGCTTGAGTAATTAAATGGATTGTTCATGTTGGATTATTTGGTTTTGTGTTGCAGACATTTACCTTGTTATATTTCTGATTAGAGAGATATCTATTCTTATGTGATGCTTTATATTTGAGAGGACTTGAGGGTCAGATGTTACACGTTGATTCCAGTATCATAGATTTTAGACTACTATGCTATTCAATTAATCATATTACATGAAAATGCCATTTTGAGATGACAGTGTGTTTTATGATGATATTTGGTTATCTGGTTTTTGGACATACCTCTGATTATGGATTTAATGCTATGGTTATTTACTTCATTCCTGCGTTGTTATACTTTATGCGAATGTGAGTGATGTAAATAGATTATTTTAATATAATTAAATAAATGGTTAAATTAGGTGATTTAATGCATTTATTGCTTCGGCTATGTTATTATATGCAATTGCACTTGATCGTGTTGTTTAGTGTGTAGGATTTATATCCCTGGCAATGGCACATGGAGTTAGTGAAACCATTCATATTTTACCTATGTCATCCTTATATGGTCGACGTATCCTTTATTAAAATGTTTAAATTAAACCTTTCGATGATTATTAAATCCGAACTCATTTGCATTATGTGATTAGACCAGTAAGTGTGTCTGTGCATTTAGAGTTTCGCATTATCGTGAAAGTTGTTAAGGAGATTTATGTATTTTTGGGTTTTTGAGCTTTTTAATTGATTTATTTTAATTTCTAGCAGCTTTGCCATAGATGAATTCCTATTTATAGGAATAGTCTATTTTCATTTGGGTTGAGTCGAGGTTTAACTAGGTTGGCTGGTTATTTGCCCTAATCAATTATTCACTTGAAAAGTGAATAAGTATCCAAAGAGGAATTTAATTCCTCACTTCTCACTTTCAAATTGGAAAGTTGGAGAGTAAAACCCAAAATCCTCTTCATGAGGATTTACTATTTTGTTCATTGTGGGAGCTACGGGTGTGGGATCGTCGCGAGGTTGGGCTCGTTGGATCCAGCTCGGGGAAACTTTGGATTGTCGCAATTTTCAGCTGCTTCTACGAGATATTTATTTTATGGTTCAGATTCCCATTTTGCCCTTTTGGCTGTGAGGTAGGGCTTTCCTGTTTTATTTTTTCTACTATGTTTCTACTTCTATTTTTGGTAGCCATTTGTTTGGAGGCTGAGAACTAGTGTTCCCCTCTGTTTTTGTATGCTAGTTCTACTCGGTTGGGCGGGTATGAACATTTTCCTTTTTTTTGGTATGAGGGTTTGGGATTTTATGCCGTTATGCTGTCCATTTTTGCATACGGTGTCCGATTCCATTTATTTTTGGATTTTTGGAGTTTTTGAACCCAAAGGCCAAATGGGTTTTAAGTTTGAAGTTTTCCAAATTTTTGGGACTTTTACCTCATTTTGTATGTCGCCTTATTTTCTTGGGATTTCTTGGCACAATGTGAGTCATGGACTTGGATGATCCGTTTGGATATCAGTCAGACCACTATTGCACTTTTTGTTGCATTGGGATGCATGTCGTACCCGTAATCTCTAATTTGTGTTCGATTGAGTGATTTGTTACCTGTTACGATTTCTTTTGGACCTTTTCTTTTGTTTTGTGAATGCTAGGATTCGTGTAGAATCCATACTCTTGGATTAAGGCCGATTAAGTGATTTAATGATGTATGGTTTTATTGTCTTTTGGATTCATGTAGAATCCATCCTTCCTGTGTTGCTTTCAGTTGGGTGTTTTCTTTGCATTGTGTTCTCATTCCTGTCCTTGTGTTATGTCTTCATGATGGTGGTGCACCACACATGAGTACATCCACGTACATTTATTGAGTGACTTGCAAGGCTTGATCTTCTATGGTACTTCCAAAATTTATGATCATTGGGGTTGGGATGGGAGTATGCATGCCCACGGGCACTTGTCGTAGGATGAGCATGGGTAGGGTAGGGTAGCATATGGAGGGGGCTTCTATCTTGCAGCCTAGTGACCTTAGTCCCATAGGGTTGGCGGAGGATAGGAATTTTTAAACAAGTGATAACTAAATAAAATGTGTGATTGGTAATAAAACTTAAGATAATAAAATTGTACTTTTGTGTATTGGCCTTTCGTTGAGGGAGTTGAGCTACACAGATCTGAGCTTGGGCTTTTCAATGCCAAGCGACTCTCCATGATGTCTGCCCCTACTTAGTAGCCTTTTGAGTGTCTGACCAGGCCTGTACTCCTTGCATTGTCTTAGGTTCTTGGTTGCAGCCATCATACTATCTTGCATGAGTGTTAGCCTTGGATATTGTGCCTTATGTATGTTTGTGGTTGGATCATTATCTCCATCAACATGGGGGGTGTGGACCTACGGGTGCCACGTGGTTGGGAGGTGTAGCTACCTTCACCACTACTAGGGATCAATGTACAGAGATTATCTTTGTCCTAGTGCGACCATTACTAGATGTCTTCACTTGATACTTCGAGTTCTGGAGTATGCTTTCTTGTGATTTGTGCTTTCATTGGGATGCTTGTATATCATGTTTAGATGATGTTAGTTTATTTGATGCATTCCCTTAACATGATGTTTAGCATATGATTAAATGATTTTATTTGATTTAGTAGTATATCTGTTGCTTACTATTGTTTAGCATGTGATAGGTGATGTTATCTACTATAGGATTATCTTATTCTTTTCTACTAGCATGTTATATTTCCTTATACTTATAGTGTTGCATGTTTTACTAGTGACATCCCTATTACGACAGTACCTACGATCTGGTTGGTAGCTTGGGATGTTACGCACGGGGATGGCTAGGACCCATGATGGTCTTATGATGCTATTGATGGATGGGAGGATCTGCGTACTTAGTTTGGTTGTTTAGTTCACTATGATGTTTATTTCAGTGTGTTCTTTGTTGTTGTAGTTTAGATGGATAGATGTTCTTCTTTTTGTGTTGTTCTTGCACTCGAGTGTTCATTCCTCGAGCCTTTATGGATCTGGTACTCCCTGGTGTGGAGGTTCTTTGCTCTATTTTGGTCATTTTTACTTCTAGGAGTGTTTTCATGTTTCTATGGGCAACATTTTGTCAGCATTATGCGACATAAAAATGTATCACACGCCCATACAAACTGTGTCGTATGATACTATAAAGTATCGCACGCCTTCTTGAGAAATGTTGTATGACACTGGAAGAGTGTCACACACCTTCTTGAGAAGTGTCGTACGATCCTATAAAGTATCACATGCCTTCTTGAGAAATGTTGTACGACATTGGAAGAGTGTCGCATGCCTTAAGGAGAAGTGTGCCCTCCCTTAGTAAAAAATGTTGCACAATTTTTGTAAAAAACCTGTGCAGGTGGATAGCGAGCACTTTTTGTCATGATTCAAACTTTCTGAGAGTTGTTTTGGATACCCTTTTGGGTGTTCTTCAACCCAATGTTGTTGCATTTTGAATTCTGTCAGTTTCTCTTGAAATCTAATTTTTGTGTTTCTGTTTTAATCTATTGGGGTTTAAAATATATTGTTTAAGTATAAGTTGACATATATTTAATTTTTTATACTTATGATATATTTTAATATATGCGACGATTCTTTTGAGATAGGTTTTAGACCTCTCGGAGATAAGTTATGGATTCTAGGAAATTTCAGGGCTTCAGAAATCCAGACTTAGCCAATTTTCAAGGCTTCAAGATTTCAAGCTTAGCCAAATTTTAGGTTTCTACATTTTACCCCAGCTTGGTGTTTTGTTGATGAGTGGTTGTTTCTTGTGCCCTCATCATGTGTGTTGTCATTGTTGGCTTTGTTTGTGTGTGTCAGCTTGGTAGTGGTGTTCGGAGATTCGTTGGTTGTCGAGATTGTGGTGAAGTCTTCCATTGCGATCTTTGTGATCCCTGTATGATGTTGTCATGTGCATTCATACTTGTAAAAAAAATTCTTGGCTTGTATTTCATCCTTGTTTCCAAGGATCTCCGGGCAGGGCATTACAAAGTCTCTTGCATCCTTGTTTTGTAATGTCCAGCTAAGGGTCACCTTACTAAGTAAACTATGCTCTTGCAAATCTAGCATCATGCTCATTTGGATAATGTTTCCCAATTGCTAGTAACTTAGTGACCTCTACTGTTCCTTCCTCAGTAGCAACCACTCTTAATCCCAAAACTGAGGCTTCTCCTTCATCAAATGTTTTCATGGACTCCATTGCCACTTCCTCACTAAATTCTGTTAATTGTAAGAAATAACCAAGTCATCCTCAAGCATGCAATTGCAACACTGCTTCAATATATGTGAGTAAAATATTATGCATGATTGGCTCGTTCCTCTTTAACTATCCTCCCATCCTTAAAATGTCTGAATTCAACTCTTGCTACTATAACAATTTTTATCCTTCTTACCTCTACAAATTTTCTTTGCCTTGAGTTTCAAAACTAATTTGTAAAAAATGCCGTAAAAATGTTGTATTTCATTACCACTTCTCATAATCAAGACCCCTTCATTTTTGGCATGTAAAATAATGATGCATTAATTGTGGAGTACATTGAGGCTTTAACTACAATTTTTTCCACAATAGCTCTTAGTCCTTTCAATCATGCCAAGTACAAGAGATCTTTTCCCAAAAATAGCAATAAAAGGTACGACAAATACAAAGAGATTTTAAAAATTAATGAAACGAAAAATATCAAACTACTACCAAAGTACATTCTTTGATGTAGACATGACTAGGATATCATGGATGTGACATTTGGAAATTACTGCACTTTCCCAACCCCCTACTAAAATTTGACAAGTGTTCTCACTTTAAAAAAATTGGTATGGAAGGGGAATCTAGTTTAAGGCTTATACGATATATATAATGCAGTATTAGATATAAATATTGAAACCTATATTTTAAAATGAATAAAGAGAAAAGAAATTTTTGTACCTAAAGAATTGAAATTTTACATCCACGTGCAAGTCAATGAGGTGGAAAAGGCTGATGATTGTAGAAATTGCTAGCAGTTTTGTTTATTGAAAGCAAGAAAAATAGAGTATGGGTAACATGGATTTTGGATGGATGGCAGATAAAGAAATGAGATGGGTTGATATGAAGAAAGAGGAAAGTGAATGGAAGAATGGGGCAAAAATTCTATCATTGTATGGCTGCAAGAAGAAGATTTTCATCTTCTACTACAAGAACTATGTTCAGAAGAGCTAGAGCACTTGTTCGTTGAAATTGCTATAGGAACTACACTTTAGTCTATGGCTTATGATAGAGATGCAGCCTATGGCTATTTACAAGTAACTTAAACTGAGTAGGATCAATGGTTGTGAGTTGCATTGTGCCATTGTCAAATACATGTTGAATTTCGTAAGGCCCTAACCATTGAGACTACAATTTCCTTGGATTCTCTTTGAAATGAGAATCATGTAGAAGGGCCCAATCTCCTACTTGAAATATTTTATTCCTAATATGTGCATCATGCCACTATTTTAACTACTATCAAATAATTTCTATTCTTTCTAGAGCTCTCTTTCATATTTCATCTAGCAAATTTAAATGGAGGAGTCTCTCTTGTTGTGTTGTAGGAAGATTGATGTTCAACTCTAAAGTAGTGTACATTGTCTTGTGTTGGAATGGAATGTCCCTTTACTAAATTTGTATGATATTTCAAGCCTCAAATCAGATCTTTAAAAATCAAACAACCAATATTACAAAGATCCACCAATTTCTCAATAAAACCCAAATCGGGTATGTTCGAAATAGTGCCAAAAAAAACTTCACAACTTCACAAATTATTAATAAATCTGAAAATGGAAATTTTTACAGAAATTTCAGAATAATAATGGCCTAAAAAATAAAATTTCTAGATCTGTATAGCCTTTACACAACAGTTCACAAATGTAGGACAAAAACTATGCTCATCGGGCTCCCGAAATAAACACAAAAATGCCCGGAAACACCACAAAAACACTAATAATCTATCTCAGAAGTTTAATCACATACCAATACATATATTCAGCTCTATTTTAACATCTTAAATTTTGAAATATAGCAGCAACCCAAACTGATATGAAATACTCAACTGAAAACACCAAACTCATACAAAAAACACACTCGAAAACCCACAAATCTGCACTGTTCAGCACAAAGGCAAACTCTGTATGAGCATGCACATGAAATGGCTTCAAACTCCCATCCTCAGCCTTACTAAAAACCTACAAACTCCCATTCTTGAGTCTTCTTCTCCACAGGTTTGGCAGCCTCTGAAGAACAACAAAGAAATGAGCAAAAATCAAGTTCTGGAATGAGCCCAAAATGCCTCCAAACCCCTTAAAAGATGGCATAACCCTAATTCACGTCCAAGAGTGGTTAATAAAATATAATTTAGTAATAATTTTTATTTATTATTCCATTGGTTTCCAAATATTAGCCCCTTTTTCCGAAACTTCTCCTTTTTGGAGCTTGCCTGCCTTAGCAAAGTTTATTATTTTTAATTATTTGAAAAGGGGACATGAAATGGAATTCAATGGGAAACATTTTTTCTTTCCAAGAGACAAGATCAAATGGAGTAAATCTAGTTGTTGTCTTCCATGTGGTTTGGTATGCCCAAACAGCTTCAGTTAGTCTACTTGTCCAATCCTTCTTGTGTATGTGTACAATTTTTGTCAAAATGGCTTCAAGTTTTCTATTGGTAACCTCAGCTTGTCCATTTTCTTGAGGGTGATAAGGACTAGATATATGATTCCTTATGTTGTACTCCTTCATAATCTCAGTGATCAAGTTTGATGTAAACTAAGCTCCTTGATCTATGACAAGTTCTCTAGGCACTCCATAGCAGGTGAATATTTCTTCATAGAGGAACTTAGCTACTTTCATATCTCTGGCACTTTTAATTGCTCTAACTTCCACCCATTTAGTGACATAATCTATACAAACTAGGATGTAATATTTTCCACATGATGGTGGATCAACTGGGCCTATAAACTCCATTCCCCACTTATCAAAAGGTGTGACTACAACTTGTGGAGTGAGTGGCATCTCATTAGTTTTGGTTGGTCAGCCCATCCTTTGATGTTTGTCCTACTTAGATGTATATGTCATTGCATTCTTATGTAGAGTTGGCCAATAATATCTTTTTGTAAGTATATTCATTGGTATTCTTTTCCCTACAAAATGGCCTCCACATGGTTCATCATGACAAGCATGCAATATATCATATATCTCATCTTCCTTGACACACCTACTCATAACTTGGTCTAGTTCTACATAGAAGAGGTTTTTATCTATTGAGAAATATTGAAAACTTTTCTCTACTAGTCTTCTATTTTCTTTATAACAGAAGTGTGTGGGAAATCTATTTATAGCAAGATAATTTGCAATGTCTGCATACCATGGTGTATGGGTTACTATATGGAACAAGTGCTCATCTGGAAATGTGTCTTCAATTAGAGTTGGATCATCATCAAAAATGGTCAATCTAGAAAAATAATCTACAAATATATGGGATTTTCCTGGCTTATCAATGATAGTAATGTCAAATTCTTGTAACAGAAAGAGCCATCTTGCTAATTTACTAGTGACAGCTAGTTTGTTCATTAAATACCTTATAGCTAAGTGATTAGTATGAACAAAAATTGGATATCCAGTCACATAATGCCTAAATTTGTTCAATGCATAGACTATAGGTGATAGTTTTTTTTTGTTATTGTGTAATTTAGCTAAGGTCCATGAAGAGTTTTACTAATATAGTATATGGAATTCTCAAGATTTATAGGTTTTTTTCCTAATATAGCTCCTATGACATAGTTTTACTGATCTAGTCCTTGTAAAATTGGTGCCATGGTGAGAATTTTCTTAAGCTATAGGAAGGCTTCATTGCATTCGGGTGTCCAAATGAATTCAGCTTCCTTAGTTAGCAATGTGTATAAAGGACTAGCAATTTTGTTGAAATATTTTATAAAATGCTTGTAATAGCCAGCATGACCTAAAAAAGATCTTACATCTTTAGGTTTTGTAGGTATGGGCAATGTTAGAATTACCTCTATCTTAATTGGATCCACTTGTATTCTTGCAACTGATATTAAATGACCAAGTACCATGTACCTTCTTCCATGAGCATAAAACAATTTTCACTATTAAGTGCCAAATTATGTTCTTTACATTAGATAAGAACCTTTTCAATTCATCATGGCTTCTTCAAAGGTGACTCCAAATGTTGTGAAATCATCCATATATATTTCCATACAATCATGTGATATATCAACAAAAATGTTGATGACAGCTCATTGAAATGTTGTAGGAGCATTACATAGGTCAAATGGAAAAAAAAATAATGCAAAAGTTCCCCATGGGCATGTAAATGTGGTTTTTTCTTGGTCTTCAGGAGTAATACTTATTTGATTATAACCACTGTACCCATCTAGAAAAGAGAAAAACTTCATTCCAGCTAGAGTATCCAAAACTTGATCTATGAATGGTAAAGGAAAGTGATCCTTTTTGGTTTCCTTGTTCAATTCTCTATAATCTACACAAATCTGCCATTTCCCTCCCTTTTTAGGCATTATGACTAGGGGTGAGACCCATCTACTATTAGATATAGGATAAATAAAACTAGCATCAAGCAATTTTTGCAATTCAATTTTAACTATTTCTCTAAAGGCTGGATTAATCTTTCTCTGGGGTTGATGGAGTGATAGACACCCTTCATTGATGTATATTCTATGAGTACATAATGTAGGACTCAACCCTTTCATATCCCCATAGTCCCATGCAAAATCCTTTTCATGTTTTTGAAGTAGTTTTGTTAACTGGTTCATCTATATGGAAGATTATTTAAGATTGATATAACGATTATGATCTTTTGATAGCTCAACAGTAGTGGTAGACTCTATCATTGTAGCTTCAAAGATTTGACTTGAATCTAATTCACATGGTAAGATTTGATGAATAATGTTTAGTTCTTTGAGTTGAATACAATTCTCATCACATTCCTCATATGTGGTTAACTCTAACATGAAACTCTTAGATACATCTTTTTCAACCGCACAAGTGTTAGTAAGGATACTTTGAATTACTAAATCCTCTTCATGTAGCTTTAGGAAAGATTGTCTATGTAACATCATAAGTTGTGCTATAGATTTTATCTCTTCTTCTTCATCCCCTAGATCTGGCCAAACAGATATGCTTAAATCTAGTTGTGGTTGGGCTGGAGGATATAAATCAAATTTCTTTGTTTCTTGACCATTAGATATGGTCATATTCCCTGATCTACAACTTATATTTGCATCAACTGTAGCTAACCATGGTCTTCCTAGGATGATAGGGTAACTAGATAAATTAACTTTGGGAGATAGAATCATGAAATTTGTAGGATACTCTAGAGAGTCTAGAGTTACAACTATGTTTTCTATCATCCCATTAGGAGTGATAGTAGAACTATTTGCAAGTTGTAGAATTTTTGGAGTAGCCCTTAATCCTTCTATTTTCAACTTCTTCATAGTATCCTTGGTCATGAAATTTATAGCAGCACGAAGATCAATTAAAGTATTTTTAATAGGCTGGCCATTTATAATCATATTCACAACTGAACTACCTAGATCAGAATATTTAAGAGTGATCAATTTTCCTTACACAATGTCACCTAGTTGTCCCACAACATGGACTATAATTGGGTACTTTTTGTTCCTCCTAAGCTTCTCTAATGGCTTTTCCATAGATGGGAACATCTTCAATAGCTTGGAATAGGGGTATTTGGACATGCATGTTCTTTAACTAATCAATGATATCAAAAGACTATTCCTCTATTTGTATAGGTTTACTTTGTACAAGCTTTTCTAGAAAAGGCAATTCAACCACTGGGTAGGCTTGAGCTAAAATAGTGACATTAGTTGGATCAACCTCTTTAGAAACTGGGGGTTCTAATGCTGTAGGAGTATTTGGTATTTTAGTTATAAGAGGTGGTTTAGGCACTGGTATGGTTGTACCAGATCTCAAATATATATTTTCAACATTCAGAGAGTAAGCAAGATATTGTTGAGCATCAATAGTACATGGGTTGTTGTGACTACTGGTTATTTGGATTTGGTTGAGGTTCTATAGGTAACTGGGTCTATTTTTGAGGTCTAGGATTCATACGTGGTAGCATTAGTGCAGGTTGTTGGACTAGGGGTGGTAGTTGTGGAGTACAAAGATTTTGGTTAGGCCACCATTGAGGTCCTCTCCATTGGTTTATGGACTGCCAATTCCCCTAGTGTGGTTGCCATCAATTCTACTAGTTCTACCATTGATTATTTTATTGGTTGGGCTAGGAAGGTTGGGAATTCTAAGGCCATTGGGGCTATTCTGGATTATTTTGCCAAGCATTATTCCAATTAGGTTGACTATATTATGGAGGACCTTGGGTATTATAGTTTTTCCATTGATTACCATATAGATTTGAATTTTGTGAAGTGTCCTGAGGCATACCTTGATATTGGACCCATGGCCAATGTTGAGCAACAAAGAATACTTTCTCATCATCTCCATCTATCTCAATGTACTCAATTGGAAGATGCTAGTTTTCCATGCTAGCAACTAGTTTACACTGGCAATCCTTTTTTTGCTTCTAGCAATGAGGGTAGTATTCAACTAGTAGTACTTTAGCTTCTACATGCTTCTTCCTTGCAATCATTGTATCAAGATATGCGGCAACATCATCTATAATGTCCTACTTGAAATCTAAGAGAAATTAGATATCTCAAGCTTTGAAATACTCTGACTGATTCCTTTAATAGTTGTAGCCCGGTGTCCTTTCCCTTTCTTCATGGTTGATCTTGACTAATTAAGATAAATCTTTTTGAGGTGATCCCAAGAAGATTGATAGACATCTCCTCCAACCATCAAGTCTCATACTTCTAGATAACTATCATTCACACCTCTTAAAAAGACTATCTTTTATGAATCCTCAGACAACACATGTTGTGGATTCTTCTGCAGTGTATACAAGAAATGTGAAACATAGTCTTCCAATGTTTCTTCCTCCTTTTGTGATATTTGAAAAATATCATCTCCACTTGAATCATTTTCTTTGCAATACTCTTTGTATTTATCTAGAAATAGAGTTTTCATTTCATCCCAAGTACCTACTGCATTGGCTCCTAAACCCATGAACCATCATAAAGCTAACTCTTTCGAAGTTGCTAGAAATAATTTGAGCTTATGGGCATTAGTGTTGCAGTCAAAATTATGATAGATTATGTCAAATTTAAACAAGAAAGTATCAATATCTTCAGTTTCAAGGCCATAAAACTTTGGGAGAGCATTTGGAGGTATATTTTTGAGATTTGGAGGTATATTTTTGAGACTAGGATTGGTTAAAAGGATTGGGAGAGGAAATGGAAAAGTAGGTTGTGTCATTATTGGAGGTATTTGATTATGAGGTTGTTGTTGAAAAGGGATATTGAGCACTATATTATTAAAAATTGGTGGATTTAGAGAAGTACTATCAAGAATACTAGCCAAAATTTCAGCAAAATGTTGAAGGCCACTTGTATCCAAAGATTTTTCCCTTGAGGCTGATTTTGTAGGAAAAATAGGGCTTGCATTTGAAAAAGGAAACCTAGCTTCTTCTTCAATTTCTTCATTCAAATTAATAGGCTATCATGGAAGAAATCTTCCATATTCATCTCATGGTCTTCCTCTTCGATGCATGCAATTAAATTGGTGACTTGTGAATCAAGCACTCAGTCTTGTGGTTTCTAACTAACACACTAATCTAGAAACAAAGGACTTAGGAAGGTTCCTAGTTTGACACCATCCTCGACAATGGCACCAAAAATGTAGGTTTCCATAATAGATCAAGATAATCATACTCCTATTCTACTAACAAGGGTGCTATATCCAATTTTGAGGACCATCTATTCCATTATGAAAATACATTTGAATTGTCAACCTAGGGACGTAGGACTTGAAATGGGTCAACACAGTATGTACACTAAGTTTCTTTGAGTCTTAACACTTATGTTGTGGGAAAGTAAAATGCATGAAAGGAATCTATACTACTGATATAGAATAGTAAACACACTTAGACTATCAACAAGGAAATATAGAAACTACAAAAAAGAGAATCCTAAACTAGTTAATAGTTCAAATATCCACTATGACAGTTTTCCACAAGTTCTGTAGGAACTCTTACAGTAACTATGCTATAGGACTAATACAATAAATCTATCTTAAATAGAAAATTAAAAGAAATGTATCTACTCTACCTAAATCTATTCCACCTCCAAAGTGGGCCCCCTTGGTTGGCTTCAACTAACTTAAGAACACGACAAGTAATCCAAAATCACTCTCTCATTAGAATTTCTCTTTTTATTACATGTCTGAACAATTTTTAGAGAAAAAAGAACAACTTTAAAATTTCTGAATCTCTTTACTAATTCTAATATTCCATATATATAGAAGACTGGAACTTATTACAAAACATAACATAAAGCTCATAAAAAACATCATCAGTAGAAAAAGGGTGGGATGTCAACCATGAGTCTTGAAACATTGATTGAATAATAGAATAATGGTCCATAGATAGGGTAACAAGTCAGTTTCTAAAATAACTCCTTCTGCATACATGGCTTATTACCTGGTGCTAACCTACATTTCATGCATTGACCGGTCTCCATTACCCCTTATTTAACACATTGTCTGCCACTCTTCACACCACTTCCATATTTCTTGCAAATTAGTAACATCTGGACATATACAACAATATTTCTACTCTCACTCAAATATTAAAACATAGCTTAAAACATTTATATGAAATACTGCACTTTATATATAATATTTAAGCAAGGTATGTCATAACCACTATCCATAGGTTTAATAGGTTCTAGTTGTATGCAACATAAGTTCTTAAGACATTTAAAACAAGTGTTTTGGAAATGTTTTCTAATGGCTTAAAAGAGTAAATATTAGACTATAAAACCATATCAAATTTGAGACATTAATTTGTCTCATCAATACATTTGAGTACTTGAGAGGTATGCTTTGGGTTATGCGCCTACCTACTTTTGAGTAGATGATGTAGAGAGTGCATCAATCTAGTGGTATAGATCATTATTATTAGCTTAGGTTGAATGCTGATGCTTCCCATATGGGGGAGTATTTGTGATGAACTGAATCATTGAGGACTCTTGCTATTTGGTATTGAACTGTGTCTTCGGACACTCGAGTTGGTTGAAGACTTGGTGCAACATAGTAGCAATTGGTATTTAAAAATTGATATGTTGTAACATTGAGATTGAGAACTTTGACATTGATGTCAATGGGAGAGAGTATGCATAAAAAATATATCCTAAGATATGGAGGAGAAGAACTGCTCAACAATTGGGGAGAGATATCTCTATAGGGAGATATAGCTTAAAACGTTTATATGAAATATTGCACTTTATATATAATATTTAAGCAAGGTACGCCATAACCACTATCCATAGGTTTAATAGGTGTTGGTTGTATGCAGCATAAGTTCTTAAGACATTTAAAACAAGTTTTTTGGAAATGTTTTCTAATGGCTTAAAAGAGTAAAGATTAGACTATAAAACTATATCAAATTTGAGACATTAATTTGTCTCATCAATACATTTGAGTACTTGAGAGGTATGCTTTGGGTTATGCGCCTGCCTACTTTTGAGTAGATGATGTAGAGAGTGCATTAGTCTAGTGGTATAGATCATTATTATTAGCCTAGGTTGAATTTTTATGCTTTCTATATGGTGGAGTATTTGTGATGAACTAAGTCATTGAGGACTCTTGCTATTTGGTATTGAAATGTGTCTTTGGACACTCGAGCTGGTTGAAGACTTGGTGCAACATAGTAGCAATTGGTATTTAAAAATTGATATGTTGTAACATTGAGATTGAGAACTTTGACATTGATGTCAATGGGAGAGAGTATGCATAAAAAAAATATCCTAAGATATGGAGGAGAAGAGCTGCTCAACAACTAGGGAGAGATATCTCTATAGGGAGATTTAGAAAGATTCATGAAAGGAAGTAGGAATATGCACCTAATTTATTGTGAATTATTTAGTGTAAAGTAAATAATTGATGTCTAAGAAGAAGAAGTATGCACCTTTTGTAAACCTTTTATGTTGAGATTTATTTAGCATGTGAACATCTAATACCGATCCTAAAATCTAGAGGATTTTAGACTTGCTTGATGAAGAGGGTTTGAGAAGATGAGAATAGTAGTAGCATCAAAGCACTACTTGGTATTCTTCAAGCTTAGATGTTTTTTCATCTATATTTCCATAAATGCCAAAGTGGGATATTATTAGCATGAATGCTGATGATACTACATTGGGAGATTAACTTGAGCATTGGAGAGTATTGAAATATTGCATTCCAAACTATATTTTTCATTGATGTCAACATAGCATGGTTTCTATAAAGATTGGTTGAATAGAAGACATAGTTCTTAATGGTATGGAAAATGGTTTGATTTTTTTGTGATGCACATTCATGGACATGTTCTACACTATGTCCTAATGATGTCATCAAGTGTGTAGAATCTAAGTCGAAGACATATGAAAGTTGTACATAATTTATAGAGAGCAATTTAGAGATAGAGTATTGGGAAAGAATTTCATGATGTTTGTTCTCTATCTTACATCTAAGATGTAGTAAGAAGATGTGTAGTTAGGTAGTGATAGAGGACAATCAGCTAATGACATAAGTGAGTGTGCAAGCCCTAATATCCCACATGTGAAGTTTTGTATAGATTGTGAGCCGATAGTGCTATTGTAATTGTAATTAATTGATTATCTTATTATAATTAATTTGGAAAGCCTCAAGGCTGACAAAAGGAATCATTTTGAAGATATGGTATAAATGAAAGATGTTTTCCTCATTTATAAAGTGTGTGTGATCATTATATGAAGTGTGAAGTGTGAAAAGGAGAAGAGTGATTGAGGAATGTCTGTAAGCGATCTAAGGGATTATTGGATGCGAGATTTGTGATCTAGTTACAAGATTAGAAGGAGAAGAAGTTTGGTTGATAGGATAGAGAAAGAGGAAGGAGCGATAGAGTACAATTCTATCATTCTGCAAGGAATAATATAGCGATAATTTGGGTAGTGGGTTAATTGGTCTTGTCCTTGAAGTTGTTCTAGTAGTGGGTCCAACTATCTTCCACAACTCCTAATAGGGTTGGAAAAATACCTAACAAGGTTAGAATCTCCTAACAAGGATTCAAAGTCTCCTAATAGGGACTCATATGTACTGAATGTATTCATAAACTCCTAACATGGTCCACCCTCTAACAAGAAATATCTATATTAGTACATCATCTTGTGGGTACCATTCCCATAGGGGTTTTTCCTTTGATCAAGGGTTTCCCTAGTTAACATATGCGGTGTTATTGCGTATGAGTATCTTATTGTACTTTTATTTTATATTTCTCATATGGTTAAGTTTTCTTGAGGATGATAATTATGATATAGTTGGATAATTGATTCACCCCCCCTCGCCTCTTAGTTATATCAAACGACTATATATTCTAAAATCCCCATCCACTGGTGCATACATGATGATATTAGAAATAACTTTTGGAATATATGGTGAATGGTATTTGATGCCCCTCCTTGCAATAATCATGAGGTTTGAATGTATTTCTTAAAGAAATTGTATTGTGAATTTTTCCTTGGGGAAATCCCCAATTATTTTGACATGTTAAATTCTCGAGGTAGAGGTGGGGGGTTGTCATTTGATAGATCAGGGGCATGTTGTGACCCTAATGTATTTAGGGAACCTATTTTCATGCCACAGGGTGAGCATGTCATTATTCTTTCAATTGTGAAGGAGCATGTAGAGACCAGTACTCTAAGGACTATCGATTCTTTGACACAAACCCTCATTCATTGTACCAATCCATTAGTTAAGAAGAAGTCTTCTGGTAGGATTAACCTCAAATAGAAATAAAAATTACATGCAAATATAAACAATATAAAAAAATAATAGATCACACATAAGAGAACATAAGACACCAAGATTTAACGTGGTTCACCCAAACTCTAGGCTACATCCACCAAACAACAAGTCCAATATTATTACAATCTAGTGATTACAACCTGATTACAGTTTATAATCCCTTATAGCTCAATACTACCATAAGAAGCAATTTTTCATCACACATAATGAAACAATACCTAACCCTAAGCCCTTTTATACAAGTATTTTTTTTCACTTTAGGGTTAAAATTAGTTACAACATGTTGGCCATAAAATGTCGATAAAATGGCCCCACAAAAATTTCTTGGGGGCTCTGCCCCTAAATCCCCAATAACTAGGGCGATCAAACCCCCACTCAGAGCCCAACTCGGCCCTAAACCCCACCAAGGAATTATGGAGTATGTATAGTGCTTCCCTAACTAGTCACCACAAACTAACACCTTCTTCATGTTACGGTCACATGTGCATGTCATGTGGATCCTTATGCATGCTCAATAGTCATGTTGGAGACACTATGGATGATGAGATAGTCACTAATGAGTTTTTGAGTGACATAATTGGCATTAAAACACATGTAAATTACAATTATAACAAAGTAATTTGATCACATTTTGTATGTACAGTGAATGACTAATTAATTAACACATCTTGACAATGTTCAAAATTCAGGGTAAGAGTGTTGATGACCCTAGTATAGATTCCTTGACCCCATTTTATGTATCTTCAATGAGTCAACACATATGTATTAATTTAATCATTTAAATTAATACATATATTTATTAATTAATCAAATGAAGGATTGACAAAATTACTTATCCATGTACAATAGTTCTCTACTAGACCATCGACATTCACAAGGGACTCTGAGCCTAGGCATCATATGAGCTTCATAGAAGTATATTTTCTTCATGTTAATTTAAGTCATTTTATTATATTATATTTTATTAAAAAATATGTAAATTTTACTATATGATTTTCAATTATTGACATCTAAGACTCCTCATTATCTTTGCCAATCCATCAATTGTGGAGTTGTTGTCACGATGGCTAGTTTAGAGCCATTGACTGAGGTATGAAATATTTTTCATAGTTTTATTTGTTATTTATAATAGTTAGAATTAAAATTTTAGATTTTTTTTATAAGTATGATCAAGTGATTATATTGATTGAATTGTTGTAGGGCCTTGTTAGTCCTGATTAGTTCTGTGCACTTGAGGTGGATGTAAAGAGTGACTATTTGATGCCAGTAAGGAAATAATTAATTTTATGTGTACATATATTTAATTTCAATGTATAATAATTATTAATTCATATATACTTTATTTTTATCAACTCCAATTAGAGAGGATCCTAAACAAGAGGATGAGAAAGCGTGTGAGGGAGACCCCATCATCCCCCTCATATCCCTCCACAAAACAACTAAAGACCTCTAGGGATTTGTTTCCTTCCCCTTGTAGGAAAGAGAAGATATAGGGATGGACACATGTATAGACATTAGTGGACATCTATCTTGAATTTTATGTTAGTGGACATATTTGACATATATTTGATGCATGACATTATTAGACTTTCAACTTTCATGCATCAATTTATTCATGTATGACATTATTGGTTATCATAGTATATATCTTTTTTTTCTTGTTTACATTTTAATTATTTCATGTATTTCATTTTAATGTAATTTGCATCCAAAATAAGGGTAGGAATCATTATAATAAGCTTTGATAATATCTTTTGACATGTGTATAAGGCTTGATACTAATTTTTATTTAAATCGTACAAGTTATGAGTATTTTTTATCATAAGTAACTTATTTAGAGTTTTTGTTGGGATGAGAACATTGAAACTTGAATTCTTATTATTGTTATTCAATTAACATTGAAGTTTGCCTCTTGATTTGGCTTCATTATGTAAATGTCTAAGCTTGAATCTTAGTGTCTTTATATTTAGAACATGAGAAAACTTGAAATAAAGTTTTTTATTTATTCATGGAATTTGATATCAATATTGCTTTCTTATCCATCTCTTCAAGAGCTTCATTTATGGAAACAAATTATGTATACTCTTCTTATGATTCCTATAATTATAGTTGTTGCATTTTTTATAAGATATCTTTTCTCTTTCATTATCCAAGGAACCTAAAAACTCTTGTTCTAACTTTATTTTTGTTGTTGTTACTTTGAAGCTTTTTGTGACTCTAGACAAGCTAGGGTGGTGTGTTGGTGTGCTTAGATCAAGTTGGTTTGACTAAGCCTTGTTTAGGTATGTGCAAAGTAATAGATACTAGAGGGGACACTAGCTAGTCAAAGTGGGGTCAAACTCTGTACAAGTCATTGGTAAGTGGGATATGACCTAGATAGGTCTGAAATGGTGATTTTTCATTTTGTTCAAGTTTTTGGAACTCGTAAAATGTAATGTCGGTTGATTAGGATTTGAAATGCCAAAAGTTGCTAAGTTGTCAAGAAGTTGGTCAAATGGGTCTAGGGAACGAAAAAAGGCATATTGGTTAACAAGGCAGCACATTATGTCTAAACACCTTTATTGAACCTATTTGGTTCCATTCAAAAAGGTTTCAAGGGTCTAGAAGTCAATAATACAAAAATTGCAATGTGGTCAACAACTTTTAAAAGTTACTCCACAACATTTTGTGCAACTTTTTAGTTATGGTGTGGAAGGAAGGAAGGATGGTTGGTTTAACTAAATGCATGCCTTGGGAGGTCTTATAGGACCTAGAAGAAGACAAGTCTACTAGTTGGATATTGGAAGAGTTCATTCTTGAATTTGAATAAAAACATTTTCTTACATTTCCTTTAACAATTTTTGGATTTTGCAAAGAAATTTTGAGATAATGGATTTAATGTTGAAGTTTTACCTTGGATTAAGTTAGTTCATGTTTGTAAAATACTTTTTTTCTTCATTAAAGTTTCCTTTAAGTGTTCAACTTATTGTATATTTTTCATTCTTCCAAGTATCAACACCCAATATTCAATGACTCTTATGGTCAGTTCTATTCAGCATGCTCGAGAATGTTTAAGCAATGAATAGGAAGAGACAAACTTAGGACTAGGGTTTACCTGGCCACTTAGATCTAATAGAGTAGATAGTTTGGTCCCATAATGAATAGTTAGAGAGATTCACCAATTGGTGACTTTGTACTGGCCAACACTATAGGTTTCAGCATCACTTGAGAAGGGGCCGCAAAATCAAAATGGAATCCAATCTCTAGAGAGAGAGAGAGAGAGAGAGAGAGAGAGAGAGGTTATTGTAGGTGTCAAAAATATGATCCTATAGAACCCAAAATTGCATCCATACCTCACACAAGCTCTAAGATATGCCTTGTAAAAGACCATTTCCCTGTGGCATTTAGTGACTCTTAAGGTCAATTCTATTTAGCATGCTCGAGAATGTTTGAGTGGTTAACAAGATGGGATGAGCTTGGGACTAGGGTTTACCTAGCCACTCATAGCTAATGGAGTAAACAATTTGATCTCATGACAAATGGTTAGAGAGATTCACTAGTTGGTGACTTTGTATTGGGCAACACTACAAGTTTCAACATCACCTGAGATGGGGCCATAAAATCAAAATAGAATCCAATCTCCAAAAAGAGAGAGAATTTATTGTATGTGTTAACAACAAGATCCTATAGCACTTGAAATTACATCCATACATTGCATGAGCTTAGACATATTCCCCATCAAAAATCACTACCCTATGGCATTTAGTGACACTTAGGGTCAATTCTATTAAGCATGCTTGAGAACGTTCGAGCAGTCAATGGGATGGTATGAGCTTGGGAATAGGGTTTGTAGCCACCTAAATATGATTACACAAATAGGTAATCATATTTAGTCATCTCCTAGGACATTATTGATTAAATATTTATTATTTAATTAATTAATCGTTATCCCCTAGTTAATTAATTAATTTAATTAACTATAGTCCAATTGATAAAATTGAATGATAACCCAAAATCGATTTATCAATTAAATCCCTATTCCTCTATTAAATTAAGTAAATCCTCAAATCTATTTTATTTAATCCCACATCCCCTTTTTACTAAATAAATCATTTAATAAATTATCCAAACCCCTAAAAACATCCCTAAACCCTATCTCTACCCCTAATTCAACCCATTCCACTCATACCAACCTAACATAGTCACTTAACTAACCCATCCCATCAAAGCTAAGCCACTTACCCCCTTTCCCCCTTCCTAAACTAAGTATAACCCCCCTCATAAACATGTGCACAACTTTAAGCAAGGGTTAAGGCTTCTAACTGAAGCCAAAGTCAACAAGTCTCCCTTATCATCTTCCATCCCTATCCAAGAGCATTAATGGCTATTATATGTCATTTAATGCCTCTTAAATCCCTCTTATGCACTCATCTTTCCTCATTACTCCCTTTGACCGACCATTTGCACATCCCCTCACACTCATCCTCCTTGTGACAAGTGTCACTCCCCTATTGGCTCCAAACAAGCATAATCCATGTGCTCCCCTTTCAATCTATCCTAGCCCTCCCTCACTATTATTTCATCCTTACATCTTGATCCTCCATCTCATTACCCCTTTGGCCTATAAATAAATCCCTTCCCTCTCATAATGCATCATCCACTTTGATGAAAAATTATAATGCCCCACTGACCATTGCATCATACCCATTTTGCACCATAGCCACACCAAAATCCATCTTCATCTCCATTGTTAAGTCCTCCATTTACCCCATGCTTGATAAACACCCACTCATTGGAAACTTGAGCACACCATGAGCATACATCCCTCTATCCATCAAGGATATATCTACATCATTGTAGGTTACACCTAAGGAGCTTACCCTTCTTGGTTTGCCTTCCTTATTGGTGATATCTATGGTCCTATCATAAGTCTTTGCTTGTTTATTATTGTGAATGCTTTCATTTATAATTATTCAATACACACTACTAAATTAGGTGATACATTTTGGCATGCTCAGTAGGACTGTATCCACAACCACAAGGTGGAATTATTTATTTATTTATTTTTATTAAAAAAAATGACCTTCTCTTTTCCTTGCATTTTCTTTAATATTTATATATTTAACCAAAAAAAATGTCATTTTGGTGATACATTTTTTGTGAAAATATGCATATTCATGTACATGTATTTTAAACAAAAAAAATTAGAAATGTAAAATACGTGCTTGTCTATTTAGTGTGGGATGGATTTTGCCCCCCAAAATTTTTCAATTTTCTTGCAATGTCAGCCAAGCACCGCTCATAGCAATCACAACACCACTCTCACTCTCACCAGTCATTGCAGCCATTTCCAAACACCCCCCCACATGGCCTTATAGCCACCACAAGTGACCCTCTACTTTGATGTCAATCCTATCCATGACCTAATTCGTGTGCCCCTCCATAGCCTCTATTCATTCTTGCAACTCTTTACTCAATCATTTCTTTTCCACTCCCATGCTCCTTCAACCCCACCTCCTCTTTGCTCAGTTGAGACCCTCTACCCACACGTGACACTAAGCTTGTGCCTTGTGCTTAGCCATTGTGACCACTAACCCATTCGGCCACCTTTCAATCAAACCCACTACCACCAACCCATTTGGCCACCTTCTAGTCAAACACACCACCACCAACCCATTTGGCCACCTTATGGTCAAACCCATCACCTCCAACCCATTTGGCCACTTTTTGGTCAAACCCACCACTACCAACAATACTTGACCATTGTTCAAGGCACATTTTTCTTTTTTTTAGTGATGGCCATATAGCCATAAAATTTAAACTTATAGTTTGGTGACATTAGCACTACATCAATAGCCTTCTACATGTCCTTTCTAAGCCTTAAAAAATAATGTTTGGTGTTTTGCTCATAACTTGAGTAGCTAGACTCCATTTTTAGAAAATAAAATATAGATAGAAAGCTAGTTCCAAGCCTGTTATGATGATGTTGGTTTCATCAAATTTTGAGTCTTTTTATATTTATTTTTTTTACTATCAAAAACTAAATTTTTTTTTAACATTTTCATTGCAGGGTTATTTCACTTTTTATTATACAATTTTGATACCCTAACTTGTGGTTTTGTAGGGATATTTGCTAACTCATGCATTATAAGTTGAAGAGTTTTAAGAAACTGCTAACCATGTTTCTTGCAGGTTTTCCTTAAATGTTTTATTGCTCTTGGAAAATGAGCTTGAATGTTTAAAAACTTGATAAGTAGGAGATAATTTCCATAGCAAGTCGAATTGCGATATGATATTAGGATTTAACTATGTGATTTTTGAGTCAAACTTATTGACCCATGTTTCATGAGTAGTGAGTCAACATGAATCCATCTCTCATGAGAATAAATGAAACACTTACCACTCATTCGATCTAGGTGATCCTCATAGGGGTGAAGCATCGAGACTTCCTAGGAGGTCACCCATACAAGTTTAAAAACTTGTCTTTGAATGCATGTTGCTAAAATCAATCTTAAATGCCATGGATTAAAATCTAATGTTTTCATTAGAATGCATGATAAACACACTCTTGAATGCCTTAAGGGATTTGAAATCTTTCATTGGAATTCATGATCAACACACTCTTGAATGCTAAAGGTTAAAAAAAAATGAATGTGATAAACATTTGATTTTGGGTTTTAAAGAATATTGCAAATCAACACAATTAAAATTTGGTTCTTAAAATTAACTTCATTTAATCTTGAATTCTCTAAATTCAAAACATTCTTATTCCCTTCTTTTCAAAGCTTTCACACGTGATTTAATTTTTGTTGACTCGATTTATTTTGTTGGTGATGATGTCAAGTGGAAAGAACCTTTGAATGCTAATCATGTGTGTCTTCAAGTCATTAAATAGTGAATCTAAAAGCTTCTAAAATAGAATGAATCAAATGTCTTACGTGTATTGAGATTGTGCCTTTTAGCACATCTTTGGCTTCTCTATTTCTTACAAATTAGAACCATTTAAATACATGATGCATGTACCAAATTTGTTAGCAAGACCATTTGCAACAACCTAGGAGTGCTTCTAGCAAGTTCATCCACCTCTAGGAAGCTTGTCCCCTTCGGTTAGAAGCTCACACCGGTAAAAATCTAGCATGTATGTAAATGAGAGGAAAGGTAAAATTTCTCGCTCTATCTCCCAAGTTTGGGCTATATTTTTTTGGGGGTAGCTTGAGGTGGGAAAAATTTCTCGCAATTTCAGCATGTCTGAAATAGACCCTTAAGTGGATCACATACGTAACAACCATTTGGCTAACTCCGCAAACCTAATTACAAACCAACTTAGTAGCGACCCTTTTATCCTTGGTATGTTATTTGTAGTGCAAGGGAAACAACATCTCTTAAGATTATTCACAATCATGCTCCCCTGCTAGAGGCATAAGGCTACTTGGGTTTCATCTCCAAGGATCATTGTTCCCATAGAAGGGGGACTTCTATTTTCCATGCCTTGAAGATTCTTTGATGTGTATCATTTGTCAGTTGACTCTTGTATTGACTCACCTCTTCGATAAGAGTGACATACTACACTAGAATTAGGATACATCAAGTTGTGGGCCATTGAATATTATATTGCAATCAAAATTTGACCTTAGGGATAAAGAGTGTGTTTGAATTGTCTTATTTGTACAAAAGACCCATGAAAAACATTTATAAAAACTTACATAGTTTCTACGGTTACTATCAAATCTTTTTGGTAAAGAGATCATTTGTTTGTCTTTCTCCAAGTTGCTTTGCCCTTTGAGAAACTATTTTCTCATAATCCATCGTATTAGAAAAGGTCCTATCCTTATTATCCCAAAAATAATTGTTAGCAATTCCATTCACAACAACTTTAGTTTTGTTCACTATCCTTGTTATCTCAAAAATTGTCATTAATAAAGTCCAGTTGTAAACAAACTTTTCTCTCCTTGGTCCAAAGTTATCTTTTTCAAAATACCCTTGTTACATATCTTACTTGACCAAAAACTTTCCTTGTAAAATAAACCATTCATTTTCAGCAAATAGGTCATCCTTACCTTTGTTCAAAAGTATTGTTAGCAAGTTTAGTCACAATAATCCTAAGGCTAGTTTGGTCCGCTTTACTACTTACATCCCAAAAATACCCCAAGAAAACCATTTTACCTAAGAAAACCACTTTTCCCCTTTTACATAAACACACTATTTTCTTGAAACCTAGTTATTCCTCAACTGATTTATGTTTTCAACCCAAGATTAAATGTCATACTTAGCATAGTCATTGCCTGTAAAAAAAGCCATAGTTGTGGTCAAATCTCATAAAGTTATCTCATGTCATGCCAAACCAAGACCAAGTTCAAAAAAGCTAAACTTCCACAAATACTAGTTTACAAGGAAATAGAAGTAGAACACAAGAAATATATCCCCAACCCAAGGCTCACCAAACTAGACCAAATTGAGAAAGACAATACAGATGTTGCACTACAAATTGAGTGGGACTACAAAATTTAGAACCTAACTCTCCAATGAGGTGTCAACCATAGCCTTATTGATAACTCTAGTGTTATTTACTCATATTAGGTACTTCTTTCTCCACACACACTTATACACTTATCTCCTTGTAGGTTTAATCTTTCATATAGCTCTTCATCCCATCTAAGCATTAGGTAGAATTATCTCCTCCCTTTTTTGTCATCAACCTTAGGTTTTTAGAAATCCTCCGAATCAAGAAGCATTAAACCCTAGTATCCTCCATTATTTACTCATCACTTAGAGCATTTAGCATCCCTACATTAAAAGATTTGTTTCCCTAAAAATAGAACTCTCCATCCATCTCACTATCATAGTTATCCTTAAACTAAGCATTGTTTAGGATAAACTATCATTTGTGTCCCACATCACCTTGAGAAAAAGTTTGGGCTACACATTTGATCCCCATTTTTCTTCCAAAATTTTACAAGGCCACCTTAAGGTTTGGTATCACCATCACATTTTCAAAAAATCACACTTAAGGGAAACACAATTTCCCTCACTTAGTACCATATCATTTAGGCTTCCTAGATATCACTCAAAACATTTTGACATACTCTCCTTTGCATCTTATGAAATCCCTCCACCCTAGTCACACACTAGATGAATCACCTTTTCACATACACTTATCATCATATTTTTGCATTCCATCCTTAGGAAAGTCAACATTTCATGCCACCTACCACATGTTTCTAAAAGAATAAATAGAAAGATAAGGACATGGATCCTAATCTTAGTAGTACCACAACTCAAGCTCAACCATACCCCATAGTTTCCATAATAGCATCGGATCCACCACCACAAAATCCTAAGTAAATAGGTTCTTCAATAGATATTTATGCTTTCATGAACCAACTTGGACACACAACCATTGTTAATTCCATCATAGATAGAAATAGGGAGACCATCATGGAAAACTTCTTAAGAGATAATGTTTGTGCCTTTGATTTTGGATGACCACCACCTCCCAACATTATAGATCCTACACATCCTTTGTTTGGATTGCAACCACCATCCACATGATCATCTATCCCTCACAATCCTTTCTTTTCACCAAGCAACAGGTATCAACCAACACAAGCAGAACCAACAAACTTGAATATCCCCTCAACCCAAGTCACTACCCCTATTCAACAAAACTCTCAACCCTTAGTTCATACTATATCCCAACCAACCATAGGTGTATCATCTTCATCTGCTTGCACCATCCCTGTCCCTACGTCTCAATATACTCCTTTTTCACTTGGTAACACTTCATTTTCCCTTACATCTCAAAACACATTCAATCCATTTACTAGTACCATAAACATCCAACCCACATCCTAGTACACTAAAAGAATACCTCCATTAAGGTTGAATACTTCATCTTCCATCCCACCCAACATCACTATCAATCCATTTGTTGCTAGCCAAAGTACTTCGGCCTCATTTCCTTTAGGACCTTGGATTTTTGGTATGGCACAAGGGCCTACCACTAGTAACCCCTTCAGCACCACATCCATGCCCATACCTTAGTCACATTCATCCATTCCTCTACCTTACCACCCATTACCAACTACTTTTCTATGCCACCTTTAGGCAATATCCAAATCACCTCTCCATCACAATACTCGATTGTGGACACTCCTCCTCACATCAATTACGTAGTACATATTAATACTCAATTACTTTCTCAAGCAAGAGCACAACCAACATATATTGGGAAAGGTATACACTCCCAAAGCATGGCCCAAGTATTATCTACACTACCATCTTTTCAGCCATAATCATCACACCAATAGTATGCCTAGGTATCCCCATAGAATTATCTAGTAGGGCAACAACCTCACATCTATGTTCCCCATCAAAAATCTACATAGTAGATGCAACAATATACCCAAACTACATTCCAAAAACCCATAACATCCATCCCAACAATAGTGCAACCTATTTTTCAGCCACCACCATATGGCAATCAAGTTTGTCCATATCAGCCTTCAACATCCACTACACATCCCGCACTAGGGGCACCTAGATCAGGGACTCTTGTTAAACCACCTGTAAACTCTGAATGGGAAGAGATTAAAAATATATCAAATCCCTCAAGGATGGGGATAGACTCAAAAACTTTCAAATTCAAAAATGATTTTCCATATCCCTTTGACAAAACCATCATGATGACACCTTTTCCTAAACATTTTGAGATCCCCAAGTTTGATAAATTTAGAGCGAAAAGTGATGTAGTTACACATGTCAAGGAATTCTATATGCACTACCAAGAATTGGCCTATAGTGATATGTTCCTCATGCAATTTTTTCTAAAAAGCTTAGGGGGCCCTTTCCTTGAATGGTTCTATTGTATACCCCAAGGTACCATTAAGACCTTTGCTAATCTTTTAGAGGCCTTTGTGGCTCAATATACTCATCTGGTTAAGACCAAGTTATTTTAAGTGGACCTAGTGTATACCAAGCAAAAGGGAGGAGAAAGCCTTGCAAAATACTTACAATGTTGGCAAACCCTCACAACTAGGATCTCATGCACCATCCCTGAATGTCACCTTGTCAAAATTTTCATTAAAAGCACATATCCTAGTCTTGCCCATCACATGGTTATGAACTATTTACAAACATATAAAGACATTAAAGAAAATGGATGGGACTCAAGAAAGGGCTCATCAAGTATGGTGTCATCAAAATTTACAAGGAAAGCACCAAAGATCAAGGTGCAAGCAATCAAAAACCATGGTATTGGAATAAAAATAACATAGTTACTAATGGCATCACCAACACTCAACATGTTCATGTCATTGGGATAGCAACTAACATTCCCACCATGTTTTTTCAATAACAACCTTACCAACAACAACTAGCAATCTATTAGTAGCCACTTATGCAGAACAATCAACATAATGTCCAAATACGTAGCCATTGAAATCAGACTCATGTTGTCACACTTGTAGCTGGACCTAAACCACATGTTTAGAGACAACCTCATGTATGCACCCCATTGGGGGAGCCCCTTAATGCAATCTTTAAAAAAATAGCCAAGGATAATCTTGTTAAACATCCACAAACACAACCCTTGGAACAAAATTAGCCTTAGGCATCCTAGTATAAGGATAACGAGTTTTAAAAATTCCATCATGTCAAAGCACATAGCACCCTCAAATGCATGCAACTCAAGGACTATGTCCAAGACCTTATTGATTAGAAATAGATCATAGTGGGAGCACCAAGCCTCACCAAATGTAGGATTACTAATATACCAAAATGCTTTTCCTCCCCTTAACAAAAACATAGGTAAGGTACCTACAAACATTTCTATCAACAAACCCAACATTAAAAACAAAAAAGGAGATAACTGATATAAGTCTCAAAACTACACCTCAACATACTTAGACTATGGAAACTTGTTAGGATGCATCTTACAAGTTGAGCCCTCTATCAATGTTATAAATATAAAAGGCCTAGATGCCCAATGTGTGGTTACTACTTGACAAGCTCAAATCAATATAGTTGGCTCATCTATATCTACACCATCAAGACCACCTCCATCGAGATCACCTTCATCAGGATCACCCCCATTAGGACCATAATATAATATCTTGGAAAACCTTGGAAATATGCCAGCCCAGATTTCTATTCTAGATCTCTTACAAACAAGACCACTTTATCAAGAGATCCTCAATAGTAGTCTCCATGAGTCACGCATCCCCACTAACATAAATTTTGTTGAGTTTCACAACTTGTTTGACCACCTTTCTGCATCATGTGCTCTATCCTTCCAAACCTCTAACATCTAAGCAATTTAAACTAATCATATACTTTCACATCACATCGTTGTCATGGTTTCTAACTTTGTGGTCAAATGAGTCATGATAGATAATGGATTGGTCCTAAATCTATGCACTTTAAAGTTCATCAAACAAGAAGGATACAATGAGGTAGATATTCTTAATGAGGTCATTACCATCAAAGCATATGACAATTTGGAGCCCACCACTAAAGAAACCATCTTGCTACCTCTCAAAGTTGGCCCAGCCACTCAAGAAATAGTTTGTCACATTATTGATCTAACATTCCATACAACATTGTCCTTGGCCAAACATGGATTCATGCCATGAAAGTCATTCCATCCACATATCATCAGTGCATCAATTTTCCACATAATGTCATTGAGGTAACCATCCATGTAGATCCTGAACCCTTTTCTTATTGCAATGCAGTTGAAGCCTCATACACCAACCATTATCCTAGAATCTAGATTGACCAAACCATGGCTAGTTCCTTTGGCACCTACTATAATCTAGATACCATTTTAGCTTCCACCCATTCCATGGTTAAGATTAACTACCAAGATTGTAGAGAGTATAGTCTCACTGATGCTTTTGTTGTCAATGCTTTACCACTTGATCCACATACTCAAGGGCACCTAACATATCAAAGACCAAAACTAGCTACAACTCCTTAGCTCTGACAATTGGGCCCAACCACATTTATTACCAAGGGGATCTTCAATGGTGCAAAAACCACTCTAGACATTTGTACATGGCTATACAAAGAGCCACCTTTGAAGAGTGAAGAGCTTCTCAACCACTTTAAACAAAAATACTAATGGTCACATAGCCTTGCTACTAAGTAATGGGATTATCAAGGAGGTGGTCTAGGCTACCTAGAGTCAAGCATTAAGAAGTATGTGGAAGCATACAAAGAAAATAAAAAGAAAGGCTTAGGCTATGGACTCCTTGTAACTGGTGGCACCACAAATGAAGACCATGCATTCACAAACATCCAAAATAGTCTTGTTGAGGTCGAAGACATTCCTAGAGAAGTCAAAAATAAATCCTATGACGGTATCTTCCTTGGTGAAATTATCCTAGGAGCTTCTATGCTCTGCCAATTACCCCTAAATCTCATAGACTTACCACTCATTCACATCGAACTCATTGATTGGTACCAACCAAGTGTTTTCCATATTGAAAAATTCTCTATAGAGCATGCACTCCTTAGATTCATAAGAGTAGAAACATTTCATAAACAACCACCACCGCCATCTACATATGTCTACAAACTAGACCTAGTAGGATACTTCAGGGAGGAGGAAATCTCTAGTTGTAAAAGTGAACTGGAAAATAAAAGAAAAAAGAAAAAAAGAAAAGCAAAACTATCCTCTAGTGAAAAATCCTCTAGAGCACCATTGAATGATTCAAAAAATGAAACAAAAATAAAGGACACATCTAATGGTGAAAACCTATCAGAGGCACTCAAGGATGGAGATTTCATCCTCCCCCCATAGGATCATAGGCCTACCATATCATCCATCTTGATAGAGGAAGCTAGACCAATCAATATTTGTCTAATCAAAGTATCAAAGATCACATACATCGTAGCATCTCTACCACCCAAATAGGTAGAACTTCTCATCAAATTCCTTCATGAAAATGTTTGTCACTTTGCATGGTCCAATCAAGACATACTGGGGTTGGACCCCAAACTATTAGTACACCATTTAGTCATAGATCCCAAGGCTAGGACTATCAAGTAAAAGCTCTAAAAGATGCACCCCAAAGTTGCTTTATTGTTAAAGTAGAGTTAGAAAAATTGCTAGAGGCAAAGATTATTCACCTGATTGACTATTCTGAATGGATCTCCAACATGATACTTGTCACAAAGCCTTCTTGTGATGTTAGGATTTGCACAGACTTCAAAGATCTCAACAAGGCTTTCTCGAAGGATGATTTCCCATTACCAAACATAGATATGATTATTGAACTCACTACAAGCCATGAGCTCTTATTGCTCATGGATGGTTTCTCTAGATACAATCAGATTTAGATAGAAGAGGAAAATGAGCATAAAATAGAATTTACCACCCCTTGGGGGACATTTTTTTATAACATGATTCCATTCAGATTAAACAATGCATAGGCAACATATCACTGTGCCATGATAGTCATCTTCCATGACCTAATCCATAAGACTATGGAGGATTACATGGATGATACTCTAGTCAAATCTCTTAATGCTCTTGATCACTTATCTCATCTCAAGGAAGTGTTTGATAAATTGGCTAATCTCATGCTCAATCCTAAGAAGTGTGTTTATGGCATTACCTCAGGAAAGCTCCTGGGATTCATTGTATCATGACGTAGTTTTGAGATTGATCCTAAAAGGTCAAGTCCATCATCGATATGGCTCTTCTTAAGACACTCAAGAAGATTCACTCTCTTTAGGGGAAACTAAAATTAGTCAGACGATTCATCTCCCAGCTTGCTGACAAGTGCCAACTGTTTACACATTTACTCAAAAAGGATCAAAATTTCTAGTGGGATCCCATTTTCCAATGCAACTTTGAACTAATCAAGCAATACTTGGCTAATCCACCTATATTGGTTCCTCCAGTTGTAGGAAATCCACTAATACTATACATCACAGCTACCCCAACAGCACTAGGTTCTCTTCTCTCACAACTTGATGATACAGGCAAGGAAAGGGCTATTTACTACATTAGTCATACTCTAGTTGGATATGAGATCAATTAAACACCAATGGAAAAGGCTTTCTTAGCTATAGTATTTTCCACTCAAAAGTTGTGCCATTATATGTTAAGCCACACTATGCAACTAATATCCAAAATTGATCCATTAAAGTATATGCTATCATGCATAGTGCTTACAAGACACCTAGCTAAATGGGCCATGCTTCTCAGTGAATTTGACATACAATACATTGACAAAAAGGCCATCAGAGGCTAGTCTATAGTAGACCACTTGAAAAATGCACCTTTGCTTGTGGATCACCCTCTCATTATGGAATTGCCAAATGAACACCTCTACTTAATAGAAGAACAACCATCCTAGAAAGTATACTTTGATGGATCTTACACATCCCATGATTCTAATGCTGGCATACTCTTGGTCGCACCTTAGGGAGATTACATTCCTAAATCTTTTAAACTATAGTTCTAGTGTACCAACAACGTCTCAAAGTATGAGGCTCTTATTGCAGGGCTCAAAATAGTAGTTTAGTGGAACATCACTAAGCTACAAGTCTTCAAACATTCACAACTTATTATCATGTAGGTTTTGGATGAATATCAAACCAAAGATGACAAGCTACAAGCTTACAAGGAGTTGGTTGACTAGTTGAGGGAACATTTTACTTAGATTTAGTTCATACAGATACCTCAATTGCAAAACAAGGTAGCAAATGCCATGGCAACTATTGGTTCACTTTTGGAGATCCCTCAGGAGGCTATGTAGTATGAATTCTTATTTGAGCAACTACATTAGCCTGCATACGAGAATGATGAATCAACATGGGTATGCATCTTGGTTGGTCTTGAATCCCCATGGTACCATGAAATTCATGCTTACCTACAAAATGGTATCATATCTCCCCATCTCACATGAACCCAACACCAAAACCTTATTCATAGAGCATCCCATTATACTATCATAGCTCAAACCCTATATCATTGGGGTTATCATGAGACTCTTTCTTGATGTTTAGACCAAAATTAGGCTACAATGGCTCTCAAAGAGGTACATGCTAGACTTTGTGGTGCTCACACAAGAAGAATAATTCTAGCTAAGTAAATCCTTTAGGGTAGATATTATTGGACTACTCTAGAGCATAATGCATGCATCTTTATCAAAAGGTGTCTACCCTGTCAACAAAATGCTAATCTAATCCAAGCCCCAACACAAGATCTGCAACCTATTGCACCACCATGGTCATTTTCATGTTGGGGGTTTGAACTTGTTGGTGTTATATCACCTCTCTCTTCAAAAGGACACAATAATCACTGCCACTGATTATTTCACTAAATGGGTAGAGGCAGTCCCCCTTGTCACTGCCACAAGAGTTCAACTATCCAAGTTTATTCTCTATCATATTATATGCCACTTTGGCATCACGACTACCCTTTTTATTGATCATGGAGGTAATTTTGAAAATCTCAATATGGAAGGATTGTGCACTTCCCTTCATATTCATCACCATTTTTCTAGCCCATACTTCCCACAAGGTTACAATCAAGAAAAGGAAACTAATAAAACCCTACTCAAAATCCTAAGGAAAACTATCAAAGATTCTAGTTGTGATTGGCATTTTCAAATCAACCTCACCCTATGGGCCTACCAGACCTCATTCTATGCATCCACTGGCATAACCTCATACTGCTTGGTTTATGGTGTTGAAGTAGTATTACCTATTGAGGTTGAACTCTCATCCTTGTGCATTTCTTTGTGGGCCTAGATATCAGATGAGGATTATAGAGTGGCTAGACTTACCCAACTAGATTTACTTGATGAAAAATGGCAACAGACCTGTGACCACCTCATGGTCTACCAAAATCACCTCAAGTGAAACTTCAACAAGAAGGTCCATCCATGCCAATTTCAAGAAGGATACATGGTCCTCAAAGGAAACATGAAGGTCTGAGTTGATCGAGAAAGGAAAGGAAAGTTTGAGCCCACAAGGCTTGGTCCTTATGTGGTCATGACATCTTTTGGCTTAGGGGCCTATCAGTTATGCACATTGAGGGTGTAGTCCTAAATGATCCCACCAACATCATTCACCTCAAGAAATTCTATGCTTAAAAAATCCTCAGTGTATCCTACTCCCTTAAAGGGAAGAAAATGGAAGGGAAAAGGAATGAAAAAATAGTAAAGAAAAATAAGCATCCAATAGTGAAAAATTGTCAATTCAAGTGCCCTAGATAGGTCCCCTAGTGAAAATCTAACAATTAGGTGCCAAGTATACTTAGCCTATTCATTATCTATCAATGACCTACATCTCTCCCATCAACCCTTTGCACCTCATCACCCATCTTCCCATTTTCCAAGATGTTCCAAGAGTTTCATCCTCGAACTCCACTACACCATGACATTTCTTTTTAGCGTCCATTGGTTTGGAAGCCTCCATAGATCATGTATCATACGATGATTAACATATCTATCCCACTCTTTTATCCTACCACATGTATTATAGTAGGTATATTTTATCCTTTGTATCATGTCTATGTATCACATGCTTGTAACAATAGTAGTATTTTATGTACCATACTTTGTAATGATAAAAAACTTTGTGTATCATACCCATGTAAAAATTAATGTATGCATTGATACTATCTTCATATACTGAGCTTTTACCCATCATACACACACCTACAATTGTATTCTATCATAAGCTCTAGAGTCATCCATTTATTGTATAGTCATTCTTGTTTATTTTTTGAGTCTTATAGCAAAACCCAATGTCACTAGTCCATTGTCTATAGAAAGGTGCAATTGCTAATTTTGTCCTCATCCCAAACATATTGTCACTAGGTCTTTATAGGATGCATTCTTCCTCTCATCTAATCTTGATCCATTAGTATCCAGTCCTACCAATCTATTTGGAAAAAGGTTAAATTTTTTATTTTTCCATGGATTTACATTTTCTTTTGATTTATTTTCTTTTTAGGATTTCAGGTTTGGTTCTTAAAGTATCTCTTCCAAGAAATTTGGATTATTCTCTCCTCAAAGTCACCATAATCTTTTATATCATGGTGTGCTACAAATGGGGTGATTCAAGAGCAAGGTTTTGATCAGGTGTCTTTCGTCTTCTTTTTTCTGCTTGTGAGTCAGTCAGATATGACCCTTGTATACTCCAAACATATTATCACTTTTGGTTACATGGTGCACTTGAGAAATATCATTTTCTTGTGGGTTACCCAGTATCATTTCCCCTATGATTCTTTCAAGATTCATGTGTGAAGCTATGGAAATCCTTGTGTTTATTTTGCATCAGTCCTATGTAATATTGGTGAAAAGGCCTTGCTATTCATAGTAACCTTGGCATATACCCAATATTCCTATATCAAAATAAGTGTTCAACTACATGGTGATGTTCCCCTTTGAAAAACCCTCATGCTCAAGATTCAATGGATTACTCCACACTTCCATACTATCCAAACATCCCAATTTATCCAAACATCTCATCCTGTCAAAGCATCCCATCCAATTCTAGCATCTCATCTAATCAATCCCACAATTATGATCCCACCAATCTATCAATCCCATAGTACCCAATCCTACATCAATCATATTCATATCTCTTGCATATATCATAATCATAACTCCTTCATCAATCATAATCTTAGTCATTGCCAATCATAATCCTAGAATCATAATCTCCCCAACCCTACCATCCTACCAATCATTTCAATGGGCCAAATTTCAAAAATCTTATCACCTCCCCCTGTAACTAGTGTTCTTAACCATTGGTTATCCTTGTGTACAAGTATTTTCTTTGTATCATTCTACCATAGTGAGAGTATGAGTTTCCTTAAACCTTGTCTCTTAGCCACTCTAAATCCTGCTCACCCTAGATTCTTGTACTTTTCAAAAAGCTAGTGGGCCTTTCCTTTTCTCCCTGGCACCTTCTTGAGGGGGTATCACATAGTCCATTCTCTTCTCTTCTACTCAAAAACTAGGGCAACCATGTTTCTTTAAAAAGACTTATTCACATCATTTATATTCAAACTTCTTTGAAATAGTGTTGTCCCAACACTATGTCAAAGGGGGAAAATGTAGACACCTAAATCTAATTATATAAATAAGTAATCATATTTAGTCATCTCCTGAGATATTACTGATTAAATATTTATTATTTAATTAATTAATCATCATCCCCTAGTTAATTGATTAATTTAATTAACTATATTCCAATTGATAAAATCAAATGATAACCTAAAATCAATTTATCAATTAAATCCCTATTCCTCTATTAAATTAACTAAATCCTCAAATCTATTTAATTTAATACCACATCCCATTTTTATTAAATAAATCATTTAATAAATTATCCAAACCCCTAAAAACATCCCTAAACCCTATCTTTACCCCTAATCCAACCCATTCACCCATACTAACCTCACTTAGCCACCTGACTAACCCATCTTATCAAAGCTAAGCCACTTGCCCCCTAACCCCCTTCCTAAACTAAGTCTACCCCCCCTCCTAAACATGTGCACAACTATAAGCAAGGGTTAAGGCTTGCTAACCCAAGCCAAAGTCAACAAGTCTCCCTTATCCTCTTCCATCCCTATCCAAGAGCATTAATGGCTCTTACATTCCATTTAATGCCTCTTACACACTCATCCTCCCTCATTACTCCCTTTGACCAACCATTTTCACATCCCCTCAAACTCATCCTCCTTGTGACAAGTGTCACACCCCTATTGGCTCCAAAAAAGCACAATCCATATGCTCCCCTTTTAATCCATCCTAACCCTCCCTCACCATTCTTCCATCCTTTCATCTTGAACCTCCATCTCGTTACCCCTTTGACCTATAAATAAAACCCTTCCCTCTCACAATCCATCATCCACTTTCATGCAAACTTATAATACCCCACTAACCACTACATACCCATTTTGCACCATAGCCATGTCAAAATCCATCTTCATCTCCATCGTTAAGTCCTCCCTTTACTTCCATGCTTGATAAACACCCACATGTTTGAAGCTTGAGCACACCATGAACATACATCCCTCTATCCATCAGGGGCATATCTATGTCATCATAGGTTACACCCCAGGAGCTTACCATTCTTGGTTTTCCTTCCTTATTGGTGATAACCTTGGTCCTATCATAAGTGTTTTCTTGTTTAATATTGTGAATGCTTTCATTTATAATTAGTATTCAATCCACACTACTAAATTAGGTGATACATGGTTAACCCAAACACTCAAAGCTAATAGAGCAGACAATTCAATCCCATGACTAATAATTAGAGAGATTCACCAGTTGGCAACTTTTTACTAGGAAACACTACAAGTTTCAAAATAACCCAAGGTGGAGCCACAAAATCAAAACATAATCCAATCTCCAAAAGGAGAGAGAGGCTATTGTAGGTTTCGACAACATGATCTTGTAGCACCTAGAATTGCATCCATACCTTGCACAAGTTCATAAAATATCATTGTACTATGGCATTTAGTGACTCTTAGGGTCAATTCCATTCAGCATGCCTAAGAATATTTGAGTAGTAAATGAGATAGGATGATCTATGGACTAGGGTTTACCTAACTACATGGAGCTAACAAAGTAGACAGTTTGGTCCCATGATGAATGGTGAAAGAGACTCACCAGTTGGTGACTTTGTATTGCCCAACACTAAAACTTTCAACATCACCCAAGATGGGGCCATAGAATCAAAATAGAATCCAATATCCAAAAAGAGAGAGGGGCTATTGTAGGTATCAATAGTAGGATCCTATAACACTTGGAATTGCATCTATACTTCACAAAATATTTGAGATATGACCCATGAAAGATTGTTTCCCTATGGCTTTTAGTGACTCTCAGGGTCAATTCTGTTCAGTGTACTTGAGAACATACAAGTAGTCAACAAGATGGGATGAACTTGAGACTAGGGTTTACCTAGCCTCTCAAAGATAACATAGAAAAAAAATTGTTCCCACGACAAATGGTGAGAGAGATACACCAATTGGTGACTTTGTTCAAGCCAACACTACAAGTTTCAGTATAACCTGAGATGGGGCTGCAAAATTGAAAATGTTATCTGATCTCCAAAAAGAGAGAGAGGTTATTGTAGGTTTCAACAACACAATCTCGTACCACCTAGAATTGTATCTATACCTCACACAAGCTTTGAGATATGCCCCATCAAAGATCACTTCCCTATGGCATTTAATGACTCTTAGGGTCAATTTCATTTACTGTGCCTAAGAATTTTTAAGTGATCAACAAGATGGGATGAGCTTAGAAATATGGTTTACCTAGCCACTTAGAGCTAATAGAGCAGATAGTTTGGTCTCATGATGAATAGTGAGAGAGATTCACTAGTTGATGACTTTGTACTCGCCAACACTACAAGTTTCAAAATCACCTGAGATGGGGTCGCAAAATCAAAATGAAATCCAATATCCAAAAAGAAAGATATTTTATTGTAGGTGTCAACAACACAATCCTAGAGCACTTGGAATTGCATTGATACTTCACACGAGCTCCGAGAAATGCCCTGTCAAAGATCATTACCATATGGCATTTAGTGACTCTCAAGGTCAATTTCATTCAGTATGCCCAAGAATGTTCAAGCAATTAAAAAGGTGTAAAAAACTTGGGACTAGAGTTTAGCTAACCTCTTGGAGCTAATAGAGTAAATAGTTTGGTCCCACAACAAACGGTGAGAGAGATATGAGCAAACTATGTATGCATAGGCCACTTTGTGCAAGTTATGAGCAAAATTTGCTAATTAGGCAAAATTGGGTCATTTTGAGTTATTGTTCAAGATAGCCTAGGAGTAGGTTTTTTTAGTTTTTTAAAATAAGTTGGAACCTTTTCCAAGTCCTAGAAGTGAAATCTAGTAAAAATTGAAAAAGTTGAACTTTTTGTGCAAAATTGCAAAATTGAAAAGTTGCTAAAGTTGATAAAAATGCAGCTTGGTTGAAAAGGAGTTATAAGCATAGGATAGATAAATGCCTCATTTTTCAGGTCTAAAGGGGAATTAAGACAAGTATGAATCCATTTTGCCAAAAGTGTTTATTGCAAGCAACTTTTCATCAATTTTTGCAAGTTTTGGGTACTAGGAATCTGATTCCCATGGAATGAACCTATATTAATATATAAATAATCCTTCTAATAATGTTTGGACATGATTTTTCATGGTTGGAGATGTCTAATGGACTTTAGGTGGTTGTAGGTGCATGAAGTGCATGCCTAAGGAGTAGCAGAGGGATATTTATCCCTTAGAGAGGGGTATTTTATGGTAGATTATATCTACATATGCCTTGGAGATGGTGAACCAACCTTCAATTGATTTAAGTTGGCTTGGGCAGTCATACATTGAGAAAGCCCTATGTTTGAGGGTTTGTAAGAGACCAATTTGGGGGTTTCTTACTTGTAGAGGTTGGAGCATCAAATTGACCTAATATTCACTTGATTAGATCCATTTGAGGAGACTCTTGATAGTCTATAGCATTGGGATAAAGGGAAGCATGCAGTTTCTTTGGAAAACAACTCTATTTTATGCTTTAAAAGGGTGCCTAGTTAGAGGATCTATTATTTAGTCCAAAAAAGCCTTTGTTGAGGTTGAGATATGTTAAAGAAGGCTGAAATAGGTATCTAAATACCTTTTTTATTTTGAGAAGTCCTTTGGAGATTTTTGGAGAAAACTTAATATTTTTCTCGCTGGAGACTTCGTCGGAGGCAATTAGGCCTACTAGGCAATTTTGAGGAAATTGAGTGCTAGGATTGGGTTGAGGGTCTAAAACCACTTGAAATCTCTTGAATCCATCTTAGATAGGAAAAAAGCATCCACCATAACCTTTGGGAGGGTGTTGGATTTTTAGAGGGGATAGTTGTTGTTTTCTAGGTTTGGGGAACATTGCCTTTCCCTTGCACATTTTTACATTGTGAACTTGGTTGAGACCCATCACAATTTCTCACTACATCAGAAACCTTGTGAGAAGGTTGGAGATTTTTTAGTTTTTTGGTTGGGTGAAAGAGTGATGCAGAGGGTCTATAGTGGAAGGCACCACCCTAATTTTGGTTTTTGGAGTTGTTAGATGTTATATAAGTGAGTGTGTGTGTGTGTGTGTGTGTGTGTGTGTGTGTGTGTGTGTGTGTGTGTGTGTGCATGTGCGTGTGTGTGTGGGCGTGCACGCACATGCATGCATGCATGCACACACACAATAAGTTCTAAGAATCCTTGGAGTGCAACAAGTCCAAATTTAAGAGCTAAATTGCTTAGTAGGTCCTAGGTTGCTCAAAAGTTGCTCATTGAGCCAAAAGTTGCCCAATAGGTTAAATTTGATTAGGGATGGGCAACTAAGGTCTTTGATTTCCTAAATAGGTCCTAGGTGGACCTATTTGACCAAAAACTATAAAGAACAAAAATTCCTGCAAAGTTGCAAAGTTGCTCGAGTAACTTTTGCAATTTTTGCAAAAAATTGCAATTGGTGGTTTTGGATGTTTTAACTACCAATGCTTGGATATATGAGCATGGAGGATAATATTTTGAAGGGTTAGAAAGTTTTCCATTAGATTATGCAAGATACCATTTTGTATGTCTATGGCACTTTATGTGAAAAGTTGTTCATTAGAACAATTTGGTTTTCTTAATGTTTTTGGTCAAGAAAGCCTAGGATTAGGTGGTTTTAGGTATGTTGGAACCTTTTCCAAGTCTTAGAAGTGAAAAATGCAAAAATTGCTCTTTTTGTGCAAAGTTGCATAGTAGAAAAATTGTAAAGGTTACTCAAAAATACAACTTAGAGGAAAATGGGTTATAACCATTCAAATCTTGGTTTTAAGCATTGTAATAGTCATGGGAGAGATAAATACCTCATTTATGAGGTATGGGGAGCATTAATGTATAGATTGGAAGAATTTACAAAGAATAAAATTTAGTTTTGGAGTCCTTTTGTAATGTCTCGTTTTAGGGCATTTTGGATTTTCCTTCTATTTTGTATTCATTTCGTAATAATGTTCTTATTTGACCTCCTTTCATTGTTTAATATTTGATATATATAAGTAATCAAAGGGTCGTCTCCTTTCATAATAATAATTTATATTATATTAATAATTGTATTATATTAATAATTATATATTAATTATATATTAATAAGGTTACTTATATTAATTAGTATCATAATGTTTATTATATTGATAATTATATTATTAAGAATATTATTTGATAATATGTCAAATATTATTGTATTATAATACATTTATGTATATCATTTTTATATATTAAAATATATCTTTGTCATAATATTATTATTTATTATATTATATTATCATTTCATACCTTTATATTGCTATAATAATGTGACATATAATATGATATTATTATATGATTATAACATAATATTACCTATAAAATATTATCATGTTAATATTATTATTAATATTAATTTATATATAATACTTATTTATTATTTAAATTATATGTCAAAACGGGAACATCACAGTCCTCCCCTCTCAAATTTGCTTGTCCTCAAGCAAAATCATTCACACACAAACTACTTCATAGATACATAACATATTTGCATACAAAGTCCTAAATCAAATATATATCTTTAATGAAAACACAAAGTAAACACGATGCAGACAGATGAAGACACGAAGCAAACATGATGTAGACACATCATATATAATTTTTCACAAAGGGAATGATTTATAACATATAGTTCCCCAGTAAACCTTTTTATTGTGGATCCTATACACACAAATAGTTATTAGCATGTACACGTATATAATAGGTTCAAAGAAAGATTAGTCATGATAAATTAGTTTTGAACCAATTTCATACCAAGCCCAAGAGCAGAACTTTGGCCCTCTTGGCCTTGATGGCAGCCATTAACATCCATCAAGGTGGTCTACTTGGCATATTTTTAATAGAATTAAGTTGACATGATGTCAAATCTTAACTTAACCAAATCTAAGCCCAGGAGTGAAACTTTGGCCCTCCTGGCCTTGATGGCAACCATTGACATCCGTAAGGGTGTTCTACTTAGATGGTAATCTTATTCTTCCTACCTAAGCCCAAGAGTGGAACTTTGGCCTTCTTGGCCTTGACGATAGCTTGTGACACCCATCAAGGTGGTCTACTTAAGAGGTAATATTTATTCTTCTTAAGGAACTTCTTATAAAAAATCTTGACAAAAATTATTTATATTCTTAGTTTTAAAGAATACAATAGATTTAACCTTTATCAAACTACTTTACAATCAAAGACATAGTCTTTTTGAAGTGTTAGAAATTTAATTTATTATTAAAATATAGGAGGAACCATAATAGGGTGCCCTATTACCCAACCTGTGGGCCTCACCGTTCACCCTCATAACCATTACCTCTCTCTAATTACTATTTCCAAGAAGGTTCCTTTGTATGATGTACCTTGGGATATCTTGTTGTAAGAAAACTCAGGTGCGAAAATAGCTTCCTACACTAATCTCATAAGGAAAGTATGATGCAAATCCTATTTAAATCTTCTTCACTTACAAATTCAATATCATGTAAACAACAATATTGCAGCCAACCATGCATACAGAAAATAAACAGAGAAAGGAACACATAACACAAGGATTTTTTGGTGAGGAAAAACCTTTTGGTAAAACAACCCCACCCCTTCAGAACCTGCACAATGTATTATCTTCAACAAAAGGTTACAATACACTTGTAGTGCAAGCTCAACAACGACAATAGAAGACTCCAGTAGCTACTCGTAGTACCAACAATACACCTATTCGCATCACTTCTCTTTGTAACCCTAAAAATGCTTATAGCATGCGCTTCACTTTATGGCTACTCCCAAAGGTAAATCGTATTAGGGTTTTACCATTCTCTGAGAAAACAGGAACCCCAAAAATTTTTTTGGGGCGATGCCCTGAACCCCACTACTGGGGTAGAGCGTACAATACTCAAATATCTTAGTTGCTACATGTCTTCACCTATCATTGAATCTTCCTAACATAGCTCTTACGTGTCATAGGAATCCATCATAACTGTTCTAGTCATTATCTCCTTACACACAATTCAAGATGTCGACACATCAATATTATTTGTAAGAAATACATTTTACAAAATAAATAATAAGAATAGCAATTATACAAGGTTGAGACACCTTATTCCTAACACTCGTCACCATAGGCCTTACGCGATACCCATAGGCTTTATCTAGTACCCTGAGTGATGTCACCCAATCCATTCCACTGCAGGCCTTATCTCAACTTGGAGATGATGATCTTAGATTATTTTATTTTATTTAACAACATTCTTTAATTATTATCAACTTAAAAATCAATGTCATTTCCTTATTTGGTTAGAATTATTGATAGTAAATATACTATTCAATATTCACCACAATAACAAAATTTGTCAATAATAAGAAAAACACTAACAATTATTTCATAATATATGAAGAAAATATATAATTTACCTCATTACCTTGTGTGATGGGATAATGATGTAAGAGTGCATGATGGTCTTTCTCTCTCATTCGACATTGACGTTTTTATCCTTTAATCATATACCTCTTTCCATTGTCGATATTAATATAACAATGATGTCCCAAATAGGATCTTCTCTTGGTTTACTTTTCACTCTCAATTTAATTGATAGATTAGAAATATATTAGAAACTTCTTCCTCTTTATGTACTTGATATCATCTTTGTCTTCCTTACTTCCTTGTTTATATTTTTCAAATTCTATATAAAAATTATTCCCCTTCATACTCCATGTGTTGTAAGAAAATATATCATCCTTCCCTTTCAAGGGATACCTATGGAATTTGAATGTCCTTTTCATAAAAAATCTTTTCCTTGTGGTGATGTAGTTTGTACCTTGGTCACCTCACCAATTTTCCTTCAATCTATCTATGTACTCCTTAATTGTATTAATTGTATCTCAATTTACCTTTTGTGGTCCACTCAAATACCTGACAAGTGATCTTTGTACTTACATGACCAGTGGTTGGAAATTCATCACTGAAGTAACCCCTTTTGCTTATGCTATGTGGTACTTCACTTCAAATTCTTTGATGTGGAGAGTATGATGTGGCATCTTTTTCATAACTTCTCCCCACAATAATTTAACCGCATTTTTGAGGATATTCTCTTATTCACTTTTTACTTCTATAAGTTTTCATAATAAACCATCTGATTATCTGATGATTATCTTGCTCCAGGTCTACAAGAACAATTCTACCAAGGCGATGGAAGGACGATCCTGGGATTGTCTAGTATAGGTCTGCACAAGAAACAGATTTGCCTAAGACTCCACGTCAGAAATCATCCAAAAAGGCTTCCATTTCATTGAAGCTTTGGGATAGTCAAAGAAAGTTTATCATAGATGAAACTATAAATTTTGTTTCATACTTCTCTTCTTTATACTTTCAGATTTCATATTTGGGTTGCTAGAAAAGTGGCATTTTCGGCAACTAACTTCATATAATATTATACATATATTTTCTTATTTTCTTTCTATAGTTGTACACCTCCTTTGCATCCTAGATGCTACCCAAGATATTAAAAAAATATATAGCTTAGGTGCATAATGTTTTTGATAAATCTTAGATGCCAATTGTATAGAAACTAAGCACAATACAATGGTCACATTCTTTTAATTCTTTTTTAGAACTGAAGCTATGGTTACCTTTCTCTTTAATTGAGTTTCTTTCTTGTCATTGAATGAAAGAAGGAACTCTTAGGTCCTTTTTAATTCCTGGAAACTAGTTGTTACAAATGACATACAATTGCTCTTTACAAAAACAAAAAAAAAAGGGGCTGTGTCTTCACTTTTGAAACATATCCCTAATGCCTTATATCTTGTATAAGACAAGAACAGTGGTATGTTGCCTCTATGACCTCTCTGTGTCAATGATTATTTCCTTTATATTTCACTCTTGGTATGTTATTCTTCAATGTTGACCGTATTATATAAAATGGTGTTTTATCACTTGGTGGCGAGATCATAGGCTAGCAGAATCGAATGCTCTGATACCACTTGTAATGACCCATTTTAGGGCATTTTGGATTTTCCTTCTATTTTGTATTCATTTTGTAATAATGTTCTTATCTAATCTCCTTTCATTGTTTGATATTTGATATATATAAGTATTTTTCAAAGGGTCATCTCCTTTCATAATAATAATTTATATTATATTAATAATTATATATTAATAAGGTTACTTATATTAATTAATATCATAATATTTATTATATTGATAATTATATTAGTAAGAATATTATTTGATAATAAATTAAATATTATTATATTATAATACATTTATGTATATCATTTTTATATATTAAATATATCTTTGTCATAATATTATTATTTATTATATTATATTGCTATAATAATGTGACCTATAATATGATATTATTATATGATTATAACATAATATTACCTATAAAATATTATAATGTTAATATTATTATTAATATTAATTTATATATAATACTTATTTATTATTTAAATTATATGTCAAAATGGGGACATCACACCTTTTCTCTATTTTTTGGATGCTTCCCATACTGTATGGATTGTCAAACCAGATCTTATGGATGTTTGAGATATATCTTTGAATCATATTTCATTTTCTTCTGGTTTCATCTTTCTAAGTTCTTTCTTTTTGAATTTATTGCATTTTTAGTCAAGCAAGGTTTTTAGGACAACATTTTGGTGCATTCAACAAAGATGAGCCTCTAACTGCAATCTCGCTAGTTGGAATTTCATGGCCGCTTGGGAAATGGTATTTAGTAAGGTCCTATTGAAGATTCTAGGTTCCAAAATTAGAGGATTTTTTTTTGTGATTTTTTCAACCAAGCCCTAGGTCAAGTGCCTTGATGGATTTAACCTTTTGTAGCATGTTATTTAGTGAATTGTAGGAGTTTGGGACTTGTTGAAGGGTTGAGCATTTGGGAATAAGTTATTTTAGTGTTGCCAATCATTCCTGAGTATTGATTTGTGCAGTTCGAATTACAAAAAGTGAGAGAGGTCCAATTTTTTGTAGTTATATTCAATCTAATGAACCAACTGGATCTACTCTACATTTTAATGTCTCGAGTATTGCCTTGTGGTCTTACTCGCAAACTTTCCAAAGAGTCTTATTATGTGGGTTTCCACCATATTTTATCAAGTAGAAATTTGATGCAATAATAAAGTTTGAATAATAAAGAATCTTCCTCTCTATTTTCCAATCATCAAATAACCAAAAGTTAGGGTTCTTCATATAATATCATCTAAGCCATGTATCAATTACAACCACCACACCTACATGGTACTCTAAACCTTCACCATCAGTTACTGACTGATCCAAAAAAAAAATCGCCTAGACACAAAAACACAAAATAATTTGTCCCTTCTTCATTGTCTTCAGGTTCAATAACAACAAAAACATGGCCTATAGTGATAAATGTACAAAATGTGGTCATTAATTTAGCAAATACTTAGGTAAAAGTTGTAAAGCTACATATTGAATTTATATATGTATATATATTACCAGGTTGCACTAGATCAGACAAGTGGTCAAAGTCAATGGATGAATCCATCTCACCATTTCTAATGCTTGTGGGGGACGATAGGTGTTAGTTGGGTCCAAAACCAATATATCCCATTTGTCCACCCATTCAGTTGACTCACAGTCATCCCAATTTTTCTCTGCACATGATGGACAAATGCATACCATTTTTTGTGTGTGGATACTCCATGAACCTACATCAAAACTTCTAAAAGAGTGCAACTCACTTGAACCTATCATTGTGAAACAACCTTCATATGGTGCAATATTAGTATTATCTATCAACCCAAAAAATCTACAAACCCTAGACTCACCTTTCTTACTTGGACCCATTGTAGTGATACACCATTGGATGATGGATTTTGCATCTATCAATATTTTCCCATCTTTGTACCTTAATTCTTCATAAATTAGGGCTTTTTTGATGCATGTGCTTGCACCATCATGTTCTCCCTTTCCATGACCAGCCTCTATGAAATTCCACATATATTGAATTCTAGACAACTTGTGCATCCTACTCAACCAATAGAACATCTGTGCACTATTGAATTGAGATGTGCAATTGGTTGACTGAGTAATGTGATGGTGATATGGTATGCCATTTTTTTTTCCAAATATCCATAAAATAGTTGAAAAAAACCGTGTACAAACTCCATAGAATGTGATTGATAATTGTTGATGTAAGAATGGTTCTCCCACAATGTATTCTTGTCATCCTTTGTATTTTTATGTGAATGCATGAATGTTATGCGAACAAATATGACAACTTGTTGAGAAGTGTAATACTTTTCTTGCACCTCATTTTTTGGTTGTAGTGTGTAGCTCTCTGTGAAGTATACAATAGAAACAATGGTATCCAGTGGAAATGTATCCTTGCACAACTTGAATTGCAAATCCATCCATTAAGCTCTATGTGTATGCTTTGCATACTCGTAAATAATATTTTCACAAAAAATCTTCATGAACTCATACACTAGAATCTTTTCAATGACTAAAACACATCTTTTACCCTATTTCCCATCTTTTAGCGCATATGTCACTATCTTATATTTTTTGTAATCTACTATTTTATTTCCAATTTTATGCGTACTATCCATATGTTCACAAGTTGATAAAATATACAAAGAACCACAAAATAAGCATGACGCCTTGTAAAATTGTTGATCGTCCCCTATTTCACATAAAATGTTGGATATGAATTTCCTTGAAGATCTAGGTGGCTCATTCATGTCACAATCCTACATAACAAACTTAGAATGCAAAAATACACATATATGCTTAAAAACATCAAAAGAGTTAAAAAATTTAATATGTATCCTACAATAACAAGTTTTGCATGTTTGATTTATCTTCACTTAAAAAGGCTTTCCCATTTCAAAAAATCTTTGACTTATTTGAATTTGAGGGCACATACCAACAAATTTTGTAAAATATTGTGTTTGAGTTGAGCCCAAAAAATGTTTCATTTGTGGATTGTGATTTCGGCTACCAATAATCCTTCTTACAACATCTCTTTGATTAGGGGAGACAAACATGTTTTTTTGTCCAACAATATTCAATCAATGATTTCAAATCTTCACTAATTTCTTTATCCTTTTGCAGTAGTCTACTTCTAAATATCCATAACTCATTTTTTGTTGGATGTTCCATTCTCACATGCCTTACAATGGCTCTCCTTAGAGTACCTCTATCAATTTTCAATGTTTTTCTTGTCTTTCTCATGAGTCAGGCTTTCTTCATTTAGGTACTTACTATTGTTGATGTAAGTACATGTCTTGTGATATTACTATTTTTAGTGTGTGATTTAGAATGCACTTTTTCATATGCACTCATTAGATCCTTTGAAATTCTTTTTACATTTGAATCATCCATCATTCTTAGTCCCAAAATCTTCATGATGGGCCTGAGTTTTAAATTCTTCATCATTTATACAAGTAATTAGAATTCACCTATAATATTTAATTCTTCAAAGAATAAACTCCACATACGATTAACTTTTCTTTGACAAGTATGCTTTCTAATCTTGTCAAGCATTGATTTCAAATTGTTAGTATCAATATCAATCAAATATCTTGGTCTTCTAAAATGAATTCTAGAAGGTTTTATAATCTCTTCCATTCCCTCAACATTTCGAACATCAACATAAGGTTGATTTTTTTATGTAGCTTAATCCGAAGATAATGTGCCTCAGCAATAAGATGCAAAAGATGGAATATCACCTACTTGATATGTTGATGTTGTGCCTTCAACATGACATGATGGAGTGTGTACATTGTTAGATGTAGAAATTAGTGTTTCTTCAATATGAGATGATGATATGATGCCAACGTTGGAAGATGGTATAGCTTCACAATTTAATTCAATTCTTGAGTGTAAGAGTCTCATTCATTCTCTCTATCTTTACAATTCTTTCTCTTTGTTTCTTTGTATTAGTGGTTCATGTTCCTCTTTGAAAGACAATTCTTCATTATTGTATTGCAATTTTCTTTTCTCATGTAGTAGTTTCATTTTATCTCTTTTAATTGCCAAATCTCTCTTTCCTTTACTTATGTTGTTTCAGTGTTTGGTTTCTTCCTTGGCATGACGATGATTTCTATATGTCAAATTATTCAAACATTTGAATTACATAGAATTTGTAAATAACAAATCATTCAAATCCATATATGAATTACAATTATTTCAATGAATACATAATATATATGAAACAACTTGTAAAATTTCTAACCATTTCCAAATAACAATTCATTCAAGCATAAAAATTATAATGAATTCACTATATACTAAACAACTTGTCAAATTATAATGAAATTTGTCTCTATAGTAACAAAAAATATTTAAAATGACTGCACTACCCTTTTATATAGAAAGAATTTTCAAAAAGCCTTCAAATAGTGTATCCAATGATCAAGTTTGGCATTTTCTAGCTTCCAATAGCATCAAACTCATGTTTTCTATCGGAACAATAGAACAAACAATAGACAAAAAGAGAATATGGGTCAGTAGAGACCCAAACTTTCTTTATAACCATTTTTTGGTGTTTTCATATAGTGCGTACACACTATAGTATGTACGCACTACAAAGTGCGCATGCACTATAGTGCATACATACTATATGAAAAAAATTCTCTTTCCCTATCCCACCCTCTCACATCTCCTACTCTCTCTCTCCCTATCCCATCATCTCCCATCCACTACTCTCTCTCTCCCATATCCCACCCTCTCTTCCTCTCTCTCCCCTATCCGACCCTCTCCTATCCCCTAGTCTATCTCTCTCACTCTCTCTCTCCCACCCCCTACTCTCCCATCCCCTACTCTCCCTCTCCCACCCTGTACTCTCACATCCCCTACTCTCTCTCTCCCCCCCTCCATCTCTCTATATCCCACCCTCTCCCATCCTGTACACTCTCTCTCTCTCTCATCCCCTAGTCTCTCTCCCTTCTTATCTCCCTTGCTCCCTCTCCCACCCCCATTCTCTCACTAATCCCCTACTCTCTCTACCTCTCCCTCTCCCATTCCTTACTATCTCTCTCCCACCCTCTCTCATTCCCTAGTCTCTCTCCCTCCCTAGCCCACCCTCTCTCTCTCTCCTCCCCCTCCTTCCCTCCTTCCCTCTTCATTTCTCCCGCTATCTCTTGCTATCCCACCCTCTCCACCCTCCACTCTCTCTCTCTATCTCTCTCTGTCTCCCCCTACCTCTCCCCCTCTCCCTCTCTCCCTCTCCCACCCCATACTCTCTCTTTGCCCCTATCCCACCCTCTTCCAGTTAAATACAATTGATTAATTGTGTGTTATCTTTGATGTTACAAAATTTCATAATCATTATCAGTCAATATATGCCAAGCTCACTTGAGCAATGAAGACAGTTCTTAGTGTCTACCGAGCATTCTTGTGTTTTCCTAGTTTAGAAGGTAGTGTCTACAAAGTTCACTCAAGCATCAAAGAAAAAGTTGTAGAAAGCAAGTGTTAACCAAGCTCAATTGGGCATCGAAGGAAAGTTGGATGGAACTAGTGCTAACCAAGCTCACTCAGTTGCTAAAGGATTTTTTTAAGTTTGTAGTGTTAACCAAGCTTCTGCTGGTTAACAAAGAAAATCATTTCAAACTTAGTTTCTACCAAGCAGGGTCGGCTAACAAAGGATTTTCTTATTTTATTTTATTAAACTTAATTGACCTATCTATTGATTCCAGTTGACTAAGGTGATGAATATTGATTATTGTAAATTGTACTTGAGCTAACTTGACAAAGTGGAAGGTATAAGTATAAAGTCAAGTTATGATTTCAAGTGTGTGAAAAAGTGCAAGAGAATGTGTGAATTATGAAGTGATTGAAGATCTATTGATGAGAAAAGGAAGAAAATTTGAAGGATAAGAAGAATATCCTTATGGTGCATCAAAGCCATATTTGATTAGGAAGGATCAAGTACAAGCTAGAATAGAGATCTAAAATCAAAAAATTAGTTGTAGTCAAATTAGGTCACCTCATTGTTACTCTCTAACCATTATAGCATTAATATAAATCTCTTAACAGAGTTGGCATAACAACTATTTGCAAATCCTCTAACAAGATGGCAATTCCATTGAATTATTCTCAAGACCTCTAACCAGGACACTCCTAACAAGGTGATTAAATTCTTTAATAGGATCACACCTAGCAGTGTGTTTTGTAATCTTTAATAGGGTTGGCTCCTAACTGGGCTCACTTTAGAAGAGTGAAAATTAGTAACTAGTTGTAATTGTTAGTTTTTCCCAAATTAGGTTTCCTCATTAAAACTTGGTGTCAAATGTGTTCATGCTATTTTATTTATGTGTTTTCAAATAAGTTAAAGTAATGGTAATCATAGTTAACATCTAATAGTTTATATGTTAATCTTTCACCAAGCTAAACTAGTTATTATCGAGTTACAACATTATGTGTGTTTATCGAGCTTCAGTAGTATTTAGTTATCTTTTTTCATTTTGTACTAACATCTAAGAGATCTAGGATTTATTTTTATAGTAACTAATTCACCCCTCCCCTCTTAGCTACTCCTCTTATATTTCCAACAATTGGTATTAGAGTTTTTAGTGCTTATAGAAAAGGTTTCAAGGACCTAAGGTAAAGATCAAGATGTCTTACAAAAGAGAGATTTCCAAGTTGAATAGAGACAATTTTGTAGCATGGCAAGGACATATGAGATTACATCTGGCTACCATAAGTGATTTAGGTTGCAATTATCTTGATGCTAAATATAAGACTCCCACTAGTACACTAACAGTTAAAGACATTCCTAAAAAGAAGAATAACAATATCATGATGATTGATATTGCATCTACTCTCAGTTATGTTGAATTTGATGAGCTAAAAGATTGCAAAACTACTTTTTCAATGTGGAACAAACTAAAAGATATCTATGGAGGAGATGACAATGTAAGAAGAGACAAGGTAGAAATTCTTAGAGGAAAATTTCATCAAATGAAAATGAGAGAAGATTAAAACATTGGAAAATATGTGGAAAGGATCAAGGCTAGTGTAAGTGCAATCAAAGCATTTGGGGGAGACATCAAGGAGGAAACTGTTGTGAGTAAAGTGCTTAGAAATCTTCTTCCCTTTTATGCAATTAGAGTATCTTCTATTCAAGAAATGAGATGTGATCCAACTAATAAGATAGGGTTGAATGCTCTAGTTGGAAGATTAACAACTTTTGAGTTAGATAATTATGATAACTATGTTCCTACTTCAAAGAATATTGAATCTACATTTAAAGCTAAAATCTCACTCAAAGAAAAGGGTAAAAAGTCAAAATCTAATCAATTAGGAAGTGAAGAAGATGGATCATCAGAAAAAGGTTTAGACAGTGATCTTGAAGTTGTTGAAGCCCTACTTGCAAGGATGTATTCCAAAGGAAGAGGGAGGGAAGTACAAAGGTAAATTTCCTCTGATCTACTTTTCCTATGAATAAATTGGTTGCATTGCTACTAGGTGTCCAAAAAAGGAAATTAAGGATGAGAAGAAAAGCAATAAACATAAAGGAAAGAAGGACTCCAAGAACTACAAGAACTTCAAGGATAAAGGTCAAAAATCTTGTTTCATAGCTAAAGATTCTAATAACAATGAAGGTGAAATGGTTTATATTGCTATGAAAGATGAATTTGATGATGAAGGAGATAAGATGACACTTATCTCTTGTGTTAGCAAAAATGATATATTGATTATTGACAACGGCTACTCACATCATATGACTAGTAATAGAACAAAATTTGAGCATATGGAATATTATGATGGAGGTATTGTAAGATTTGGAAACAATGAATATTGTAAAATAAAAAGAAAAGGATGTATCTTGTTGACTAAAGAACTTGTGTTTGATAATGCTTATTAGGTTGAAGGACTAAAGCATAATCTACTAATTGTGGCATAGCTAAATAACATTGGATTCAAGGTAGAATTCATGAATTGATAGGCCTAACTATTGGATGGGAAAGGAATTTTTGTTGATTTTGGCAAGCAAACAAAAAGTAATCTATTTTATATTGATCTTAGTGATTGTCCATGTTTTATTGCTCAAGTAGAGGAAAGTTGGTTATGGCACAAAAGGCTATGTCATGTAAAATTTGATAATCTAGTTAAGATAAGAAAACACAAAAGAGTAAGAGGTATTCCTAGTTTGAACAAGCTTGACATGGGTCTATGCAAGAATTACCAAATTGATAAAATGGGAAAGACAAGCTTCAAAAGAAAAGACTATCAGTTAGAAGAAGTCTTGGGAATTGCTCATACAAGCTTATGTGGACCTACTGGAATAGAGAGTTATAGTGGAGAAAACTTTTTCATTCTCTTTGTTGATGACTGCCTTTAAAAAATTCAAGTGGTATTTGGAAAGAGTAGAAAAAGAAACTAGAAAGAAGTTGAAATGCCTAAGATCAAACAGAGGTGGTGAATTCATCTCCCATGAATTCAATAATTTTTGCAGTGAAAGAGGAATCAAAAGACAAGTAGCTACCCCTAGTACACCATAGAAAAATGGTATAGCAGAAAGAAGAAATTGATCTATCATGGATTGTGCTAGAACCCTGATGATTGAAAAGAATGTTGCTCTCAAATATTGGAAGGAAGCTATCAACACTAGAGCTCATACCCTGAATAGAGTTAAGTTGAAGAAAGATTCAAACAAGACACCTTATCAACTATGGTATGGCTACAAACCTAATGTAAGTTACTTGAAAGTATTTGGCAGCAAATGTTACATCTTGAAAGAATCTAGAAAAGGAAAATTTGATGTAAATGGTGATGAAGTCATATTTCTAGGATACTCCTGCATAAGTAAAGCATACAAATATTTGAATTTATCTATTCATAAAATTATAGAAAGTGGACATGTTAGAAATGATGAATATGTAGAAAAGAGTGAAGAAGAAAGTAATAAGGAACCTGAAGGCTATAGAAGATTTGTTTACTACAAACCTGATACTCTGCCTAAAAGAAAAGAAGCTTCAATTCCTGAGTCCCTAGGAACTCCAATAGCTACTGAGTTGTAGATAGTGCAACCCAAGCTGTAAGAACTTGAGTCACAATCAAAGGCTACTGAACTACTTTAGATTGAGCCTGATGGACCTGAGTCATAGACAAAAGGACCTGAGCTTGAAACTAAAAGTCAAGAAGAATATGGAGGAACTCATTCAAAGACCAATGAACCAGTATTAGCAAGATATGTTAGAAGACATCATGCACCTACTCAGAGCATTGGAGACAAATTAGATGGAACAATGACAAGAAGAAAATTGAAAGGTACATGTTTACTTGCTGAATTTTAACCTAGAAGTGTTAAAGATGATCTAGAAAATGAAAGTTAGATTGAAGCAATGAATGAAGAGATAGAATAGATAGAAAAGAACAAAACTTGGACTGTTTTTCCTAGACCAAAGGATAAAAATTTAATTGGAACAAAATGGGTATTTAGAAATAAGTTGAATGAAGATGGAAAGGTATCAAGAAACAAAGCAAGATTGGTATGCAAAGGTTACTCTCAAGAAGAAGATATTGACTATGGTGATACTTTTTCTCCTATAGCAAGAATTTAAGGTGTTAGAACTTTACTAGCATATGTAGCACATAGAGGATTTAAAGTATATCAAATGGATGTTAAATCTATTTTATTGAATGAAAATCTCAATGAGGAAGTCTACATTGAATAACTAAAAGGTTTTGTAGATCCTATCAAAGGAGACATGGTTTGAAACTACATAAAGCTTTATATTGTCTCAAGCAAGCTCCCAGAGCTTGGTATGAAAGACTCCATAATTACTTGGTACAAATTGGTTTTCAAAGAACTAATGATAACAGTATTCTGTATATTAAGGAAGGACCATATAAGAAGGTTGCGTTAGCAAAAATATTTTTTGATGATACTCTATTTATAGGGAATGATGATTTATGCAAAAAATTCTCAGAAGAAATGAGTAAAGAATTTGAGAAGTCCATTTTTGGTGAAATAGAATTCTTTGTTGGATTGCAAATATAGCAGAACAAGAATGGTATCCACAGATCACTCAATCTAAGTATATCAAGTAGATACTAAAGAAATTTGGAATGGAAGATTCAAGACCAGTTGGAACACCTATGTCTATTGGACATAATCTTTCCAAAATTCATGATTTTAAAGAAGTAGATAAGACCACTTATAGATCAATGATTAGAAAATTGTAGTATGTAGTTCACACAAGGCCTAATATTGCTCTAGTACTTGGAATAGTGGAAAGATTCTCAGCAAATCCTAAAGAAAATCACATGATGGAAATCAAGAGAATCATGAGGTATCTAAAAGGTACTGAAGACTATGGTTTATGGTACAAAATTGGAGGCAATTTGGACTTGAAACTATTTACTAATCGTGATTGGGAAGGAAGTCTTGATGATAGAAAAAGCACTAGTGGTGGAGAATTCTTTCTTGGAAAAACACTAGTATCTTGGACAAGCAAGAAGCAAAATTGTACTTTTCAATCCACAACTAAGGTAGAATATGTAGCAGTAGTCAATTTCTCTAGCATTGTTTGGTTCAAACAACTATTGGAAGGAATGAAGGTAGAAATCAAAGATCTAGTTGTCATATATTGTGATAACACTAGTGTAATCAACATATCAAAGAATCCAATAATGCATTCCAAAACAAAGCACATAGCTATTAAATATCACTTCTTAAGAGAGTTGGTACAAGATAAAGGAGTTAGATTGGAATATGTGAATACAAAGGAATAGATGTAGACATATTCACTAAGCCATTACCTAAGGATGCATTTCTATATCTAAGAGGTAAGCTAGGGTTCATTCCCCTATCTAAATTTAACCAAATGAAGTTTAGTGAATGTATCAACTAGAACCTATTGAAGATCAATTAGTTGGTGCAGAATTGGCAAGGGCATATTGCAGATGAATTAGTATTTAAGATACATTGATATTTACAGAGTTATTATCTTTGGCATGTGTTGTCAAGAGGGATAAGTTTACTATCATATCTCTGAGAAATTTTTGGAACTAGAATAAAGTTAGAAACTAGAGAGGAAGAAGTCTTCTAAAGATGAAGTATGCTGAAAGAGGGAGGATGTTCTCAATAAACTTGGTAATAGCTACTGCAGACAAAATTCAATAAAATAAAGAGCTCATACTGATAGAGGGAGTTCTCAAATCAAATATCCAAAATTTCATTATGCTATGACATGTTGTGTTACCATCAATGCCAAAGAGGGAGATCATTGGATATAATTGATTAATTGTGTGTTGTCTTTGATATTACAAAAATGTCACAATCATTATCAGTCAGTATATGGCAAGCTCACTCAGGCAGTGAAGATAGTTCTCAATGTCTACCAAGCATTCCTATGTTTGCCTAGTTCAGAAGCCAATGTCTACCAAGTTGACCCGGGCATCAAAGGAAAAGTTGTAGAAAGTGAGTGTCAACCGAGCTCACTCAAGAATTGAAGTAAAGTTGGATGGAACCAGTGCTAACCGAGCTCACTCAGTTGCCAAAGAATTTTTGTGAGTTTTTAGTGTTATCCAAGCTTCTGTTGGTTAACAAAGGAAATCATTTTGGAGTTAGTTTCTACTGAGTAGGGTTGGCTAATGAAGGATTTTCTTATTTTGTTGTGTTCAAATTAATTGACCTATCTATTGATTCCAGCCAACTAAGGTGATGAATATTGATTATTGTAAATTGTATTTGAGCTGACTTGACAAAGTGGAAGGTATAAGTATAAAGTCAAATTATGATCTCAAGTGTGTGAAAAAGTGTAAGAGAATGTGGGAATTATGAAGTGATTAAAGATCTATTGATGAGTAGAGGAAGAAAATTTGAAGGATAAGAAAAATATCCTTGTGGTGTAGCAAAGCCATATTCAATCAGGAAGGATCAAGTACAAGCCAGAACAAAGATCTAAAATCAGCAAATTAGTTGTATTCAAATTAGGTCATCTCATTGTTACTCTCTAACCATTGTAGCAATAATCTAAATATCTTAATAGAGTTGGCTTAATAGCTATTTGTAAATCCTCTAGCAAGGTGGCAATTCCATCGAATTGTTCTCAAGACCTCTAACTAGGCTACTCCTAATAAGGTGATTAAATCCTTTAATAGGGTCACACCTAATAGTGTGTTTTGTAACCTTTAATAGGATTGGCTCCTAGCAGGGCTCACTATAGAAGAGTGAAAATTAGTAACTAGTTGCTATTGGTGGTTTTTCTCAAATTGGGTTTCCATGTTAAATCTTGGTGTCAAATGTGTTCATGCTATTTTCTTTATGTGTTTGGAACTAAGTTAAAGTAATGGTAATCACAGTTAACATCTAATGATTTATATGTCAATCTTTCACCAAGCTAATCCAGTTATTACTGAGTTACAACATTTTGTGTATTTCCCGAGCTTCAATAATATTCAATTATCTATTTTCATTCTGTACTGACATCTAAGGGATCTAGGATTTATTTTTTGTAGTAACTAATTCACCCCTCCCCTCTCAGTTACTCCTCTTATATTTCCAACACTCCCATCCCCTTCTCTCTCTCTCTCTCTCTCTCTCTCTCTCTCTCTCTCTCTCTCTCTCTCTCTCTCTCTCTCTCCCTCCCTCCCTCCCTCCCCGTCCCTCCCTCCCTCCATCCCCCTCTCCCTCCCTCTCCCTCCCATTCCCTACTCTCTCTATCTCTATCTCTCCCCCTCTCTCATCCCCTATTTTCTATCTCCCCCTATCCCACCCTCTCCCATCCCCCAACCTCTATCTCTCCATTTCTCCCTTTGTCTCTCTCTATCCTACCCTCTCCCATTCCTACTCTCTCTCCCTCTCTCTCTCCCTCAATCATTCTCTATCCTAGCCTCTCCCATTCCCTACTCTCTCCCTCTATCTCTCTCTCTTTCTCCCTCTCTCCCTATCCCATCGTCTCCCATCCCGTAATCTCTCTCACTTCCTCCATCTCTCTATCCCACCCTCTCCCATCCCCTACTCTCTCTCTCCCCTCTATCCCCCTCCATCCCCTACTCTCTCTCCCCCTATCTCACCCTCTCTCTCTCTCTCTCTCTCTCTCTCTCTCTCTCTCTCTCACACACACACACACACACACACACACAACCCCTACTCTCTCTTTGTCCCTATACCATCCTCTCCCATCCTCTCTCTCTTCCACCCCTAATCTCTCTTTCTCTCTCTCTCCCTCTCCCATCCCCTGATCTCTCTCCCCTATCCCACCCTCTCCCATCACCCAATCTCTCTCTCCATTTCTCCCTCAATCTCTCTCTATCCCACCCTCTCCCATCTACTAATCTCTCTCTCCCTCCATCTCTCTCTATCACACCCTCTCCCATCTCGTACTCTATCTCTATCTCTCTCTTTCTCCCTCTCTCTCTCCCTCTCCCTCTCTCCCTATCCCATCCTTTGCCATCCCCTAATCTCTCTCTATCCCACCCTCTCCCATCCCCTACTCTCTCTCCCTATCTCACCTTCTCTCATCCCCTACTCTCTCTCACCCGTTCCCTCTCCATTTCTCCCTCTATCTCTCGCTATCCCATCCCCCCACTCTCTCTTTCTCTCTTTATCCCAACCTCTCCCATCTCCTACTCTCTCCCAATCCTCTACTCCCTCTCACTCTCTATTGTCTCTTCCTCTCCCCTTCCCTCTCCCTTCCTTCTCTATTGAAATTTAGGCTTACAAAGTGCTTGCACACTATAGCACATATGTGTTATAGTGTGGGCATGCTTTTTAAGCCTAGATTCAAAAATGCTTTAAATAGTGTGTGTGTGTGTGTGCTATAGCATGCACATGTTATTTAAAGATTTGGATTCTACCAAGTGTAAGGCTTGGATTTTCCTTGGGGCTCCAACCCAAAGGTTTGGAGTCTCTAAACTAGTATGAGACGTGTTTTGTAGCAAGCATACAAAAAATTATTTATTTTTCTTGTGTGCTCTCCTCCAAGTTTCCTCATGGTTCAACATCAATAAAATCAAGTTACATAATATTGTAGATCTCTATATTAGCTATATAACCATATGATTTATTTCAAATTTGAAATATTTCAATCCTTTCAACTATAATTTATTTTCAATATATGTCCATTTTCTCTCAAAAACTAACATGTACTAATTGGTCTATAGATGTTAACTCATTCATCAAATTTTGCAACAACTTAGTTTTTTAGAAACTAGACTCTATTCTACACACTTTGAAAAAAACAAATTTTGATTTTAGATTAGTTTTCAATCATTTCTAGAGGGACCACATAGATATTTCACATTTTTGGGTGTGTTCAATTACAAAATTCATTAAAAAAATACACATTATAAAATTACCCAAAAAATCTAGGATAAACTACACGGTGTTAGTTAATTTTTAGCCAGAGCGATTAATGAATTTTTAAAAATTAAAATTAAAATTTTTGGGGTGCCACACTTTGCACTATATTATGTTTTTTTTATAAAAAAAAATAGTACCACTTTCTGTAACCCCCTTTTTATGAGGACCTAAAATTAAACCATTTTGAAAAGAAATTAGTAGTTTAGAAACTAGATTCAAAGGACTACTACTTCTATTTTTGTCATATCTTAAAATTTTGAGCATAACTATCTTTAAATTCTTGTCAAATTTTAGAAATAGTTGATTTAAAAAGAAGAAGAAAAGTGGCCAATTATACCCCTTTTGGCACCACAACTTGGTGCACTTACCTAGGGAGTGGTACATCATGTAGATCCTAACTAGAAGGTGACTATGACTTGCTCCTTAACCACACCAAACACATCAGAAAGAAAAGTAAAATACGCACACCATACACATATAAGTATGGCCTAAGTACCATAGTAAATCACAAGTCAAATGATTGAATTCTCATATATAACAATGTATCACTATAAATATAAAATAATCATCATTTGGAGACATATTATATGACATCATCATGAGAGAAATCACATTTACTAACTAAGAATCATTAAAGCATCATTAATGTGCTAGTACTCATAATCTACAATCAACACATGAAATATAATCAACTATGTAACCCAATTCATGAAATAATTCCATGTACCTATAAATCAAATATCTTTGAAACTAAGACATCCATGAAATAGGCCTAAAAGAGTTTGGCAATCAGAACAGAAAAGAAAACTACGGGTGGGCATTACATGTTGAACTAGGGAGCATGATAGTTCATTAGAGGCATACTTAGACAAAGAGAGGGAGTAGATAGAGAATATGTTCCAGATTCATAGGGAGCTTTGACACCTTATTGGATATAACCTTGACAAAGAGGTCAAAAGGTTGGTTTTTCTTCGTGAAGAAAAATTTCAAAGTACACTCCCTTGTAATACACTCTTGTCTATGAGAGATATGTTTAAGGTGAATAACCTTACTTTCTAATATGTTTCATCATGGATGTCATGACTACACCACATGACAGTATCCATTCTGATTTTATGTTTCAAATTTTGATGTCATGTATATATGGGCCTTCCCCTATGTACATCATGAGGAAGTGACAACTTCCAAATGATTATCACTTATATTTGTATAGGTTATTGGAAGATGACAATCTTACAATAACTTAAATCATGACATTCATTTTGTGTAAATTTTGAAAAATATCATGAAAGGATTTATCTTGTAAATCAAAAACTAAGTGTTAGATGCCATTAAATTGATTGTCTACAATTTGTTTGTATATATATGATAGGTACTTGGTGAATATCTTTCTTTGATATTATCATAGGCCATTATCACATTGAATACTTATTGAATATCATTGAGTTGATGTTCGGATAGGTCATTACTCAAAGTACTTGGTGAATATCATTTAATTGATGTTCTGATAGACCAATACTCATGTTACCTAATATGATATCAAAAGTGTTTTTCGGTGGATATCATGTGTTGATATTTTGATAGGCCAATACCCATATGATATTATATAATGGAAGTCTTCTAATAAAAGATTTCCTTGATACAATTTCCTAATATTACTAATGGTCTAATATTTGTTTTGTGTTTATCCTCATTAGTTAAGAGGGAGTGTTGATGTTTGGTAGTTTCAATTAGATAAACTATGAGACTAAAGTGTAAATATATATATACATATTGTGTGTGTGTGTGTGTGTGTGTGTGTGTGTGTGTGTGTGTGTGTGTGAGAGAGAGAGAGAGAGAGAGAGAGAGTGAGAGATAATATATATCTATATATGAATTAAATAACATATTATTATGTGATATATTAACAATTATTATTATATTAATATCTAATTATCAAATAGATATTTCCCATGAAGGGACATGTCTCTTCATAGCCTTTTCTCATTATAAATTAGATTTTGTTGCCATTTGGAACACACATACCAAATAAAAGGAAATGAAATTACATTTGGAACAATCACCAAAAAACTAACACAAATAGTTATCAACAAAAATAAATCAACATCCACCTCTTAAGATCTATCAGTTATAACACAATAAATCACCAATGTAAAGATGAGAATGAAAGTAGAGAAACACAAACACAATAAAAAACAATATTTATAAGGAAACCCAAAAAGAAAAAAACCATGAACATTACAACATTTTGGGTCAAATTATGATGACAATTTAAAAATGGCAGTGTAATTTTTGGTGATTTTCATGGTTTTTTTTTGCAATTGTCCCTGACACTATTGCAATATCATTATTAGTGTCACAATTGTGATGCCTATGTGAGTATAAAAAAAAAAGAAAATATGAAATAAATCATTCCTCATTTGTTTTGATTATGGAGAGTTGTGCATGAAAGAAGTGTAGAGCTTTGAACGAGGGTGGAGAGTTCTGAATGTTGTCATGCCCTTATGATCAGTGCATTTCATTATTGTGCCCTTGTAATCTTTGCATTGCATGTATGTGCCCTTGCTCTACAATTTCATTATCATGCCATGTCCTTGTGATCTTCATACCCTTGCTCTATGATTTTCTCCAAGTAGAGAAGAGGTACCTATGCAAATGTTAATTTATTTTCCTTCTAGACATGTATCTCTTTATATATAAAGAGAGATCATATTTAAGAAGGTTATTACATATTAACTCATAATAGAAAAATCGATCCATTTACATACATATTCTAGAATCTAAATAATAAAACAATAAAACTCACTCAACCTATGCCACGTGACTTACCTCAAGATCCTGCACAAAAATAATGTAGACCACAAAAAATGGGTGGGGTTGGCAAGAAATTTTATAAAAATATATCATAGCATATATTTTTAGAAAGAAACAAGTCATAACCCAGTTAAATTGGTCTATTATTGATTAGCTAGGTTAATTACAAATTCCTATAGAACTATCATTAGATTAGGTACAATAAAATGAACAATCAACTATTCCCAGCTAGTAAGATCAAATATAATTATTTAAGGTGATAAAATTGCATATGTAGATGTATCACATGCATGTTAGGCATGAAGTTTATTCCCCAAATTATAATGAATTATTGGATATAAAGAATCCATATGATGGCCAAATAATGGAAGCCAAGGATATAACCATGAACGTATTGGCACACTATCTATTATTATTCTTAATTTGGGCATCGCTATATGATCTAGAATGTTATGAAGTATTGAATCTCATAGTAATTTCTCCCATGTCTCCAAAAAATGTAGAATAGGCTCAAGGTCCCTTAGTTCCTAGGCTTTTGTAGTAGTTATTCTCACTGTTGGAAGAATAACTTCAGCGAAGAGTTGAGTGTAAGGAGTTGAAGAAGCAAGTTTTTCTTCTATGTAAATGCCATAATCACGATGCTCATTCTCTTGTAGAAGCCTCTTCCACAATGATATTACCTCTAAAACATGCATATGATGTTGAAGTGGTTCCCAACCTTGAAACACTCTTATAGGCAATGGCAAAGCAAATGTAGATGCAATATATGACAAATTGCACAACTTATAGTCTTTATATATACAGAGATTAATTTTAAGGTGCTTATTACATATCAGAAAAATAGAAAAATTGATCCAATTGCATACATATTCTAGAATCTAAATAATAAAACAATAAAACTCATTCAACCTATGCTAAGTGAATTAGCTCCAAATCCTGCACAAAAATAATGCAAACTAGAAAAAATATGAAATTTTACAAAAAATACATCATGGAAGGTTTTTTGTAGAAAGAAACAAGCCATAACCCATTAAAATTGGTCTAGTTGCTGATTAACTAGGCTGATTACAAATTCTTGTAGAATTTTCATTAGATTAGGTATAATAAAATGAACGAGCAGTTGTTTCCAGCTAGCATGATCAAATATAGTTTTTCAAGGTGATAAAGTTGCATATGTAGATGCATCACTTGCATGCGAGGAATGAAGTGCATTCCCCAAATTATAACGAATGGTTAGATATAAAGGCTCCATATGTTGGCCCAACAATGGAAGCCAAGGATATAACCATGAATGTATTGGCATAGTCTCCCTATGAGGATCCCAAGTAGCTATTACTACTATTAATTTTGGAATTACTAAATGATCCAAAGTGTTATGACATACTGAATCCAGTAGTAACTTCTCCTATGTCTCTAGAAAATGTAGCATCAAGGGATGAAATAAATTGATATTTAGGGGATTATTCTATGATTTTTTCCAAATAAAATGTGTTATAAAGTATAACTAGTATGATATGGAATGTATAAATATAAAATGGTTTGGTTAGGACTTAGCATAGAACTTCCTTTGTTGTCATACTTTGTTTTATGTGAATAAGCTAATCATTTCTATTATTTTATTTTCTCACCTATTCAATATGCAATTAAACATAAATCTTATGGTTAAACTTACATGGAGATTTAGAATTATATGCTCTTTGGTACTACTTTGGTTTAATGATATATTTCTCCTATCATATATGTTTATTTTATACTATAAGATTCTAATTCCTAGTTATATTATAAATTTTCCTACTTTTTTGTTAATGATATATTTCTCCAGCCATATACTTTTATTAGATGATGATATTATGAAGTTCTATTTCCTGGTTATATTTCAAACTTTCCTATTTATTGTTTTAGGATTCATTAGTTTCCATGGAATGATTGTGCTATGGAAGCCCTTTGTTTCAATCTAATCATAATGATTACTTTCTGATAACTTTTTAGATCTATGATCTACTAATAATATGATAATCTTATGTCTTGAATAGACCAAGGTATACCATATACACTAGATCTTTTATTATGTAGCAAGGGCCTTATATAGACATGTCAAGTTCTAAATGTATATGAAAATTTTGAGTTTTTTAATTTGTTATTTGGTATTTCTATATATCAGGGTTTTCCTAATGTCATTTTCTTTAATTAAATGGTTGCAATATGAAATCATATTACCTTGTTAATTTTTATGAATTTTCCCATTTCAAATGTTTTAGGATACCTTGGTTTCTATTGAATATCAATTGATGTCATCCCCTAATTAGGTTTAATTTTTACAGATTAAATTTATTGGAAATATAAGGTAGGCAAGGTTACTGAGAGGGGAGGGGTAAATCAGGAACTAATAAAAATGTATCTTACTTCTCCAATTAATCCTTCATATAATATTTTGATCTATTTGTATGCATGAAAGAATGAAAGTATTTAAAACATTCATAACACTTTGACACAAGATATGGTGACCCAGAAACCTTCCAAATAGAAAGTCAAACTGGGGTGGGGATGATACCCACAAGCTTTAGTACAGTAGTATAAAGTTAATATGTTAAGACTTACAATTGACCACTTCTAGTGATCTTCCCTATTAGGAGAAATAAGGACTATGAGGTCAACCTTGTTAAAGGATTTACAAACATACAATGAAGTATGCATTTAGTTAAGAGATTTAGTAGAGACTGTTAAGTTTACCTTGTTCTTGAGGATTTAATTGATACACTTGTTAGGACGAACCAATGGATGATCTCTAATATGAAACTTTGTTTTTCTGGTTGAGATTCCTTATAATGCAATGATCACCTGATTGTGATAGATAAATTTTTGTTTTCCCTTATACTACTTGGCCTTCATCAATTCCACACCTACTCATTATCTTCTCCTTCATATGCATACTTAGATATGATATAATTCTTTACATATATACCAATCCAAATCACAACTTACTAGAGCTGGCTACAATATCAATTTCATCATAATTCACAAAATTAGCCCAACTATTGTAACTTGGGTTTTGAAGACAAACTCGATGATGTCCTAATACTCAAAATACACTGTAAATGCTCAAAAATCTTTGGCACTCAATTAAAATAGAAGCTCAATCCATACTAGTCACTTCAAAGTAGCTTGAACTCTGATAACATTGTGTGACTCAGTAAATACTAACAAACTTGGTAGTTGCTGAATCACTCAGTTGACATTGTATGACTCATTCAACACTAGATTCATATGTTAACCTAGTGAGCTTAGTAGATACAGTATAACTTGGTTAACATACCATATCTCGATTAACACTACAATCTTCTTCACTTTCACTAAATAGCTCGATAGCCTCTTCTATGCTTGGTTCATGACACTCAGTTGAACTAGAAGCTCAGTCCATGCTATTCACTTTGAAGTAGCCCAAACTCAATTAGCACTATGTAACTCGGGGAATACTAACAAACTTGGTAGCTTCTAAATCACTCAGTTGACACTACATGACTTGGTCAACACTAGATTTATATGTTAACATGGTGAGCTCAGTAGATATGGTATAACTTGGTTAACATACCATAGCTCATTTAACACTAAAATCTTCTTCACTTCCACTAAATAGCTTGGTAGCCTTTTCTATGCTTGGTTTGCACTTTACATTGTCTTTGAAGCTTGATAAACACTATGTGGCTTGAAAAGCACTACAAATTGACCCAGGTGCTTGGTAGACATTGTATTCTGACTACTTGGCTTGGGAACAACTAAATCACTTTGTTAACATTGCAAATTGAATGATAGGATTGGTAGCAGCTATAGAGATTAGTAAGAATGTAAACATTTTTCTAAGTGTTGAAGTTGAAGCTTGGTCCATATTGATCACTTTTGAGTAGCTCAAACTTAGTCAACATTGTGTAACTCTATGAACACTAAGAAACTTGGTAGCTAATGAATCACTTGGTTGACACTGCATGACTGGGTCAACACTAGATTCACTTCATTAACACTGTAAACTTGGTAGACACTATAGAACTTGGTTAACACTACAAAGTTTAGTTAACACTAGAGTCTTCATCACTTCTACTGGGAAGATCGGTAGACACTTCTACGCTTGGGCAATATAGTAAACTATCTCTGATGCTTGGTAGATATTGTAAAGATTGGCATGAACTGAAAATTATCTATTTATCTCAATAGCAACTGAGACACTTGGTTAACACTACTAGATGAATGATAAGCTCAGCAGTAACTATCAAGCTTAGTAGCAATGTAACCAACTGACTAAGTGTTGAGTCACTAAGAGACAAATTGACCTTAATGTCAAGAATAGGTGGTATATGGTATTTGACCTACCACCGTGTAATAAATATGAGGTGCCTCTATATTTTTTGAGAAATCTATATTGTGATTTTATCCTTGGCGAGAAGCTAAATTACTTTTACATCTATGAGTTCTAGGGTAGAGGGAGAGGCTCTACACAGGATAGACCTAGGGTTCATAGGGTGGTGCCACAACATGAGAAGAGATGTACAACACAAAAGACCATCCCATTAATTGTAAAGGGGTCTATTGATTTATAGACTCTTCATGCAATTGTATCATTGACAGATGTTATCATTTAGTGTGGCTCATGGTTAGGTGATTTTCCTTCTCCTATGGCACCTCAACCATAATCAAATGCACCTTTAGGGTCATCACAACACGTGACAACTCCATCACCATCACCTATGGCACCTCAATCATCATAGCCTGTGATAGCTCCATCAACATCATCCATACCACCAAATTCATCTCTTCTTGTGTCACCTGCACCACCAATGTCATCTCCACTTGTGTCACCTACACCACTAGTGTCATCCTTGCTTATTCCACCTATATCATCATCATGTGCATCATTACCGGCTTCAAGGCCTAATCAACATTTTTATTTTAGGTGCTAGTGCATGTGTAATGGGATGGATATTGAGACTTCTTAGGATGGAGTGGCATCTCATCCATGTGTATATTGTTGGCATACTTGTTATTCATACAAAGATAAGGATTTCACATTGAGAAATGATTTTATGGTGATGGTCTTCAATGAATAGGAGACACGAGTTTGTCTATTTGAGTTTTGACATGATATTATTTAATCACTTAAATATCGTAAAAGTAAAAAAAAAAAATAGACCACTGTAGATTGATATGTGAACAATATGAAATGCAAGGTGTAGCAAGTAGTATGAGAGCACCATAGAGTACTCATTCTGGTAGAGGTGCCAGGCTAGGAGCAAGAACACCTAAGGTAAAAGAATTTAAATATTCTTAAAGTTATAATAATACATTGGCTTTAAAATATTGTTTCTTAATTGGTATGACACTAACAACAAAAAGTTCCCTAAATATTGTTTCTTAATTATTTTACAATGAATAGGATGTCTTACAGAAGAGATATTCCCAAGCTGAACAGAGACAATTTTGCATTATGGCAAGGACTTATGAGGTTAGATCTGGATACTATTAGTAATTTAGGGTGTAAATATCTTGATGTTGAATACAAGACTCCCACTGGAACATTATCAATTGAAGATATTGTTGAATAGAAGAATCAAAGAAAGTGTAAGTGCAATCAAAGTATCTGGAGGAGACATTGAAGATAAAACAGTTGTAAGCAAGTTACTTAGAACTCTTCTTCCTATTTATGCAATTAGAGTGCTTTTTATTCAAGAGATGAGATGTGATCCAAATAATAAAATACCTTTGGATGCTCTAGTTGGAATATTGACAACTTTTAAGTTAGATAACTTTGATAACTATGTTCCTAGTTCAAACGTTATTGAGTTTGCATTTGAAGCTAAACTCTCACTCAAGAAAAAGAGTAAGAAATCAAAGTCTAGTCAATCAAGAAGTGAAGAAGAAGAATCAAAAGAAAGTTCAGATGGTGATCTTGAAGTTATTGAAGCCCTACTTGCAAGAAACTATTCCAAAGGTAGAGAAAAGTAGAAAGGAAAATTTTCTATGATCTATTTTTCTTGTGAAGAAATTGGTCACATTGTTGCAAGGTATCCAAACAAGGAAAAAAAAGATGGAAATAAAAGTAATAAGCACAAATACAAGAAGGATTTCAAGAACTACAAGAAATTCAAGGACAAAGGTAATAAATCTTGTTTTATAGCTAAATATTTCTAATAATAGTGAAGATGAAATGGCATATATTGATGTAAAGGATGAACCTGATGATGAAGGAGATAAGATGGCACTTATCTCTCATGTTAGAAAAAATGATAAATGGATTATTGAAAATGGCTATTCACATCATATGACTAGAGAAAAAAATAAAATTTGAGCACATGGAATATTATGATGGAGGTAGTGTGGGATTTGGAAACAATGAACCTTGTAACATAAAAGGAAAAGGATGTATTTCATTGACTAAGGAACTTGTATGTGATAATGCTTATTGGGTTAAAGGATTAAAGCATAATCTACTAAGTGTGGCATAGTTGAATAACATTGGATTCAAGGTAGAATTCATGAATGGAAAGGACAAACTATTGGATGGAAAAAGAAATCTAGTTGGATCTAGCATGCAAACAAAAGGTAATCTGTTTTATCTTGATCTTAGGAAATGTTCATGTTTTATTGCTCAAGTAGAAGAAAGCTAGTTATGGCACAAAAGACTATTTCATGTAAACTTTGATAATCTGGTTAAGATAAGAAAACATAGAAGAGTAAGAGGTATTCCTAGTTTGAAGAAACCCAATATGAGTTTATGCAAGAATTGCCAAATTGGTAAGATGGGAAAGACTAGTTTCAAAAGAAAAAACTATCAGTCAGAAGAAGTCTTAGAAATTGTTCATATAGATTTATGTGGACCTATTTGAATAGAGAGTTATAGTGGAGAAAAAAAATTTATTCTTTTTGTTGATGAGTATTCTAGAATGATGATTGTAATGTATCTAAAAGAAAAATCATAAGCTTATCAAAAGTTCAAATGGTATATGGCAAGAGTAGAAAAAGAAACTAGAAAGAGATTGAAATGTTTAAGATCGAACAAAGGTTATGAATTCATCTCAAATGAATTCAATAATTTCTACATTGAAAGAGGAATTCAGAGACAAGTATCAGCCCCTGGTACATCTCAACAAAATGGTATAGCTAAAAGAAGGAACAAATCCATCATGGATTGTGCAAGAACATTGATGATAGAAAAGAATGTTGCAATCAAATACTGGAAGGAAGCTATCAGCACTATAGTTCATAACTTGAATAGAGTATAGTTGAAGAAATACTTAAACAAAACTTCTTATGAACTATGGTATGGCTACAAACCTAATGTAACTTACTTGATACAGATTAGATTTCACAGAACAAATGATAATAGTAGTATGTATATCAAAGAAGGAACAGACAAGAAGATTGTATTGGTAGAAATATTTGTTGATGATACTTTATTCATAAGAAATGATGACTTGTGCGAAGCATTTTCAGAAGAAATGAGTAAAGAATTTGAAATGTCCATGTTTGGTGAAATAAAATTCTTTGTTGGGTTATAGATACACTAGAACAAAAATGGTATCTACATCACTCAATCTAAGTATATCAAGGAGATACTAAAGAAGTTTGGAATGGAAGATTCAAGACTAGTTAGAACCCCTATTTCTACTGGACATAAGCTTTCCAAGAATGATAATTCAAAAGAAATAGATCAAACACTTATAGATCAATAATTGGAAAATTGTAGTATGTAGTGCATACAAGGCCTGATATTGCATTCACAATTGGTATGGTGGCAAGATTATCAGCAAATCCAAGAGAAAATCACATGATGGAAATCAAGAGAATCATGAGATATCTAAAAGGTACTAAAGACTATGGCTTATGGTACAAACTCAGAGGCAATTTGGACTTGAAGGTGTTTACTGGTGCTGATTGGGCAGGAAGTCTTGATGACAGAAAAAGCAATAGTGGTAGAGCATTCTTTCTTAGTAAAAGACTAGTGTCTTGGACAAGCAAGAAATGAAATTCCATCTCTCAATCCATAACAAAGGAAAAATATGTGGCAACAGTAGTTAATTGTTCTAATATTTTTTGGTTCAAACAACTATTGGAAGGAATGAAGATAGAGATCAAATATCTAGTAGTCATATATAGTGATAACACCAGTGCAATCAATATATCAAAGAATCCACTAATGCATACCAAAAAAAATCACATTGCTACAAAATATCAGTTTTTAAGAGAATAGGTGCAGGATAAAGAAGTCAGATTGGAATATGTAAATATAAAAGAATAGATTGTAGACATATTCACCAAGCCATTACCTAAGGATGCATTTCTTTATCTAAGAGGTAAGCTAAGGTTCACTAAATAAATTTTAGTGATCCATCAACCAAATCAAGTTGAAGATCAATCAGTTGGTGCAAAATTGACAAGGGCATGTTGCAAATGAATCAGTACTTAAGGTACATTGATATCAACAAAGTTGTTGTATTTGGCATGTGTTGTCAAAGAGGGAGAATTTTACTATCATATCTCATAGAAACTTTTTTTATTACAAAGAGGGAGAGTTTTTTTGTAAGAGAGAGAAGTTTGCTATCATAGAAGCTTTATGAAGAGATATCTATGAGCAAGAATGAACTTGGTAGAAGTTGTTATAGACATAGGGAGAAACTAAAGAAAGAAAGAGCTCACACTAATAGAGGGATTTCTCATGGATAAATATAAGGATATGTTCCTTACTTTATTATTGTTTCAAAATTTCATTTTGTTATGACATGTTGTGTTGTCATCAATGCCAAAGAGGAAGATTGTTGGATACAATTGATTAATTGTGTATTCTCTTTGATGTTACACAAATGTCATATCATTATCATTTAGTGTATGTCAAGATCACTCTGAAGTGAAGATAGTTTTCTGTGTCTACTGAGCATTCTTGAGTTTTCCAAGCTAAGAAGACAGTGTCTACTAAGTTCACTCAGGTGTCAAAGGAAAGTCTATAGAAGATGAGTGTTAACTAAGCTCACTTAGTTAATGAAGAAAAAGTTGGATGGAATCAGTGTCACCAAGCTCACTCAGTTACCAAATAATCTTTGTGAGTTTGTAGTGTTAACTAAGCTTCTATTGGTTAACACAGGAAATCAATTCTGAGTTAGTGTCTACCAAGCTGGGTTGGCTAATGAAGGATTTTCTTATTTTGGCATATTAAACTTAATTGATTTATCTATTGTTTCTAGCCAACTAAGATGATTAATATTAATTATTCTAAGTTGTATATGAGCTGACTTGATAATATAAATGATATAATTATAAGGTCAAGTTGAGTGTGTAAGAGTGTGAATACATGGAATATTTTGAAGATCTAATGATGCAGTAAGGAAGAAAATCAAAAGCATAAGCAGAATATCCTTGTGGAGAAGAAAAGATATATTCGATCAGGAAGGATCAAGTAAAGCCAAAATCAAGATCTATAATCAAAAATTCAGTTGCATGCAAATTAGGTCATCTCATTATTACTCTTTAACCATTGTAGCAGTGATCTAAATCTCATAACAGAGTTGGATTAACAACTATTTGTGAATCCTCTAACAAGGTCACTCCTAACAAGGTGATTAAATCCTCTAATAGGATCACACCTAATAGTGTGTTTTGTAACCTTTAACAGGGTTGGCCCCTAACAGGGCTCACTGCAAAAGAGTGAAAATAGTAACTAGTTGTAATTGGTGGTTTTTTCCAAATTGGGTTTTCACGTTAAATCTTGGTGTCAAATGTGTTCATGCTATTTTCTTTTATGTGTTTGAAACTAAGTTAAAGTAATGGTAATTATAGATAACATTTAAATATTTTCATAATCAATATTTACCGAGTTATAGCATTTTATGTGTGTTTGTCAAGCATTAGTAGAATTCAGTTTTCAAAGTTTATCTTGTACTAACATCTAAGGGATCTTGGATTTAGTTTAGTAGTAACTAATTTACTCCTCCCCTCTTAGTTACTCCTCTTATATTTCCAACATCTCTAAGAAGTCTTATGAGGAAGTAAATAGAATATCCATGTCCAAGTTAAGTTGACAAGGACATCTCATCTAATTACATCATGTGAAGTTGGTGGCACATTGAAAACTTTCCATCTTCCACACTCATCATTCCTCTTCCATGTCCCATAACTACAATCCCTCTTTCATCCAAACTACTTACAGATCCTCTTTCATCTTCTACCATCATTTAAACCCCTCTTATAAATCCTCTTTCATCTCCTACTATCATTGAAACCCTCCCATTTAGACAATTCATCCAATTCCCATCCACATCTCTTGCTCCTACCATTACCCAAACCCCATCTAATGAACCTCATGAGTTTTGACATGATATTATTTAATCACCTAAATATTGTAAAAGAAAATTTTTATTTTATTTTATAGAGCACTTTAGATTGATATGCATGAACAATATGCAATGCAGGGTGCAACAAGCGGTACGAGAACACCACATAGTATTTGTTCCACTTGAGGTGTGAGGCTAGGAGAAAGAACACCTGAGGTAAAAAAAAAAATTAAATGTTCTTAAAAGTACAATAATATATTGGCTTTGAAATATTGTTTCTTAATTGATATGACACTAACAACACAATGTTTCATAAATGTTATTTCTTAATTGTTTTACAACAAACACCTAGCCTCTAAGAAGTCTTATGAGGAAGCCAATAGAATATCCATGTCCAAGTTAAGTTGATGAGGACATCTCATCTAATTACATCATGTGAAGTTGCTAGCATGCTAAAACCTTTCCATCTCTACACTCATCATTCCTCTTCCATGTCCCATAACTATCATCCCTCTTTCATCCAACCCACTTATATATCCTCTTCCATCTCCTACCATCATTAAAACCCTCCCAAATTCATCCAATTCCCATCCACATATCTTTCTCCTAGCATACTCAAACTCCATCTAATAAACCTCATGAGTTCATCCTCCATGTACCCAATCACATCAAAGAACCTCCATATCACATAGGATTTCTTGTAGGAGTGTGGAGATCATGAATCTCCACTTGTATTCCTTGAGAAGGTGCCAAAAATTCATTTGTATCTCTCTTTTCCTTCTCAGTCTCTTTGTTTTCAATTTAGGCCTTGTAGCCTTTTTCAGCAACAAATTTTCCTATCTTTCACCTATCCTTCCAATATTATCCTTCAAGTCCCTATTGTTTCTTCTTTCCCTCCTATGATCTTCTTCTTGTTTTTGTACCTTCTTTCCATTTACAACATTATCTCATATTTATAACAATACTCTTTACTAATTTATAGGGCTTGTCGAGGGCTGAAATTTCTCAATTTGATGATGCCATGCTTTTTGCCATTAACTTTGGCCTTGAGAGCTATGTGGCATCATAGCTTACACAACTATCAAGTTTACAATTTGAGTTGCACTCATGATGTGTCTTATTGATTCCTCTTATGTTATATTTGTTTCTTCTTTAGGGTACTCCACATAGCTCGAAGTCTGGAGGAAAGGGAAGGAAATCTACAAGAACACTGAAACAAAAAAAAAGTATTAGATACAAGTCAACTTTATATTTTGAAATTTATTATGAATGAATGTATATACATGTACTAAATATTGATGAATATGTGTTGACTTTTTAAATATATGTAGAAATAATTGAGTTTTGTATAGTTGATGAATGCACCTAAGACTATCGATGTTAAGGCAATGGAAGAGGTAAATTTTCATATTTTCCTTCTTATAAATGAGTACATGGCTGAAATTAGGTTGGTCCTAGCCAAAAACCAACCAAGTGGAGCTAACAAAGTAGATGATTCAATCCTAGGACCAATAGTTTGAAATATACACAACCTTGCTCATTTGAACTAAGCAACATTGCAACTTTTCTCAATAGGAGAGATATGGATGCCAAATCCAAACAAATTTGAATCTCTAAAAATGAGATATGTTGTTGTAGGCCTAGATAATGTGATCTTGTAGTACCTAACAGTTCATCAATAGCTTGCATGATCTCAAAGAAATGTCTAATCAAAGATCACAACCAGATGGTGCTTAGAGACCATTAGGGATGCTTCCATTCAATGTGGTTTCTACCATCGAAGTGACATTGTGGCTGAAACAAGGTTGCTACTAGCCTAAACCCCAACAATTGGAGCAAACAAAGCAGTTGTGGATTGCTAGGAATGCATTAGAAGCTTCAAAACCCTAGTTGCTAGGAAAGCACAAAATGAAGGAGAATGAATGCAATCTATTGTTCTAATTTATTATACTAATTCAAATAAATTCCTTGAACATGTGAAATAAATCAAAGGACTAGATTCAATCATCTCATCACACAAAACCAAAAAAAAAAATTGGAAAAGTATGGATCAACTCTCTAGAAGGCATAAAAAATTGCTCTAAAACTTGTCTTCTTGATTCTGTAAGAATTTGGCTTAGGCCAGAATTCACCCAAGAACTAAAGAACTAAACACAAGCACACAGTAGACCAAAATAGATAGATTATGATCAAAATGATGATATTCATTCAATAACTTGATTCGAGAGTACACTAGGAGTCCCTGAATATAAAGGCCTCAGGAGAGCTTCTACAATGCATAGAAATTAGCACCATGATATGTCATACAACCAAGCACATGTCCACTAGATATGGATTATCCTTCATTAAGCATAGGATTAAGTGTGATGATGTGGGGATAAGCCTACAATGGTGTAGCACACAAATCAATGGTGTAGACAACATGTGCTAAATGAGGAGTGCAGATAACTGTGTTGTTAACATGACAACTCAGTGAATGATGCATACTCCTGTGTTGTAGACACCATGTGCATAATTAGAGTTGCATAAATCAATGAGAGTTCACAAACTCCTAAGTGTCTCACCTAAAATAATAATTAAATAATGCAAAATAATCAAATAATGCATTAACCTAAGTAAAACTTAAGTGTAATAAGTAAATACTTATTTACACCAACAGATTCCAACCCAAAAATTTGGTGATCTCCAACACATATACACTCCTCCAATTCATTTGTTCATTGAACAACCAATTTTTTTTACTTGGTAATGCATTATTGATAAGTTTTGCAAGAAATTTCAAAAATTGCACTTTTGCAAAATTTGCCCTTTGCAACTTTTTAACAACTTTTTGCATTGTTATGCAATTTGACTCCAACTAGGTATGAAATGACCCCAAATAATTTCTAAAGAATAAAGATGAAAAAAAATGGTCCAATCCAACCTTGAGTCTACCTTTGACCAAATGTTGACAATGTTTGACCAACCTAGAACAACCTAGACAAACAAACACTAGGTGATCTTTTGGTCTCCAAATTAGTTTGCCAACCTATCAAACATTACCACAAAGGCCTCTAGGCTCAACTTATCTAGTTTTTTTTCCCTTAGATTTTATTACACAACAAAATTGATGATTTTACTAATAAGACCCCTTGCCTACCTTGTACTCTTGCACCAACTGGTTGCTTCAACAAACAAGATTGTTCTGGGCTTGTTCTTAGATATCAACCAACACATGGATTCAAGATAACATGAGAACCAAATGGTGAACAAGTGATAGTATGGATCTTTAACTCCTAACTACCTACTATCATTCAAAACAAAGAAATTTCTCTCAAAATGCTTCAACATGTTCATTGTAATAACACACAATCTGTAGGACTTCCAACCTTTCTCATAGGTCTTCTCATGCTTTATATAGGGTGGTTGGGTGGTTATTTTCCCGTTAGGACTCCTCTTCAATGCTTTGCAACTTTCTTTCCTAAAGTTTCTCAAGAAACTTTTGAAATTTGCAAAGTTGCACAATGCAAATTTTACATTTTTTTACAACTTTTCACCAGTTTGGTCAAATGTCCTTCCTATCTTCTCAAATTTAACAAAAAACCTTACCTATGGTAGAAACCTCACCCTAACTCTTCCTAGACCCTATCAACCTCATGATGACATTATCATCATGTCTTGTACTAATTAGAGGGCTATTTTGAGCCTAAAAAGGGGTGTCATAGTGTGACAGAAAGGACATGGTCCAAAACAACCTTATCCAAGCTTTGTGTATGTTATAGAGAAGCCAAATGGGTATCCAAATGTATAGTTTATTTTCCTAATGTTTTGGTAAATTTGGGAGAAAAATGCAAGAGGATAGCCATCTAAATCCATATAAGTTGAAGATAATATGATTTTTTTAAAGGATATCATCAAACTTACAAAAAAGAGTTCAAGAGACAAATTTTTAACAATAACGTACAATATTTACATCTATTATCAGTTTTATATACAAAATTTGACATCTAAATATGCACATGTGACATCTCTTGTCAAATTTGTATACAAAATATGACATATAAATATGCACATGTTACATGTTTCTCATTTTTATATACAAAATTTGGCATCTAAATATGCACTTGTGACATCTCTTATTAGATTTTTATACAAAATATCGCATATAAATATGCACATGTTACATGTCTTCTCTTTTTTATATACAAAATTTGGCATCTACATATGCACATCACTGAAAAGTCATAAAATTTTGCATAATTGTATACAAAAATTTTAAAATTATTCTACCATATGTAGAATGATTCAACTATATAGTGAACAATCAATCAAGGGAACCTTTTGGATCAGCTCTAACCCTTGAGGCCCGTTTGGCTGCAAGAATTGCCGAATGTAGCATTCATCTATGTTGGAATAAGCTCTCTTCTGGTATTTGTGCATTCTTAAAATAATTTTTGGAATATCATTTGGACTTGTTTGGTAGACCTGGAAGAGGAGTTGAAATATGCATATTCTATGTTTAGTTGTAACAATTGAAATAGGAATTGAAATAAGTTTTCATTTAAATTTTTAATAATTAAATTATTATTTTTTAGTTTGGAAATATTTTAAATAAACAAGATCTTTCATTTATAAAGAATGAATTTTTGTTTATAAAAATGTTTTTTATTAATTTATTAAAAAGCCTAATTATCTTAATTAGACTTTATTTTATTTAAATTGACTTTATAAGTGAAAGATATACCTTAACCTTTGAAATTCATTGAAATTCAAAGGACATATTATATTGTATATTATAAATTTAATTCTATATTAAATCAAATTATTTAAATGAGTATAAGTTTCAAAACTAAAATCATTTTATTTTAAATATATTGAAGAATATATAAAATACAAATAAGTTGAGATCATTAATATGATATTTAAATGATCTTTCAACATGGTTTTAATAATAAGACTAAACACAAGATTTATTTGTAAAGATAAATTTATGAAAACTTAGAAAATATATCAAATTTGATATAAGTCTTCTTTTCCATTTTAAAAAAATACATATTAAATGTTAAATAATATTGACCTAGTTTAAATCTTATGATGAATGGAGAAAATAGTCCAAAAATGCATCTCAATGACAAAATACAACCAAATGACAAAGTCATGGACCTGACAACCCATCAAATTGGGTTTATTAAAAACTAGAATAAGAATAAGCTATCCTTATTCCATCTATTTTTAGGAATTCTGCTATGCTCATTTTGGGGTCAAATTAGGATAGGTGAATTCTAATTCTAATTTTGTATTTTACAAACAAACATAAAATTGGTGAATAAGGGTATTTAAATTTTCCTATTCCTGCAACTAAACGGAGCCTTATTGTATCAAATGTTGCATCATGATCAGATTAATGTACTTCCCAAAACTTCTTGTTAAGAGTGTCGGAAGATTGTTGAAAGCATGAGTGTTGATGATATTCCTATGGGGGAGTATTGTAGATATTTTACTATGATGATATGTTACATTCATGACTGAGTTTTTAATTGATGTTAATATAGCATTTTTTTATAGTATCTAACAGAAGAACAATAGAAAGATCAAGTTGGTACAGACAACTAGTTGAGTATTTACACTATCCAAAGTTATGGGAGATACTTCTAAGTATCTAGTATATGTAGTTAACATTGGATGAAAAATGATAAGTCTAGAAGAAGTTATGTAAGTTTTGGTGATGTATGTTCTAAGATGGAGTTTACAGAGGCATGTTTTGGTAAACTTGTTATATCTCTTCACATAATTGTTATTCTAAGAATTGAGGTTGAGGATGTGTAGAAGACATGTTGATGACGATGTGGTCAAGCTCACTCACCATGATATCATGTGTATGAATATTTATTCAAGTTGTAAGACAGAAGATAAATGTTATTGCTAAGTGTAACGTGCTCTTAATTTGGTCCTATAATAATTAATTAAGAAGGTCTAACATTTGACTCAAGGAATTTTTTTATGGACTCGGTATAAAGGAAGGACATTTTCCTTTATCATGATATGGATGAATATGGATTTGGATGATATTTGTAAGTAGCAAAGAGAGAAAAATGTGAAGTTGAGAAGAGCAATGTAGAAGTGAAGGAAACTTCATTCCTAATGTTTTGTTGAGTGATCCAAAGTTCATGACCTAGTCTACAAGAATTGACAATGATTGATTTAGTTGACAAAATAAAGAAAAGGAGAGCAAATAGTAAATTGCATACATTATACTACAACTCATAACAAGGTTGGCACAACTCCTAACAGGGTTGGCACAACTCCTAATAGGGTTGGAATCTCCTAATAGTGATTCAAAGTCTCCTAATAGGGACTCATTGTACTAAATGTTGTAATAGACTCCTAATAGGGTTCATCCTCTAACATGGAATATTTATATTAGTACATCATCTTGTGGGTATCATTCCTACTAGGGTTTTCCCTCTGATCAAGGGTTTTTCCTAGTTAACATATCTAGTGTAATTGTCTATGTGCATCTTATTATGGTTGTTGTTTACTTTGGTTGAATGGTTAAGTTTGGTTAAACAAGATATATGTTTTAATTTTAAGATAACTGATTCACCCCCCCCCCCCCCCCCAAATTATCTTGGTGGACTATTATTTCTAACAATTGGTATCAAAGTATCAGGTCATTGAAGAAAAAGTTTAACAAATTTAGGAGATCCATGGTGAGCATGTTTAGGGAAGATAGTCCTAAGTCTGGCAGAGGAAATTTTGACACTCGGATGGTGGAAATTCTTGGTGAGTTATCAAATTTGTGTAAAGAGAAAAGTATTGATTTTTTAGATCTAGAATCCTTTTGTTGTATATAGAAGAACACAAGTTCAAGAAAAGATAGATCTAGATTCAAAGAAGATATAAAGATAGAGGAAGGTATTGGTCTACTTACAAAAAGAGAACCAAAAGGTATGAAAATTTTTGTTTGTTGGACATGCAAAGAGTTTGGTCATTTTTCATATAGATGTCCTAAGAGAATAAGGAAAACTAGAAAGAGTTTGCTTTCTCATCAAGTTGAAGAATTTAAAGCAAGTGTAGAAAGAGTATTGAATGACTATGATAATAAACTTAGATTGGTTAATAAAGAGAAAGTAAAAGAAGAGAAAGCTTTGGTGACTATTATGGAAAGTGAAAATGTGAGAGTTGATGAGAAATTCAAGATACAAGAGAGAATAATCGATTATAATTCAGATGATGATGTTTTTACTAAGCCAAGGAATTATGAAGTATTTCTTGAGACTAAAAATGATTTGCAAAATGAAGGAGAGTTAAGGTAGGAACAAAGCTTGGAACCTTCAATAGAGCCAAGAGTTGAGATAGCAAATCCTACTTTGGGAAAAAATATGATAAAGAATCACCCATCTGAGCAAATCATTGGAAGCAAGGATAAAGGTGTGATGAAAAGAAGTAGAGTCAATGAAAAACTATGTTTGATATCTCAAGTTGAACCTAAGAATGCAGATGAAGCTTGTAAAGATGATTATTTGAAACAAGCTATGAACAAGGAATTGGATCATATAGTAAAGAATGAGACATGGGAATTGGTCCCTAGACTAGCAGACAAGAATGTGATAGGAACTAAATAGGTATTGAGGAACAAGATGAATGAACAAGGAGAAGCTGTAGGGAATAAAGAAAGATTGGTATGTAAAGGTTACTCATGGAAAGAAGGAATAGACTATGATGAAACCTATGCTCTAGTGGCTATAATAGAAGTAGTAAGGTTATTCTTAGCCTATGCAGCACAAAAGAAATTCAAAGTATATCAGATGGATATCAAGTCAGCATTTCTGAATGGAGAACTTGAAGAAGAGGTATACATTGAATAGCCTAAAGGTTGTCATTTGACAGATGACAAGGGCATAGTATACAAATTGAAGAAAGTATTGTATGGCTTGAAGCAAGCACCCAGAACCTGGTATGCAAGGTTGGACAAGGATTTGACAAAGCTTGGATATAGCAAAGGTATGGCAGGTAGTAATCTATATTGGAAAGAAATTGATGATGGTTTGATGATTTTGGTAATATTTTTTGATGATATCATATTTGAAGGAAATGATGAGAAAAGAAAAAAGTTTGCAGAAGAAATGAAGAGAGAATTTGAAATGAGTATGATAGGAGAAGTGAAATATTTTCTAGGATTATAGATTGTATAGAATAAAGAAGGAATATTTATTTTTTAGACTAAGTACTTGAAGGATTTACTAAAAAGGTTTGGTTTGGAAACATGTAAACCCATTGGAACACCTATGGTAACTAGAAACAAGTTATCTACAAAGAATGAGACACTTACTATTGAGTAGAAGTATAGATCTATGATCGGAGGTTTGTAAAAACTTACTCACACAAGGCCAGATATAGCAAATGTAGTTGAAATTGTTGCAAGATTCCAAGTTGATCCCAAAGAAGTACATTATGTAGTAGTTAAAAGGATATTTAGATATTTGAAAGGAACATCAGAGTTTGGATTGTGGTATGACAGATCTAATGATTTTATTCTAAGTTCTTATATTGATGTTGATTGGGGAGGCAGTATTGATGAAAAAAAGAGCACCAAAGGTGGAGCCTTCTTTCTTGGAGGAAGATTAGTTTCTTGGCTAAGCAAGAAGTAGGATTGTACATCACAAAGTACAATAAAAGAAGAATATGTAACAACAACAAACAATTGCAATCAATTTATTTGGATGAAGTAGATGTTGAAGGATATAAGGATAGAAATTAGTGAGCTTGTTGTCATATATTGTGACAACACAAGCACAGTAAATATGTCTATGAATCTAGTGTTGCATTCAAAGACTAAGCAAATTTCTATTAAGTATCACATGTTGAGAGAGAAAAGTGTAGAAAAGGAAATCAGATTGGAGTATGTAAGTACTAAAGAGAAGATTGTAGGTATATTCACTAAGCCTCTTCCCAAAGAGACTCTTGAGTATTTGCAAGGTATGCTAGGGGTTATGCCCATCCCTACATCAGAGTAGAAGATGCAAGGATGCATCAATCTAGTGTAATAGAGAACCATTGTTTGTCTGGACTGAATACTGATGCTTCATGAATGGAGGAGTATCTATGATGGATGGAGTAATCTAGGACTCTTGTTGGATGATGTTTTAAATAGTTAGACACTTAGGCTAGTAGAATCAGTTGTTGTAGAGTTTGATGCAGAATTGTTGGTTGCTATAACCTTTGACATTGATGTCAATGGGGGAGAATTTTGGCATGAAAAACATCATGAGGAGAAACAACATGTTCAAGAGAATATCGTGAGGAAGAAGTACAACATGGAACTACATTGAGGTTTATCAATGGGGGACAATGATTGATGAAGGGGATTTGAAAAGAAAGATTAACAATCTTTTGTTGGTATTCTTGGAACTAGATGTTTTTCATCTATGTTTCCTTCAATGCCAAAGGGGACGATTGTTGGAAGATTGTTGGAACCATGAATGCTAATGATATTCCTATGGGGGAGTATTGTAGATATGTTACTATGATGATATGTTGCATTCATGAATGAGTTTGTCGTTGATGTCACATACTAGTTTTCTATAGTATCTGATAGAAGAACAATGAAAAGATCAAGTTTGTACAGACAGACAACTAAGTATTTACAATATCCAAAGTTACGGGAGATACTTTTGAGTATCTAGTATATGCAGTTAACGTCAAATGAAGAAATTTTAAGTCTGGAAGAAGTTATGTAAGTTTTGGTGATGTTTATTCTAAGATAGAGTTTATAGAGGCATGTCCTAGTAAACTTTTTATATCTCTTAGTAGAATTGTTATTCTAAGAATCAAGGTTGAGGATGTGTAGAAGACATGTTGATGATGACATGGTTGAGCTTTCTCATCATGATATCATGTGTATAGAAAGTTATTCAAGTTGCTAGATGAAAGATTAATGTTATCACTAAGTGTAACTTGTTCTTGATGTAGTCCTATAATAATTAATTGAGAAGGTCTAACAACCGACTTAGGGAATTTTTTTATGGACTCATATAAAGGAAGGACATTTTCCTTTATCATGATATGGATGAATATGGATGTGGATGATATTTTTAAGAAGTAAAGAGAGAAAAATGCAAAGTTGAGCAAAGCAGGGAAAAAGTTAAGGAAACTTCATTGTCAAGGTTTTGTTGAGTGATTTGAGGTTTGATATTTGGATTTGAGGTTCGTGACTTGGTGTACAAGGTCTGGCAGTTACTGGTTCAGTTGATAGAACAAAGGAAAGGAGAACATAACAATAAATTTCATGCTTGAGTAGTGAGCTCTTCTTGTAATTGAAATTACATGTTTGGGTAGTGGGCTCTTCTTGCATAGATTATATTACAACTCCTAATAGGGTTGGCACAACGCCTAACAGGGTTGGAATCTCCTAATAGGGATTCAAAGTCTCCTAATAGGGACTCGTTGTACTAAATGTTGTAATAGACTCTTAATAGGGTCCATCCTCTAACAAGGAATATGTATATTAGTACATCATCTTGTGGGCATCATTCCCACTTTCCCTCTGATCAAGGGTTTCCATAGTTAACATATCTAGTGTAATTATCTATGTGCATCTTATTATGGTTGATTTTTACTTTGGTTGAATAGTTAAGTTTGGTTAAATAAGATATATGTTTTAATTATTGGATAAATGATTCACACCCCCCCCCACTTCGGTTATCTTGGTGGACTATTATTTCTAACAAAGAGGCCTACCACAATACAATATCAATTGAATATTTTTTGCAACAATAAGGTTAGAGTAATGAAGAATATGTCTAAATATCTCAAAATGCTCAAATAACCACATAGTAGAATTCTTGATAAGGTACCTACATTTAATTGTAAAGACAATTTAAAGTCAAAATTGATACATTATACAAGAAAATTTTACTTAAAGGGATCTTCATGGAAGGGGAAAAAATTATATTACCTTCTAAGCCATGTGCCTATCACAATGATGGATACTATTGGGTACTCAATATCCTCACCATCAATGGATATAGCTATCAATTTCTTTTTGGGATCAATACACTGATATAGAAAGTAGTGTGTTCCTTCATCATTATTGTTATATGCAATAACTACATATACATGACCTACATTATATAGAAGGATAAGTTAATGCCAAAATTGAAAGTATTCTATTTTAACCAAGTATTAAATTGATAACTTAGTACCTGGTTCAACTAGGTCAGATACATGCTCAAAATATGTTGATGCTTCAATTTGGTTGAGTTGTAATGTTGTAGGAAGTTGATATGAATCAATTAGATACAAAGGTCCACAAGACCATTGGTCAACCCACTCTTTTGATTCACATTCATTTCATAAGTGATGCATACAAGAAGAGAAAAAGCACGCAAACTTTTTAGTATGACTAGCTAGTGGCGTTGCAATTGAACTTCAAAATGAATGCATCTCACTTCATCCTATAAGTGGACAAAAATCTTATAAATTTTCAATTTTAGGTTCACATATTAACCAAAAATATCTAGAAACCATAGACTTACATGTATTACCTGGTCCCATTGTAGATTTGCACCATTGACCAATTGTTTCAACATTTTCTAATATTGTGCCACCTTCATAATTTAATTTCTCTCTACTAAGGGCTCTTTTCACACATGCTCCATCATCATCATGCTCTCCCTTTTGATATCCTGCCTCAATGAAATTATAAAAATGTTGCACTTATTTGTCATAGGCATCCTACTTAACCAATATAACATCCTTACATTCTTTAATTGTGCAGTGCAATTGTCTAATAATATATTGTGTTGATTGTATCTTTCATCTCTTTCCCTCAAATTTTCATAGAAAACTCTAAAAAATCCTTGCACAAACTCTAACGAATGAGTTCAATCATTTTTTATATAGAAGTGATACTCTCTTAATACTTTTCTATCATCCTATGTGCTATCATGCACATGAATAAATGTTATGTGTACAAAAATTGACACTTGTATAGAGTTGTAATACATTGTTTGCACTTTATTGGAGGTTTTAATGTATAATTTTTAGTGAAGTCAACAACTAGCATAGTCATACTCAAGGGGAAAATGTCCTTACACAACTTGAATTGCTCATCTAACCATCTATCTCTATGTGTATGACCTCTGTAGTCATAAAATATTTTCTCTTGAAATAATTATATAAAATCAGCTACACATACATCATTTTTACACTAATTCACACCTGTTTAATTCTTTTCTATTTGTAACACTATAAGCGCGCTTTTAGCACCCACATTTTAAACTTTGCAAATTGGTCATGTGGACAAATTGTTTCACTTTCTTGTTGGTTTTTTTTGCTAACAATGAATTCATAAGGTGTGATCTATGAAGGATTAGTGTTCTAGGGTCATGATGAACTTAAACTTAAACCATGAGTTTCAGGTTCAAGTTCAAGTTCAAGTTCAAAAGTTCACATGATTTCAAGTTTGAGTTTGTAGAGTCAAAGTTCAAAGGTACAGATGATCAATTTGATATTTAAGTTTAGGTTCATATCACAAGCAATTAGATCAAGTTTAAGGTTCAAAATGTCGATTCAGTGATTCAAAAGTCAGGTTTGAAGGCCCTTTTTAGCGATTCAATTTAGCATAACTAGTCACAAATAATGCAAGTTTTCAAGTTCATGATTCACATTTTAGAACCAAGTTTCCAAATCTGGCTAAGAGATCTTACAGTGCAAATCTCATATCAAAATTTAAAGGTATCCAATGATAAATCAAAAGAAGTCTCTAAAAAGTGACGATGATGATAGTATCAAGTTGTGAATCATATGAGAAGGATTGGTATATCTAGGAGTGCATGCAATTTGAAGTTTGAAGCATGTATGTATACTCACATCAACTTTCAAAATCAAAATTTGTGTCTTTCACCCCTACAGCTTTGCAGAACAAATAAAAAATTGTCCTAGTTCATTGAAATATTTGTGTAAATCATAGACATATGTCAACATTTGATGGATGCCTTGTAGAGATGAGAGGGGATTGAAAGATATAGATTCAAATCAAACACAAGAATAAAAATGGTGATCTAATAAATCTATATTGAAGTCCATGAATGGGTATCTACTTTGAAAGAAAATTCATGATCATGTACATAAACTGTTTGATGAAATAATATCATAGTTGTAATAATGGTGTACCAACTATGCTTGGATACATGTGAATCATCACCAAGAAAAGTACACAAGCATTACAAAACCATTTTCAAAATCCATTAATGATTCTTAAAATTGTTATATGATGAGATCCCACAATTATTTGTTAGAATAATTGAATACACCACCACATCCTATGAAGGAGGATGGTCAATTATAATAGATGAAGGCCATAGACGAACACATGGCAGTAGCATCATATGCAATTTAAAGTCTCAAGAATGAGAAGATTTCATATTTTGGTGCCATGTATTCCCAACACATGCAATCCAAAGTCCAAAGGTATCCAGATGATATAAAATATGGTTTGAAAATGTCAGTAGTAGTGAATTTATGAATTCCACCAAATACTTTGATTGTGCAAATATTAAATCTTGTGGTCATAATAATGAAATCATCACACCCATCTATTTCTGATTATAGGTTCAAATATTTTCAAGGAAAACTTTAAGTCTATCAAGCCATTTTAAGAAAGACAATAGGGAAGCCAAAATAGGAAAAATATGAAGAACAAGTGCATGTGCCATGATGGAGGATAAATGCATTCAAGAACTGTCAAGGGAGAATGAGAAGTGCAATATATAGAGGATTAGGTATTGCCAATAACATGGTAATCTCTAGATTTAATAATGGAGATAGTTACATTTAATATGTAATCTTCTCATCATGTTGTATCTTACACAATTAGTCAATAAGTGAGTTCGAATAGAAAATAGGAGCATGATCATACATATAAGTAATCTACCCATGATAGGTGCAAAGCCAAGTGGCAATAATCCCATGAGAGTTGTTACGCTATGACATGATACATGATAATTTTAAAATTGTCCAAGTATCAAGTTTACATGCATATCATCTAAAGGAGACTCATATCATAGTAATAATAAAGGTATTAAGATATGAAGAAGCCCAATGTATATGAAGTCTTCTATATAAAAAAGACATGTGATTTACGAGAATCAGTTGTAATAACTAAAAGGGACCTCGCAAGAAAGAAGATAAATATGCAACAGGATAACAAAATAAGGGTTCTTCTTTTTCACAAGTATTGTGGCTACTAGGGAGGAACAAACATTCTATTTCTAACAATGAAATTGGGGGAAGATTATTTATTTTTTGCTAGAGTTTATTGTAATTATAGGAATAGATAAATCGTGTGGTTTCCAATGTTATGTGTTTAGAAAGAAGAGAAGATTATATTATCAGATTTTGTGGTCTGAATATATCTTTCTTTGATTGAAATTGGTGGTATGTTCATGTCTTTTGTATTTTGCATGTGGTCTATTATAGTTTGTAGAATAAATAACATTTTCCTTCATTTTCTCTATAGTGTAAAGAAGGATTGAATAAATGGTCATGCAGCTATTTGGTGATCTTTCTCTTTTTATTATGATTTGTAAATCTATAAATTGCATTAATTTCATGTTTATGAATCAATGTTAGAAAACCTTCGTTGCTTCAGACCTAAAAGACATAACCAATCATCTAATTCATTGAAAATCTTTCTAAGAGGGAGTTGTATCTCTAAACTCAAAGGATGTTTATCAATCAATGATAACACATTCAACTATTAGTAGATTTGTATTCTTCCATTAAGGCATTTTGAGTCACATTTTGTAATTATTTTTGAAGGAAAAATTAGTTTACTAACATTTTTTGGCGACTCTGTTGGGGAGAGAAAGCGAAGTTCTAGTGTGTTCTTTTCTTGGATATGTAAAGGTGCCTCCCTAAAGATGGAGGTTGGAAACTCTAATTCGATTTGGTAAAAAAGTCCACTATGCTATGGCTTTGGTTGCAGCCCATCTATGGGGGGATTGGATTGGGCCATTTTCTTTATCCCAGTATTCAACTCTACCTAAAAGATCAATGGAATATCTCCCTAATTTTTCTAGTGATACAAACCAAGACCCCAATGATCACATCAAAGAAGTTGCAGTTGCCTATGGGATTCTTGGTGTGTACGAAGAGAACATCTTTGTCAGGTTCTTTTTTCGAAGCCTCGCTTCAAGTGCAATGGATTGGTTCCAAAATTTTCCAGATGGTTGCATCACTTGCTAGAATGATCTTGAGGTAAAATTTATTCAAAGCTTTATGCCCACACTTGATGTTTTTGAATTTCTATTTAATTTCTTCCAAATGAAGATGGAATAAGGGGAGACCATGAGAGATTTCATTGATAGATTTAATAGAACTATTGGTAAGATTCCTCTAGTAGTCAACCAGCTAAAAATAATTAGTTGCGTGTTTTCATTTCTACCATGCAAACTAAAGTTAGATTTTTACTTCTACATCTAAAAACACAGTGGTTGCAAGATTCACAAAGGGAGGCTATTAGCTTAGATGATGATATGATCATCAGTGGGTGAAATATGTTAAACCCTCATAGGCTAAAATACACACCTATGAACAACAACATTATCTAAAAGAAAATCCTGCTCAAAGAAGACTTATTTAAAAAGAGCTAAACTAACATCTCATGTTTCCACTTGTCCAAATTTGATAGTTTTTAGTGTGGAAGATTTTCTAATACCTCTTGTGATTGAAAAAAATTCCCATAATATGGTTGGAGCATATCATCTACATGTTGAATATGATGATGAGGATCTTCAAGAGCCCACATCTGCTGAAAATGTTTCCTTGAATATGGCAAAAGGTTCTTGTGTGCATGTCAAAAATAATAATGAGTACACTCCTTAATCATTTGATCCAACAACTTGCCTTGTTATGTTTCCCACTGAAGGAGAACTCGGCGGTGGCCAATTAAATAAAATCCTCCCAAAGGTTGTCTCATTTTTGAACTTGAATCTTTTAAATTTGAAATTCCTAATGTTGTTTTAGCCACTAGTGAGAATCAGCGAGAACATGAGGACTTTTTAAAATATTTTTCTTTCTCAGAGTTGGAATCTTTTAAACATTATACTTCTGATATACATTCAGCTAACAACTTTGACCAAGAAAGTGCAAGAAATTAACATGAGCATGAAAATATTGATAAGGAAGAGACCAAAGAATTCTCTTATTTGAAGGATAAGTGAAATGTAAGACTTTCTTATTTGATTGCGCATCACACCAAGGAGAATATTGTCAGCCCAAAACATTGGATAGCGATGAAGACATTCTAGAGGACTCAATTTCTTTTTCTAAGATAGAAGATAGCATAAGTGTTTATGATGCAAACCAACTCATTGAAAATCGGGTTAGAGTGTCATAACTACAATCCTATAGAGTAGGATGGTTGTTTGGATCTGACATATTGTTCCAAAGACCTACACAATTCATGGTAATCATACCCTTTGTCATATTTATTGTAGAATGGCTGCTTGGAGTGATGCATTCTATTCTTCAACCTCTTTTTTGCACCGGCACATACTTTTCTCAATCGGTTAATGACTTTATATGAAGTAGACATGTGCATTCTTCAAGGTGTGGGTCAGTCACCCTATCCTTTGTACATAAAAAAAAAAATTCTTAAGTGTAGCTTGCTTTGTCAGTTTTGGTTTTAGTTTGTCACCTTTATGGTGTTGGTAGTTAGGCATTTTTGGGTTTTCCCCTCCTCTTACCACCTTTTCAAGTAACCCCTTTGACCTCTATATTATGTCAACTTTGTTCTCCTAATAGCTAAGCACTAGTCTTTACCAAATATTTTTAGATTCTTTATGTCCCTCATGCCCCACATCTCCAATCAAAGCCAGTTGTAAGTGTGCTTTTAGCACCCACATTTTGAACTTTTCAAATTGGTCCTGTGGACAAATTTTTTCAGTTTCTTGTTGGTCTTTGTTGCTAACAATGACTTCATAAGGTTTGACCTATGAAGAACCAATTTTCTAGGGTTGTGATGAACTCAAACTTGAACGACAAGTTTCAGGTTCAAGTTCAAGTAAAAATGTTCACATGATTTCAAGTTCAAGTTTTCAAAATCAAAGTTCAAAGGCATAGATGATCAGTTCGATGTTCAAGTTCAAGTTCATATCACAAGCAGTGAGCATAGATTCAAGGTTCAAAATGTAAATTAAGTGATTTAAAGGTTGGGTTTTGAAGGCCCTTTTTGTTGATTCAATTTACCACAACTAGTCACAAATAATGCAAGTTTTCAAGTTCATGATTCACATTTTAGAACCAAGTTGCCAAATATGGCTAAGAGATCTTACACTGCAAATCTCATCATAGAATTAAAAGGCATCCAGTGATAAATCAAAAGAAGTCCCTAAAAAGTGATAATGATAAAATCAAAGATGATGACAATATCAAGTTGTGAAGCCTATGAGAAGGATTGGTATATGTAGGAGTGCATGAAGTTTGAACTTTGAAGCATGTATGCATACTCAAATCAACTTTCAAATTAAGACTTTGTGCCTTTCACCCTTGCAACTTTGCAAAATAAATAACAAATTGTCTCAATTGATTGAAGTATTTGTGTAAATCATAGATTGATGCAATGCAACGTAGGAGAATCCCCAAAGGAGATGTCCTAGCCCCCATAAAATAACCACATAATGGAAGGTAAACAACAATGTAAGATTTGAATCCAAGTCATAATAATTTATTCATAGATATAACTAATTACATGCAATGTGTCAGGCTGTGTGGCCTTCCTAGTTATGCCCAAATACAAGGAAAGTAATAGTTCTACAAGATCCCTAAAGATCTAATCCAAACCCTAGCTAGTTCATATCTATACTCTGGTAGAAACCTCCAAGGAAGATCTAACTAGTACTTGCAAGCCCACCAAGAAATCTCCTTATTTCCCAAGCCTCAACTACTAGCCTTTCTCAAAATTTTCTCCTTTACCACGGCCTCTTCTCCAAGATGGATGAGTAATGATTAAAGACTTCACCACATCTTGTACTTATACCCAACTAAGCCACAAGTTGGCCCAGTATGCTACAAACTAAATATCCCTTACATTAAATATTTGAAGAGACATAAGTCAGCGTCCAATAGAAATTAAATACCAAATACCTTTAAAGGCTTACAATACTCATTAAATACATCAAAATTAATTACCCAAGACCCAAATAGGTCCACTCAACCCCACAAAAATCCCTTAATCATGTAGGATAGCCAACTACCCTAGGATGCTCCTGCATCAGAGACTCCCCATGTGTGAAAATATGTTCTCAGTAGCTAGAAGAACATCTTTGGGATTGAACAAACAAATCCCAAACTAGTTCTTCACATACATGTCCTCTAAGTCGTCAACTTGTACACTCTTTCCCTTGCTCTTCTTCTACTTCTTTACCTTAATCCTCGGTGTTCCATAGGTTTTTTGTCCACACTAATCGCTAACCCTTTCAAAATTTTCCAACTCAACTCAGCTGCTAATACTTAGGTTTTTTCTACTGACCTTTTCATTTTGCAAAGGAATCAGGGAATGCTTCCTGCCACCTTTCTCAATTGTAAACACATTCTTGACACAATCATGCACAACCTTGTAAGCATACTACTAAGGTCTACCAAGAAACATATGACATTTGTTCATGTATACAATATCACACAACACATGATCCTTATACTACCCAATCTAGAAATCAACAAGGCACTGCTCCCTCAATTCCAAAGCATGCTCACCTTGCAACCAGCCAATCTTATAAGGATAAGGATGTCTTACTCTCTTCAAATCAATTTTTTGAACCATCTCCTCAGCAAAATGGTTATTAGTACTACCACCATCCACAATCACATTGTAGACTTTATCACCAAAATTACAATGAGTCCTAAAAAAATTAGTCCTTTGACAAGATTCCAGTGTCCTCTAACCAATGAATACTCACTGAACTATAAAACTCTCTCCTTTCTCAGTTTCATTGTCTTCAACCTCAATTTTTAATAGCATCTTTTCTATCACTAGCCTTCTGTAGACACTCATATGATCTCTGTCTTTCTTCATGACATCTAAAACAAGTACCCTTAAACTCACCTCTACCTATCCTTCTCTTCTGATCAATAGGTTTTGGTTTATCTTCTACAATCAGTTTAGCCTTTTTCAATTAGTCATGCTTCTCCTTCCCCCAGGAACTACCTTGATTCTTCCTCTTCAACTTTTCTTATGCTCTCAAAGTATACTAATAAGAATCCTCAACTAAAGAAATATTCAACATACCAACCTCATCCTAAATATTAAATCTCAAACCATTAATGTACCAAGCTACCTTTTCCTTTGACAATTCTCTATGCCCAAACTAAATAGTCAACTTGTTCATAATCAGTAGGAATGAGCTTAACCTTCAACTTAGTCACCATCAATCTTCATCTAGTGACCTTCATTTCACCTTCTTCTTCTTTGTCTCTTTGTATTTCTTTCCACCAAAGAGTAGCATGTCCCTTCAGCTTAGTTTATTCCAACCTTACTCTGAGTGGATCCTCAATATCCTCAAGCTCAATGTAGTCTTCCAATTCACCAATCCAATCAATCAGGTCTTTGGGACTTAAACTATCCAAGAAATTAGAAACCTTCATCTTATGCTTCAACTTCAACTAAGATCCAAGTCTAGAAAACTAAACAACCCTGTTTCCCATAGGTCTCTCCACATGATCAGTTCTAGCCTTGCCACTCAATCTAGAAATTTCAAATTCTTCAATAGTTTCCTCATAACCATCTTCAATACCCATATGTTGAGGTGTACCACATATAGCACTTATGATGTCAACAATCATATCACTCTTCATCAACACCATCTTAGATCTAAAACTGGCTTTAACCTCCTCTATTTTAGATCTAAAATCTACTTTAACCTTCTCTAAGATCCTTTCTTCCATAGCATCACTAAGATCATCAATCACCCTAGAGTCCAATCGTTTTGAAGGAATCTTCCAAGATTTTTACAAACCCTAATAAATCCACTTCACAAGACCCTAGTACAAACTACATCAACTTTGGTGCTTGGTCTACACACTTAGGAATAATCTTTGCTCTAATACCACTTGATGCAGTGCAAGGTAGGAAAATTCCCAAAGGAGATGTCTTAGCCCCTAACAAATAACCACACAATGGAAGATAAACAACAATGCAAAATTTGAAGCCAAGTGACAATAATTTATTCATAAATATAACTGATTACATGCAATGTTCTAGGCTAAAGGCCTTCCCAGTTATAGCCAAATATAAAGAAAGTAATAGTTATGCAAGATCCCTCAAGATCCAATCCAAACCCTAGCTAGTCCAGATCCACACTCTGGTAGAAACCTCTAACGAAGATCCAAATGGTACTCACAAGCCCACCAAGCAATCTCCTTGCTTCCCAAGCCTCAACTACTAGCCCTTCTCAAAATTCACTCCTCTACCACCTCCTCTTCTCCAAGATGGATGAATAATGACTAAAGACTTCACCAAAACCCCTAATTATACCCAACTAAGCCACAAAATGGCCCAATATGCTACAAAATAAATATCCCTTACACTAAATACTTGAAGAGCCACAAGTTGGCCTCCAACAGATATTAAATACCAAATGCATTTAAAGGCTTACAATACTTATTAAATACATCAAAATTAATTACCTAAGATCCAAATAGGTGCACTCAACCCCAGTTCCAAAATCCCTTAATCATGTAGGATAGCTAACTACCCTAGGATGCTCTTGCATCATAGACATATGTCAACCTTTGATAGATGCCTTGTAGAGATGAGAGGGGATTGAAGGATATAGATTTGAATCAAACATGGGAACAAAAATGGTGATCTAATAAATCTATATTGAAGTCAATCAATGGGTATCTGCAATGAAACCAAAGTCATGATCATGCTCATAAACTATTTGATGAAATGACATCATAGTCGTAATAGTGGTGTACCAACAATGCTTGGATACATGTGAGTCATCACCAAAAAAGTATGGAAGCATTACACAACTATTGTCAAAATTCATTAACAATTATTAAAATCATTATATGATGAGATCCCACAATTCTTTTTCAAAATACTCGAATACTCCACGATAGCCTATGGATGATGACGATCAATTAGAACAGACAAAGGTCCCAGACCAACACATGGTAGTGGTATCATATGAAATTTAAAGTCTTGAGAATGGGAAGACTTCATATTTTGATGCCATGTATTCCCAAAACATGCAGTCCAAAGTCCAAAGATATCTGGGTGACATAAACCATGGTTTGAAAATGCCGATAGTGGTGGATTTATGAATTCCACCAAATACTATAATTGTGTTAATATGAAATCTCGTGGTCATAATAATGAAATCATTGCACCCATCCATTTCATATTGTAGGCTAAAAGATTTTAAAGGAACGTTTCAAGTCTATCAAGCCATTTTAAGAAAGACAGTAGGGTAGCCAAAATAGGGAAAATATGAAGAACAATTGCACATTCCATGATGGAGGATAAATGCATTTGGGACCTGTTAAGGGAGGATGAGAAGTGAAATATATAGAGGGCTAGGTATTTCCAATAACATGGTAATCTTTGGAATTAATAATGGAGACAGCTACATTTAATAGGTAATCTTCTCATTATGTTGCATCTTGCATAATTAGTCAATAAGTGAGTTCAAATAGAAACTACGAGCACAATGATATAGATAAGTAATCTATCTGTGATGGGTCCAAAGCCAAGTGGCAATGATCCCATGAGAGTTGTTACACTATGACATGATACATGATATTATTTTTGAAAGTTTCCAAGTTTTAGTTGTACATGCATATCATCCAAAGGAGACTCATATCATAAGAATAATAAAGGTATTAAGATATGAAGAAGCCTAATGTATATGAAGTCTTCTAAATAAAAAAGACACATGATTTACAAGAATTAGTTGTAATAACTGAAAGGGACCTTGCAAGAAAGAAGATAAATATACAATTGGCTAATAATATAGGTGTTCTTCTTTTTCACAAGTCTTGTGGCTTCTAGGGAGGAACATATATTATGTTTGTAAAAAGGAAATAGGGGAAAGATTATTTATTTTTTGCAAGAGCTTATTGTAATCATAGGTACAACGCAATTGTGTGGTTTCTTTTGTTTTGTGTTTAGAAATAAGAGAAGGTTATATTATCAAATCTTGTGGTCTAAATCTATCTTTCTTTGATATATATTGATTGTGTAGTCATGTCTTTTGTTGTTTGGATGTAGTCCTATGGTTAGTTATAGTTTGTAGAATAAATAACATTTTCCTTCATTTTCTTTGCAATGTAAAGAAAGATTGAGTAAATGGTTGTATGGCTATTTGTTTCTCTTTCTCTCATTATTCTTATTTGTAAATCTAGCAACCACATTTGTTTCATGTTTATGAATGAATTTTAGAAAACCTTTGTGTCTTTAGGTGAAAGACATTATGAGTTATCCAATTCATTGAAAAAATTTCTAAGAGGGAGTTCTAGCTCTCAATTCATAGGATGGTTATCAATCAATGATAATGCATCCAACTATTAGTATATTTTTGTTCTTTCATTTGGACATTTTGTAATTATTTTCAAATGAAAAATCTATTTATTAACAAATACCATATATAACTGACATGTACTTTTCAAGAGAAACTAGTGTCTTACCAATTTCATGTGTGCTATCTAGATGTAGGCATCTATGCAACTTTTTCAAACCACCACATTGAGGGAAAAAATCTTCCAAGCACATGGTCTTATAATAAATGCACCCATCATCTCATTACATAGTACACTTGCAATAAATTCTCTCGATGACTTAGGAGGTAATTTTAGAACACATTCCTTTCATATTTTGTTATTATGCAAAGTACAACATATATAATAGTAAATATCATAATGCATAGAAAACTAAACATGAACCCTACGACATGTAGTTCTTGTATAATTTATCTTAACATATAATTGTCTTGTCATCTCAAAAAACCTTTGCTTGATTTTAATTTGAGTAAATCTTTGAAGAAACATTTCATAAAATTGTGTTTGACTCATATCCAAAAAATGTTTTGCATGTGGCTCATGGTTTGTTTTTCCAATTCGTCTTTTGACAACATCTTTTTGGTTTGGTGAATCCCTTGTGTTGTCACGCCAAAATTTTTCTATTAATGTTCTTAGTGCATCAAAAATAAATTTATCCTTATGTGAGATTCTACATTGGAATGAACAAAAAGAAATCTCATTAGAATTCTCAATTTTCTCTCACCTCACTAAGGCTTTGAGTAACATTGTTCTACTTATCCTTAATGATTTACTTGTTTTTCTTACCATGTGAGTTTTTACCATTTCCTTTCCCATTATGGTTCATGTGAGGACCCATTGACTTGTATTAGCATCTTTAGTATGTGCTTTTGAACCAATGGATTGGTATGCATCAAAGAGACTTCTAACAATGCTTCTTTCACTACTATTTTTTAAATGTTCTTAACCCCGAAATTATCACTGTCACTCTAAATTTCATATTTAAACCCTTTCAACAACATGTTGGCATATTCCACTTTGATTTAAATTTTCAAAATATTTATTCCAAATCTTTTGAACAATTCTCCTACAATTTCTTTCTAACATTTTATCATGCATTGCCTTCAAAATATTTTTATCATTGTCAATTAGAAACATTGGTTTTCTATGAATTATTCTACGAGATGTTGATGTACACACATGCTCTATAGTTTTATTACTTACAATATGTGCATTCATCATTCCAACTTGAGATGTCGCATTAGAGGCATCAGGTGACATAAATGTATTTGTCATAATCATTTCAATTGGGGTATGTTGAACATTTTCATTTGTCAAATTAGGTGGGTTTGCAACATCAATATCAATAGGTAGATTTTCATCACTTACATTGGAGGCATTTGATGATGTATCTTTACATAATCTCCTTATACACTCTCTTATTTTTGTCACTGTTGCCTCTCATTTTTCAATAATTTCTCTCTTGTTGTTTCCCATGGTTGTAGATGGAAATTACCCCACAAACAATAACATGAGAAAAATACACAATAAAATAGAAAACTAAACTAATTCACATGATTATTTTATGCTCAATAACAAGATACTAGTATAAAATAAGATGTTGGTGCATGAAAAAAAATTAGCATTTCCAAGAACAAAAAACCTTACACTTGCATACTTGGTATAGAAATACATGTGAAACAACAATAGAATATAGTGGGTTGCATTGAAACAACATAATAACCATTGACATGTTGTTTTATTTATAGTTTTCAATAACCTAATCAAGTTATTGAGTTCTGACTACATTATCCATATGGACTAATAGCCTGGTTGAGTTTTTAAAAACTCAATCAGGTTATGCATTACTACTACACAAAGGTAGATTGAAGGAGGGAGGGAGTGATAGAGGAGAGAGAGAGAGAGGGTGGGGATAAGATAAAGAGAGATAAGGGGATATGAAGAGGGAGAGGGAATGTGTGTGTGTGTGTGTGTGTGTGTGTGTGTGTGTGTGTGTGTGTGTGTGTGTGTGTGTGTGTGTGTGAGAGAGAGAGAGAGGGGGGGGGGGGGGGGTGAGAGAAGAGGATGTGATGCAGAGAGAAGTTAGGCCGAGAGAGAGAGAGAGAGAGAGAGAGAGAGAGAGAGAGAGAGAGATTAGGGGATATGATAGAAAGAATGAGAGAGAAGGGAATAGGAGAAAGAGAGAGGAAGATAGGATAGAGAGAGAATGAAAGTGAGAGAGAGAGAGAGAGAGAGAGAGAGAGAGAGATTAAGAGATATGATAGAAAGGGGGATAGGAGAAAGAGAGAGAGGAATGGGATAAAGAGAGATAATGAGAGAGAGTGATTAGGCAATAGGATAAAGAGTAAAAATGAGAGAGAGGGAGTGATGGAGAGAGAGAAAGAGAGGATGGGATGGAGATAAGGATTAGGATAAAATACCTGATCGGGCTCTAAATACATTTTTTATTTTCATAACCTGATCAAGTTATTTGAATCCAAAAAACTCGATCATGATGGCTTTGTGATAGCCTAGGGAAATGACCCAAAGTCTTGGGAGACTGTTTTCCCTCCATTTTTTTCCTTTAGATATTTTTTTCATCTTCTAAAATGAATTCTCATCTTTTCCTTCATCAAGTACACTAATGATGAAGTGGGTATCTCTAAAATCACAACCATAATCTTATACATCTTCCTAACTTTCTAACCATATAATTTTTTTCTTTTTTTGGACAATATTAATATTGTAAACTTTAATTACTTTACCAATGCCCTGACATTCCTCATAGACATATATCTACCATTTTTTAATAACTTTGATATACTTAACCAAATTCAAAATAAATTACATATTACTATTCTACACTTGATTATATACAAATTTAAATAAAAGTAGTTTCCATTTTCAATTATTTTGATGCAAGTTATGCTTAGCATATGAATAGGTACCAAAATTTTAGGATGTAGTCTGTTCAATACTTATAACAAAAAAATACTCATCATAAAATTGTAAAAAGAATACACAACTTCTAGATATGACTCTTAACTATCATCCTACCAAAGGGATATGCAAAATACTAAATATAACTATGTCTTTTGTATTTCACACAAAAATAGCTATGTTCTATTTTCTAAAAAAATTAGGAACTATTTTTCGTGTGTGCAAGGTTTGACCCACCTAATCTTATCAATTTTGTAAAAACTCTAGTAGTTTAGAAAGTAGACTCCAAGTACTACAATTTATATAATTTACACATCTTGTAACTTTTAGTGGATGACCCTCAAATGTCTTGTCCAAGTTCAAGTTTATCTGATTTTATGAAAAAGGTGTCCACTTATTCCCCCCTTTTTGTACACCATCTTGGTGCACCCACCCAAATGCACATCATTTTCAATTCTACCCTTCCCTATTATTCCACATTCAACATCCCTCCCATATCATTACATTCAAGAAAATGAATTTTCTAAAATATTTGTACTACAAAGTCACTTAGTCTATCATAATGAGCCCTTAGTTGTATACAATATTCACAACCAGGCAAGATTTTTTTTTTTTTCCTATTGATATTTAGTTGATCAATTAGAATATTCAAATAGATAATTTATAATTTATCTTCACTATCTAACTTATGAAGATGAAAAAATTAAAAACTTTGCCAATATCATTTAAAACACACTTTCTTATCACATAAGATGGAACAAATTTAATCATTGGAATAAAAATAGAATAATATTATTTTCATCAAATTAGTAATTTCTATCTCATGTATTAACTAATTTAATCATTAGATTAATGAGCTAACATTTCCAATAGATCTATCTTAACATATGTTTAATTGCTTTTAAAATAATTTAATACTAAATATTCTCAAACATCTCATCAAAATAAATAAATAAATATGACATAAGAATATTATTCTTAATAATTATATCTTTAAGGATATTATTTTTAATAAAAAATTAGGAAGACATATTTAAGAAACACATTTCTTTCTTATGATGTTACTACAACACTTTAACTTTGAAATTCTACTACTTTCTATCTCTCTTAATAAATTAAAATGATCTAATCAAGAAATAACATAAGTAAATCAATTTTAATAATAGTAAACAGGAAATGAGCAACCACTTTTGCTATTGCATTTCCTTTTTGTTAAAAGCCAACACAAAAATAAAATAAAAGTGAGTGTGCTAGTGATTTCTAACAGTCACACAAATGACAAAATCTTGCAAACAAATAGAAAAAATAATAATCCAGGCCAAACTTACAAGAACTTGTTAAAGACGTTAAAAATAATCAAACAAGAATTAATAAACAACTTTCTTTATACAATTCACAAAAAAGATTGAAGGAAGTTGGAACTTGGAAAAAGATGGAATGCTCCCTGATTTCAATGATTTTCTTTGACTTCCCAAACCTATGAAGCTTCCCAAATCCACCACTATTTTTCTATGCTTTTTTCCCTCCCTATGTTTTTTTCCGTGCCTCTATAATAATTCTCTCAGCTTCTTATTTAGAATGAAACATGCTAATTCCCAAAAAATGAATCTCCATACTTATGTTTTGATAACTCACACAAGGAAAGAAAGTTTTCATTACTTCTAAACTTAGTTTAGGCTATTTCTTATTTAATTGCTAGAAATAGACAACATAGGAAAAAGTAAATTTTTGAGGTAACTAATTTAAAATTTAATCATTCTTAGTTAGCTAATTCAAATTTTGTAATATTAAAGAAAATAAAATTGCATAAACCAATCTATTTAATTTCAATTCAAATAATGCAACCTTCTCAATTGACTAATTTAAATCTAAACTAATTCAAGTTTAAACAATTCAATTTTATAAATATATATTAATCAATTTATTAAATAAAAATTCAATATTTTAAATTATAAAAATACAATTACAAGAAAACAATTCGAAAATAAAATACCATGCTAAAATAATGCTTTAGTCTATGAAGAAAATGCAAAATTATTCATTCTATTTTCTAACATGGAAAAATTTAACATTTCCTCTACTCCAGTATGTCTATCAATTTATTTTATGTTAATCTATGGAATAAACTAGCAATAAAACACAAGGGTAAAAATAAAAATCAATAGTCTAGCATGCAATAATGTCTAAGTGGTGTATGTGCCCACTAGACAATCCACACCTACCCTTATGAGGAACTAGCCTCCTCTACCTCAAACACACTCTCATCTTCTTCCTCCAACCACTCAAACACACTCAAAGACACATCAATAGGTTAGTGTCTTATAAATCATAATCAAATAATAACTCACAATTTAATCCTATTTCTTACATTAAGTAAACATTTTGTAAATGTCTGAAATCAACATAAGTAGCATGAACATCATGGAACATAACATTAAATTGAACATAATCATCCATCGTAGATTTCATAAAAAATCAAAATAAATCACCAAAGTTATTTAACTAATGTCATATAATCATCCAAAGTTAAGATTATCTATAGTCAAAGTCCAACGACTAAGTCAACAGTCAAATAGTCATAAAATATGCTAGAAAATATATGTGACATAGGGTGAGTCCTGACACAATTTCACTCCCACATGTATGTGATGGAAAAGCAGTGGTTTTCATATGAGTAGTTGGAAATTCGCATAAATGGAAACATTCCCAATAATGTAGTCTTTTTATATATTTCACTCAATAATTCTCATTTCACCCTCCATTTCATTTCATTATTGCCTTCACTCACATTGGTTTGGTTCATACATGTTGTCATTGCTTTAACACCATGACTTTAGATGAAATCATATTTGAGAACTAGAGGGAAGAGGAACTCAACTCTCGCTGCATTTCTAGGAGGATGAAACTCATTGTGCAAAATTTATGAGTTAGTGCATATCTTTGGAATTCATACCAATAATTTGTGCTAGTAAGATTTCAAATGAAGATCTGAATGTTTTCTTCAAAATGGATTGCGAAAAAAATGTGCATGATATGTTAGGGCATTTCTAGGTGATGAAGTTCCATCTCCAGTGGGTTGTAGATTGCTTTACCATATCAATTGGTTTTTATTTTACTATCCAATTCTTTGGATTTACAACAATCTAATGATTGAATTTGGCATGCAAAGTCCTTAGGGATGGAATTCATGATGATTTTTCCTAATATCTTCCATGGAGAATTATAGTCATGGGTCTTCCTCTTCTCGAATAGGGGGCATTTCGTCACAAGAGAAAATTGGTAAGGGGTCACCCTTTGACTCATTCTTTGATGTTTTATGTTGTACTCTAGAAATTTTGGATTTAGGTTCCTTAATATGGTGTTCTCTATGTAATGTCAAGAGCTTTTACGTCCATTGGTGAAACTTGCCAAAGGTAAACTTAGAGCATTGTTCATTTTTGTGGAACATGAACATGATGATCATATTGCTCCACCTCATGGACCTTCTTTTGCTCATGGGCTTCATGATCATCATTGTTGTCACACTTCCTCTTCTTGTGACACGACCATGGAAATGTGAATCTGCCTCCTAATAGAATAAATGAATGAAATTTTTTACAGTTAAGTTTTGTAGTCGGATAGTTGTAAATATTGTCCCTATAAAACCAATGTCAAATAAGCATTCTCCATAAAATGCAAAAAAATCAATGAGATTTTCCAAATGGATTATAGGGTAGTGGTGAATTATGACGTGGTGGAGGTAGAAGTGCACCACTTTGACCAATGTATTGATATCTAGATGTTAAAATTGGCATAGATGTTTTCATCATACTTGTTGGCATGTGGAAATAAGAGGAATACATTGGTTGTGTCAGGGATGCCATTTAATGGATAGGTACTTGCCCAATGTTTAAGCATCCCACAGCTAGACTTCTCAAGGTTGACTACAAAATACTAGCATGTGTGGTTGTGTTTGGCATAGCACTAATGATTTGATGAATGTGTTATGTACTTAATTGGGACATGCGATGTGTCTATGAATGTGTTGTGCACTAGATTATGTAGTGCTCATCATTTGACAACATCTAAAATGACTATCCTGCAAATATTAGTTGTCAAAAATATAAAAATGGATCAAACAATGAAGTAGATACATGACACTAAGTCACTTCTTATCAAAACTTCCTAAGAGGACAAGATAGAAGATGAGAGCCAAATACAAAGGATAAATAAGTAATAGAGTAATTGCAAGATTAATTGTTGGTGGAGAACCCATTCAAAAGTGTTTTAGATGATATGGGTCACCCAAGGTGCTATACCATATACAATTGGCATCTTCATCTAGGAATCTAAAAAGGTAAGAAACACTTATGAATTTTCATATTATATATCAAAACACTAGCTCACGTCATATAATTTATTTATCTATTTTATAAGAACAATAAACTAAAAGTCATTTTCATTTTTTTTAAGAGTGATTTTGTCCAATGTCTATCATTAAAAACCTCCAAATGTGTCCCAGAAACAAAAGGCCTACCCTACATATGATCAAACAGTTATCAACAAAATCAAATCAACAACCTCCTCTTAAGATCTACAGATCATGACATAGTAAATCGCCAATGTAAAGATGGGAACGAAAATAGAGAAACACCAACACTAGGATTTACAAGGAATATCCAGAAAGGAAAAAATCCATGAAGAAGCTAATTCTCATGAAATGAAAAACAATGTTAAACATGATTTTCTACAATAATGCTAACTTCTTGAGATGCTCTCCACAATATGAAATGGCTCTATCATAGACTTCACTACTGAGATGGTCACGCCCTAGTGATACAATAAGGTTCACTACTGATAGAATAAGGATCACAAAAAAAAAATCATATTTATTAATTATTTATAGACAAAATAGTCAGCTTGAACAATTAAAACTTTATAATTGAATAATAAAAAAGAAACATTAAAATAGATTAAACTATGACATTTAAATGAAATTATATAACAATAAACTTACAATAATTTAATTGTGAAAAATACATCCTTCCATATGTTTTCTCATTTATTTTAAATGTTAATATTTTAATATAAGCATAATATAATTTTATGTTTAGTTGCACTCTATATACTTTGTCTTAAACTATTTATAATTGTATGTAGAGGGACATAATTTTAATCCAATAAGGAAAATCAACTAGAAGGATCTCTCAAATGTTGCAAAACCACAAATAAATGTGCAAGTAACACTAAGAGTTCAATTAAACTAGATTTTTAGAAGTTAAAAAATGAGTTTGTTTGTTTTCTCATGGGGATTTATATGTTGAAACTCAAATTGATTTGAATGGTCAACTAGCCCTTTTGATTTGGTCTCCATTGATTATATATAAAAATGGAAGCAAGTCAGATTAGATTTATACTTTAAACTCCAAACTAAATCCATGTTTATTATTTCGAGTAGGTAAATAGGGCACAACACTAGCCTTGCCTTCTTTGTAGTTGCAAGAATACATTACATATAGTTTGGCTTATAGAAGAAATCATATCTAACCACTAGACACAACAATTATTATGTTGTGAGCTTCTCGATTATGTTGTATTATAGCATTCAAACTATGGTCTCACATGTAGAGTGTTGAATGAATCCTCCTAGAATGCATCATTATTTTAATATTCTTAAAAATCATTTTGAATCTACAGTTAGAAAAAAAAATCTTGTCTCAAATGAATGGCTAAAAATATGTTGCAAAGATTGAGGGTAGCCTAGGATATAACCACCAATTAACTAGCAACCTAAAGCAAACAATAGGTTGTAGCTTGCAATTAAGACAACTTTGTTTTGCCACTTGCATAAATGAATGATTGACTTAAGATCAACATTCCTCCTTAATTTTTATCAATGTGTGACTATGGTTTATGAGAAGGAAAATCATTGCCCTTCATGATTTTAGTCCTTTCATGGCCTGAATGTATGCACTAAAGTGAATCTTCATGATGTTAGGCACAATTTCAAACACAAAAACAAAGCAAAAATATACAACCATTGTATATAAACTTGCACTTTTGTTTCCTGCTATAAGCATACCCCTTGCACTTCTTTCCATGACATGTATTAGTATAATTCATACATTATCAAATGGTGAGCCGCTTTTTTTAGGGAATTTTAATATTAGATTGTACAAATCTTCAAAATAACATTTATTGCACATTATTTGGATGAGAAAATGGAGTAGAAGTAAAGTCCTTGAGTATATTTTTTGAAGTTATCAAACATGTGATCTATACAGAATAGTATTGTACATATGTGAATTGCATAATGCCAGTGTATTTAATGTGTGAGTACAAGTACATTGTATTTTATTATAGGACTCCATTATCGAGAAAGTGAGACCTATATGCAATGTGGAGTCACATATTGTCCTATTATTTGACTTCATTTTTCATATTTTGCTATATTTATGAGACATATGAGAATACATTACGATCAAGTAGTTTTCGAACAGTAGAGAACACATGAGAATGCCACTTTTTTTTAGGGCATTTTAATATTAGATTGTACAAATCTTCAAAATAACATTCATTGCACATTATTTGGATGAGAAAAAATTGAGTGTTCTAGAAAAAATGGAGTAGAAGTGATGTCCTCGAGTATATTTTTTGAAGTTATCAAACATGCGATCTATATAGAAGAGTATTGTACATATGTGAATTGCATAATGCCAGTGTATTTAATGTGTGAGTACAAGTACATCATATTTTATTATAGGACTCCATTATCGAGAAAGTGAGACCTATCTGCAATGTGGGGTCGCATACTGATTTATTATTTGTCTTCATTTTTCATATTTTGCTATATGAATGAGACACATGAGAATACATTAAGATCAAGTAGTTTTCCAACAGTAAAGAAAACATGTTGAATTAGTACATTCTGTTCAACTCGTGCTTACCTTCTCTAGAAAGAGTTTGAGAAACTTTAATGGCGTGCGAGGCATGGATTCCCTGGAGGACAAGTTTGTCACCTTACCCGTGATTAGATTAGATGGTAGAATGTGGTCCACATGAGCCAACACCAACACCACACGCGCTGTGGTTATAAAAGAAGTCTATAAATAGGAGAGTTTCGAGCATATCCTGAGCAAGCATATCATCGACTTAGAGTTTAAGAATGGCGAGGGTAATAGTAATAGTAATGGTATTGTGTGCTGTGTTCGTTGTGGGCGTCCCTGGTGCATTTGGTCAGCAATGCGGGTCGCAAGCGGGTGGGGCCGTGTGTGCAAACGGGCTGTGCTGCAGCGAGTACGGGTGGTGTGGAAACACTGAACCCTACTGCCGTCAGCCCGGCTGCCAGAGCCAGTGCGACGGCGGAGGAGGATCCTCCCCCCCTCCTCCCCCTCCCACTTCCCCTTCCCCTCCCTCTCCCCCTTCCCCTCCTGGCCAAGGCGTGGCCTCCATTATTACCGAAGATGTCTTCAATGAGATGCTCAAGCACAGAAACGATTCCGTCTGCCCCGCCAAGGATTTCTACACTTACAACGCCTTCATTGCAGCTGCCAATGACTTCCCCGGCTTTGGCACCACCGGCAATCTGACCACTCAGAAAAGAGAGCTCGCCGCTTTTCTAGCCCAAACATCGCACGAAACCACTGGTAACTGACTGACTAATGATTTTGCATTCCGAGCAGCTTGTGTGATCTTATAATCTAATGAGCTCAATCGATATAACTTATAGAAAGTCATGTCATGCAATATCTGATGATGAACAGGTGGGTGGGCAACAGCGCCAGACGGTCCATACGCTTGGGGGTACTGCTTCGTCGAAGAGATTAACAAGGCAGATTACTGCGACTCGCGGCAGGTTCCTTGCGCTGCGGGAAAGCAGTACTACGGCCGAGGGCCCATCCAGCTATCATGGTATCTTAGAGTTAAGTACTTATAAGTTGGTTTAGGTATTGGCTGGTTTTCCACTTCTGAATTGCATTGCATGTATATGTACTCTGCAGGAACTACAACTACGTGCCGGCCGGGAATGCCATCGGCTTCGACGGGCTGAACTACCCGGACATAGTCGCTCGAGACCCCGTCATCTCCTTCGAGACGGCGATCTGGTTCTGGATGACGTCGCAGTCTCCGAAGCCGTCCTGCCACGACGTCATGACGGGCGCGTGGACGCCGTCGCAGAATGACGTTGCGGCGGGCAGGAGCGCGGGGTTCGGAATGACTACCAACGTCATCAACGGAGGGCTTAAGTGCGGGAAAGGGTTTCTGTTAGTGTTTGAAAATGTTATCGGTTTTCAATTACTCTGACGAGAACAAAACACTTTTAGGGGCAGCTAACTCCTATTTTCAACATGTTCATTCAGACATCAGGCCAACTATAAAGCTTGACCCTTCTTCTTCTTCAGGCTCTACAAAAACTAGGCGTGTAGACCTGTAGATTCTTTATATGGTACCAATTATCAAAGCATACACTGAATCTAACATGAAGCAGATAAAACTCTTATTTCTCCTAATAACTCATGAGATAACATCAATCTAGAGTAGCTAAATGCAGATTTAGGAATCTCATAAGCTTAGTGAGGGCATTCTATTATAGCTCTTCAACATGAAAAGGGGAAAAACATTTGATTATTGATCTTGATCTCAGCAAAACATGATATGAACAACACAGCCTTATGATCCTTCAAAATTATTAGTGCCTTATCTATTGGGCAATTCACACAAAACCCTAACACACATCCCTGAAAGTCACTGACATATGCCATACATAAGGACTTCCTGATCTATCTATCCACTTTGTGAATTAGACATCTGCATCCTTCTGAACTTCATACTCGACTTATCCCTTCATGAAATCTGCAATCCTATGATGATGAATCAAGCATTTACATAACTCTTTGAGTCATAAGCAGAATAAATCAACATATACAACCAATAGGTTGCAACTGAGTTTCATATTCTTTGTTTACAAAACACAAAAGATCACATACAACATGAATGGGAGACAAGATATCAGAATGAAGATTGACTTGCTGTTGCCTTATCATTCATTTCCTTAAAACAAATTACAATAAGATGCATAAAATTTAAATGCAAAGCTACCTAACAGATCAAACTATCTGTATTCTTATTTCTTGTTGTTCATCACATGAGAAATTTGCTGAAGAATGGTATCACAGATCTGAGAGAACTCAAGATTGGAACCATGAATGGTCTCTCAGTCACAAAAAACTGGAACCCCTAGAAAGAATGAAAGATAGAAAGACATAGCAAAGGAAAGAATCTCGGATCTGATCTTCAAGTGACAAGTGTCCATTTGAAATGCAATCCTCTATAACTGAATAACTTCTTCCTTTCATCTCCCATTCTGATCTGATCTTGTTTCATCATTTCACTCTAACTGATTGGAAAATAACTCTGTTCAAATGATGAATAACCTTTATGCATCCCAAAAAATATTTGATCCACCTCAGTAAATGCTAGTGAAATTTCAGTTTTTATGGAGTGAATCTGATCAGAATTTTACCTTAACTGCATTTTCACTGCCCTTTAACCATATTTAGATCATCACCTCATTAGAAATTAGTTCTGAGCTTTGATACCTGAATTCGGTTGCACAACGAGAATTTGGAAGAAAACCTCTTGTAGCTAAAACAGACTGCTACATGTGCAAAAATTGACCTCATATTTGAAAATTTTAGATCTTCCTGGTTCCGGTGGTATATTGGAGTGCATATCTAGCCTCCCAGAAATGCCCAGAAGGTTGATTTGAAAAAGACTCCCTTGCTAGGAAACTTAGGTCTGCATCTTCAAATATTTGAAATTTCAAAAATTTGAAATAAACTAAAGTCATTACTTTATAAAGTGACCTCTTCTGATTTTAAAATGAGTTGCACGTAACAAATTTTTTTTATAAAAATCATAATAAAATATTATAATTTTTTATTCTTTAATACTGCCCTTGCCTTATAATCTGGGTCAACTCATGTTTGACCGAGCCTTTCTGCCATGTGGCAGCCTCTGATTGGCCAACCACTACTCCTCAAATGCCACATCATCATTGGGCGGGCCCGTGCCACATGGAAAAAATTTGCATTCCCGCATTTTTTAACGACTGCACAACTTCTTTTTGCGGGGAAGCACCAGCCATCGGATTGTGACACGTGTCACGATCTGGTCGCTTCTCGCTTGAACCTACCTTGCAATGCCATCTCATCATCCACGAGACCCGCGGTTCCACTTGGCAAAAATCTGCATTCCCGTAATTTTTAACCAGCGAGCATGTTGATTTTGCAGTTTTGCGCCTATCGTTAGATTGAGCCACGTGTCGACATCTCTCAAGCTTTGCCTTCGAGCATGCCACATCATCAGAGGTGCGGGTTTGTTTAAAATATTGCTTTCATACCGTGCCAGCTGGCATCTACATGACTAAGTCGACAAGGGGGGCCCACGTGCAAGGTTGGCTTTTTTTTTTTTTTAAAGTTAGTGTCTTTATTAGACACCATAGCTTTGTGTAAGTTTATATTTGAACAACTAAAAACAACTTCCCACAAAGAATATGGGATAAAACCTTAGCTTGTTTTCCTCCATGTAGCTTGTTTTTCAATGCCGCCCTTGCTACTACTGGCATCAATGTTCAACAAAGACTGCATTATTTGGCCCTATTCATGTTTTTTGAACAATCCACATTAAACCCAGCCATATCATTTGCCTTTCACTTCATTTGCAAGATTATGGACGCCTCCAATTTTGCGTGAGTTTCTATTTTGATGGGTAACTTGGTCTTGCCATTTGGCGGCGCTCTCCTTTATAAGACGTGTGCTCTTTGATTACCGCAGGGTTCTATTCTTACCTCTAACGGCTTTATTTTTTATTTGCAAAATGGATTCCTTTAAATGCATGCTCTCTGTTTTGACACTGAAGCCCCTTTTAAATACGCTGGTGGCATCCTTGTTTAGCATTGGTTCTTTCATTGCTGTGGATGCCTCAACGATGACACCTCTGCTACTAACGTGGGAAACTTTTAAAATGCGTGGATCCATTTTCATTTCTATTTCCCCTTGCGTGGCTTATGCCGTCCTTTGACTGTGCGTGGCATTTCTTATGACTGCCTTCAATCTTTGAGCTCCTCTGGTTTTTGTTGTGGCATTTTCCACAGGCAGATTCTTCTTGTTTTAACGTGAATAGTCATCTATTGTTGCATGTGTTCTCTTACGGATTCCTCCACTTTGCACAGGTTTTCTCTTTGTCTGTGGCTCTTTCTTGTTCAGAGGCATGAGTTGTCTCCTGCAACCTAGAAATCCCCTGTCGCTGGTTGTCTTTTCCTCCCTCCAACAGCTTCTTTTTTCTCCTCCACTCATGCCGCACCTCTCTTTCATGGGCATGCTTTCAAACTACAACGCCTCCTGATCTTCTTGATGTGGGCTCCTTCCTCTGTTCCAAACCACAAGGTGTCCCTCTGTGAAGTCGTGGGGTTCTTTTTGAAACACACTTAGCTTCTATTAACACTTGCTTGCGGGCTTCTTTCTGCCCTTCAACTACAAAAACCTTGTATGGTGGCCCTTTAGCACCACCAATAAAATTTCAGCCTTGCAACATTCTTTAACCACCAAAATTGATGCACCTTTCTTTCCAATTACTCTTCCCATTTTCCCATTTGGAACATCTATAATAGAAAGAACTTCTTTTTCAAGGATTTCTCCATCTGTGATCAAATTATCTGGTAGTGACAGAATAGGTGGCCAATCTTTGAAGTCGTTATCATTCACACAGAAACAACGACAATAAAGAGATCCTCTCACGGCAAGTTGCCATAAAGAACGTTGATCTAACCTTTCCATCATTTTATGATAAATATCGAGAAGAAAGCGTACATCATCCGAAGCTGCTCTTTTCATCATTTTTGTCAAGGGTCTACTTGCCCAAAATTGTGGATCCTTTCTAAGAAGAATCCGGACTTCCTCCCTTTCAGCATATACATTGCAATTATTGGCTAAGACTGTGATTAACTACTTTGACGATAGCTTATATCACTATCTTGTTGCATTGATTTGCATCTCATTCTTAAATGGTTCATTGTCAGTCCTTATCAGAATTTGTTGTATATAGTGCAACCAAACTGGGAAACCTCCATAATTCTACTTATGTCTCTTAGGCTCATGCATGTTCCGAAAAACATATGTCTCAATAACATCCAATCCACCAGCCTTAGACTTTGTAATTATATCAAGCCACATTTGATAAATCTTTTACAATGATGCCCTCATATCAAAGTGCCTTCATCTCTAAACATCACATTAGTCTGATAGCATTTAGTCAGGCCCCGAAACGGGTCCGACTAAAAAAAAATTCATTTTCAAACAACTAATATTCAAAATTAATCCATTGACCATCTGATGCTGATTAGAACCAAGTTCAACCACTGAAAACAACTTTTAAAACTCATTTTTCAATGTTCAATCAACTATCAAATATGCGCCAGGAGGTCCATTGACTGGCTTTGAAAACTAACCAAATCAACTGATCATGCCCTGAAATTGAATACACTGAGTCTTTGCTCTACATTCTTGTACCCTGTTGAATCTCGTCTCATGACGAATTCAAGGTCAAAAGATATTGACAGTCAAAGTTTCCTTACTTAGATTTACTTGCAAGCAAAGACGTCAAAAAACAAAAAATTGGCTCTGGAATCGGCTTGGAAAACTAGGCAAATGAGCACATGGGGAAATGAAAGCTAGGACACTCAATCATTAGCATGAGTACATTATGGATCTACAATTTAGGCTCATTATGAATAACTGAGCGGAAATGACAGACGTTCAAAGTAGGCTACTCAAAATTTTACAACTAGGAACATTGACTGAAGGTGATTTTAGCAAACGGAATTGGCCTGGAAAAGTGTGCAAACAGATTCGTCATGACTTACAAACTAGCACACTTGGAGTATTTTTAGGAGACAACACAATGGTACAATCCATTCAACTTTATCTATCACGGATTTCAAGTTATAACATCTCGAACAGGGGTCCTGACAAATCTGCAAATGCTAACACCAGTGAAAAGATAAAAATTGCATTTGGAATTGTGTTTGAAAACTGATCAAACGGATTTATCATAAGCTAAAACTTGAAACACAACAAGTTTCTGACATCTACAATGTAACGCAAAAGAAATTTCAACATTTGGGTCAACTAGTCAAAAGTTACAGCATGTCAAACAAGGCTTCCCAGAATTATGAATTGATTGCAAAAGCATGAAATCAGTAACTGACCAACTTTGAGGGATACAAAACCTAGTCAAACGTACTCGAAACAACTCAAAATCTGAAACAAAGGTTCTCAGGTATGGATATTAGATAAGTTCCTGAAGTGGCAAGTTATGACACATTTCTGGGTGCAAGATATTCAAGTTCAGACACAGCTTCCTGTCGTTGTTTAACAGTTAGGTGAAAAAGAAAATCTGACAATTTCTCAAAACATTACTTCAGAAAATGACTCAAAATGATGGTTTAACTTCATGGAACAGGTAGACGCACTGAATAGAAGGTGTTAGAAACATTAAACACCTTAGGCCTCAAACTGACAGTCGGGTATATAGGCATCAAAAAGCATTTATAGGGCTTAAAATTCTCAATAATGCTCAAAATCAAGGCTACAATTTTGAGCGCCAACAGGTCCAACGCGCAGATGGAGAATCACATTGGCTTCTTTGAGAGGTATTGCCAGATGTTAGGAGTCAGCACCGGCCCCAACCTCGACTAGGCCAACCAGACACCCTACGAACTCGCCCTACCCCATGAATCTCTCTCTGCCAGTCATCTCTACTAGCAAGTTTGACTTTATGTTCTTCATTAGTCACTATGTTGCTATCTTCTGCTCCTCATGTTACTATGTTCCTCTCTTGTTACTACTATTACTATAGTCCTCTCTTGTTACTACTATTACTATGTTGGTTTGCTCTATTCTCACTGATCAGGGCTTAGTATGTTTCATGTTCACGTCATAAGGCTTACTACCCCCTTGTTTAATGTACCCTCTATTGTTGTTATATATGCTACTAGTGTTTCTTTTCCTCCTTTACTTTCACTGCTATTTGTGTCAAAATTTACCATCTCCCCTGTCACTGCTACTGCTGATATAATTAGTTTTCTCTCTTTCGCATTGAAGCAATCTTAAACTCAATTGACGAGTATAACCATTTTGAATTATATGATTTCATTCAAACAGAGAGCTTACTTTAATCTAGTTCTCCATGAACGTGGTGCCATAATTAATGACAAAAAGAAACACCTCAATCAATCATGATCCCAAATATCCTAGAGAAAATGAAGCTATATAATCATTGCTAGGTTTGCATTAAATACTATTCTAATGTCTACAACTATTAGGATTGCAATATATTGCTATATATTTCAGCCCGTGATTACATATTGATAAAGTTGACTCTACACTAAATACTATTCTAATGTCTACAACTATTAGGATAGCAATATATTGCTATATATTTCATCTCATGATTACATATTGATAAAGTTGACTCTGATGACTATTGGTCCCTCTTCCCTAGGATGGTATTTTGTTCAATGCCCCTCCAATGGGGGTTAGCTAGCAGTTTGATGTTTTTTCTTCTTTGAATTCATATACATCTTGGTTGGATATCACTAATTTTCTTTCATCCTGCACTTTATCAAGATGCATAACTTTTTTGTAGTTTTTTTTAATTATAAAAAGATACAAAAATATTAATAATCATCTTGACGTATGAAAATAAAAATATTTTATTTTATTTAATAAGGTTGACTTTATTAAATGTAAGTGCATCTTAAATTAAATAAATAAGTATTAATAAGTTATGTAAACTTTGAGATTATAAGTATTAAATTATTTAAATATTGTAAAGTCTGACTAATTGTGCTACTATTGCCTACATTTCATGTCAACCTACTCTACTATATTACTTGTGCTATGCTATTATTATCCTTTGTTAGTCTGTGTCGCCCATAGCTGAGATCTAATATTTTCACCATGCTTTCCTATTAGAGGTTGTTTGGGGAAAACTATAAAAAAAAACCCACGAAAATCCTCTTTCCCACTCCATTTTCATTTATCATTATCCTCATTGTAATTTTCAATGCATTTCTATTGGTCCCAAATGATTTTTCCCTGTAGTCTTTTTCATTATGTTCTCATGCAATCAATTTGGAATAGATGTAGTTCCATATGTTCTTTACACAGCTCAAAGCACGTGCCCTTTGCACGTTTCACTAACATTCTATGGTGTTCTTCATTGCATGGATCCTGCTTTGTTTATTGAAATAATTGTTCACTAATATGGGATTCCCTTATTAACTATCTTCACTTTACCATGGTAGTTATTTTAGGCACTTCTTAGTTGGTGATCATCAAGTGTTCTTTTATGACATCTCCTATTGGTCATTTTATTTTCTACCCTTATTGCGCTTCAATAATAGTTTTTTTTCTTTCGAATGTATACCTTTTTCATGCAGCAAATGCATTGGAATTTCAAATTTTCTACAGAACTGTCATGCCCTGTTGTTAGAGTATGACTTTTATTTAGGACTTCTGTGTTATAATTCATATTTCCTCACCTCTTTAAGATGTATGCCAGAGGAGGATTAGTGACCACTGTAGCAACTAAATTCCTATAAAATACCACCAAAAATAGAGACATTCCATTGCTTAATGCAATTTTTGAGATTATATTCATGCATCGCTTTGAGTTTTCCCAAAATGTTGATAAACCCCCATACCCATAGTTTGCAACTTTAGCCATTCCCCCTCTCTAATTTTCCACATTTTTGTGGGTCTCTCCTACTAAAATGGTATCTCTTTTCTAGTTCTCTTCCATTTTTCTATCAAAAGACCTTGATCTCTTTGTTGGAACAGATTATTATTGTGTGTGTGTGTGTGTGTGTGTGTGTGTGTGTGTGTGTGTGTGTGTGTGTGTGTGTGTGTGTGTGAGAGAGAGAGAGAGAGAGAATAATGAACCATTTTAAAACTTATGTCAAAAAAAAAACAACACATGTTGTGCATGCTATGTTGGGCTTCGCCTTGTTAGAAACCGCATCATCCCTAAATGATTTTTATTTTTTTCCTAAAATGTTTAAACTAATTATTGTTGATAAAATATTGTATAAACGAATTATTCTTGAAAAAAGATTGTATAAGCTATTTTTCTTAATTACAATCATTTTAGTTCTAGTTTTTTAGAGAACTTATTGGAAATTCAACATATTTTTGGATATCTTTTTTTATTGGAAACTCTTATTTTTCCAATGCAATTTTTCCAAATTTAAACTACATATCTTCATTTTCAAAAGAAGAAAAAAAGGGACAGATTTTTTTAGTTGTTCTAATTTTTAGGACTAACATTGATAATCAATGGTTTTAGGAATTCAAATGAATAGTTACGAGTTATCTTTTGCAAGTTTTTAACGTTGTTCAAAGCATCTTTTTAGGTTTTGATTTTTATCAGTAGAAAGGATTTTGTGTGATATTATTTTCTTGCATCAAGAGGAAAACCCAAATACCTGTGGTATTATAAGGCAACTATAATGTTCCATCATAAATAGAACCATTGGTTATTCTGTATTTGTTGAATTTATGATGGTCATAGAGATGAAATATTTAGAATCCTAAATAAGTAAGCTTTCAATGAAGATAAAGTGATTACCACCTACAGGCATGGTTCTCTGATGTTCATTATCTTCATTAGATGTATCTAGATTCTTTATTGAAATTAAATTAATACTTTGCAAGTATCTTTATTTTTTGTCGTGGAAGTATTAGACATGGCCCAATCCATGACAAAAACTAGTATTGTTCACAATTTGAATTGATCCTAATGAATAATTCTTTGAAAATCATGGCAACAACCTTATTTTTGCAATCATTAACATCCCAAATTTAAGAGCTCAAACAGAATGCTATACATTGAAGTGTTAAGGTTATATTATCCCACAACAAACTTCAACTATATATGGCAACTTCTGTGTAGGATATTTCAATACTAGAAATGATAATGTTAATCTGCTAGTTTCATATTGGTAATTTCTAATTTATTAATGGTCTTGGGTTCTACATAAACTCTTGCCACTCATTTGTCACCACATTATATTCCTACCATTCCCTGGATTGGTTTTCTTCTTGAATTCCTCTCTCATGTTCCAAATGTGCTCCTTTATTTTTTATCTTCTTTCTTCCCCTTCCAGTGCATCTTCTAGTTTACAAATAATGTCTTTATAAATTAACTCCCAAAATATATCGATATATACATACAAAGAATCCATAGAGAAATGGAAAGATTTTTTTGTGATAATATGGTCACATACAAAATAATGCCTTCTGCACATGGCATGCTTTAACTTGTTAAACACTCAACCAAGGTAGCATTTCATGATCCCAGAGAGACATACATAAGCTCCAACTCTGTAATTTAAAAGCATTACTTTTGAAGAGATAAAATTTCAAATGCTTCAAGTTCGATTGATCCAATAGAATCTACCAATATGTCCTCATCTATACAATTTTGACCTTGTGTGATCCCTTCACGAATGCAAGATGGTTTTAAATGACACAAATTGGCAAATTGACTCCTCTATTTGTTCATTTTGAGATAGTTCTTAGGATTGTACAAACTCCCTCATAAGTTTATGTTTCAACCAATGGCACAGATATAGATAAAATTCTCAAGTAGTCTACTTCTAAAAGTCCTCTTTGGTCCAAAAACCACTCTAGATCTATGCTATGCCTCTGTATTTTATGTAAACTATCATTCTCTACTAAATTGTCTTACTAGGAGCACCCAAAAGAGTTTCAACTAGATTTTTTAGTTAGGTTGATGACTGAATTTGAGCTTGGTGAAATTACATAGATGAACTCAATTAAATTTCATGACCAACTTGAATCACCATATGCAACAAACAAGTATTCCTATAAATCCAACAGTTGCATAAATTTTATCAATATTTACTTGTTTGTGTAACAAATATCCTATCAATGAGTAAATAAGCCACAAAAAAGTTAGTTCAAAGGTTTCCATCCCAATTTGACAAAAAAGTACCTTGTATGCCATTTTTTGACGATTTCTAACATCATAGTAAATCCTCACATCAAATCTATTCTTTACATCAAATACAAGTTCTAGAAGTGAACGGATTGGACTACAAAAAAGTAGTATTCACAGAAAAAGAAAAAAAAGAGGAAAGGAAAACAAATGTTGATTGTACTATACCTGAACCATTTTGTATTTATGTAAATGAAAATAATTCTCTGTACATCATGTCTACTGATTATTGAATCATTGCATAGAAGACTTCAAGCATAACACAATTGATATCAACTTCATATCAAATCAATAATTTTTATTTTATAGTCTTTGTCTTCTATGTCAGCTATCGATATTTGACTTACCATCATAAATGACTTGCTATTGGAATTATAATATCAACTCATCCAATCTAAAACATATTTCCTTACTTATATCAATGGCACATATTCATCATAGTAAACAGTGAAGGTTAGAGCCAAATAATAAAGTCCAGCCAGAACTCCTCCATATTATGATGTTGTTAATTTTGTGACAAGTGTTTATGGTCGTCATTTCACTTGGCTATAGTAGAAGAATATAGCAGACTAATCACTATCATGTTTTAGATCATTGCAACACTCTCCTACCACAAATGGTCCTCTTGAACAAATATGAGCATTGATATCTAAGATTGGGATTCCATATTCTGCAAGTGGCCTTGAAGGATCTTAATATTATTTACTATGGTTATCAAATATATTCTAGCTAACCATATATGTATGGTCATCATATCTACAACTACAATTTCACGTATACTATAACTGCCTAGAACCAAAGAGTTCTATTAACTTAATTTTTTTCAATGATAGTCTAGGTCATTGTCATTATAAGCCACTATAATCAGACATGATTCATTCTAATGGCATAGATACAAACCAATGTAGGCTTTATCAAGAAGTTACAAATGCATGTTCTTTATAGGGCATGGGCAATAACAATTTACCAGACATCTCCACAACCAAAATCCCAACATTGCCTATGACAAAGTCTCACGCACATCGCTCATTATGACTATTAAAAATAGAAATCTGTAAGAAGCATGCAAGCACATCACAAATACTACATGACCATGGTATTGTACCTAGAAAAGTTCCAATTCAAATAAACTCCCCCAAAAAGGGGAAAAGGAAAGTCAGTTTTTGTAAGTCACGTCAACTTCACTGCCTTGCTAGTAATGCACATGCAAGTCCTAAAAAAATGTAATTGACAAATCCATCACACATCACGTAGTATGACTGTTAAAAATAGAAATCTGTAACAAGCATACAAACACATCACAAATACTACATGACCATGGTATTTTACCTAGCAAAATTCCAATTCAAATAAACTACCCCAAAAAGGGGAAAAGGAAAGTCACCTTTCATAAGTCACATCAACTTCACTACCTTGCTAGTAATGCACATTTAAGTCCAAAAAAAATGCAATTGACAAATCCATCGTACATCGCTCATTACGACTATTAAAAATAGAAATCTATAACAAGCATACAAAGACATCACAAATACTACATGACCATGGTATTGTACCTAGCAAAATTCCAATTCAAATAAATGACCCCAAAAAGGGGAAAGGGAAAGTCACCTTTCGTAAGTCATGTCAACTTCACTACCTTGCTAATAATGCATGTGTAAGTCCCACAAAAAATGTAATTGACAAATCTATCGCACATTGCTCATTACGACTGTTAAAAATAGACATCCATAACAAGCATACAAACACATCACAAATAGTTCATGACCATGGTATTGTACCTAGCAAAATTCCGATTGATATAAACTCCCCCAAAAAGTGAAAAAGGAAAGTTACCTTTCGTAAGTCATGTCAACTTCACTACCTTGCTAGTAATGCACGTGAAAGTCCCCAAAAAAATGCAATTGACAAATCCGTTGCACTATATTTGTGAAGCATTAATGATTTGCTTACCCAATCATACACCCTCTACAAAATGTAATTATTGCACAAGGATATTTACAAGGTTGATCAAACATTTATACATGATTTGACTTTGATATCTATTCCAATTAACATGAAAACAATCTTAGTAGGTGAACCTATTGTTGTGATGTGAAGTCTAATTAGACTCTAAGTTTATTCGATACATTTTTTCCCTAGATTATTTCTACGAGAGGGTTTAGGGGTACTGCCTTCAAGACAGGGTCCTAGGCCAGCGTCCAAGGTGCGCTCCTTGTCACAATACAATGTGGGGTCAAGGAGAAATGCCTCCTTGGGGGCTTTCATGGGTAGTGCCCATGAAGCCAATAATGACCTAATATTGTAAAAGGCATCAATTGCTATTTTTCTATTAGATAACTTATTCTAGCCCTAATTTTGTAAGTGGCAAAAGCTTGTATAAAAAGGCTTGGGGTTAGGGATTTCATAATGTAATGGTGATATTGTAGCTTCTTGTGGTGGTATTGAGTTGTAAGGGATTGCGGATTGTAGTCACTGGATAATAATAATAGTGGAATTGTTGTTGGTAGAAGTAGCCTAGGAATTGGGTGAACCACATTAAATCTTGATGTCTTGTGTTCTCTTCTATGTGATCTAGTATTTTTCTGATATTGGTTATATTTGCATGTAAATATTATTTTGGTCTAAGGTTAATCCTAACACCTATTTGCAAGCAATGTGTAGATTTCATGACCCTTGGTAAAGTCCCCTCCTTTGCTTCTCCATACAATATGGAACACAATACACATATACATTTTGTTCATGACTTAACCACTTTAGAAGAAAGACTTGTCTCACTATGGATTTATTTCACACATATTCAACAATTAGGATACAAAAGAGCATAATATAGACTAGACAACATCATTATCAATGTACCGGTGGATTTTTATAAAGTGCAAAAAGCATGTCCTAGGAAAATGAATGAAACAAGAACAGTAGTTGTTTGATTGAAGCACAAGTTACAATAGGAAAATGCTTATGCACAGGATAATGCATGTCCTACATATGTCATAAATTCTTTAGCACAACTATCAAAAACACTACTCTATATGTGAAAGAGAACATTAACATTAATGAAGATTGGGAAAGGATTTTTTCCAAGCACAAAGAACATGAACAAAAGGACATGGAAGAAGACACAAGTTTGAGCAAAACATTGTCTGAACATGAAGAAGAGTCATAGTTGAATCACTCATCCATTGGTTTAACAACCCACACTCTATCAAAGATCTCAATACAACCATAATTGAAATTTCTCCATTAGAAGGTTTGAGACCTCTAGGTATATTCCAAGATACCTATTCAGAGGAAATGAATTTTTCAAAACTCTTTTATGGCTTTCCATGACTAGATAACATAATAAAGACATTCTCATACCAGAAAATAGAAAAATGGTAGCTCATGCACAAGGAAAATGACTTTGCCACACACATAAAAAATATCTTTCTCAAAGCCATCAAAATCATTATCCAATAAATATCATCATTAAAATGGGTTTGTATACAGAAAGGTGAGTTACGTGGGAAATGGTTAACTACAAAAGACTTATGTAACACTAAAAACCTACAATAAGATCACAATTAGGATTTTGTTCTCTAAAGAGTATTCATACTTCTCCTGACTATCTAGAACATATCAAGAAGAATATATTTGCAATAACAAGACAACTAAGCCCCCTGACTTTCTTTTGTCACACTAACAAGTGTAGAGCATCTTTGGGAGTGATTATTTAATGCATTGTGATATGCATCTACCAATGTCAAGTACAACAAGATTTTAGAGGACATAGACCTAGACATTGAAATACAAGAAAAATATAGTGCTTTGTAGTCACTATTTCAATCATAGAATCAATGCATTTCGAAGGATGATGCTTTCAAATGACAAGATATTTGGAATTTTTTGGACTATTTCTTTGTGATCAAATTCTAGAATAGAGAAAATAAACATATCCATTTCATGTTATGGATAAATGATGTACCCATATGTGGACATAGGCACGACACTAAAAACTTCATCAACAAATACATTTCATGTGACAATTCATTACTAGATGTAAATCTATCAAAAATGTGAACCCACCACCATACAAAAAGGTGCAAAAATTACAAAAAATCATCATGTCACTTCAACTTCCCCTGGCCCCCAATAAGAAGAAAAAAAAAAATAGAGCCCCTACCATTCACCAATACCACACTTAAAGAACAAGCACAAAACTTCTTCAAATAGTTACAGGAAAAAAAATACATAAAGGAAACTACATTTGACAACTTCTTAGATAATTTCCAATTAAATGAGGTAGAATATATTATGATATTGCAAGAAACATTGTTATAGAAAATTGTCCTCTTGCAATGAGACCTAGCTGATATTTGGATAAATTCATTCCCCAAAGAGGTACCCCCACTATAGTATGAAAATATTGATATGCAATTTATGTTGGATGCATTCATTGCAGTAGCTTACTATAGTTCGTACATGACCAAACAAGATAGAACAATGTCACTTGCATTCTGAAAATTGTGAGAGCAATGTACATATTCTTACAATGAAAAAATGCAATTCATATGAAAACTAGGCAATACAGTACTTAACTACCAATAGATGTACAGTCACCAAGTCATACACCATGTCCTTTCATTTTCATTGCATAAGAGTTCAGAGAAAATTGTCTTCATCAATAATACACCACCACAAAGTAGAGTCTTGATGTTAAAAAGTCCACAACTATTGGGAAAGGAACCAAATAGTTTGGAAAATATTATGTATGCCTCTATAGTAGATAAGTATATACATCCTCCAATAGATTTAGAAATCTTATCATTAGTTGAATACATAACATACTATACTTTGGCCATTCAATAGAAAGGTAAAAGAGAGAAAATCCACTCATCATCCGCTATGTAAGGTACAACCTACACATCAATTACAAAAACTACTACCGAGAAAAAGTTATGCTATACATACCTTTCAGAATCAATGAAAAAATGTTGTTACTTGGACATGAAATATGGTGTGCAACATTTCATGCAAATCAAGATCGAATCTTAGTGATTGAAAAATTATTTACAACAAAAGTTAGAACCAAAGGGAGAGACCTTGAACAAGATGCTATACAAACTGAAAATTGTCCAACAATATGTCTAGAAAATAAACTATACAAAAAAAATTGAGGAAGATGCAACAAACAAATATGATATTATCACTAACCTCAAACATTACAAAAACCCAAAAGATATATATGATACTAAAAACTTCTCATACTCAAAATTTGTGTATCCATTTCACACCTAACAAGCCCTTGTACTTGTTCTTGACAAGCAGAGCTCGCATAGGAAAAACCTTCGTGGCTAAAGTGCTCTTTCAAGCACTAATATGTGTCTATGTTAAGAAATTAAATAGTGACCCATTCAAATCCAAGGGCATTATTGTAGCCTCTACAGGAAAATTTGCATTGAATGCAAGTAATGTAAATGTCCACTCCATTTTCCACTTACCATGCAATTCTTCAAAGATGCTACTGCTAGATTCAAACATGTTGGATAGTTTAAGAAAGTGACTTGAACAATTGCAAATCTTTCTCATCGATGAAGCTTCACTTGTTGACTCTTGAATGTTGTACAACATTGATAGAAGAATTTTCTCAATCAAGAATACACCAACTAAGCCCTTTGGAAATATTGACATTATATATTGGGGTATATGCAGAATCATGGTCAACCAAACTATGGCCTTAATTGATAATGAAAAATCAGCAAATCAGGGTTATGTCAACTTGACACATAATTTTAAAGTGGTTCAATACTTTATATCAAAAAGTTGTAAGAAAATAATCTATAGAAAATTAAACTTAGATTCTAAAATATTAGCCCTTATCTAGAGAAAAAAATATTTGATTGGTCAAAAGTTTGGATTTTAATGCAGTACTACAAAAAATTAAGGGCAAAAATTAAAAATAGGTATATGTCTAACCACCTTAATCAAAATCAAATGATAATATTTATAATATAATTATAGATATAAAAAGTAGATTCATGCTTAGATATGACACATATTTTTGGGTGTTTTTATTCTAAATAAATAATTAAATATGAATTTTGTACTATAACTTTTCTAGAATTTAAAAACTCTCATCTCTGACCACCTTAACTAATTGAAAACTTTACCAAATTATTTTTTTTCCTTGTACTAGGCGAAGCATAGAATGTGATGCAACTTTTCGATTTCAAAAATGTTATACCCTTTCAAAGTTATAGTTATTTTCAATTAGTATTTTAATCAGCACTTTACAGTCATCTTTATTTTTAAAAAATTGATAAATACTTATCGAACTTAGAATTTTACAGCAATTATATCTATAGAATCTTGAGAGTTTTATAAAAAACTCTTTTCATTTCATTAAACTTTGATGAAAATAATATTGTCAAAATGCTACTCGAAGTCTGAATGTCAGTGAAACCTTTCTCAAACACATTTTTTGAGTTAACCAAACAGGTTTGGTAAATACCAAGCCTAATCGGATACCCAATTTCAAATCATGTATTCAACAACAAATTGGATACCCGATATAAGATCGGGTACTCGAAAAATGGCGGCCAAAATTCTTTCAAGCATTCATAGCCTAACCTATATTTTTGAAATTTTGGAGGGAAACCAAAATTTGGGAAGTGTGGGCATTATTATTATTAGGTATTATTATTAAATATGATTATGACTATTATTATTATATATGATTATGATTACTATTATTATTATATATAGTAATATTATATTATTATTATTATACATAGTAATATATATGATTATTATGATTATTATTATTAAATATAACATAGTAATATATATTATTATTATTATTATTATTAAATATATCTAGTAATATTATATGATTATTATTATATATAGTAATATATATATATATATATATATATATATATATATATATATAGTAATATATATATATATATATATATATATATATATATATATATATGATTATTATTGTTATATAACCTAGTAATATATTATCACTATATTAAAATATACAATATTATATTATTATTATTAAATATAATATAGACATGAAATGCATCGAAAGGGGTCATAGCTTAACCTATGACCCCATTCGACGCATTTGCACCAACCAAATGGATGAAATGCGTCGAAAGGGGTCAAATATTAACCTATGACCCCTTTCAATGCATTTGAACCAACCAAATAGGTCCCTAGGGGTCCTAGTGCACCTAGGAAAATATGTTATCATGAAATGTGTCAAAAGGGGTCATAGGTTAACTTATAACACCTTTCGACACATTCAAACCAACCAAATGGGTCCCTAGGGGTCCTAGTGCCCCTAGGGATATATATTGTCATGAAATGTGTCAAAATAGGTCATATGTTAAAATATGACCCCTTTTGACACATTTGAACAAACCAAATAGGTCCCTGGGGGTCCTAGGGCCCATAGGGACATATGTTGTCATGAAATTCATTCAAAGGGGTTATAGGTCAAAATATGACCCCTTTTAACGCATTCAAACAAATCAAATGGGTCCCTAGGGCTCCTAGGGCTCCTAGGGACATATGTTGTCATGAAATGTGTCAAAAGGGGTCATAGGTTAACCTATGACCCCTTTTAACACATTCAAACCAACCAAATAGGTCCCTAGGGGTCCAAGGGGCCCTAAGGACATGTTGTCATGAAATGCATCGAAAGGCATCATAGGTTGACCTATGACCCCTTTCGATACATTTGCACAACCCAAATAGGTCCCTATGGGTCTTAGGGCCCCTAGGGTCATATGTTGTCATGAAATGCATTGAAAGGGGTTATAAGTTAACCTATGACCCCTTTCGACACATTTGAACCAACCAAAGAGGTCTTTAAGGGTCCTAGGGCCCCTAGCGACATATGTTGTCATGAAATATATTGAAAGGGGTCATAGGTTATTGTATGACCCCTTTTAACACATTCAAACCAACCAAATGGGTCCCTACGAGTCTTAGGGCCTCTAGGAAAATATTTCTATTTAGTTTGTTTGAATATGTCAAAAGGGGTCATAGGTTGACATATGACCCCTTTCCACACATTCAAACTAAACAAATGGGTCCCTAGGGATCCTAGGGCCCCTAGGGACATATGTTGTCATGAAATGTGTCGAAAGAACCTATGACCCATTTTGACTCATTCGAACCAACCAAATGGGTTCCTAGGGGTCTTAGGGCCCCTAAGGACATCTGTTTTCATGAAATGCATTGAAAGAACCTATGACCCATTTCGACTCATTCGAACCAACCAAATGGGTTCTTAGGGGTCTTAAGGCCCCTAAGGACATATTTTGTCATGAAAAATGTTGAAAGGGGTCATAGGTTGACCTATGATACTTTTCGATGCATTCAAACCAATCAAATGGGTCTGTAGGGGTCCTAGGGCCCCTAGGGACATATGTTGTCATTACATGTATTGAAAAGGGTCATAAGGTGACCTATGACCCCTTTTGATGTATTTGAACCAACCAAATGGGTCCATAGGTGTCCTAGTGCCCTTAGGGACATGTTGTCATGAAATGCATTAAAAGGGGTCATAAGGTGCCCAATGACCCCTTTAGATGCATTCGAACCAATCAAATTGATCCCTATAGGTCCTAGGGCCCATAGGCACATATATTGTCATGAAATGCATTGAAAAGGGTCATAGGTTGACCTATGACTCTTTTCGATGCATTCAAACCAACCAAATGGGTCCCTATGAGTCCTAGGGCCCATAGGGACATATGTTGTCATGAAATGCCTCAAAAGGGGTCATAGATTAACTTATGACCCCTTTCGACTCATTTGAATCAACCAAATGGTTCCATATGGGTTCTAGGGCATCCAGGGACATATGTTGTCATCAAATGCATCAAAAGGGGTAATAGGTTATTGTATGACCCCTTTCAAAATATTTGAACCAACCAAATGGGTCCCTAGGGGTCTTAGGGCTGCTAGGGACATATGTTCTCATGAAATGGATCAAAAGGGGTCATAGGTTAAACTATGACCCCTTTCAACACATTCGAACCAACCAAATGGGTCCCTAGGGGTCCTAGGGCCCCTAGGGACATATGTTGTCATGAAATGTGTTGAAAGGGGTCATAGGTTGACCTATGACCCCTTTCAATGCATTCAAACCAACCAAATGGGTCCCCAGGGGTCCTAGGGCCCCTAAAGACATATGTTGTCATAAAATGCATCAAAGGGGGTCATAGGTTGACCTATGATCCCTTTCAAAGCATTCAAAACAACCAAATGAGTCCCTAGGGTTCCTGGGGAACATAGGGACATATGTTGTCATGAAATGCCTCGAAAGGGGAAATAGTTTAACCTATGACCCCTTTTGATGCATTTGAACCAACCAAATAGGTCCTTATGGGTCTTAGAGCCCCTAGGGACATATGTTGTCATGAAATGCATCAAAAAGGGTGATAGGTTATCATATGACCTCTTTCAAGGCATTCAAAACAACCAAATAGGTCCCTAAGGGACCTAGGGCCACTGGGGACATATATAGACATGAAATGCATCAAATATGACCTCTTTTGATGCATTCAAAACAACCAAATAGTGTTGGGTGATGCGATGCGCTCCCCTGCCCAAAGGTGGTTAATTATGTGGTGTTCCATGTTCACTAACAGTCATGGCTTTTGGTGCAACGGCAAATGGGCCCTACAATTGGTATCAGAGCCTGGTTTTGGCCTAGTCATGGGTTCAAATCTCCCCGGTGCCATCCCGACCCACGTAAGCACCTGGTATGCGCATCGAGGGGGAGATTGTTGGGTGATGTGATGCGTTCCCCTTCCCACAAGTGGTTAATTATGTGGTGTTCCATGTTCACTAACAGTCATGGCTTTTGGTGCAACGGCAAATGGGCCCTACAAATAGGTCCCTAGGGGTCCTAGGTCCCCTAGGGACATATGTTGTCATGAAATGCATCAAAAGGGCTTATAGGTTATCGTATGACCCCTTTTGACACAATCAAACCAACAAAATAGATCTCTAGGTGTCTTAGGGCCCCTAGAGACATATGTTGTCATGAAATGCATCGAAAGGGGTCATAGGTTAACTTATGAAACTTTTTTAATGTATGAACCCTTTCGACACATTTGAACCAACCAAATAGGTCCCTAAGGTTCCTAGGGCCCCTAGGGGCATACGTTGTCATGAAATCTCTCAAAAGGGGCATAGGTTTACCTGTAACCCCTTTCAATGCATTCGAACCAACCAAATATGTCCCTAGGGGTCCTAGGGCCCCTAAGAATATATATTGTCATGAAATACATCAAAAGGAGTCATAGGTTAACCTATGACCCCTTTCAACACATTCAAAACAACCAAATGGGTCGCTAAGGGTCCTAAGGCCCCTACGAACATATGTTCTCATAAAATGCATTGAAAGGGGTCATAGGTTCCCCTTTCAATGCATTTGAACCAACAAAATAGGTCCCTAGGGGTCCTAGGGCCCCTAGGGACATATGTTATCATGAAATATGTTGAAAGGGGTTAAAGGTTAACCTATGACCCCTTTCGATGCATTTGAACCAACCAAAAGGGTCCCTAGGGGTCTTGGGGCCCTATGGACAAATGTGTCAAAAGGGGTCATAAGCTAACCTATGACCCATTTAGATGCAGTTCAACCAATTAAATGGGTCCTTAGGGGTCTTAGGGAACCTAAGGATATATGTTTTCATGAAATGTATCAAAAGGAATCATAGGTTAAGCTATGACCCCTTTCGACGCATTCAAACCAACCAAATAGGTCCCTAGGGATCTTGGGGCCCTTGGGGACATATTTTTTCATTGAATGCATCAATTTTGATGCTTTTAAACTAACCAAATGAGTCCCTAGGTATCCTAGGGCCCCTAGGGACATATGTTGTCATGAAATGCGTCGAAAGTGGCCTCTGACACCTTTCGACAGATTTGAACCAACCAAACAGTTCCCTAGGGGTCCTAGGCCCCTCAGAACTTATGTTGTCATGAAATGTGTTGAAAGGGACATATGTTGTCATGAGATGCATCAAAAGGAGTCAGAGGTTAACCTATGATCTGTTTCGACATCAAATAGTTCCCTAGGAGTCTTAGGGCCCCTAGGGATATATGTTATCATGATATGTGTCAAAAGGGTTCATAGGTTAACCTATGACCCCTTTTAACATCCCTAGGGTTCCTAGGGCCCATAGTGACATGTGTTGTCATGAAATACATAGAAAGGGGTCATAGCTTATTGTATGACTCCTTTCAATGCATTCAAAACAACCAACTAGGTCCATAGGGGTCCAAGGGCCCCTAGGGACATATAGTATCATGAAATGCATCAAAATTATTCATAGGTTAACCTATGACCCTTTTTGATGCATTCGAACCAACCAAATTGATCCCTAGGGAACCTAAGGCCCCTAGGGACATATGTTGTCATGAAATGCATCAAAAAGGATCATAAATTAACCCATGACCCCTTTTGATGCATTCAAACCAACTAAATAGGACTAGGGACATATGTTGTCATAAAATTCATGGAAAGGGGTCATTGGTTATTGTATGACTCCCTTTGACGCATTTGAAACAACCTAATATAAACTTAGGGGTCCTAGGACTCCTAAGGACATATGTTGTCACAAAATGCATTAAAAGTGGTCAGAGGTTAACCTATGACCCCTTTCGATGCATTTGAACCAACCAAATGGGTCCTTAGGGGTACTAGGGCCCCAAGGGACATATGTTGTCATGAAATACATTGAAATGGATCATAGGTTAACCTATGACCCCTTTTGATGTCTTCGAACCAACCAAATAGGTCTCTAGGAGTCCTAGGGCCCCTAGGAACATATCTTTCGACAGATTTGAATCAACCAAATAGGTCCCTAGGTGTCCTAGGGGCCCTACACTTTCGATGCATTCAAACCAACCAAATGGTTCCCTAGTGGTCATAGGGCCCCTAGGGACATATGTTATCATGAAATGCATTGAAAGGGGTCATAGGTTAACCTATGACCCCTTTCGACACATTTGAACAAACCAAATAGGTCCCTAGGGGTCCTAGGGCCACTAGGGACATATGTTGTCATGAAATGTGTCAAAAGGGACATATGTTGCCATGAAATGCTTTTAAAGGGGTCATAGGTTCACCTATGAACATTTTCAATAACAAATAGCTCCCTAGGGGTCCTACGGCCTCGTCAAATAGTTCTCTAGTGATCCTAAGGCCCATAGGGACATATGTTGTCATGAAATGTGTCAAAATCTATTACCCCTTTCAACATGCCTGGGGTTTCTATGGCTCCTAGGGATATATATTGTCATGAAATGCATTGAAAGGAGTCATAAGTTATTGTATGACTCATTTTGACGCATTCAAAACAACCAAATAGGTCCCTAGGGTTCATGGGGCCCCTAAGTACATATAGTGTCATGAAATGCATCAAAATTGGTCATAAGTTAACCTATGACCCCTTCCAATGCATTCAAACCAACCAAATGGGTCCTTAGGGGTCTTAGGGACCCTAGGGACATATGTTGTCATGAGATGCATCGAAATGGGTCATAGGTTAACCTATGACTCATTTCAACTTCTTCGAACCAACCAAATAGGTCAGTAGCAATCCTAGGGCCTGTAGGGACATATGTTGTCATGTAATGCATCAAAATGGGTCATAGGTTAACCTATGACCCATTTCTATGCATTTGAACCAACCAAATAGGACTAGTGACATATTTTGTCATGAAATGTATTGAAATAGGTCATAGGTTAACCTAAGACCCCTTTCGATGTCCCTAGGTGTCCTAAGGGCCCTAAAGACATATGTTGTCATGAAATGCATCGAAAGGGGTCATAATTTATTGTATTAATCCTTCCAACACATTCAAAATAAACAAATAGGTTCTTAGGGGTTGTAGGGCCCCTAGGAACATGTTATCACAAAATGCATCAAAATTGGTCATAGCTAAACCTATGACAACATTCAATATATTCAAACCAACCAAATGGCTCTCAAGGGGTGCTAGGGCCTGTAGGGATATATGTTGTCATGAAATGCATCAAAAGTGGTCATAGCTTAACCTATGACCCCTTTCAATGCCTTCGAACCAACCAAATAGGTCCTTAGGGGTCCTAGGGCCCCTATACACATATGTTGTCATGAAATGCATCAAAATGGTCATAGGTTAACCTATGACCCCTTTCAATGTCCTTACGGATCCTAAGCACCCTAGGGGCATATGTTATAATGAAATGCATTGAAAAAGCGTCATAGGTTATCGATTGACATCTTTTGATGCATTCGAAATAACCATATAGTTCCCTAGATGTCCTAGGGCCCCTAGGGATATATGTTGTCATAAAATGTGTCGAAATTAGTCATATGTTAATCTATGACCCCTTTCAACGCATTCAAACCAACTAAATGGGTCCCTACGGGTCCTCGCGCCCGTAGGAACATATATTGTTATGAAATGCATCGAAAGGGGTCATACGTTAACCTATGACCCCTTTCGACACCTTCAAACCAACCAAATAGGTTCTTACAAGTCATAGGTCCCCTAAGGTCATATGTTGTTATGAAATGCATTGAACCTATGACCCATTTTGACACATTTGAAGCAACCAAATGAGGCTAGGGGCATATGTTGTCATGAAATGTGTCAAAAGTACTCATAGGTTAATCTATGACCCCTTTCAACATTCCTATGGGTCATAGGCCCCCTAGGTACATATGTTGTCATGAAATGCATCGAATTGGGTTAAAAGTTATCGTATGACCCCTTTTGACTCATTCTAAACAACCAAATAGGTCCCTAGGGGTCCTAGGGCCCCTAGGGACATGTCATAAAATGCATTGAAAGGGGTCATAGGTTATCGTATGATCCCTTTTGATGCATTCAAACCAACCAAATAGGTCTCTAGGGGTCCTAGGGCCCCTAAGGACATATGTTGCAACAAAATGTGTCAAAAAGGGTCATAGGTAAACTTATGAAACCCTTTTAACCTATGACCCCTTTTGACACAATTGAACCACTCAAATGAGTCCCTAAGGAGATATGTCATCATGAAATGCATTGAAAGGGGTCATAGGTCCTTTCAATGGATTCGAACCAACCAAATAGGTCCCTAGGGGTCCTGGGGCCCCTAGGGACATATGTTGTCATGAAATGTGTTGAAAGGAGTCATAGGTTAACCTATGACCACTTTCAATGCATTCAAACCAACAAAATGGGTCCCTAAGGGTCCTAGGGCTCCTAAGAACATATGTTGTCATGAAATGTGTCAAAAGGGCTCATAGGTTCCCCTTTTGACACACTTGAACCAACCAAATAGATCCCTAGGGGTCCTAGGGCCCCAAGAGACATATGTTGTCATGAAATGCATTGAAAGGGGTCATATGTTGACCTATGACCCTATGACCCCTTTCAATGCATTTAAACCAGCCAAATAGGTCCCTATGGGTCCTAGGGCTCCTAGGGACATATGTTGTCATGAAATGCATTGAAAGGGGTCATAGGTTGACCTATGACCCCTTTCAATGCATTCAAACCAAAAAAATGGATCCCTAAGTATCCTAGGGCCCCTAGTGACATATGTTGTCATCAAATGCATCAAAATAGGTCATAGGTTCCCCTTTCGACACACTTGAACCAACCAAATAGGTATCTAGGGATTGTAGGATCCCTAGGGACATATGTTGTTATGAAATACGTTGAAAGGGGTTAGACATTAACTTATGACCCCTTTCAACACATTCAAACCAACCAAATACGTCCCTAGGGTTCTCATTGCCCCTAGGCACAAATGTGTTGAAAGTGGTCATGGGTTAACTTATGACCCATTTCGATGCATTTGAACCAACTACATGGGTCCCTAGGGATATATGTTGTCATGAAATGTATCAAAAGGGATTATAGGTTAACATATGACACCTTTTGACACATTCAAACCAACCAAATAAGTCCCTAGGGATCTTAGGGCCCCTAGGGACATATGTTGTCATGGAATGCATCGAAAGAGGTCATAGGTCAACCTATGACCCCTTTTGATGCATTCAAACCAACTAAATGGGTCCATAGGTGTCCTACGGCCCTTAGGGACATATCTTGTCATCAAATGTATCAAAAGGGGCCTATGACCCCTTTCAACACATTTAAACCAACCAAATAGGTCCCTAGGGGTCCTATGGCCCGTAGGGACATATGTTGTCATGAAATGCATCAAAGCGGATCATAGGTTAACCTATGACTCCTTTTGACATCAAATAGGTCCCTAGGAGTCCTAAGGCCCCGTGAAATAGTTGCCTAGGGGTCATAGGGCCCCTTTGGACATCAGTTTTCATGAAATATGTCAAAAGGGGTCATAGGTCCTAGTGTTCTTAGGTTCCTAGGGACATATATTATCATGAAATATGATGAAAGGAGTCATAGGTTATTCTATGACTCCTTTTGATATATTTGAAATGACTAACTAGGTCCCTAGGGGTCCTAGGGCCCTTAGGGACATATGTTGTCACGAAATGCATCCAAATTGATCATAGGTTAACCTATGACTCCTTTCGATACATTTGAACCAACTAAATGGGTTCATAGGGGTCCTAGGGCCACTAGGGTCATATGTTATCATGAAATACATTGAAAAGGGTCATAGGTTAACATATGACCCCTTTTGACACCTTTGAACCAACCAAATAGGTCCCTAGGGGTCTTACGGCCCCTAGGGACATATGTTGTCATGAAATGGATTGAACAAGGTCATAGGTTAACCTATAAACCCTTTCAATGCATTTGAAACAACCAATTGGGACTATGGACATATGTTGTAATTAAATAAATTGAAAGGGGTCATAGGTTAACCTATGACCCCTTTTGACGTCCCTAGGGGTCCTAGGGCTCCTAGGGACATATGTTGGCAAGAAATGCATCGAAAGGGGTCATAGGTTATGATATGACCCCTTTGGACACATTTGAACCAACCAAATAGGTCCCTTTGGTTCATAGGGCCCCTAGGGACATATGTTGTCATGAAATGCATCGAAAGGGTCATAGGTTATTTTTTGACCACTTTTGATGCATTCAAAACAACCAAATAGGTCCCTACAGGTCCTAGGGCTTGTGGGGACATGTTGTCATGAAATGCACCAAAAGGGGTCAAAGGTTAATCTATGACCCCTTTCGATGCATTTGAACAAACCCAAAAGGTCCTGAGGGATCCTAGGGCACCTAGTAAAAAATGTGTAAAAAGGGGTCAGAGGTTCGACAGATTTGAGTCAATTAATTGGTTCCCTTGGGTTCCCAAGTCTATTACAGACATATGTTCTCATGAAATTTGTGAAAATAGATCACAGGTTAACCTATGACCCCTTTCAACACATTTAAACCAACCAAATAGGTCTCTAGGGATCCTAGTGCCCCTACGAACATATGTTATCATTGAATGCATCGGAAGGGTTCATAGTTTAATCTATAACCTCTTTCAATGCATTCAAAACAACCAAATGGTTCCCTAGGGTTCCTAGGGCCCCTAGGGACATATCTTGTCATGAAATGCATTGAAAGGAGTCACATTAACCTATGATCTCTTTTGACACATTCAAACCAACCAAATAGGTCTCTAAGGGTCTTAGGAGTCAAAAGGGACATATGTTGTCATGAAATGCATCGAAATGGGTCAAAATGGTTCATAGGTTAACCTATGACCCCTTTTGACATTAAATAGTTCTCTAGTGGGTCCTAAGACCCCTAGGGACATATGTTGTCATGAAATGAGCTAAAAGGGTTCAACATCCCTAGGGGTCCTAGGATCCCTAGAAACATATGTTGTCATGAAATGTGTCCAAAGGGGTCCTAGGTTATCGTACGACCCATTTTTATGCATTCAAAACAAACAAATAGGTCCCTAGGGGTCCTAGGACCCCTAGCAACATATGTTGTCATGAAATACATCAAAAGAGGTCCTAGATTAACCTATCACCCCTTTTGATATCCCGAGTGGTCATAGGGCCCCTAGGGACATATGCTGTCATGAAATGCATTGAAAGGGTTCATAGGTTATCTTATGACCCCTTTCGATGCATTTTAAACAACCTAATAGGTACTTAGGGGTCCTAAGGTCCCTATAGACATATGTTGTCATGAAATGCATCAAAAGGGGTCATAGGTTATCATATGACCCCTTTCGACGCATTCAAAAAAATAAATAGGTCCCTAGGGGTCCTAGGGCCCCTAAGGACATATGTTGTCATGAAATTTGTCGAAAGGGGTCATAGGTTAACATATGACCTGCTTTGACACATTCAAACCAACTAAATAATTTTCAAAGGGCCCTAGGGCCCCTAGGGACATATGTTGTAATGAAATGTGTCAAAATGGGTAATATATTATCGTGACCCCTTTCAATGCAATTGAAACAACCAAATAGGTCACGAGGGGTCCTAGGACCCCTAGGGACATATGTTTTCATGAAGTGTATCGAATATGGTTGTAGGTTGACCTATGATCCCTTTCAATGCATTTGAACCAACCAAATAGGTCCCTAGGGGTCCTAGGGGACCCTAGTGACATATGTTCTCATAAAATGTGCTAAAAGGGTTCATAGGTTAACCTATGCCCCTTTCAACACATTCAAACTAACCAAATAGGTCCTCATGGTTCCTAGGGCCTCTAGTGACATATGTTGTAATGAAATATGTTGAAAGGGGCCATAGGTTATCGTATGACCCCTTTCAATGCATTAGAACCAACCAAATGGGTCCCTAGAGGTCCTAGGGCCTTGAGGGACATATGTTGTGATGAAATAGATTGAAAGGGGTCATAAGTCAACCTATGACCTCTTTCAATGCATTTGAACCAACCAAATGAACATATGTCTCTAGGCCCATAAGGACATATGTTCATTTGGTTAGTTTGAATAAGTCAAAAGGGGTCATAAGTTGACCTATGACCCCATTCGATACATTTGAACCAACCAAATGGTTTCCTAAGGGTGCTAGCTACCCTAGGGACATATGTTGTAATGAAATGCATCGAAAGGGGTCATAGGTTGACTTATGACTGATTTTGACTCATTTGAACAAACCAAATGGATCCATAGGTGTCTTACGGCCCCAAGGGACATATGTTGTGATGAAATGCATTGAAATGGGTCATAGGTTGACCTATGATTTCTTTCGACCCATTCAAACCAACCAAATGGGTCCCTAGGGTTCCTAGGTCTCCTAGGGACATTTTGTCATGAAATGCAATGAAAGAGATCATAGAGTGACCTATGACCCCTTTTGATGCATTTGAACCAACCAAATGTATCCTTAGGGGTCCTAGGGCTCCTAGGGGCCTATGTTGTCATGAAATGTGTTGATAGGGATCATAGGTTAACCTATGATACCTTTTGACACATTTGAACCAACCAAATGGGTCCCTATGGGTCCTATGGCCCCTAGGGACATAAGTTGTCATGAAATGCCTTGAAAGGGGTAATAGGTCCCTTTTTGACGCATTCAAACCAACCAAATGAACCCATAGGTGTCCTAGGGCCCTTAGGAACATATGTTGTCATGAAATACATCGAAAGGGGTTATAGGTTATCATATGACCCCTTTTGACTCATTCATACCAACCAAATGGGTCCCTAGGGGTCCTAGGGCCCCTAGGGACATGTTCTCATGAAATGCATCGAAAGAGGTCATAGGTTAAACTATGACCCCTTTTGACACATTTGAACTAACTAGATGGGTCCCTAGGGGTCCTGGGCTCCTAGAAACATATGTTTTCATGAAATGCATTGAAAGGGGTCATAGGTTGACCTATGACCCCTTTCTACATATTTGAACCAACCAAATGAGTCCTTGGGGGTTCTAAGGTCCCTAGAGAGATATGTTGTCATGAAATGCATTAAAAGGGGTCATAGGTTGACCTATGACCCCTTTTGACACATTTGAACCAACCAAAAGGGTCCCTAGGGTTATATGTTCTCATGGAATGCTTTGAGAGGGGTCATAGGTTAACCTATGAACCTTTCAATGCATTTGAACCAACCAAATAGGTCCTTAGGGGTCCTAGTACCCCTAGGGACATGTGTTGTCATGAAATATGTTGAAAGGTGCCATAGGTTATCGTTTGACCCCTTTCGACGCATTGAAAATAACCAAATAGGTCCTTAGGGGTCTGAGGGCCCATTGGGACATATGTTGCCATGAAATTTGTCAAAAGGGGTCACCACTTTTGACACATTCAAAACAACTAAATAGTTCTCTATGGGTCCTAGGGCCCCTAGGGACATACGTTGTCATGAAATGCATCAAAAGGGGTCATAGGTTATCATATGACCCCTTTCAACATATTTGAACCAACCAAATAGGTCTCTAGGGGTCATAGGTCCCTTCGAGATATATGTCGTCACGAAATGCATCAAAAAGGATCATACGTTAACCTATGTAGCCTTTTTAACCTGACTCCTTTTGACACATTTGAACCAACCAAATAGGTCCCTAAGGTTCCTAGAGCCCCTAGGAACATACATTGTCATGAAATGCATCAAAAGCAATCATAGGTTGACCTATGACCCCTTTTAATTCATTCAAACTAACCAAATAGGTCCCTATGGGTCCTAGGGCCCCTAAGGACATATTTTGTCATGAAATGCATCAAAAGGAGTCATAGATTAAACTATTACCCCTTTCAACGCATTAAAACCAACCAAATGGGTCCCTAAGGGTCCTAGGGCCCCTAGGGACATATATTGTTATGAAATGCATCGAAAGGGGTCATAGGTTCCCCTTTGGACACATTCAAACCAACCAAATAGATCCCTAGGTTTCCTAGGGTCCCTAGGGACATATTTTGTCTTGAAATACATCAAAAGGGGACAGAGGTTAACTTATGACCCCTTTCAATGCATTCAAACCAACCAAAAAGGTCCCTATGGATCCTAAGTTCCCTAGGGAAAAATGTGTCAAATTTCAATGCATTTTAACCAACTAAATGGGTCCCTAGGGGTCTTAGGCCCTAAAGACATATGTTGTCATTAAATGTATCAAAAGGGGTCATAGGTTAACCTATGACCCCTTTCAATGCATTCAAACTAGCCAAATAGGTCCCTAGGGATCCTAGGGCCTCTAGTGACATATCTTGTCATGTGGTTGTAATGCATCGAAAGGGGTCATAGGCCCTTTTGACGCATTCGAACCAACCAAATGGGTCCCTAGGGGTCGTAGGGCCCCTAGGAACATATGTTTTCATGAAATGCATCAAAAGGGGCATATGACCCCTTTCGACACATTCGAACCAACCAAATAGGTCCTTAGGGGTCCTAGGGCCCTTAGAGACATATGTTGTCATGAAATGCATTGAAAGGGACATATGTTGTCATGGAATGCATCAAAATGGGTCATAGGTTAACTTATGATCCCTTTTGACATCAAATAGTTCCCTAGGGGTCCTAGGGCCTTGTCTAAAAATTCCCTAAGAGTCCTAGGGCCCCTAGGGACATATGTTGTCATGAAATGTGTCGAAAGGGGTCATAATTTAACCTATGACCCCTTTTGACATCCCTAGGGTTCTTAGGGCCCCTAGGGACATATGTTGTTATGAAATGTGTCAAAAGGGGTCATAGGTTATCGTATGGCCCCTTTCAACACCTTCAAAACAACCAAATAGGGACATATCTTGTCATGAATTGTGTTGAAATCAATCATAGTTTAACTTATGACCCCTTTCGACACATTTGAACCAACCAAATGGATCCTTAGGGGTCGTAGGGCCCCTAGGGACATATGTTGTCATGAAATGCTTTGAAAGGGGTTATAGGTTAATCTATGACCCCTTTCAACACCTTCGAACCAACCAAATAGGTCGCTAGGGACATATGTTGTCATGAAATGCATCAAAAAGAGTCATAGGTTAACCTATGACCCTTTTCGACGTATTCAAACCAACCAAATGGGATGTGGGATATATGTTGTCATGAAATGAATCAAAAGGTGTCATAGGTTAACCTGTGACCCCTTTCAATGTCCCTAGGGGTCATAGGGCCCCTAGGGACATATGTTGTCATGAAACACATTGAAAGGGGTCATAGATTATTGTATGACCCCTTGTGATGCATTTGAACCAACCAAATAGATCCCTAGGGGTCCTAGGGACCCTATGGACATATGTTGTCATGAAATACATCGAAAGGTGTCATAGGTTATCGTATGATCCCTTTCGACACATTTAAAACAACCAAATAGGTCCCTAGGAGTCCTAGCACCCCTAAGGACATATGTTGTCATGAAATGCGTTAAAAAAGTCATATGTTAACCTATGACCCCTTTCAATGCATTTGAACCAACCAAATAGGTTTCTAGGTGTCCTAAAACCCCTAAGGACATATGTTGTCATGAAATGCATCGAAAGGGGTAATAGGTTACTTTATGACCTCTTTTGACATAGTTGAAATGACAAAATAGGTCCGTAGGGGTCCTAGGACCCCTAGGAACATATGTTGTCATGAAATGTGTCGAACAGGGTCGCAGGTTAATCTAGGACCCCTTTTGATGGATTCAAACCAACCAAATAGGTACCTAGGGGTCCTAGGGCCCCTAAGGACATATTTTGTCATGAAATGCATCTTAGAGCCCCTAGGGACTTGTCATCAATGCCCATATATAACTGCTAAAAAATGGAGTGTCTACAACAGTAACCTATTTTAAAATTCAATGGTATAATTTTCAAATTCGTAATGCTTTTTCTAAATATAAAATCCTATTTTAAAATTCATCGATAAAATTTTTTAAATTCATAATACTTTTCCTAAATATCAATTCTCTCTCGTGTACTAAATAATAATAGTAAAAATCATAATAATATAATATAATAATCATATATATATTAATAAATTAATTTATAGGTCAGAATAATAATAACAACAATATATAATATAATAATCATATATAATATCCCATTAAATATAATAATAGTAATCATAGTTACAATCATATATATTACTATATTATATTGAATAATAATAATAATCACAGTGATCATATATATTACTATATTATATTTAATAATAATAATATTCATAATAATAATTACATACAAATATTATATTTAATAAAAGACTAATATATAATAACATTTGTACAAATTTGTTCACATTGCCCATAATTTCTCAAATTTGACTTCCCTCCAAAATTTGGTCATCCATTTTGGGCACCCAATATCATATCGGGTATCCGATTTACAATTGGATACCCAATATGGGATCGGGTACCCAAAATACTGCCATGCTTTTCCAAAATATTCTTTATCATTGCAAACCCAATAATCACATTTTTTGGGGGCCATTTTCACATATTTGGAGAAAAATGATTTCTTGGGGCCCATACAATGGAAAAAGATTCTATAATGTATGATTAGGTGTTTGATATTGTTTTTTAAATGGGGAGCACTAGTCGTCGAAAGGCTAAATGTGAAAGGAAGGTATTGAATGAAAACATTGCAACATATAGGGAAAGGGACAAGGTAAATCACCAAAGGAAGAGACAAGGTATGTTAAATATGAATCAAGTTGATGATGTGCTGATTGAAGGTGAAATCATAGAGTCGGATAATGAATATGTACAGTTGGAGAATGAAAATGTACCAATTGATAATGATAATGTCAGGAATGAAAATTTGTAGAATGAAATTTTACCAATTCATAATGTAAATTACATGATTGACAATGTCAAAAATGACAATGCATAGGAATGTTACATATCTCCTAATCATTATCAATATGAATTTTCTAAAACACCAAAATAGATAATTGAAATTGATGAAACAATTAGTACCAATTTGGAAGGGAATAAATTAGAAAGATTCATTCATTTATGGGCTTCAAGGCTATATAAGATGTTTTTTGACAACAAGATAGTGGTGGAGTAATGTCAACTTTTTATGCATTTATTAAAGATGCAAAAGATGAGATCTATGCTTTCCAAATTGAAGATTCATGTCAATAAAAAATTGGAAAGAAATGTCATTATGTGAAAAATCTTTTCAATACTCTCAATAGCATTGGAAAAAATAGTAGGGAGAAGGATAAGAGAAATGCTCAAAGGGTTATTACAACATCTTTGGTAAGTCATCATTTGAGAAAGGGTAGATATATGAGACAAATGTGTATTGACTTGAACCTAAATTGTACTACTTTGAGAAGAGCACATAGTAGATGATCCTCTTCAAAATGAAACATGGAATTTTATTGGGAGACTTCCACATTTTGATAAGAAGCTATCCAATGATGTGAAAGAAGAAATTACACAGTTTTGGCACTCTAGCTCAAGAGTATCACCCAATGCTAAAGACGTGTTAAAGTTGAGAATTAGCATTAGAGACCGCATGCCACATCCTAAACATTATTTGGAGGTAAGTCAAACTATATTTTTCAAAGAATTTAGAGAGAGTCATCCAAGATTTCATATATCACAAAGGGCTTTTGAATCTTTGAAGCTATTTTATTGTGTGCTACTTAAAATTTGAAATACATGTTGTTGCAAATATCATGTCGAGTTCTCTACGCACCATGAACTGTTATGCTCCATTTGTTCTACTTTGCATAGTAAAGAAATGTTGGAGAATTTTGGTGTTAGTGGGCTTCCAAAATCATCAAGAGACTCGCTACATCAATTTTTATGTTGTAGAGTTTATGTTTGTTTCTTCTATAGAAATGTTTGCTTAAATGAGAAGTATTCAGAATGTGGTGGCTTATCCAAGTTTTACACATGTTTCCATGAGGGGTGCAAACAAGATCTTGGGAAGACAATAGTAAAAAAATGGTATATGAAATGGTGAAATACAGATTGAAGAGTCGAGGTGAGGGCTCTAGATGTGAATTGGTTGTAAAAGAAATCAGTGTGATTTCAAGAAAAACTTTTTCTTCAAGTATGCAAGACATAGTCATAGGTCTTAGTGGTTGGATCAAAAATTTAGAATGTGTAAGAAGACTTTTCCCATTGGCACTATTATATTAGTTGTTGACTTTTCTGAGAAGTACACATTGTAGCCTCAAAATGAGACACAATCTCAATATGACAACTCCATTTAGATTTCTATTTTTGTCCACATAACATATAGACATGCCCCTGATAATGCAGAAGATTATTAGAGAGTACCATTTTTATATGAGTGATGATAGATCTCACTCTCATGACTTTGTGCAACATTGTTTGAAGAATTATTTTGATTTCTTATAGGAGCATGGCATTGCTTTGGATAGACATATCATTTGGTTAGATAATTGCATAGGTCAATTCAAGAATGCTCTTATGTTTTATTGGTTTTGTGGGATGCACATAGAGAGGAGGGTGCCTCATTTTTAGAATTTTTTTGACTCCAACCATGGGCAACAGGAACATGATGGAGTAGGGGCATGTGTGAATAGAGCTCTAGTTAAGGAGAAATTGAAGATTTCAGGAGTAGAGCTTATTGATGCTCATAGTATTGTTGATTGGTATAGCTCTACATTATCACAAGGGGTGACTCTTGATTTAGTAGTATGCATGTTCTTTTGGTTGGTTGAAGAAGGGTCCATAGGTGATAGATCAAATTGTGCTATAGTGAGAGACTCATAAAAAATGCATTCATTTTGGAACTCTAATTTTAGTACATGGACCATTTGGACATGATAGGTAGCTTGCTTTTGTCCTAGTTGTTTTCAATGTAATTGGGATCACTGTGAGTTGAGTGAGTGGGTGGACACATGTGCTCCACATTATATTACTCCATTTTCTATCATACCCTCTATCAAAAATGATGACATGGAAAGTTCACTTGAGCATAACCATCTATCAAATCTTCTTTAGCTAGGACATGTCTTTGCATTGGTTGCACCATAAGGGAATGATGAGAAATTAGATTATTGGTTAGAAAATTATGTAAGAGGTAAAAAAAAGCTTGCAAAAATGATCACAAATGATGATGGATTCACATATCCTACTAGTTTAGTGGTTGTTGCTAGAACATGGCTACGGAGATACATGCTTAGAAGGAATGGAATTTCTGCATTCAAAAACTATTAGAAGCACAAAAAAAATCTCATATATTCACATCTTATTATAGTAACAAATATAAAGTTGTTGAAGCATCAAGGAAGACCAAAAGTAAAATAACTTTTTACTATTACTAATGTTGATCATGAAGCCCTATCAAAGACGCTAAAATAGAGAGAGGACCCTACTAAAACACTTGACTAGGGATGTTTACTTCTTATGTTATTTTATTCATAATGATATGATGAACTGATGATGATTTTATTTAATACAATAAGTTTCTCATATTTTTTATGATATTTGAATTTAGGTACATCGTGAAGAGTAGACATGCATGAAGATAAAAAAATCAAATAAGGAGCAGAATGAAGAAAATCTATTCTATTTTTGACACTACTATTTTTGACACTATAATTTTTGGTAGTTGTGTATTGATGTAATAATGGTGAAACACTTTAGATATTGTAAATGTAAACTTTTTGATTTAATGTAAGAAACAAAGATGATTTTACTTAATGCAATTTATGTGGAGGGACCTAAAAATGATGATTTTAATAGATACTAACACCAAACTTGCACTATGCCCAATGCCAAAAACTTGAGAGAGGTAAAAAATAATGTTTTTACTTAATACTAACCCTAGTGACACCCTTTTTCCAGCCACAAAGAGCCTCCATCATTCGCGGCCACCCTGTATCGAAGAGTCTCCAAGGTGCTCTAAGTGCATATCGAAGTCAATCTTTCAAGGGTCCTAACTTAGAGCTTGTGAGAACTATTGATGAAACATCAAATGCCATAGGATGGTCATGCCAAGGCCTAAAATAAAGTATCTCATTTTCAAGAGATCGCATTCCATTTGGATTCAACACATTGATCTCACTCAATGCAAAAACTTGTAGTGTGCCTTAGTTCATAGGTGCATCACATTGTAACTTTGAAATCGTTGATCTTGGCATTGAATCATCAATATCATTAGCTTTGGATGGGTGGATGAACCCTAGTGATGCCTTTTTTCTTGCCGTAAAGAGCCTCCATCATTCACAGCCACCCCATACCAAAGAGTCTCCAAGGTGCTCTAAGTGTGTTTCGAGGTTGATCTTCCAAGGGTCGTAACTCAAAGCTTGTGAGGGATATCTATGAAACATCAAATTCTATAAGACAGTCGTGCCAAGGCCTAAAATTATCTATCTAATTTTTGAAAGATCACATTTCATTTGGATTAGGCATAACAATCTCGCTCGATGCCAAAACTCATAGTGTGCCTCAATTCATAGGTGCATCACAACATAACTTTGAAACTATTGATCTTGGCATCGAATCATCAACACCATCAGCTCTAGATGGGTAGGTGAACAATAGTGACACCCTTGTTCTGACCATGGAGAACCTCCATCTTTCATGGCCACCCAATACTGAAGAGTCTCCAAGGTGCTCTAAGTGTGTTTCAAGGTCAATCTTCCAAGGGTCATAACTCGGAGCTCATGAGGGATATCGATGAAATGTTAAATGCTACAAGATGGTCATGCTGAGGCCTAAAATAAACTATCTCATTTTTGAGAGATCAAATTCCATTTGAATTTTGCACAGTGATCTCACTCGATGCCAAAACTTGCAATGTGCCTCAGTTCATAGGTGCATCATAGTGTAACTTTGAAACTGTTGATCTTGGCATTGAATCATCAGTGACATTAGCTCCAGATGGGTAGGTGAACCATAATGACACCCTTGTTCCATTCGTAGCTACCTCATATCAAAGAGTGTCCAAGGTTCTCTAAGTGCATTTGAGGTCAATCTTCTAAGGGTCATAACTCGAAGCTCATGAGGGCTATTGATGAAATGTCAAATGCTAAAGGATAGTCCTACCAAAGCCTAAAAAAATCTATCTCATTCTCAAGAGATAACATTTCATTTGGATTCGTCACAGTGATCTCGCTCAATGCCAAAACTCACAATATGCCTCAGTTCATAGGTACATCATAGTGTAGCTTTAAAACTATTGATCTTGGCATCATTTCATCAGTTCCATTAGCTCTAGATGGATGAGTGAACCCTAGTGACACCCTTCTTCTAATCATAGAGAGCCTCCATCATTAGCAGCTACCTCATACTAAAGAGTCTCCAAGGTGCTCTAAGTGCATTTCAAGATTGATCTTTTGAGGGTAATGACTCAGAGCTTGTGGAGGCTATCAATGAAATGTCAAAATGGGGGCTATCAGTGAAATGTAAAATATTATAGGATGGTCATGTCAAGGCCTAAAATAACTTACCTCATCTTTGAGATATCACATTCTATTTGGATTTAGCACAATGATCTTGCTTGATGCCAAAACTCAGTGTGCCTCAGTTCATAGGTGCATCATAGCATAACTTTGGAACTGCTGATCTTGGCATTGAATCATCAATGCCATTAGCTCTAGATGGGAGGATGAACCCTAGTGACACCCTTTTTTTAGTAGTAGAGAGCCTTTTTCGTATGTGGCCACCCCATACCAAAGAGTCTCCAAGGTGCTCTAAGTGTGTTCCAAGGTCAATCTTCCAAGGGTCATAACTCGAAGCTCATGGAGGCTATTGATGAAATTTTGAATGCTACAGGACAGTCATTCCAAGGCCTACAATAACCTATCTCATTTCCAAGGTGCTCTAAGTGCATTTAAACAGGTGAACCATAGTGACATCTTAAGGGATTACATCGATTATTTCAAATTAAATATATATTATAACATTTCAAATTAAACATTGCATCAAAATTTGATAATAAAGGTTGTTAACATTCTATTCAAAAATTATTTCATTTGAATTGAATATAACAAACATGATCAAAATGAATGATATTCCATAAACATGAAAAATACACATGATCCACAACAAATTGACCAATACTATACTAAATTAATATGTATATCATTGTGCACATAAATGACAAAAATATATATCAAAATGCATGTAACCATAGAAAAATTACACAAATATATATCAAAGTTCATGTATCCATAGACAAATTACATGAATATATATCAAAATACATAGATCCATATATAAATGTGGTTGATCATGCCATCAAAATGTGTATAATATCAATGTTTCTGTATACAATGTGGCATATGCCACCTCAAAATGTCTCATGACACATCCTATGACAACTATCCTATCCTATGCTACTAGTGGATGATAAAAATGCAACCTCTTTGTTGTACTAGGTGGATCAGATGCCTCCTACATAAACAAGAAAGGAAAACCCAAAGTTAGACTACTAAATTTATATGATTCTATATATCTAACATTGGATTACTCAAATGCATAATGATCTTTTTTTAATGAAGATTTATAATATTCAACTTTCATCATAAATACCTCTCTTGTCAACCTCCTATGTCAGTAAGGAGTCCTCTCATATGTCCTCGACAATGCTTGAACCTTGTTGATTTTGGCCTGTGTATGTTCAAGTATGTTTGCTAGATGAATCTACAACTTAAACTATAACATTATATTTCATAGCATCCTAAATTTATAACATATAATCAAGAATTCAAACTACAACTTACCTTTGTTGATTTCTCCTTTGGATATAATAGCTACCTCAACAAAGATACAAAACTTAGGCATCCAACCTCTTGTGCACTAGGTGTTTCCTATGAGATACAAAATACTAGTTGATAATATCACAGAAATCAGTTTTGAATTTATTTATGAAAATAAGAAAAATAAAAATTAAATAATACTTATACATACAATGGGGCTCTCACTGCGAATGGAAATGGAAGAGGGTCTGCTACATTGATTCTGCCTAAACTCATCACCAGTAGCCACACCCTATACAATAAATAATGTAATTACATTTCATTACCACAAACAGTTTACAAGAATGCATCAATATTTAATCACTTTAAAAATGTGTGCTAGAAAATGTGACGTGTTAGTAGCATGAGTTAACAAGCAAACATTAGTTAAAACCTTGAAAGTGTGAGGCCTCGCCCCGACCCATCGTGGCATAGTGATACATTACCCTTTTTTTTTTTTGTTATTCATGACTCGAGATGTCGAGACATTATCTGATGCTTAGAACATATTTTATTTTTTCATGTTGTGTGATGTTATTTCCAAATATATTTGATGATTTTCATTTAATGTTCATGTATATGTATGTTGATGAAATCAGTAAAATTGAGATTTGATTTAAGATATTTCAAATGGTTAAGAATGGTGTAGGATGAAGAAACTCTTATTGATGTATGTTTTAATTTATGAAAATTTCTGATACATATACGTTTATATACATATGATTTTTTTGGGACTACTGATGTGTGCAATGAGTGTGCAGATATTTAGCCGAGAAACCCTACAGAGGAACAAAACTGATCTCCATGTGCTAAAATTTGGAAACCTTATTGTTCGTAATTATGTTCTTTCAGTGTCGCTTGACACTCGTAAAATGTTTATGTGCTTCGGTATGCTAGTTAGGGTTAATTGTTTAACCTTTGGATTCAAGTTCGTTCAAGTTAGTGTCAATTTTCTATTGGGTTCTTAATTAGGGTTAGTCATCCCTATTTTGGATTTTGTGCTTGATTTGCAAGTTAGAGTTGTTAGATAGACCTATTTCATTTCTAGATTTTATTTTGACTCTAACCTCTTCCCTAAGGCTTTAAAACATGTTATTTTTCTAACCAATGGGTATGGGTATGGGTTAGGGGTATTTTCCAACCCCTAAGCCCCTTTATTTGACTTTTGAGGTCACTCAAAAGTCCCCTTTTTGCCTTTGTGCGAAAATTGCAAGTGGTTGTCATGAGTTGTCTTACCCCACCTTCTTTTAAGGTTTAACCATAGTGAGGGTAGAGTTAGGAGTTTCTAGAATGGCTAGTGGGTGGGAGAAGTTATTGGTCCCCTTTGGTAGTTGAGTTGGAGGCTTATTTAGAGACCTTCCTTGGACTAGTTGGTGGTTACCCAATCTCTACATTTAGAGAAGATTTCTTGAAGCTTGAAGGAAGGAGGGATACTCTACTCAAATTGGTTCATTGCCATCACCTCTTTGTGAAGGTAGGAAACTCCCATCTCCCTTATTCAGTTTTATGTTTTGTTTCATGTTCTTGTTACATTGTTGTTGTTTTACTGTTGTATGGTTGTGGGTATGTTGGGAAGATTTGTAAACCTTGTTATTTTGGTTGTTTTTCTTTCTTGTGTATGTTGCAATTTTTGAGTTTCTTTGCATGGGTGTTTTGGTATTACTCACCCTAGGAGAGGGCAGAAGTGACCAATTTTGGGAGAGGTCTGTTTAGTTGGACTCCAACCTGTGTAGAGTCTCTTCTTAGGATGAGAAGAGGGATAAAGGGTAGGGTGTTATGGGCCCCTACCCGTCAACACAAACCTGGTATGAGTATGGCAAGTTAAAGGGAAGAACCGAAGTTCTTGGTTATTGGCCCTGATTGGGCATCTAAATTTGGTGTTGTGCTTGACTTCTCCAGTTGGAAGAATCCACCTCTCCCTAGTCTTGATTCATTGTGAATCTTATTGTGTAAACCATGTATGATTATGCATGCTTGATGTTCTTTTGGTTCTGCTTGGTTGTCACCCGATCAGTTATTGGTTTCCTCCATGGTTCTTGAAATGAGATTCAGAAAATATTACAATCTCCTTGATTTTGATCATGAAGATTTGATAAAATCGTTGAAATTTGGGATTGAGACCCTATTGTAAATTTTTATTTTAAACCTTATTGTATATGGCAACGAAGCTGGGTTTTCTTCCTGATTCTTTCCCGGCTGAGCCTTGAATCAGGGTTGCCAATAAAATTGGTGTTTTGAGCATAATTGTTGGGCATGTGATTAAATTTTGTAACACATTATTTTGGATGGATGCATATCAAAAAAAAAAAAAAGGATGAAATGATGATAGTTTAGTAAGAAAAAGTTTCTAGTCCTTTTTATGTTCAAAATGAAAACTATGATTGAGGAAAGAAAACAATGGCTATGGATGATTTATTGCAATTCAAGTTATTTAGGAGGTCAAATTTACCATGCATTATCTTGACCACCACCTTTGTGTAGTATAAGAACATCAAGGAAGAGAAGTCCATTGCCCAAATTTTGGTTGTCTCATTGCCTTGGATTGAAACATCTCTCAAGAAGTTAGAATACTTGATGTTTGAGTGATAAACAAAAGTATTTTCCAAACTAAATTTGATATCATAGCAGTGATAGTATTCATAGAAATGAGTATCCTTGTTAATTATTTTTATCATTTTGGTTCTAGAGTATAGTAGCTATAAATGTACATTCAAATTTAAATTTGCATAAGAATATAATGCCAATCTTTGAGAAAGTGTTTTTTTTTAAACTTCATAATGCATAAGATAGGAACAATTCAGATAGTTTCATATCAAGCCTTATCATGGAAGGTATATCCATTGTATTAAGTTTAATGTTTGAATGTTAAGTGAATTACCATTTTAAAGACTATACTTAATATCTCCAAATTATCCTTGCACTAGCGAATATTGAGTATCCTAGATTACAAAAGAAGAAACTTAAACCAACAAGTGAGTATCAAAATGCATGTAAAAAGGCCTGTAGTAGCACATAAATCATTCTGGAATTTGTATGGCAAACACATATTTAGTTGATTCTATTACAGGCTAATAAAATAATAGACTCCTCAATGAAATAATAATTTTAAAAAATAACAATGCTTAAATATATATATATATATATATATATATATATATATATATATATATTTATATCTAAGCTACTAAACTCTTTTCTCACCATATAAACTTTATGCATTAAGTCCTCCACCCACTTGAAGCCATCTCGTAGGAAGGTCATGATGAACCTTTTTGTATTGGAGAGGATGTCAATCTCAGGTGACGTCACCCTGTACTTGTGCAGGGGTCGATTTCCTTTTTGGAAAGCGCTGAGATTTTAAAACAAACCATAGCATTTATGCTGAAGACATCCTTAGGGTCGATTGGTGGGAGTACCTATGTTCTAGGCGTTGTTGGAGTAGTGTCATCCTATGTGATGACGTCACCTGCCATGCTTTCCCTTTTATGGGCACTGGTTTTGGGTTGCGTGAAGGTGTGTTTAAAGATTAAACTATGTGTTTCATCCACCTTCCTCACCAATCACTTTCTTAGGGAGCTTTTGGTTGGTGGACCTTCTATCCCATGTACTTGGGTCAGGTCCACTTAGGACTGCGTGTTGTAGACCCTCGGGTTGCGTGGGTACGCTTGGGATTCGCCCAAGCCCTTCTTGGGTGAGAGGTATGTAGGGTGGAGAGTAGGGTTTAGGGAAAAAAATAAAGGGTAGTATAGAAAGTTAGCAATAAGTGTTAGGGGTTAGTAGGTTAGGGTTAAATTGTTAGGTATAGGTTAGTAGGTTTTTTTTTAATTTATTTTAGTTTGAGTTTTATTCAATGTTGTAAACTTTTGTTAGAATGTTAAGGGGTTAAGATAGTTCTAATTAGATTAAATTGGATTTAGTTAATATTATCTAGTAGTTCTAGTTAGTAAGTAGTTATTTTCGATGAGTAAGGTTTCACTACCTAATTATAAGTAATCATGTTAGTTTAATCGAGGCTTGGTTAGCAATTGTTAAAATTAGATTTTAATTAAAACATTTTAAAATTAAGTAAAATGGATGTTTATTTTGGAAGGTTTCCAATTTCGTAATGTAATTAGTAAATTTAATTTCGGGTAGTAAAGTTTTAAATAGTGGAAGATAGTTTGATTTTGATTTATTCATTTTTAGATATTATGGATGTGATCATCCTCATGGTTATAATTTTAAGACATAATGTAGAGAACCTGTACTTATAATGTTATCTCAATCTCTCCAAACTTAGAGCACGTTTATTATTAATTATTGTTCAAAAAAAAAAATATTTGTGTGTGTGTGTGTGTCTTGCCTCGTAGTTTGGGCATGACAGAAAGTATATCAAAGATTCATCAACATGAAAAGAACAAACATTAACTAATGCTTACTTGGGTTTTGAAACCCTAAGCAACTAACAAACCCAATCTTCCAGCCACCTCTACAGCTCAACAAAGGCACCCATAAGAGGCCTTTTTGGTGTGTTAAGATGGAGGTATGTTTGGTGTGCTCTCTCAAACACAACAATAAATGAATCTCTTGAGGGTGTGAGTGCAAGTGTGAATGAAAATGCACTAAGATCCTAAGCTATGTGAGATGAAGAACACTTCAAGAAATGGCTATGGAGAAAGGCATTCTTGAAAGCATTTAATAATGAAGATGATATGCAATAAAAGAAACTAACTAAGAATGTAAACTATGGAATGGAAATGCAAATGCATGAAGAAAAGAAAATGAACAATGCATGAGGCAAACTAAATCAACTACCAAATTGTTAGTATGATCCTAAGAATTTTTATGAAAATCAAACTACATTGCAAACTCTTAGCATGAGAACTCAAAACTCAAAATGGCATGGTAACAATGCAAAAATGGGACATGCAAATGCTTGAGACAAGCCCTCTATTTATAGGCTTGAGGGAGGGCTTGGTGAGGTGGCATCCATGTAGATGCCACAAAAGGTGACATGCAAGCCAAGCAAATGGTCAAGAATTCAAATTTTTCTCACACATGTGTGAGAAAACTTGAGAAGAAGAGTGGGAGACAAGAGTGTGTAGGCATGCCATCTCACACATGTGTGAGCACACTCTTAGGCTAATGAGGTGGATTAGAGAGATGATTATGAATGATTAAGTGGGATTAGAGAAGAAATAGGCTTATAGGCTAGGCTCTAGGTTAGGCTTAAGATTAAATTAAATGAGATTTAATTTAATCATGGGTTGAGAGGAATTAATGAGATGTGAGGATTTAAATAAATAAAATTTATTTTAAAAGGGGATGATGGAGAATCATGTGTTAAATTAATTTAACACATAATCTAGGAGTATTTAAATTAAATTTAAACACTTAGGAGAATGAACTCATTTAATTAAAATAATTTAATTAAATAAGTAGAAGAATGTGAGTAATATAATTAATTAGTTAGTAATTAATTACAATGTCACAAGCAATATTAATAAATTAATATAGTCTTTAGGGATGATTTTAAGCGTTTACAAAAAGCACCTAATTACCTTTCCCTTGTCAATGGGTTGTGGCTCATCCCCTGCACTCTGCCCCCCCCCCCCCCCCCCCCCCATGCCCCACACTGACAGGTGATACCTACAAGAGAAAAGAAAGATTAGAAACCATATATGTTCCAATATCAAATAGAAAAAATAATGAGAACACAACATAATATAGCATAGATGTCTCAAATCCAAATGAAATAGCTGAGAGCGTGACATTATCAACCTATCTGAGCTCCTCCTTAGTCATCACCTAAACATGAATGAAGATCACATACATGTATATGTCAATATGGGTTAAAAATTAAAATTAATCTATTATAAAGATTAACATTAAATCGTATATGTCGTAACAAAAAAATGTGTACATGTACCGACATGGAAGGATCTCATGCCTCTATATGCCCCTCCTCTATCACGTCAAGGTGTGTAGCCTTTGTACGTGCATCTGGTGTGTCCTCCTCAAATACAAACTAATACTCAGAAGGATCACTTGTGGGAACCAAACAAATATTCTTTCATGTTATGCAAGTATGAGGCACACAAACATGTGATGATCTCACTGATGATGAACTTGCACAAGCATCATCAACATGGGGAGGCAACACTAACCTAGCCTAGGATATCAATAGGCTACTCAATCTATGGATCACTCTAATAGTTTGAGAGCTAGGCTCTACAATGATATTAGGATGTTGCACTAGAGGAGGGGGGGAGACATCAATAGGGGGGACAAAAGTGCTAGCTTTCTTCCATTGGGAAAAGGGTCTATCCTAAGGAGCTCCTCCTCCTACACCCATGTTGGGCCTCATGCTCCAATAGTTCACCTTGAGGCCCAACACAAATTTGGCATACAATTTTCTAATAAAATAAAATGGCACCTCTAAATTGTTGTGTGGAGGGATGTCAAAAACCATCCACCAATGAACCCAAAAGTTCACATGCATAGCCTCATTTGTGCACCATTGAATTGATAGTTTCGGCTTTGTGCCTTCTACTTGTTTAACAATTTTTGGGTCTACAAAAAGGCTAACCATATCATTTTTATTTTTATTTAGGGCCACAACCTCATCATAGTCCAATCACCATCAAACATGGCATGTATTTTTTCACACCAATGAAGAGTAGCATTTTGTTCACTGGAAAGTGTTTCAATATTATCCATTATGGTGTTTAGCATAGATAGCATGAGATCCAATGTGGGTATAGTGTTATATGTGGTTCACAAAACCCTCAATTCAGTGAGATTTTCAAATATAAAATATTCAATTTGAGGAGGGTTTTGAGGGGGTAGGGGATCATTTGGTGGATGATTTTTAGGAGGTACTAGATCATTTGGTGGAGGGTTATGAAGAACATTATTTCATGCCTCGATATCATCATTTGGGTCAGCCATACCTATTAATTTGCAAAACATAATTTCTATTAAAATGAACCTAAATTTCAACAATTTCTATTAAAAAAACCTAATTTTTAACAAATTCAATTAAAAATAACTGATTTATAATAATATTGATTCAAAACATTTAAAAAGAAAAAAAAATTACCCTTATCGTATACCCATTCTAAAATTCGATACCCGAATGGAGGTCAACACTCAAGCCAAAAAATTGCAATGTTAAAAGAGCTCTCAAGTTTTTTTTGTAAATCCATGTTACAAGTTTTGAGTATCTAATTTATATCAAATACCTGATTACCAATTGGATACCCAAAAAGGATTGGTCGATACCTGATTACCAATCAGATACCCGAAAAGACTTGGTCCTAACTTTTTAGCTTTGGTATTAGGATGGGTGGAAAAAAGTTAGAGCAGATTTTGAAATTGTTTTAGACATTTTCAAACTCTATTTTTTTCACATCCCCACTTTTTGACACACCATGATCCTGCACATACCCATTATAAAGACTTGTACCAAGCACAACCTATTTGTGATGATTGGATATTTAAACAACCAACAATAAATAATGATAAGATACCACACACATTTTGGCATGACAATATGGTTAGGTTTGAACTTAACACCATCATCATACAAATAGATCAACAATTAATCTCCATCATAAACCAAGCTAGAACTTTTGAACAAATAGACCAAGACATTTCCTACATGAATAGAACATGTCACAGGCTCCCCCCAAATGATTTGAGATTCCCATATATGTTTCATAGAAACTTATTCATCGAAGAGCACAATAAGAGAATACTAGACTATTTTCCCACTAAGCTCTACATATTTGAAGAAATTGATAGCAAAGACATGCCAAATGACCTTGACCACATCCAAGTGGAGAGATAATCATTGCTAATCTTATATTGGTTTTGAAAAGTGAGGTTCTATACACCTAAGTCATTTACTTAGTTGATGCCAAACAAGTAACATATGTCAAGCACAACATGTAAGTTAGAGCATGTTGAGTAAACACTGAGTGTCAAGTCAGTCATGTGTCGAGTCATTCAAGTGTCAAGTAGATAGTATGTGTTGAGTGATTCAAGTGCTAAGTAGGTAGTGCATGCTAACTCGTTTAGATACTGAGTGATAGTATTAAAGTCACAGTTAGTGCCAAGCACAGGGACTTCAAATGTTGAATAACATAGTGTTGACATAGTTGTTTGTATTGGCACAAACTACTATGTAAACCATTTTTGTCTGACTTAAGGATTGAATTATAATATTTTGTTGATAAGGACAAATCTTATATGTGAATCCCTATGTGTTGCATGCATCCAATCAAATAAAGGGAAGGTTTAAGCGGAAATATGGATGAATCATAGCCATTGATTCATACCTAATCCTAAGTCACCTAGGTCTTCTTAAAAAGGAAAAAACCCTAAATGTTCTAAGTGCAGAGTATGAGTAAGAAGGAGAGTTTGCATGTGAAAATAGGACATTCATGGTGACCAAGGCATTATGAACTGAGATATATTGCAAAAATAATTAAAGGAGAACAGAGGAAGGAAATAGTGAATAGCAAAGAGACATTTGATCAAGAAGGATCAAGAATACATCACTATAGAGGTGATCTAACATCAAGCAATAGAGTGCTAATCGTAGGATCATTGCTGAGACATTTTAACATGCGAATCAATCAAATCTCTTAATAGAGTAGTCCTAACAGGCTATATTGAAATCCTCTAACAAGGTACTTACTTAATTGTGAGTTAAATTCCTTTAATCAGACACACTTCTAACAAGGTGTTGAAATCCTTTAATAGGGTAAGACCTAACAGTCTTTGTAAGCTTTTAACAGGGTAGACTTTTCATAGGGTAGATCATGTTTCATGATCAAACATTTTAATTTTCATTGGATACAATTTATTACTATAGTAGTGAATATTTTTGGGTTTCATCCCCAGCCCAGTTTTACCTTCTCATTGGAGGGTTTCTGGGTAATCATATCTTGTGTCATATATGTGTGAATGCTTACTTGTTTACATACTTTAGATGTATATGATTTACATGGTATTTCAATTTAGTTAATGAATTGTGGGATGGATGTGTGGTGAATTTTTTTAATGGGTTAAAGTTTAAATCACTGATTCACCCCTCCCCCCCCCCTCCTGCCCCCCCCTCTCAGAGTTTACCTTTTCTATTGTAATTCCAAATAATTGGTATTAGAGCCTGAGTCCTCTGAAATTAAAGCTTTATAGCTTTGAGGAAAGATCTTGGAAATGAAATTCTACAAGTTGGGAAAAGTTATTGAGAACTAAGAGATTGAAATACAATTCATTCTACATCAGTTAAATGAAGCAAGAGAAGATCTAAAGAAATCATTGAAAAGAAGGAAGGAAATTGCTATTGAGGAAAATGACACACAATACTAAGAGATGGACACTAATAAACTATTTTCATATGCAAACTCCCATAAATTTAATGCAACAGTTGTAGATCTAATGGAAAAGAATAGAACCCTAGCTAAAGAGATTAGAAATCTTAAGTTAGAGCAAGAATCACAAGCCATATTACTATGTGAGATGACTAAACAGAAAAAGAAAGCTATAGAAGACAAAGTCATGATTGAAGATGACAAAATAGTTTTAACTAGCTGACTGGAAGATAGATCATCCGAGGTAACTAGGATTTATAACATACAATTGGAAACTTTGGGCCAAATGATGATTGCTAATCATGAACTAAATACAAAGGATATTGAAATCACAACACTTAAGTTTCAAAATGAACAATTGAGCAATGATTTCAAAAGGGAAAAAGAATTTGCTAAAAGTTTCAATAAACCTAGTGAATCTATCAAGTACTTTGAACAATTGATGAGATCCCCTAGATCTAAAAATGATACATCTAGACTAGGATACACTAAAACTAAAGAAGGAGAATCATCCAAAAGTGTTGAAGAAAGAAGTGACAAAGGCAAGAACTCAAAACCTACTTGTCATAATTGTGGAAAGAAAGGACATACTGCTAATGTGTGTGGGAGCAAGACTATAAATTAGAATGGTAAGCAGAAGAACATGGCTTACTGTCACAAGTGCACAAACAAGGTCATCATGCACATGAATATAGAACCATGATGATGCACACTCAAAGATTTGAAGGATGTTGTTATAATTGCCAGAAGTATAGACATAGAGCTTTTCAGTGCAAATCCAAATCTAATTGGTCATCAAACAAGCAGTCGAAGGTAAAGAAAAATGGAAACTCATATAATTGGGATTATAATACAAGGTATAGTTGTCACTACCATCAAGAGTATGGACATCTTCCTAAGAACTATATTAGAAAACATTTAAGAAGTGATTACAAAAGGTGGTTGAGTCAAACTACCTAGTTTAGTTGTTTGAAGATGGGTCACATTAGTAGATATTGTCCAACAAGGTCAAAGGCACCAAGTTGTGAATTCAAAAAAGGCAAAGGCAAGGTAGATATTGAAAATTCCAAAAATGGATGAACAAGACATGGAACAAAAAGGACAATTGAAGCACATCAAGTGTAGATGGGATCACTTGAAACAATGGGTTGGGCGGTCACACCTCATCAAATTAAGCGATCAAGAGGTATGTGGGACTAATATTTAAAAGATATACAATACATCAGTTCCAAGGATTTAGTTTTGAAAAGATTACATATGCATGAATAAAAATGCAAAGTGATGTTAGAAATTAAGGAAAAATCTTTAAGTTTTGTTAGTTTCTTCATGTTACTATCGAGCATGAAAAGATTTCATATGGTTTTCGAGTGAAATGTTAGTTGATGCCAAGTTCATAGTGGTTTTTGAGTGTATGGAAATACATGTGGATGCCAAGTGCACCAAAAATTTAATGGATGTCAAGCTTATAGTTGTGAGAGCACTTAGCATTAAATGCAGCATTTTGAGTGCTATTTGATCAATTTCTTTTTCATTTGACATCATTTGAATTCAAAGAAGTGCACAAAGAGCTAAAGGTAAAAGAGAGCATTTGATTTGAAGAATTTGCAGGAGATTTAAATAGTTGTTCAACACCATTCAAGCAAAATTTATAAGGTATTTACCTGTGCTGAGCTACACAATTTCAAATTTTGTAAACTCTAGATATATGTAATAATGTCTAGTTCCTTGAAAGAGAAAGGTGTAGAGGGTAAATAAGTTTTGAGTGTTCAATTAACTACCAATGAGATCAAACAACCTATTTTCAATGAAATTCTAGCATATAAGCTAGAGACCTCAGGTGTGTTGTTTATGATACCACCACAAGTCTTGATGATTCAAGATGTTAGGAATTGTTACACATGTAAGATAGGAAGCATAGGAGACATGGAAATAAGAGAAGTATATGGAAAGCTATGTAAAAATGGAGCATTGAAGGAAGAATTAAAAATTGTAGAGAAGAAAGGGTTAACTCATGCCCTAGATTTTCCCAACATCTTCAAAACTAAGTGGATTAATATTGTCTTAAGAAGAATTCATGATAGCTCAATATGGTTAGAAAAGGGCCAGTTTAAATCAAAAAGAAGATAGTTCATAGGGTAATAGAGTATCCAACCATAGATCGGCCAAACACCATGAGAAGTAAGTCAAAGGAAGTCATTGGAAAGAACACAAAGGCTGCATGGAACAAAATGGGAATGACCATTCATACTATCATAGATCCCCTGATAGCTTTAATAGTGAGGGTAATAGCACACAAGTTTTAATAGTCTAGTAGATTAAATAGTCTACCTTGCATTGCAATGAATATGGGCTACAAAATTTTAAAGAAGGATCATACTTATGATCTTGTCGATTTGTAGTTGGAATAATTGATTGAAAATCTATTCTAGTTTGACAAGTGAGTGTCTATACACTTAAGTCATTTACTTAGTTCATGTCAAACAAGTAACATATGTCAAGCACAACATGTAAGTTAGATTATACTGAGTAAATAGTAAGTGCCAAGTCACTCATGTGTTGAGTCATTCAAGTGCTAAGTAGATAGTATGCGCCGAGTAATTCAAGTGTGTAGTAGGCAGTGCATGCCAAGTCATTCAAATGTAGAGTGATAGTATTGAAGTCACAGTTAGTGCCAAGCATTAGGGACTTCAAATGTTGAGTAACATAGTGTTGACATAGTTATTTGTATTGGTACAAACTACTATTTAAACCATTTTTGGGTTGACTTAAGGATTGAATTACGATTTTTTTTTTATAAGGACGAATCTTATATATGAATGCCTATGTGTTGCATGCATCCAATTAGATAAAGGCAAGGTTTAAGTGGCAATATGGATGAATCATAGTTGTTGATTCATACCTAATCCTAAGTCATCTAGGTCTTCTTAAGGAGGAAAAAACCCTAAATGTTCTACGTGTAGAGTATGAGTAAGAAGGAGAGTTTGCATGTGAAAAGGACATTCATGGTGACCAAGGTATTATGATATGAGATATGTTGCAAAATTAATTAAAGAAGAATAGAGGAATGAAATAGTGAATAGAAAAGAGACATCTGATCAAGAAAGATCAAGAATACATTAGTATAGAGGTGATATGACATCAAGTAATAGAGTGTTAATTGCAAGATCATTGCTAAGACATTTTAATAGGTGAATCAGTCAAATCTCTTAATAGAGTAGTCCTAACAGACTGTATTGAAATCCTCTAACAAGGTGCTTACTTAATTTTAAGTTGAAGTCCTTTAATCAGGCATACTTCTAACAGGGTGATGAAATCCTTTAACAAAGTAAGACGTAATAGTCTTTCTAAGCTTTTAACAAGGTAGACCCTAGATCAAACATTATAGCCTTCATTAGATAAAATTTATTACTACAATAGTGAAAATTTGTGGGTGTCATCCCCACCCCAATTTTACCTTCTTATTGGAGGGCTTCTGGGTAATTATATCTTGTTTCATATATGTGTGAATGCTTACTTGTTTACATACTTTATATGTATATGCTTTACATGGTATTTTAGTTTACTTAATGAATTGTGAGATGGATGTGTGATGAATGTTTTTAATGGCTTAAAGTTTAAGGCACTAATTCAACCCCCCACCCTTAGATTTTAACTTTCCTATTGTAATTCCAACAATCACTATCTAGCATAATCTACATCAAACCAGGAGTTATACTTGAGCTAATAGCACGAAACATAGACATACATGTTGGACTAGTTAATAGAGTTGAAAACATTTTCTGACTGCACATAGCCACTAACCCAAACATTTCATGGATACAATTCAATGACCCTAGTATTGGAAGATTGCAATGCTAAAGAATGCAATACCTATACAAAAAATCCATTTTGTCATAACACCTATACTAAAAATAGCTAAGAAAGTTAGGACAAGTACAAAAATTGTTACACGAAAAACAATTCCACTTCCAATTGGCATGTGCATAAACTATATAGAGAGCAAAGGGACTAACAAAGGACTCTCTTACATTTAATCCTCATAAACTACTCTTCTCTATCCTATGTTTGAAATATTGGCTCCTTGTACCTTATGCACAAACTAGAACAAATTATTTTTTAACTTTGTCCAAAAGTGGATACAAAAATGGACCGACTTCGGACCTTGGCCAAATTGACTCTTCAATACAACCTTTCTTCTACACTGCTACAAAATTTCATTATATGTTCCTTAAAGACTTAGATCTTTACATTGTACAACCAAGAAATTTTCTATGACCATGATCTTCTTAATACAATTGCACTTTTTCTTCAAGAAACTAGATATATAACAGAAGATCATCTTGATTTATTCAACACCTGCTTCAACTATTATTTCACAATGTCCATTTATGGGCTATTGACACATGTCATACTAAAACAACTACACTATTAAAAATGATGAATTTTGTAACAAACCATTTGGAATCAATAACCATCGATCTCTTACACCTTGGCAATCCACTATGCATCACAAACCTCTACATGACACCAAGGGCACCTCTTTAAGATATTTTTAGCCTAATACAAAATACCACCACCACATTGTAGCACACCACAAAGATCATTTTCATTGGAGAGTTCAACATTGACATGTTAACTCCTACAAAATCACAAACAACATTGCTATATTTTGTGCATTCCCACAATTTCTATCTTGTTGTTGACAAGCCAATGACACAAGCTGGAAATCTTATAGACCATATTTTAATCTACAATATTGACATGCCATATGCTACATTTACTTTACCGGATGCATACTGGACAAACCATAGTGTAGTCTCCATACAATTTGACCTACATCCCACATGAAAAAAAGGGAAGATGTCTTCACTTATCTTCTATTCAATAGTGGCTAGAAAACAACCATCTTACTTTATATATGTAACTAACACTATGCAAATAGTACAACTCTAAAATTTGAGGTATAATCTAGTTTATCTATGGTATTGAGTAAAATTATTAAATTTCTCAAGTATTCTTCCTTTTACTATAAGAATAGGCTACCTACTTAATCATTAGGAACTTTTGTAAATGCTTGACATACTGATATCTTATTTTAGAGAATCGACAACTTCTCTTTAGTAAGATGGACCACAACAATGGGAGAAAAAAATGACCACATCCTAATACAAGGGAATGTACACTCTCTTTTAATCATAGTAGCTTATTCCTACTCCTATATATATTAACAAATCTGGTTAGCTACACCATCTTCCTCCATCTACTTTTACCTTGCCTCTATGGAACTTATCTTCTTCAATGACTACTTTTTACAAACTATATTATCATTAACATGCACTAAAATATGCTAACTAAATTATGCTTCACATTTTCCAGGCCCAAACATGTAGGTACTACTACACCTCAACCCGACTTGCATGATAGGTAGGACTCTAAAAGGTACATCCTATACTACATAATAAAACTCACATTAACTAGTATTCTACCAATGAAATAGATATGACCTCATTGTCCTATATGTAGGTTAAGGGAAGAATAAGAATAAATCTCCAGTGTGTTGGACATTCACATAACCCAAACTGGTAATTATTTCGATGTTGATATCGTAGTCGCCTCTGGCCCTATGTTTACTAAGAACCAAAGAAATTCAACACATTCACAAATAGCATACATCAAAATGCTTGACAGTGAAGGCCAAATGACAATTACCACAAACATCACAAACAACTTAATTGAGAGATTCATGCCCAAGCTAAAGCTAGGAAAAAAGTGTCCACCTAAGAAATTTCTCAATAAAAAAAGAAGTGAGATTGAAAGAGGAGATGTTGAGTACTTCCTCCTCCTTCATTCAGACACAAATTTTGACAACATTCAGAGAGTTTGCAAGAAACAAAAACTATTCCTAGCATGATAGTATCTGAGCTCTTAACCTCACAAATCAACTACCTAATCAAAACATTAGGTGTGATTGTAATAGGATGCATTCATTCAACTAATGACTTCCAATAGAATGTTTGAGATGGACTGAACATTTTATATAAAGCCACTATAAGGTAACTCCTCAAAAAACTATTTCAACTCTCATATAACATTACAAACTTTCAATTCTAACATGAATAATACATTGTTCCTCTCTGTAATTCTATGTCTCTAACTTCCACAAAGAAGCATATGCCACACTACAACAACTCCTTCCAAGAACAAAAACACTATTACTAATTCTCAAAAATGTCACACATAGCAATACCAAGGATGTTTATAGTATTAAATCCACCTCTGCAACATTCATTGATGAACACTGATGAATATAGCCAAGTTTCACTTCATGGCCTTCTTTTTGTCACTTTCAAGTAAAAGATATTAATAGATCTCAACTTCTACCACCTCATGCTCTACTTACAAATTATCAAATTTAGAGATGTGCATGTATTCAAAGATTCCCAGAGAAGACAACATTAGATAGCTAGTTCAATAAATGTAATTTGCAACCATAGTAGTTTTTAATTTAATCCTATTACCTTATCTTTGATTTTAACTAATTTCATATCATTTCACCCTTTGGTATGTTATTTGGACATCTAGTTGTCTATGAAGATACCTAGATAAATAGAGTCAAACTCAGCCAAATAGAATCAGAAGAAAATACTTAGTTCACTTTGAACCAATACCAACAAATACATTTGGATACCTCTAACAACCATAGTTGTAGCTTTCAATCTCAGTTTAGATTATGGTACTAAGGTTATGTTACTAGTCTTTGAAAGTTGCACATTTCAAGTTAGATAGCCTACAAATAGTTTGTGGTTTCTTTTCTTTCTTTGAATGTCTATAGGCAAATCAATGCATGTAATATGCAACCATAGTAGAAAGATATTTCATAACTAACATGGGAAGCCATGACCATAACATATGAGTATAGCCATGACCAATGCATATGTTTATCTCTAACATGTAAGCCACAATTTAGTTTAGTTTATCCATGGCATTGAATTATTGGATCTAATTTCTCAACTATCATGATCAAAGCAAAGTAGTAAAGGTCTGTTACTAGGCACTGAACACTTCAAATTTCAAGTTAGATAGCCTGGAGATAGCTTGTATTTTTCTTTCTTGCTCCAACTATCCATCCTATGTCATGCTCTTCTTCTCTTGTCTTATTAATATGGTTAACGGTTTAGACATACAATGCATTGTTCAAAAGCTTATTTCATGTTTGATAGTTATTCCACTTACATATACTAGAACATGTCAATCACTTTCTACTAGCATATTGATTTGACTTACAGGTTTCTAACACACTGAAATCCAAAAATGCTCATTTACAACATGATGAGTCTAATCTAAGGCTTATTTAATTTCATGTTTTTATATGTTTTCTTTGTTAAAAACTTAAGAACTTTATGGCTTTTGATAAACTTATCCAAATTTCTTATGACTATGTTATTATATGTGTGAATTTTGATGGGATTAATATGTTGTATGTGTGTGTGCACACACATGTGTGTAGTTATATAGAATGAAATGATGTATTTTCATGTCTTACATTAATTGGGTAATTTCTCCTAAAGCCATTGATAGAGAAAACCTTATATGAGTAACTTATTATGAATATTATCTTGGGTATGTATTATAGTTGTTGCATGTATGTGCTAATCTTTTGCAAGAAATGGTGAGTCAAGCAATGGAGGAAAAAAGTTAGCATCGAAGATAAAGCATCGATAAGAAAGTGGTTGACTATTTTTAACTCATTATGATCCCATGACCTTTCAGTTTTTAGTTATTATTGTGTAGTAGGTCAAGGTAGTTAAAAATCATCATGAAACGGATCTAGAAGCAATGAATTTAGGACGTTATATGTAGAAAAGAAGTACAACTTATTTCTACATTAAATGATGATGTGTGATGTCAATATTTTCATATTCCTAGCATTGAATAATTCTAGATTTTAGGGATTTTGTTTAATGTTAGTATGTTAAATAAGTTGGAATTTTAGATTTTAAGAAGGAGATGAATTAGTAAGGCACTCTTTTATAATCCAGCAGTTGAGATAAATACAAGTCTTCTTCTTGCAACATATATATTCATGAAATTATTATGAATGAAAATTATATTTATAGCTCTTAATATTTGAGTTGTTTATTATTCATTCTTCTACGGGGGCCCACACAAGAGGTGAATGTAATTAGTAGTTAGATAGAGATTATTTTTTCATTCCATAAAGTAGAAGCATAAGTTTTAGAGCTTTATTGTTCGTGTATCCATATGGTAAAAGAATTGTTGGTTGTTTCCTGTAGCATAAGAAAACAGTTAAGTTTCATGTTTATAACTTCATTTTTGAGTGATAAGTTAAGCTTCCATCTCACTTCCTAGCATAGTTTCTATTCTAGCAATGACATATCTAGAGAATTAGAGCATATACTTTGCATAAATCATTTCAATTTTATGTTCCTTGCTTGATAATTTAATGAGTTCAGTGTGATACTCTTGTACCTTACTTGGTGTTGATCTTGTGTAAAACCAATGTAAAGAGGGTGTCAAAACCTTAGATATAGAGTCATTGTACTAACCAACCATTTTTGGTGCCATTGTTGAGGATGGTGTCAATTTAATTCAAATCTAAAGTCATTACTTTAGTCTAGTTCATGCATTTTTATGCATAGAAGAAGAGATCACCTTGGGAGATTCCCCCCTCAGAATTCTCAATGTGAACCGTAAGATATCTTTAATATTGCACCTGAGGAACCCCAAGTTGAGAATGAAGAAGAAGAAGAACTATTTTAAAATTTATTTTCTAATGCAAAGGACCAATTACCACCAATTGGTGCACTTGAGTATATAGAAAATTTATTAGCCCTTGTTGTTTATTGATTCTAGCAAGTTGTTCCACCTCTAAGGATTTCTCAGGCTACATTTCCTTTTCCTATCCCTAACTTACATGATAATGATACACTCCTACATTTGGGCTTAAATTATGATGGCAAGTCGTCACAATTATGACAAGCACCCATCTCCCAAGTGACACCAACAAGAATTGACGCCCATTGGATGTGCATCAAACTTTTTTCATCGTAACTTGTGATGGCAAGGACATCCATTGCAATTGTGATAGCTAAAGTTGTCGTGAATTGAATCCAAACAGGCTAAGAGTTCATCTTTATATTGTTACAATTGTGATGGCTATCTGTCAAAGATGTCATAGCAAGTATGACATGTATGTGGCAGCAATATAGTGGGACCGATGACTAGTTGTTGATCCTATTTGTTGCAATAGTGATGGGTATGTGGTAAAAATGTTGTGGAATTGGCAAATAGATGTTAGAATTGTGATGGCTTATTGTATTAATAAAAAAAAATATTGGTAGAAAAATTTGAATAGCTATGAGAGCTATGTTGTCATGCAATCATAGGTTAATATTGATCTTCATGCAGTTAGTTGTCATGCAATCATAGGTTAATATTGATCTTCACTTAGTTTTGAGAATAGTTTAATATTCTCTACTAATCAAGGCCAGCCATGTGAAGGTGGAAGCTCATTTGGCCCCACCTTCCCCCCTAACATCTAAATTCCCCATTAACATCTAAAATCTTTAAGAAATGATCGATGTTTAAAGTACAAAAAAAGGTTCCATACCTGTAAAAGTGACATCATTTTTCTATCTTCTGGTGCACGTCATTTTTTCGTCACATCCAAAATAAGATATTGCAATTCTGAATTAAGAAAGCATGTGCATCTACATTCAAATTCATAGACAACACTTGGAGTTGATAAAACACAATATAATTACATTTATTTAATAGGTCTATTAAGTTTTCTAAATTATATACCATCATGAACAATATTCATGATGGTCTATAAAATAAAATACCTAATTAAAGACCTCTAGCAAAAATGTAAACCTATTGCATTTTTTAGCTTTGCCTCATGTCATATGCATATGAATTTACATTGCATATTAAACTATGGTGTCCTTCTGCATTTCTTGAAACTAAGAGATCAAACTCTTTGTTGTCATGAAATCATAGGTTAATGTTGATCTAACTTGGTTTCGAGAATAGTTTAATATTCTCTACTAATGAGGGCCAACCACGTGAAGGTGGAAGCTCATTTGGCCCCACCCCCTCCCCCCCCCACCCCCCAACATCTAAATTCCATGTTAACATATAAAATATTTAAGAAAGGATCAATCTGTAAAGTACCAAGAGTGTCTTCATCACCTCCTACTACTCTCAAGAGAAGTCCATCTTCATTTCTCACAAGGTACATCCAAGAATGTCCTCATTGCCTCCTACATAAAATGAATCCAATATTCTAAAATGACCCTAATAAATAATAGTTCAAATGAAATAAACACATGAAAAATGAGAGAGAGAAAGAGGAATATACTTATCAATAGGCATTTCCATCACATATGTGGTCATGCTACGTGTTGAGTGAGTTTTATTGTTTTTATGTTGTGCCAAGATTCCTTTGTTTATATGCATACATACATACATAGACACACACGTCTCTATTTGTATGTATATATACATACATACATATATACATACATATATAGAGATCACAAGGGCACAACAATGAAATGCAGCGATCACAAGGGCACATACATACATACATGTATATATATAGAGAGATCTTTTTTAAGGTGCTAAGTGACTTACCTCAAGATCCTACACAAAAATAATATAGACCAATAAAAATGGGTAGAGTTCGCAAGAAATTTTACAAAAACACGACAATGAAATGCAGTGATCACAAGGGCACATACATACATACATGTATATATAGAGAGAGATCTTTTTTAAGGTGCTAAGTGACTTACCTCAAGATCCTACACAAAAATAATATAGACCAAGAAAAATGGGTAGAGTTCGCAAGAAATTTTACAAAAACATATCATAGAAAATACTTTTAGAAAGGAACAAGCCATAACCTAGTTAATTAAATGGGTCTAGTAGCTAATTAGCTAGGTTGAGTACAAATTCATGTAGAACTATCATCAGATTAGGTACAGTAAAATGAATGAGCTATAGAGATCACAAGGGCACAGCAACAAGATGCAGAGATCACATATATACATATACATGTATACATACATACATATATAAAGAGAGATCTTTTTAAAGGTTCTTATTACATCTTAGCACAAAAAAAAAATTGATCCAGCTATATACATGTTCCAGAACCCAAATAATAAAACAATAAAACTTGCTCAACCCGTGCTAAGTGACTTACCTCAAAATCTTGCACACAAATAATGCAGAGTTAATAAGAAATATGTAGATATATAATGTATGGATGTAGGGTAAATATAATACCCATTAACAATGAAATTAACTATGCCATTTTTCCATGTTTATATATATGTATATGTATATGTATATGTATATGTATATGTACATATACATATATATGTATATGTATATATATGTATATGTATATGTATATATGTATATATGTATGTATATATGTGTATATATGTATGTATGTATATATATATGTATATATGTATGTATGTATATATATATATATATGTATGTATATGTATGTATGTATATATATATGTATGTATGTATATATGTGTGTATATACATACATATATATGTATGTATATATATGTATATATACATACATATATATGTATGTATATATATGTATATATGTGTGTGTATATACATACATATATATGTATGTATATACATATATGTATAATACATACATATATATATATATGTATATATACATATATGTATATACATACATATATATATACATATATATATGTATTTATTATACATATATGTATATACATACATATATATGTATGTATACATATATATACATATACATACATATATATATATATATGTATATATATATATATATATGTATATACATATATATATACATACATATATATATATATAGATATGTTTACGTATATATGTGTATATATATGTATATATGTGTGTATATATGTATATACATATATATGTATGTATATATATGTATGTATATATGTGTGTGTATATATATATATGTATATGTATATGTATATGTATATACACACATATATATACATATATATACATGCATGCATGCATACATATACACATACATACATACATCTACATCCTTTGCATGGTTTAGAGGTAATGTCATTGTGGCTGAGGCTTCTACAAGGGAATGAGCCTTGTGATTATGGCATTTACATAGAAGAAGAACTTGATTCTTCAACTTCTTACACTCAACTCTTCACTGAAGTTATTCTTCTAGCAGTGAGAATGGCTGCTACAAATTCCTGGGAGTCAAGGGACCTTGAACCTATGCTATATTTTCTAGAGACATGGGAGGATTTTTCATAACATTTTGGATCATATAGTGATGCCCAAATTAACAGTAGCAATAGATACTTGGGATCCTCGCAAGCAGAGCATGCCAATACATGCATGGTTACATCCTTGGCTTCCATTGTTTGGCTAGTATATGGATCCTTTATATCAAACCATTCTTTATAAATTGGGGAACACACTTCATGCTTGACATTCAAGTGATGCATCTGCATATGCAATTTTATCACCTTGGAAAACTACATTTGATCTTGAGAGCTGGGAATAACTAATTTTTTGTTTTATCATACCTAATCTGATGATAGTTCTACATGAATTTTTAATCAACCTAGCTAATCAAAAACTACACCAATGAATCATAGTGACAGAGGCATAAAATTTGTCACTGAAGTCCCTAAGAAAAGATATTCAAACAATGAATCATTTGAGAGGGTCTAATGGAATTGAACTTAGAGAAAATGTCTTGAATATTGTCAAAATCACATGGACTTAGACCTATAAGCTCATTCTCCAATTTGAATTTTCTTATTCTATTAGGTTTACCAAAGATTCCTTCCAATGTTGTCTAGGCATCATGAGGATGTGTGCAAGATGCAATATGATATAGAAAATCATTGGAGATGGTAGATCTAAGAGAGCCAAGTGCTTTATCCCTTCTATCAAACCATTTTCTTCTTTCTAAAACACTTATAGCTAGTTCTAGATCCTATCCAAGAATCATTCTAAGCAATCCAATACTCATCAACTAATTAGAAACTACTTGTTTCCATTCATGATAGTTATATGGAGTGAGTAATGGAACTTTTGAAAAATCCATAATGAAATCAAATGGTGACTCAAATAAACTAATAACTCCTTCAAATTATTGATTCAATTAAGAAAATTGAAATCCAAGTATACCACAAAAAAGGGAGAAAAAAGGAGAAGATATGATCATGACCACAATAGTGAAAATAAAAATTATTCACATATTGGAATGAATTTAGAGAAATATAACAAAAAGTCTACGAAAGCTACTAATTAGAGGAATGAGATTTATGGAGGTACCGAACATGATGATATTATATATGAAGCAAAGGGAAAATAAAAGAACAAAGATATGGAAAAGAATTGTTATGATTGTAGAACTAGTAAGCATCATACCTTTGTAAAAATTCAAGATGATACAGAGCCTAGAAGGGTTGAGACAATGGGAGAAAGAATTAATTTGGGTAGAGATGTTGAGGGTGAGGATGCATTTAGAGGTAAAAAGTATGAGGAAGATAGTAATAAATATGAGTGTTAAGTCAGTGATTATTAAAACATAATAGTTAGAGAATGTTTGCACAATCTTACAAGCTCCTTGAGATATTATTTTGTACAATTTAGTATGTACATGGTATAAGATTTATTTTCTCTTTCTTTAGACATGTTACTAAGAAGTAAAAGGTTTTATATTTTAGTTTTCCATTGACTTGTAATCTGGTATGGTGGGTTATATATTAGAATTTGGTAACTGGAAGATATATTTTTTCTATATTTCAAAATATATTTCTATTTGTAAATTGGCCAAAAAAATTTATGGGCTTTCCTTTTTGAAAATAATTAGAAAGTTGTTTGATTAATATCAACAATGTACTTCACTTGAAACTTCATTTTCACCTTAAATGCACCATGTAGCAAGAAATTTTGTTTGAAAAGTGTATGGGCCACTCATTTTTTGGTGTTTCTATTTCTTAAGTTATTCAAAGTTAACTTCTTGTTGGTTCATGGTGGATTAGAATGTATCTAAAAGGAAACAGTGAATTTTTCAAGGTTTCGTGTCAAACTAATTGTTACTTGTAAGTTGTTACTCAAAATGAAAATGTAGATACTAGTGACTATTGGTCTTAGAATTGTTTTAACATTTGAGTTTCAACACACTTGACCACTTTTTACATTGAAGTCGAGTACACTATGTATTTCGAGCTACAGTATGTGCCAAGCCAGAATTTCAATAGGTGTCGAGTGACTTCAGGTGCCAAGCATTATACAAGTGTTGAGTGATATATAGGTGTTGAGTCACAATTGATGTTGAGCAAGTCAAAACACTTCATATGCCAAGTGAGCTAGAGTCATACATGTGCCGAGCAAGATAGAATGCAATAGGTTTCGAGCAAAGTAGGATAGTATATGTGTCGAGCACTAGTAGTCTAGTATGTGTCAAGTAACACAAAATCAACATATGAGTTTGTGCCTTCACAAACTCAGACGTAAACCATTTTTGGAGCTGACATAGAAAGATTTTGAAGGATGATAAGGATAAGAATGAATCTTTTATATTTCCTATGCAATCAGCATGCAACCAAATAGAAAAATGGAGAAGGCATGCAACCAATGAGAAAAATGCAAGGAATGGGAAAGAATACAAGATTCAATATGGATCATAGATCCATACCTAACCCTAAGTCTATGAAGTCTTTATAAGAAGGCTTAGATCCCACAATTTTATGTTGCTGAAAAAAAGGAAAAGAAGTTGCTAAACAATTAAGAAAAATTGCAGAACAAGGCAAACGGTAGGGGCATCATAGACTTAGTGAATTGAGTAGCAATTACACATCCAATTGATCAGAAAAAAGAAAAGTATACAAATATATATCAAATCAAGAAAGGATCACATTAGAATGAGGAGATCAAGTGCCTAAAATCAGCAATTGATGATTGTAAGCAATCAGGTCA